>CM070511.1:21354097-21954097 GCA_036346375.1 Guadua angustifolia
CTACCGGTAGGGTGAACACCATGTTGATATCCATGGAGGAGTGTCATCTCGAATCATTGGTGACAAAGAATCATTCAAGAATCCGACTCATCGATCGACATTTTTTTTTTCCACTCCTTTGTAACGAGTTTCACCGCCGCATGACTCATTAAACGCTTGGTCCCTCTGTTTCTCTTCTTCGGCTTCTCTCATCTCTTGCGTTCTTAGACGTTGAAGCCGTCTGCGCTGTGATCGGCTAAGTCCAGTCGGGCACCACCTGGGTTTAGGTTCTAATGGCTTACGGATTTTGCCGACCAAGTTTTCCGTTGGCTCTTTTTCCTTGTCTTGCTCTGGTGTGCCTAGTCTTTCTTTTATCGGCCTTCTATAAACTGGTTCGTTTTGTTCTGACATCGGCCTGAACAGGCGTTCTTTCACCAATCGTTTCGGCCAATCCTTTTGCGGGTAATGTTCCATGGGGCATGACCTTGCAGATGGTAGTGTCATGCCCCTTTCCCAACAGAACCGCCAAAAAGGACATCTTTGGTGAGCTTTTTCCGCGTTGTCTGGCCAATACCAATTATTGGGCCGAGACATAGTGTTTGGCCGATGTGATTCATCTGGTCGGCGAAACTGCTGCTTCTGCCGATAGCTCATCCTTTCATATTTTTCAAGTAACTACGAGAAGGTTGGCTTGGGCTTGAACGCTGGTTTTCGCGGTGGAGTCCTTTCAGCTTTGTACCATCGTCCGATTTGTAATTCCCCTTTTGGCTTCACAGTCCTAGAATTTTTCCCGTCTCGATCGGCTTCAATTTGAAGTGAGTCGATCGTTGTCTTCAGTGTTTCTCCTTGTGAGCTCGACTCTATGTCGACTTGCCGCGCTACTCTGGGATTCTCGTCGACAATCTGCTTCCCTTTGCTGGAGCACTGGACCATGTTAATTGGGAAAGGGTTGACATCGACTTCCATGGCCGGCTCTTCTGCAAACTTGAGCCGACCATCTTCAATGGCGGCCTGTATCTGCTGCCAAAAGATATTGCAGTCGTTAGTGTTATGGGAAAAAGAATGATGCCACTTACAGTATCGTCGCTTCTTGATCTCATCGGCTGAAGGTATGGTATGCCCTTCAGGCAGTCGTATCAGTTTTTCTTGCAACAACATGTCGAATATGCGGTCGCACTTGGACACATCGAAAGCGTACTTAACCTCCGACTTACTCCTAGTCGGCTTGAGCCATGAACAGACAAGTGGTTTTTTAGAACCCTTTATCCATTCGGCTATATTCACGTCTGCTTCATCTTCAGAAGTTTCACTTGAACTATATTCAACCATGTTTATTTTAGCTTTATCTTTCCTATTGACATTTAATCTAATTTTATCCTTGAATTCTTTACTCAAATATCGGCTTTCCTGTGCCAACACACGATGGAGCAGGTGACTTAAATCAGTGAACTCCTGTCCAGCAAGTTTTTCTTTCAGTGGGGAAACTAACCCTTGAAAGGCTAAATCGGCTAGTTGGTTATCAGGCAATACTACACTGAAGCAGCGATTTCGCACTTCTCTAAATCTCCTAATGTAACCCGAAGCCGATTCACCAAATTTTTGACTGACAAAGACTCAGTCTGAAATTCTCAACTCTAAGCTCCGGAGAAAAAGTATTCATGAAATCGACCTTCTAAATCGTTCCAAAAATGGACCGAATTTGGAGGCAGATTGGTGAACCAAGTGAAGGCAGTCCCTGATAGAGACAAGGGAAAAAGCCTAATCTTTAGTCCATCAGACTGAGCCGCTTCGCCACATTGAGCGATAAATCTTCCAACATGCTCTAAAGTGGTGACCGAATCATCCCCTGAAAACTTCGCAAAATCGGGAATCCTAAAGTTATGGGGATATGGCATGCGGTCAATGTAATCTGGGTACGGCTTTCTATACCCGATTGTCTTTCCTTTGGGCTGTAAGCCAAATTGATCTCTCAAGACTATAGAAATTTGATCAGCCCAATTAATATTGTTAGCCGATGAAATACTAGGGTTTGGCCAATTATTTTGGGTAGTATCCTGCCCCCCGAGTGTAAACTTCTACGGTCATTTGTTTCTAGCCGATGGATACTGCTGTTGCCATGATTCGTATCCATCAGCTCTGGCAGCCGTAACCTCAGGTAATGGAACAAACGGCTCTGTGTACGCGACTACTTTATATGGAGCCGGATTTCTAACTTGGGTTAGTCTTTGAGGTTTATAACTTCCATTTAATTCAATCGGCTGAGAAGCCGACTGGACATAGTGAGTCCTCGACGATGGATCCAACTTTGCGCACAAGATATGCATGAACATGAGTAACTGGACTCGGGTGGGGATTTGGTGGAGCCAACACGGTGGGCTGGGTCGGCATTAGCGAGGGTGCTGGTGCCGACGCTTTGACCGTGTTGTTGTTTGGAGCCACAGAATATACAGGGTACGTTGGGAGTGGCTGCAATGGGTCCATCAATCCCCCAGACGTAGCCAACTCTTGTGCAATCGTTTTTACGCTATTCTCTATCATCGGCTTTAAAGTCGTGACCAAAGCCGATGATTGATTAATTAATGCATGATGCACAGATTGTTCAATCATAGCAGATAACTCAGCTTGAGCTGGCATGTATCGGCTTACCGGAGTTGATGTGACGCCAGCTTCGCCAAGCGGATTCAGTGTTGGAAGTGCCATCTTCTGCGTGACTCCCCGTCGGGTTTTTTAATAGCAACCCAACATTAATTCCTCCAAAGCAGCTTTCCGATCTTCAATCTCCTTGCGCTGCTCTGGAGTTAAATCGTCCAAAGTGGGGACGATTATGGCTTCGGTGTTTACGTCGGATGGTGCGACAGATTTACCTGTAGTCATCTTGTCGATCGTGTCCCACCGGGCGTGCCAAAAATGTGTTGGCACCAAAAACGTGAAGAGGGTTTCTGGCTCACAACAAACCAGACGAACGCCGGGTTCTGTTTTGCGCGAGCGTTCCAATCGATTTGACCCTGCAATCGATAAGAGAAGTGATGTGAAATCCGATCAAGCCAATCCTTGAAGCGAATCGGCTAAGAATCAAGAATCGGTCAGAAAAAACCGATTAGAAGGGTAACTAGATTAGCCGATTAAGACTAATCCGAGATAAAAGATAGATCGATTCTGAAAAGGCGATGTGCAACAAGACAGAACAAATCAAACCTGAAAAAAGCCAATAACGATCAAACAATCGGCGATGCACAACTTTATTTGATCGATGTCGACTTACAGAGGAAAGATTACAATGCTAAAAAGACTAAGAACTACGGAAATCAAAAACTGGTAGATGTGTTGATTGTTGTGGATCCCTGCTCCAAGCAGCCCTAGCGCGCCTTATATATCCGCTAGCCGATCCGAGTCCTGATCCAACACGGCGATGCAGTCCGAATCGGCTTCGTAGTTTCCTATTTGAACTCTGTTTCCAAATATTATCCGTACATCATCCAAATCCTCATGAGGCATTCGTATTGTATCCAAACTTATTTTTTCTGTCGATTCTTCTCATTGTTTCCAAAAATTGGTGCAAACATCATCAATTAGGCACGAAAGGAATTTCAGTACTCTGGCCTCACAATGGCAGCGTACTTGGCGGAGGTCAGGAAGATGGAACACCGCTTCGAAGGGCTGGGGTATATCCATATCCCTTGGCGCGACAACCACATGGCGGACGGGCTTTCGCAGCTCGCGTCGTCAAGAACCACTGTTCCAGTTAGGGTCTTTGAAGAAAGGCTTTATCAGTCGCTACATCCTTAGGTGCGTAGCGAGCAAGTTGGGTGAACCGGTTCAAATATTCTGCCACTGACTGGCACCCTTGCTTGATGGCCCTAAATTCCTTCTTCTTCAAATCCATGACACCTTCAGGAACATGGTACTGACGGAAAGCAGCAGAAAATTCCTCCCAAGTAATCTCCTATGGGTTCTCCTGTGATGCGCAGTAATTCTCCCACCATTCAGCAGTTGTGCCCTCCAGCTGATGAGAAGTATAAAGCACCATCTCATTCCCTTCACACTGAGTGATATGCAATTTCCTCTCAATGGTCCTCAACCAGTCATCAGCTTCGATTGGGTTGGCGTTCCTAGAAAATGTGGGTGGAAGAGTCCTCATAAAGTCAGACAGCTTCAAGTATGGACAGTTCCCATTGCCAGCTGCTTGAATAGCGTTATTGATCGCTGCTTGATTAGCAAAGTGCTGCATCTGCTGCATCATTGTCTGCATAAGATGGGTTTGTGCAGCAAGAAAAGCTCCAAAGTTGCTCATATCCACTTGGGGTGTGGCCTGAGGAATTAGGGACGTATTCCTGTAATCCTCCTGATGGCTTCCACTTCCTTGATCTCCATTGTTTCCACGAGTGTTCACCATCTACATATCACTCTAAGGTTTAGAGAAAAAAGGGAATACAGCATAGACAAATAATATAAGAACTTAGGCGGAGGCAAAAAGATTCTTATCCCAAACTCCAGCTTTATTATATTTATTTAATACTTGGTATGACTGCTCACAAGTGCCTAAGGGCAACGTAGCGCAAACTGCACACTCAAAAGAACACAACGACTCAGAAATTGCAAGCAACCTAACAAGCTACTCTACCGACTACTAGCAAGACTCTAACTTGGACTCGTGCGACTCACACTCGAGTCACAACTACCACTAGACTCAACTACGCCTACTCACTAAGGTATCCCGGATGCACACAACCAAGCTGACACGGCGGCGGGCGACTCGGCTTCAGGGCAAACTGGTTCCGACGACCTGGGGTCTCATCAGATGGCACTAACTCCGGGTCCTCATCAGATTCCTCCAGATCAGCTGCCTCCTTCCTGAAGTAAAGTGCCTCCTCCAATTCACCGATCCTCTCGGCAGCCATCCTCCTAGTCTCCTGAAGATCCTTCTCAGCTTTTGCCAAGGCCTCATATCTTCGAAAAGCTCCTGATTGGTGGTCTTCGTGTGTATCTCTTGAGCTGAAATGAGACGCACCATGTGGACAGTGGTGGGATTGTCCTCCTCCTTGACCTTCTCCTCAATGACGGTGACTCCATCTAGATGGTACTTGAATGCAGTGGTCTCCAGCTGCACGACAAAGTCACGAGCGAAGCGGCGAAGAGCAAGGCGAGCACTCTCTTGAATCCTAGCTTCGAAGGTTGACCTCCTCGCGGTGATGTAGACCGGACGACTCCCGATAGTACCTTTCCGAGCGTACACTGTGAGCCTGCAGATCGTGCCTCTCCTCTTTCCATTCACCACCCAATTGGTGCTACAGTAGATTGGGCGATCAAAGCCTCCTAGCGTCTACAACATCCTCCAGAGTTTAGCGGCAGATCCTCCCTTACGCTCACCATAAACGCAGTCCATGTCAACCTGCATAAAAGCGGCTCTCTCAAAACCTCAACTCAAAACAAAGAAAAGAAAGAAAAATTCAGCATAGGTAAAGAGCAAGAAAAAGGGACGAGTCAAGATCCTTTTAACTTCTTAAGTTAATTTTTGACTTTAGAAAATAGTTTTGGACACTCCTAAAGCGGCAACCAACTAGGGTTTGACCTACAGTCAGTATGGCTCTCATACCACCTCTGTCGGGACCCAAATGTGCAAATCCGGACCCTCTGTGTATTCTGCACTAGTCCAGGATCACGCTAGTGCACACAGGCTCAATATAGATGAATATCACAATCATACTCAACGATAACGTAAATAACACTTTATCAAGTTTAATATAATTGTTGTACGACCTTATGGTCCACCTTACATGGTTACGCCATGCAGAGCTAACTGAAAGTAAATAAATAAACTCCAGCGGAAATGACGAAAACATGTAGAAACCCTTTAACTACCACAGGCAACTGACATGGCTCGCACCCTAATTGTTTGCCTCCTCCTCAAATGCAGGCGTTGCTTCTTCCTCAACTGATGATGTTGGTGGCAAGGGGTGAGTACATAAAGCACTCAACAAGTCGTGCACAGAATGCAATTCTACTTACTACATACATGTCTTAGTACAAAGGAAGGCTACAAGGTCACTTTGCATAAACAACATTTACGAAAGAATAGCATAAATAGTTTGAAAGACAGTAAAACAATAATAACAGTAATAACTTTGCATTTGTTTTCAAAGTCCAACTCATATCCTTATCTCCATATTCCAACATTACATCCCCACATTTATTTAATAAAAATCTAAGCCTTGACTGTAATCCCCGAGCAATGCCTAATACCGTGAGCACGGCTATTCGAATAGGTTTTACACTCTGCAGAGGTTATACACTTTACCCACAAGATAAAATCAAACACCACAAAGGCGAGTGACCATAACAAAGCCTTTCCAATGCCTATCTAAACCCAGTACTATCTGCTAAGGTTTCAACACTGGTGGGACTGGCTACCACATCTAGGGCCCCCTCTTGCGCCATGTGAGCCAACCCGTGCGAGGACTGGTTACCACTACCCGGGTCTCACACCACCACAATAGTACTAAAGTTTAGACTCAACAAATGAATCAGTTAGGTCTGTCCCATTCCAGACTTGTGGCTGTATGAATGACTCAGTTCAAATTCTTACGAGGTTAAGTCCTTAGTTGACCAAGTCAAGACTAACAAAAAATCACCATATCATTAACATCATAAAAAGCAAATGCGACCGCCCACATGCCAACCTTGGCCCCCCATAAAGCTATGCCACTTGCCTCAATCTAAATCATTTCACCACCCCGGTTGATTTACCATGCACCATGTGCCATCAACAATTCCAACATTGTGTGACAACACTGACACACAATTAATAATCATGTTCCATAGTCATTAAGCAAGATTAAACATTTGCACATGAAAGGATGACTCGTTGCATGGCTAAGCATTCTACTTGCGTTCTATCTACCCATATTGGCATTTATAGCTACCAATTACTATTAAACCATTATAGGGTGACAAATGAATTACAACATACGACATAGCAAGGGTGAAAGTATCTTAACTGGACGGTTAACTACTCCCAACATATAGCGAATATTTGATAATTGAAATATATGCAATACATTAAAACAACATAATATTTAAACATGGGTTCAACATGATCAAAGCACAGCTTGCCTTCGAATGGGTCTACATCCTGCTCTACAACCTGATCAAGTGCTGGCTCCTCAATCACAAACTCTCCTGGCAACTCGACGTCTACGCGCAACGAATGGAAAAGCAATAAATAACCAAAATAGAGAGCAAAATCAACTACAAAAATTAAATAAAATTCACCAATAAACATAGCATAATTTTACAAATTTTTTGGAATTGGAATCACCTCAATCGGAGTTCGGACGCAAAAGATATGGCCTTTCGAAGTTTTAATTAATTAGAAAACCCTAAAAATCAGAAATTCCTATTTATCTGAATTATATTTATACAGGAAATTCCCATTTATGACGTCAGCATGGCCTCTGATGACGTTAGCACTGAAATGAATTTTTGGCCAAATTATTTTTATTCGAAAAATTAATTATGACATCATCGCTGATGTCAGCATGACACGTGGCCCAACCACACGCTGACACGCGTCGCAACAAGAGGCTGCCACACGTCTCGTCGCATGGACCCGGTCCACAGCACAGCTCAGGCGTACGATGGACCGACCGCACTATTCTATACACCGGCTAACGGAAGCAATACACGTGGCATATCCAGATTGGCGACACGCGGCTCTGATCTAGCGGCCAAGGTTGAGACACGCGGCGCAAAATCCTGACCGTTCATTACGGATCGGACGGTTGGGATTAAATGGGTGACGTCGATGTAGCCGGCGATGCTGACTCTTCGATTTTCGCACGACACGCGTCGACACGGGACTGGCCCGGCGCGCGGTGCGATCTCGTCTGCTCAATTCAAAATGAACGGCCGAGATTGATCATCATGAAGCAGCTCAGACCTATTGCGGGCATGACACGCGTGCGGCGGAATGGCTACTGCTTGATCCAGATCGAACGGCATGGCAGGTGAGCGACGAGGTGCCACGTGGCACGATCGAGACCGATCGGCACGCATTTGATGGCTACAGCAACTACGCAACATGGCAGCACTAGAACCCTAGGATTAAGATCTAGTGGCTACAATTAAACTAGCACAGATTAAAGCCATGCAATCTAGACCGTTCGATTAGATCCAACGGCCGAGGAGTGAAGATGGGGTTTACTGTTGTAGGGCGATGTGGCAAGATCCGGAGCGTTGGACGAAGAACTGACGACGGGCAAAGCTTGGGCTGGCGGCAATGGCACGGAGGCATGGGTTCACCAGAGCGAAAGAAGATGACGTGCGACATGGAGCTAGGAAGCAGATCCGGCGACGAGGAATGGCGCAATCGACGCGGCTCGGCTCAAGCAACACCCCGGTGACCTCAGCAACGGTGGAGATGGACCGGCAGCAGCGTAAAGTGCGGCGGAAGGTCTCGGGACTTCGACGAGCTCGTGCGGCGGCTAGGGCAAATCTCGGTTTGCGTGCGTGGAATAGAAGGTGCGGCAGCGTGCAGGGAACACAATGTAGTCAACGGCTCAATAAAAATGGCCCTCGATGTCTGCATCCGATGCGAAAAACGCAGAGGAGGTTGAGGCGGTGACGGAATCCGGCGGCGACATGGAAAGGCGACGTGGCTCTATCGCAGGCGCACACGCGGCACGATCCGACGGCTCGAATTGTGTGGCGACATGGACGGACAATGATCCAATGATCGTGATCGAACAGCGGAGACGCGGAACGGCTAGGGTTCGGGCGGCGGGCTGGGCTGCGCGTGGACGAAAACGGGCTGGACTGGCTGAGGATTCGGCCCAACACTATTGAGGGATTTTAAATGCATTTTCGAATTAAAACAAACTAGAAAATTAAATAAACCAAAATAAATAGCAATAAAATCCAGAAAAATCCAAAAAAAATCCAGAAAATACCTTGAGACAAATAGAACCCAAATAAAATACTTCCAACTAAATATCACCAACTAATTGCCCAGAACAATTAAAGAATAGCAAAGTCTCAATTAAATAAATGCTAAAAGAAATAAATAAAATCTCAGAAAATCAGATAAAAACAAGAAAAGCACAATAAATCCAGAAAAAACAAAATTTGGGATGTTACAAACCTCCCCCCTTAACGGAATCTCGGCCCCGAGATTCAGGGCTGACTAAGGAATAGGTTTGGAAACTCCGACTTCAGATCATCTTCTTGTTCCCATGTAGTCTCACTCTCTGAATGATTGTTCCACTGCACTCTGTAGAAATGCACTGACTTATTCTGGGTTCTTCGTTCAGCCACATCCAGAATCTTGATTGGTTGCTCCTTGTAGGTTAGATCCTCCTACACATCAATTGACTCCAATGGCGTCTATTCCGTGGGCACTCGAAGACACTTCTTCAACAGAGAGACATGAAATACATCATGGACTCCTGCCAACAACTGCGGCAACTCCAACTGGTAGGCAACCTCTCCTCTGCGACTCAAGATCTTGAACGAACCAACATATCTCGGTGCAAGCTTCCCTTTAGCATGGAATCTCTTTACTCCTTTGAGCGGGGTTACTCTATGATACACAAAATCTTCAGGCTCGAAGCTTAGTTCTTGGCGACAGTTATCAACATAGCTCTTTTGCCTCGACTGAGAAGTCTTCAACCTTTCTCTGATCATAGCAATTTACTCTTTAGCTTCTTTTAAAATATCTGGTCCAAAAATCAACCTCTCTCCTGTCTCATTCCAATTCAACGGAGTACGACAAGAACGGCCATATAAGGCTTCAAATGGCGACATTTGCAAACTGGCTTGATAGTTGTTGTTGTAGCTGAATTCGGCATACGGCAAGCATTTATCCCATGTAGTGGCATAGACTAAGGCACAAGCTCTCAACATATCCTCCAAAATCTGATTGACTCTCTCGGTCTGACCATCTGTTTGAGGATGATAAGCGGTATTGAAATTTAGACGAGTTCCCATCGCTTCATGCAACTTATTCCAAAATCTCGAGATAAATTGGGTACCTCTGTTTGATACTATTTTCTTGGTCACACCATGCAAACATACAATTCTTGACATGTACAACTCTGCCAAACGGTCTCCTGAGTAAGTAGTCTTCACTGGTATAAAATGCACAACTATAGTTAGATGATCAATTATAACCCATATGGAATCATACCCACTCTGAGTCCTCAGTAATCCTGTGATAAAGTCCATACCAATCTCCACCCATTTCCATTTAGGCACCTTTAAAGGTTGCAACAAACCTGTTGGCTTTTGATGCATTGCCTTCACTCTCTGACATATATCACACAAGGCGACATGCTCAGCAACTTCACGCTTTATACTCGGCCACCAAAACCTCAATTTCAAATCCTGATACATCTTTGCACTTCCTGGATGAATAGAGTACTTTGAATCATGCGCTTCTTCGAGAATCAACTGCTTTAATTCCTTTTTATGCGGCACGCAGATTCGACTTCGCATCCATAAAGTTCCTTGTGCATTCACGGTGAAATTCTTAGCCTTACCTTCTTTCATTTTAGACTTAATCCTCTTCACCTTGGCATCATCCTTCTGCCCTTCTCGGATTTGATCCTCCAATGTAGGCTTTACCTCCAAGGTAGCTAGAAATCCTTTTGGTATTACCTCCAATCTTAGCTTCTGAAATTCTTTACATAACTCAGACTGACTTCCTTGAATCATCATATTAACACTGTGACTCTTCCGGCTCAGCGTATCGGCTACCACATTAGCCTTTCAAGGGTGATAATGAATCCCCAGATTGTAATCTTTAATTAGTTTCAACCACCTTCTTTGCCTCATATTCAGATCTGACTGAGTGAAAATATACTTTAAACTTTTATGATCCGTGTATATTTCACAACGGTTGCCAATACGGTAGTGGCGCCGTAACTTTAAGGCATGCACTACTGCTGCTAATTCCACGTCATGCGTTGGATAATTCTCCTCATGTGGCCTCAACTGCCTTGATGCATATGCGACCACTTTGCCATTCTGCATTAGCACACATCCAAGACCTTGTCGCGAAGCATCACAATAAATATCAAAACTGCTTCGAATATTTGGCAACACTAACACTGGCGCAGATGTCAACCTTTTCTTCAATTCTTGAAAACTCCTCTCACAATCTAGCATCCATGCAAATTTCTTTTTTTTCTTCAACAATTGTGTAAGGGGCTTGGCGATTGATGAAAATCCTTCTATGAATCGACGATAATATCCTGCCATTCCAAGAAAACTCCGAATTTGGGTTACCGACTTCGGCTGCTCCCAATGCAACACTGCCTCGACCTTACTAGGATTAACTGCAATACCCTTAGCAGTCATCACATGACCAAGGAACTCCATCTTCCTCTTCTAAAAGTCACATTTGCTAAACTTGGCATACAATTGCTGCGCTCGAAGCTTCTCTAAAACTAGCCTCAAGTGTTCTGCATGATCTTCTTCTGTCTTGGAGTAAACAAGAATGTCATCTATGAAAACAACAACAAACTTATCTAGGTATTCCATGAAAACTTTATTCATCAGGTTTATGAAATATGTAGGGGCATTGGTCAATGCAAATGACATCACTGTGAACTCATAATGACCATATCTGGTGGAAAATGATGTCTTTGGTATGTCTTCTGCTCGAATCTTCAGCTGATGATATCCTGATCGAAGATCTATTTTGGAGAAGATTCCAGCTCCTCTTAACTGATCAAACAGGTCATCAATCCTAGGCAACAGATACTTATTCTTTATGGTTACCTCATTTAAAGCTCGATAATCAATGCACATCCTCATGCTCCCATCCTTCTTCCGAACAAACAAAACAGGCGCTCCCCATGGCGACGAACTTGGCCTCACGAAACCTTTTTCCAGCAACTCCTCAAGCTGCTTCTTCATTTCTACCAACTCATTTGTCGGCATCCAATACGGTCTCTTAGCTATTGGGGCTGTACCAGGCACTAATTCAATCACAAATTCAACATCTCGGTCAGGTGGCATTCCAGGTAACTCTTCGGGGAAAACATCTGGATATTCATTCACAATCAGTACTTCCTCAATGCTGACTGCCTTTACGCTATTAACCATCATTTGACCATTAAGAACTGCAGTTACTTGAACTTCCACCTTTTCGCCTTTTGGGCTCTCAATGGACACTACTCTTCTACCACAGTCTAGCACAGCCTTGTGCTTAGATAGCCAATCCATCCTGAGGATAACATCTAAGGTTTGAGTATCCAAGATAATAAGGTTCGCTAGGAACTCTATTCCATTCATGAGCATCCTTACTTACTCCCATGCATCCCAGGTTAGAACACAACTCTGATCCAGGGGATTGGACCAAAAGCATACACTTAAGATTCTTAACTTCTAACCCATGCCCAACAGCAAAAATCTCGAGAAACAAAAGAATGCGAAGCTCCAGAATCAAACAAAACTGTAGTAGGTACTGAATTAACCAGAAACTTACCCAATACGACATCCGTTACTCCCTGGGCCTCATCAGTCGTGATATGATTGACACGACCCCTCACCGTGGCTTGAGTGGTGGTTTTAGACTGAACAGCTCCACGGTTTCCTCCTGGTGCAGGCATCTTGGCTAGCGTTGATCCAAGGTTGAAACGTACAGGTGTGACACCTCCTCTCTTAGGACAATTGTTGGCAAAATGTCCAGGCTCATTGCAGCTGAAACAGCGCCTCACTGCTGACTGCTGACCTCCTCCTGGGGCATTATTGGTATGAACAGGCGTCTGAAAATTCTGCCCACTAGGATGGGGCACCGGCAAAGGCGTTTTAAGGACCGCCTTTGGCTGAAACCTGACAAACTGCTGCGGTGCAACCCTCATCCTTTGCTGCCCTTGGCGAGCTCCTTGCTGTGCCATTCTGCGCTTGCGGTTGTCATCCAACTCCTTACGCTTATTGATATAGATCGTGTCTACTATAGAAAGGGGAGGAGAGGATCTGCCGCATAGGCCAGGCTGCATGCACAGCTGCCATGCAAGGCAGTTTCCTATTTTTTAGTTTCCTATTTTGCAGTTTCCTATTTTCCCGTTTGGTAGTTTTCAATCAGTTGGTTGTTTCTATCTTTAGTTTGTTACCTTCCTTGTACCTTAGGATATAAGAGGAAGAGAGAAATATGAAAAGGGCATGCTGAATTTTGCCGCAATCTCAGACTAAGGCGGTGGCTCCGAAAACAGCCAAGTTACCAGCTTCACCAGCGGAATCATCGGCGAGCAACCCTCGTCCGGGCTTCCGACCGGGCACGCGTGTATACGAGCACGCTCTCGCTGAGCGAGCTCATACCAATTTGGTATCAGAGCTTCACCGATCAAATTGAGACCTTCATCGCAGGACTGTCGGCTTCCTTGGCCACTAATGTCCGCCGGGAGAGGCCCCGCGACTTGGCGGAAGCAATCGGATTTGCGAGGGAGGCGGAAGTGAGGAAAGAGGCATGGGTCGCCGAAGCGATACAGAGCATGTCAAGTGCGGGGCGGTCATGACCTACTTTCAGTCGTGGGTAGGGATGAAAACGGATAGTAATTCGGATATCAATTTTTTTGTCTTTGTTCTTCAATGGGAAACAAATAGGATATAGAATTTTCTATCCGAATTCATATTCTTGTTTGTGGTGTTGAGCTTATTCAAATTCATAAAAAATGAACCTCAAATTCATTATATATTTATTTAAATGATAGAAACAAAATTCGGATATCAATCGGATACGGATTCGGATATTTTTTCACCTTTTTATTTATGGGAAGCAAATAATGCGTAATTTTTTTAATCTAATTTTATAATCTTATTTTTTATAATGAGCTTGCTAATGTGTTAAAAAATGAAAACCAAAATCGTTATATATCTATTTAAAAATGTCAAATTTGTTCAGAAATTCGGATATCCGTTTTCATCCCTAGTCGTGGGATGGAGTCGTTCCCCACTACCGTCACCCCGGCGTACAGCTCGGGAGGAAGAGCAATGAACTCAGAGGCTACCTCGGCTCTGGGAACACCACATAAAGCACAGCAGCAGGGCCGTTCGGGTCCCATGTCGGCAACGTCGGTGGGCTCCCTGGCCAGTTTGGCTGCAACTCCAATAAGGCGGCGCCTAAGTGCGGATGAGATATCAGAACGAAGAGGAAAGGGACTATGTTATAATTGCGACGAGGTGTATAGCCGCAATCATCGGTGCAAACGCCTGTTCCATCTTGAGGTGGAAGAACAGGAGGAAGAAGAGGCTGAAGACGGGTCGCACGAAGAAGAATCGTCCCTCTCCATGATCGCCATATTGGGACCCAAACACGGAGACACCATGCAAGTCCTCGTCAGGGTCCAAGGGAACGTGCTGCATGGTCTCATTGACAGTGGTAGCACACATAATTTTGGAGCGGTCATGCGGCAGGTATGCTGGAATGGAAGCATTCAACCAACAGGTCCATGCATGTCAGGGTCGCAGGAGGAGGGAAATTGCCTTGTCTTGGTACTGTCAACGAGGTGGAATTCTCTATTGAGGGGCTTCAGTTTGAAGCGCCATTCATCGTCATTCCTCTGAGGAGTTTCGATGTAGTGTTGGGCATTCAGTGGCTACAGATGTTGGGGGACATTCAGTGGAATTTTGGAAATCTCACCATGTATTTCCAGCATAAAGGGTCGTTAGTGCTTCTCCGTGGCATGCAGGGGAAATCATTGCAACTGATGAACATGGAACTCCAGGAGGATCCGGCGGTGTAGAGGCTTCTCCAGGACTACAGTGACCTTTTCCAGGAGCCACAGGGGTTGTCGCCGCCGCGACATTGTGATCATCGCATTTGCTTAGCGGAAGGAACAAATCCCATCGTCGTTCAACCTTATCGGTATCCTTTTCGTCAGAAGGATAAGATTGAGCGGCAGTGTGAGATAATGCTCAAACAGGGAATTATCCGCCCGAGTCGTTCTCCCTTCTCGTCGCCAGTATTGTTAGTCAAGAAGGTGGACGGCACTTGGAGGTTCTGCGTGGATTATCGGGAGTTGAATTCCCACACCATAAAAGATAAGTTTCCCATCCCAGTGGTTGATGAACTCCTGGACGAACTAAGAGGTGCGCGCTTCTTCACCAAGTTGGATCTTCGGTCGGGCTTCCATCAAGTCCGCATACACGAGGATGACATTCCTAAGATGGCCTTTCGTACTCATCACGGTCACTACGAGTTCCTAGTGATGCCGTTCGGATTGTCCAACGCGCCCTCCACATTCCAAGCATTGATGAATGGGTTATTGCAAGAATACTCGTGCAAATTTGTGCTTGTGTTTTTCGATGACATCCTGGTGTACAGTCGTTCAGCGGAGGACCACATCAACCATCTCCCGCTTGTGTTTAATCTGCTAAGGTGCCACCAACTATACTTGAAGCAGTCCAAGTGTGCATTTGCTCAAGGGCGCCTCGGTTATTTGGGACACATCATTTCCTATAATGGAGTGTCCGCAGATCCTGCAAAACTTCAGTCAGTAGCAGACTGGCCACGACCTACTTCATTGACAGCATTGAGGGGATTTCTTGGACTCACAGGCTATTACCGGCATTTCATCCAAAATTATGCGGTAGTGGCGGAGCCCTTGACAACCTTACTGCGCCGCCATAGCTTTAGCTGGAGTGGCGAGGCCGAGAATTCTTTTTGCTCGCCTTAAACAAGTGATGATGACAGCACCCGTGCTTCAGAAGCCCAACTTTGCCAAACCATTTGTGGTGGAATGCGATGCATCCGGAATAGGTATTGGGGCGATGTCACAGCAGGATGGTCACCCAATTGCTTATTATAGCTACAAACTGGCTGAACGGCACATGAAGCTCGCAGCCTATGAGTGAGAGCTCATCGGGTTGTCTAAGGTGGTTCGACATTGGCGCCCGTACTTGTGGGGGCATCAGTTCATTGTCCGCACGGACCACGGCAGCCTCAAATTCCTACTAAATTAGGCTTTGGTCACTCCTCCATAGCAACATTGGCTCAGCAAGTTGATGGGGTTTGATTTTCAAGTTGAATATAAACCAGGCAAGGCGAATCAGGCAGTGGATGCTCTGTCAAGCCTGCCCCAAGAGGATCCAGCTTGTGAGGCTCTGTCCTTGGCGCAGAACATCACTCGCGACGGCTGGTTAGAGGTGTTGCGAGCAGACCCAGAAGTGCAACGTCGCTGCCTTGAAATTCAGAACCAGGACATAGCGGAGCAGAAAACACCCCCACAAGCAACGCTAGGTGAACGGGTCCCAGCAGCGCCTGTTGCGACTTAGGAGGACTCTCTTTCGACGGCCGTGCAGTCGGAGCCAGCAGGCGCTTGGGCGGTCCGGGATGGACTATTATATTACCACAACCATCTTTTTGTGCCGCCGGAGTCTCCATTGGTCGCCCCCATCATTGCTTCAGTACACGACCTGACACATGAAGGCATACAGAAGACGCTTCACCGACTAAAGCTCGCCTACTTTTGGCTGCATTAACGCCAAACAGTGGAGCGCTTTTGATGCGAACTTTGGGTCCCGATCTTTCGATGAGAGGAGGGTAACTATCGATTTGGTAGGAATCGATGTTGTGGCCGACTACAAGCTGTCGGGGCGATGCACCTTAGCAACCGATACACCAACTCCGGATGGTTATTGATCTCGTAGAGAGCGATCAACGACCACGAAGGTCATTGTTCACGCAAGCAATCGAAGAACATAGCAAGAACAAAATGAACAACCAACTAAATTGGCAAATATGTATTAAGCTCAAATATGAAAAAACACAAGCGGTGGGGTTACGTAATGATAAAGCAATGGTCAAGTCGACCGCAGCGTGATTATCGGTATGTAGCAAAGGCTAAACATAACTAAACAAAACCCAAGTCCTAGATGAGGGTTTGGGTGGTTATTTATACTAGGGGAGCAGGAGAGGGTCGTCCATAGCATAGGAGACCTAATACAACTCAAGTTCAAAACACCAAGCCTACTTTGACTAGAGTTTGACTCGGACTGAAAAGGCAACATTTGGTTTTTGGAATTTTCCGGACGCATCTGAAGGAGTTTTGAGGTGAGGCTAGATCCTTTGGAAAGTAGACTCCAAGACCTTTCAAACGTGTACTCATGGGCCTCCAGAACCCTCCGGAATCGAAAGTTTTGGCACTTTAAAGTCAGTGCTGTTTCTGAGGCCGAATTGGACTCGAACTCGGACTGAAAAAGTGTTCTGGATTGTTTTGTGTTTTCCCGTTGACTCGAAGGGAATTTTGTGGTGATCTCAGATCCGTTTGAAAGAGGACGACCAGAGCTTTCGTTCTTGTACTCATAGAGCTCCAGAAGCCTTCTGGAACAAAAGTTATGGCCGTTTGAATTTGACCATCTCTGGGAGTCCGAAGCTGATTCCAATTTGCTTTTCCCTCCGGACGCGAACTCCCTTGTGGTTTGCAAGTCTTCCCCAAGGTTCCTAAGAATAATCAAATCATCACAAGTATTAAATGATGAGGACATCACTTCCATGGATATAGCCACATCTACACATCAATTTGAACACGCTGCTATTATCCAAGGACCGGTTACTCGAGCTAGCGCACGACAGTTTAATCATCAGGTGAATCGCTCCACAGCCTTTCCATTAGTGATAATATGAATGGATTGCTATTTAATACTTGTGATGATTTGATTATTCTTAGGAACCTTGGGGAAGACTTGCAAACCACAAGGGAGTTCGCGTCCGGAGGGAAAAGCAAATTGGAATCAGCTTCGGACTCCCAGAGATGGTCAAATTCAAACGGCCATAACTTTTGTTCTAGAAGTTTCTGGAGCTCTATGAGTACAAGAACTAAATCTCTGGTCGTCCTCTTTCAAACGGATCTGAGATCACCTCAAAATTCCCTTCGAGTCAACGGCAAAACACAAAACAATCCAAAACACTTTTTCAGTCCGAGTTCGAGTCCAATTCGGCCTCAGAAACAGCACTGACTTTAAAGTGCCATAACTTTCGATTCCGGAGGGTTCTGGAGGCCCATGAGTACACGTTTGAAAGGTCTCGGAGTCTACTTTCCAAAGGATCTGTCCTCACCTCAAAACTCCTTCAGATGCGTCCGAAAACTGCCAAAAACCAAACAATGCTTTTTCAGTCCGAGTCAAACTCTAGTCAAAGTAGGCTTGGTGTTTTGAATTTGAGTTGTATTAGGTCTCCTATGCTATGGACGACCCTCTCCTGCTCCCCTAGTATAAATAACCACCCAAACCCTTATCTAGGACTTGGGTTTTGTTTAGTTATGTTTAGCCTTTGCTACATACCGATAATCACGCTGCGGTCGACTAGACCATTGCTTTATCATTACGTAACCCCACCGCTTGTGTTTCTTTCATATTTGAGCTTAATACATATTTGCCAATTTAGTTGGTTGTTCATTTTGTTCTTGCTATGTTCTTCGATTGCTTGCAGGAACAATGACCTTCGTGGTCGTTGATCGCTGCCTCGGCGAGATCAATAACCATCCGAGTTGGTGTATCGGTTGCTAAGGCGATCGTCCCGACGGTTGTAGTCGGTCGCCAACATCGATTCCTACCAAATCGATAGTTACCTCCTCTCATCGAAAGATCGACCCAAAGTTCGTGATCGTGGTATCGAGCGCCAAAGTTGATCGGTGAGAGATTACTAGTTTGCATTTATTTACCTACTGATCCGTAAAACCAAAAAAAATATAGTAGATTAGATTGCCTTTGTCCAAACCAATTTGAGCTTTTGCTTTTACTACTTAGTCCTTGTTTGTTGAGTCTTCGTTGCATCGTTGTGTCGTGGTGCTGGTTTTAGCGTCTTTCCCGTAGAGTTTCGAGTTCGAGTCACGCTTATCGCCACTTTCGCTTTTGTCATCATAAATCGCCATTATCCTTTGTGTCACCTAGGTTTTCGTTGCAGTGTACCACCATTGTTGATTAGAGCCGCCGCCACCACAATTCTAGGGTTTGTGTTCATTCTAGAAGGAAAATCCAAAATTGTTGGTCAATCTTCCCAAAAATAGCAGATTGGTTTCTAAAATTGTTGAGCGACCTTGCGAAGAATAGTGGCTTGGTTTCCTTGTAAAAGTTTTAGCCTCATTGCACCATATGAAAGTTGAAAAAAAAGTACCTTGAAGACTACTGCCCGCGTCGGTGTTCACCAAGTGCTCGCCCTTGCGTCGGTGTTCGCCCTTGCGTCGGCCGCTCGAGTGCTCACCCATCGCTTGGCGTGGTCGCCCAAGTGCTCACCCATCGCTTGGAGTGGTCGCTCGAGTGCTCGCCCATCGCGTGGCCTGGTCGCCGAGTGCTCGCCCATCGCTTGGCCTGGTCGCCGAGTGCTCGCCCATCGCGTGGCCTGGTCGCCGAGTGCTCGCCCGTCGCGTGGCCTGGTCGCCGAGTGCTCGCCCATCGCTTGGTGTGGTCGCCCGAGTGCTCGCCCACCACGTGCACTGGTTGCCCGAGTGGTCGTCCAACGTGTGAGCTGGTCGCCCGAGTGCTCGCCGACTGCGTATCAGAGAGGAAAAAAAAAGAAAAAGGCAAGTGCACATAAAAGAGCCGCACTAAAAGAAAAGAAAGGTAGAAAAGGGAGCTTGGGGTAGTGCCTTTGTTTTTCGGTTCGAAGGTTGGATTTTTAAATGGCGGCGTTTGTGTCGACTCGCGTCTCTAATACGGTTAGGCATAGGACAAAGACGGTAGCATCGTTGAGCGATTATTCAACTTGCTTTGACTAATGTGGTTTTAGCTTTCCTTTGTACTATTTTCAGCCACCTATAGCTCCACATATACTACTACCCGGTACATGTGTTTGGCACCGATACACTTATCTCCGAAGTTATTTTCTTGTCGGTTGCCATCACCTCCTTTCGCTTAGTAAGAATTGGTAAGAACTTGATTGAACAAGTTGAGTGTGAGCGACTTCGTTTAGCCACATCAAGTAGTTGATAGAGGATTACATATGGTTTTGTTTTTCCTTGTTATCTACTAATCATGACAGTCCACATGAAAGCGAGTTCACTTGATTCAACCAAAAGATTTGCGACATAAACAACATGAAGGCCGTCTCCTACTCTGAACACGGTAACCTCAAAATAGCATTGCCTCCATATGCTGAAAACTTTGATCTGAAGCATATATTGATTGGGAAATAGCGGTAGACAAACAATTTAGCATGTCCAATTTGTGCGAAAATGAAAAGATTAGTTTTGCCGCTAATGTGATTTACGGGTATGCGTTAACATTGTGGAAGCATGTTTGTAGAAAAGGAGAAAACACGAGAATTGGAATGACATGAAAAAATTATGAGATTTGAATTTGTTCTGAATATTATTTGAGTATTTGCTTGCTAAACTTCAATGCTTAAAACAAGGGAGTAATACTGTTAGAGAATACTATCGTGAATTGCAAACTTGTTTGTTACGTTCTTGTTTAGAAGAACGTGATGAAGCTATCGGTTTAGGTTCATTCATGGGCTTAATAAGGGTATTCAGGATATTCTTATTGATCAAACATATCGATCTCTTTCACAATTGTTGGAAAGTGCTTGTAGTATTGAAAGTTTGAATGCACTACTAGCTTCACTTGAGACGCCGATTGTTGCACCTCCTCTTGTGGCTAACATTTTGCGAGACAAAGAGGACAAGCAAAAGAGTTTGAGAACATGGAAGATGAGAAAGTTGAGCATGGGACATTCCTTCGACTATGAAGCGAGATATGGATACCCGACACCTACAACAATGGATGAAATTTTTGGAGGTAACGTAAAGGTGTTAATTTCACACGTGGTGAAAGTAATTTTGATATGTTGAAATTGTCCACTACTCATCTTTGTCATAGAGCAATCTTTAGTGGAACCCATGGCTGAAATTTCATTGTTACAAGATGATGTGCATGCTATCTCTTGTGATAAAGAAGAGTTGTGTGAGAATGCTTCACTAATATCCATGTCACAATTAGTGAATGAACATGTTTCTTCTCTTACAAAAACAAACACTTGTGCTGATAATAAATGTGTTATTCACATTGCTAGTGAAGAAGATGAGTTTAGATTGATATCTTCTTCAAATACTTTAAGTTACATTGAATTTGACATTCTGTGTGATCCAAATAGTTTAAAGGAGAAACTTTTTGTACATGCTAATTTGCCATGGTTATCACGAAACACTTTTCATATTATCGGCAAACATAATGAAAATGGAGATTATATGGTACATCGTGTTTATATTTGTTCAAATACAAATCCATCATTTTATATGCAACAATGTGATCAATCCATGACAAGTACTTCTAGTTTTGTTTTCAATCTACATGACAGTTTTCAAGAAAGGGAGAACATAGATGTTGATGATTTTAATTCCAACAATTTGATTGCAAAAGATGTGTATATTGCTTTGTTCCCTGTTGGTACTAACATTTTGCAGAAGACTCTGATGGAGTCGAGGACGACTCTGATGGAGTCGAGAAAGGGAGAATGATGAGACCATGTTCGGCATGGATATGACCAAGGCTATTCCTACTATGCTGCTTTCATCTGCAAGGTTTCACCGACCTCCACCTTGGCAGGCGATCACAGTTGGCCTTCTTGGCTTTTGGATTTGGCATCATCATCACGTCATTTCGGCTACCACCTTGGCGCCGCCTAGGCTACAGGCATGGGACTTTCACCTCCAGCAGTTAGGCCGCCACCTTGGCCACCTCCTGATGAGGACATCACCTCTTATGATACAACCACGCCTACTACAACTCACCAAGGAGCCGATCCTACAATAGTCCAAGGACCGATGTCTCGAAGCGCACGACAGATTAATCATCAGGCCATTATATGCTGGAAAGAGGTCTTGAGCTATATCGATAATTACCAGGTGAATCCTCTAAATATTTTTCTTGTACTTAAAATATATAAAGAGGCAGAGCTACTATTTTATTTCAATAAATGCAGATCCTATATGAGGATGTTTTGTGCTGAACACGTCCAAAAGGGTGAGCTTGAGTCGAGGACGACTCAAATGCAAGAAGGGGAGAATGATGAGGAAATCACTTCCATGGATATAGCCACATCTACACATCAATTTGAACACGCTGCTATTATCCAAGGACCGGTTACTCGAGCTAGCGCACGACAGTTTAATCATCAGGTGAATGCGTTCCACAGCCTTTCCATTAGTGATAATATGAATGGAATGCTATTTAATACTTGTGATGATTTGATTATTCTTAGGAACCTTGGGGAAGACTTGCAAACCACAAGGGAGTTCGCGTCCGGAGGGAAAAGCAAATTGGAATCAGCTTCGGACTCCCAGAGATGGTCAAATTCAAACGGCTATAACTTTTGTTCCAGAAGGCTTCTGGAGCTCTATGAGTACAAGAACGAAAGCTCTGGTCGTCCTCTTTCAAACGGATCTGAGATCACCTCAAAATTCCCTTCGAGTCAACAGGAAAACACAAAACAATCCAGAACACTTTTTCAGTCCGAGTTCGAGTCCAATTCGGCCTCAGAAACAGCACTGACTTTAAAGTGCCATAACTTTCGATTCCGGAGGGTTCTGGAGGCCCATGAGTACACGTTTGAAAGGTCTCGGAGTCTACTTTCCAAAGGATCTGGCCTAACCTCAAAACTCTTTCAGATGCATCCGAAAACTGCCAAAAACCAAATGATGCTTTTTCAGTCCGAGTCAAACTCTAGTCAAAGTAGGCTTGGTGTTTTGAACTTGAGTTGTATTAGGTCTCCTATGCTATGGACGACCCTCTCCTGCTTCCCTAGTATAAATAACCACCCAAACCCTAGGTATCAGAGCGCCAGATTGATCGGTGAGAGATTACTTGTTTGCATTTGTTTACCTACAGTCCAGAAAACCAAAAAAATAGTAGATTAGATTGCCTTTGTCCAAACCAATTTGAGCTTTTGCTTTTACTACTTAGTCCTTGCTTGTTGAGTCTTCGGTTGCATCGTTGTGTCGTGTGCTGGTTTTAGTGTCTTTCCCGTAGAGTTTCGAGTTCGTGTCACGTTTATCGTCACCTTTGCTTTCATCATCATCGTCGTCATTGTCTCTTGTGTCGCCTAGGGTTTCGTTGCAGCGTGCTTCCATTGCTGAATTGAGCCGCCTCCATCACAATTCTAGGGTTTGTGTTCATCCTAGAAGGAAAATCCAAAAAATTGTTGGTCAATCTTCCAAAAAAAAAATAGCATATTGTTTTCAAAAATTGTTGAGCGATCTTGTGAAAAATAGTGGCTTGGTTTCCTTATAAAAGTTTCTGCCCCTACAGTACCATCTGAAAGTTGAAAAGAAAGAAAAAGGCGAGTGCAAAAAAAAAGAGCCGCACAAAAAAAAAGGAAAAGGCAAGTGCACAGAAAAGAGCCGCACTAAAAAGAAAAGAAAGAAAAAATGGGGAGCTTGGGAAATGTCTTTGCTTTTCGGTTAGAAGGTTGGATTTTCGTGGCGACGTTTGTGTCCCGGCTCGCGTCTCTAGTACGGTTAGGCCTAGGACCAGCACGGTAGCATCGTTGAACGATTATTCAACTTGCTTTGACTAATGTGGTTTTAGCTTTCCTTTGTACTATTTTCAGCCACCTATAGCTCCACATATACTACTACCCCAGGTACATGTGTTTGGCACCGATACACTTATCTCCAGAAGTTATTTTCTTGTCGGTTGCCATCACCTCCTGCTCAGTTTGTAAGAATTGGTAAGAACTTGATTGAACAAGTTGAGTGTGAGTGACTTGTCTAGCCACATCAAGTAGTTGATAGGGGATTACATATGGTTTTGTTTTTCCTTGTTTTCTACTAACAATGACAGGATACATCACCAGACGCCATGAGAAGAAGTGTACTGCAATTGCTCCATCTCCTTCTAGTGATGGATATGAAGAATATGATGAGTTCGATGCTTTTATTGATTTAAAATATTTACAACAAGGTAAGATGCAGGTAAAGGAATACTATAGAGAATTTAAAACCTTGTTAAAACTTAGTGGGTTAAATGAATGTGATGAGGAAATTGAAAATAGATTTTTTAATGGATTAAATAAAGAGATTTGGGATATTCTCATTGATGACACATATAATTCTCTTTCACAATTGTTTAAATGTGCCATTAGAGCTGAAAATTTGGTACTTGAATCATTGAAAGAATTTTTAGCTTCATTAGACACACCCGCTGTTGCTTCTCCTCTTGTAGCTAACACCTTGCAGGAAGGAAAGCATTGCCGAGAGAAGAAGGATGAAGACAAGAAAAGGGAGAAAGATGAAAGCATTGTTGCCGCATGTGCAAATGAAAGTCAAACCATTGAAATCACACCTACATCAACTGAAAAGGGCGCACAAGGTAATATAAAAGGTGATGCACTTGCACATGGTGAGAATATTTATGTGCTAAATTTGTCCACTACTCATGCTATTAAAGAGCAACCATTAGCGGAACTCATAGGTGATTTTCCTTTGTCACAAGAAGATATGCTTGCTATTAATTGTGATAAAGAAGAGTTGTGCGGTAATGTTTCACTTATATCAACTTCACAACTAGTGAATGGACATGAAACTTTCACTTGTCTTGATGATGAGACATGTTCTTCACATCACTAAAAGAAAAGATGAGCTTAAATTGATGTCTTCTTTAGATACTTTAGGTTACATTGAATTTAATACTCTCTGATCTAAATAGTTTAGAGGAGAAACTTGCTCTTCATTGCAATCTGCCATGCTTACAGAGAAATATTTTTCATGTTATTGGCCAATATAATGAGAAAGGAGATTATATGGTTCATCGTGTTTACATTTGTTCTTCCACCATTGCTTTGACTACAAAGGATGTGCATGTTGCTTGGTGTTGTTGCCACTAACCTTTCACAGGAGCATGCCATGGAGTCGAGGACGACTCCAATTCAAGAAAGGGAGAATGATGAGACCATGTTCGGCATGGATATGACCAAGGCTATTTCTACTATGCTTCTTTCACCTGCAAGTTTTCACCGACCTCCACCTTGGCCAGGGCGATCACACAGTTGGCCTTCTTGGCTTTTGGATTTGGCATCATCATCCACGTCATTTCGGCTACCACCTTGGCGCCACCTAGGCTCACGGGCATGGGACTTTCACCTCCAGCAGTTAGGCGCCACCTTGGCGCCTCGATGAGGACATCACCTCTTTGATACAACCACGCCTACTACAACTCACCAAGGAGCCGATCCTACAATAGTCCAAGGATCGATGTCTCAAGCGCCTGACAGTTAATCATCGAGGCCATTATATGTCGGAAAGAGGTCTTGAGCTATATCGATAATTACTGTGTGAATCCTCTAAATATTTTTCTTGTACTTAAAATATATAAAGAGGCAGAGCTACTATTTTATTTAAATAAATGCAGATCCTATATGAGGATGTTTTGTCTTCAAGAGCGTCCAAAGGGTGAGCTTGAGTCGAGGGCGACTCAAATGCAAGAAGGGAGAATGATGAGGACATCACTTCCATGGATATAGCCACATCTACACATCAATTTGAACACGCTGCTATTATCCAAGGACCGGTTACTCGAGCTAGCGCATGACAGTTTAATCTTCAGGTGAATGCGTTCCATAGCCTTTCCATTAGTGATAATATGAATGGAATGCTATTTAATACTTGTGATGATTTGATTATTTTTAGGAACCTTGGGGAAGACTTGCAAACCACAAGGGAGTTCGCGTCCGGAGGGAAAAGCAAATTGGAATCAGCTTCGGACTCCCAGAGATGGTCAAATTCAAACGGCCATAACTTTTGTTCCAGAAGGCTTCTGGAGCTTATTGATCTCGCCGAGACACGATCAACCTGACCACGAAGGTCATTGTTCCTGCAAGCAATCGAAGAACATAGCAAGAACAAAATGAACAACCAACTAAATTGGCAAATATGTATTAAGCTCAAATATGAAAGAAACACAAACGGTGGGGTTCTGTAATGATAAAACAGGCGGTCTAGTTGACACGCGTGATTATCGGTATGTAGCAAAGGCTAAACATAACTAAACAAAATCCAAGTCCTAGATGAGGGTTTGGGTGGTTATTTATACTAGAGGAGCAGGAGAGGGTCGTCCATAGCATAGGAGACCTAATACAACTCAAGTTCAAAACACCAAGCCTACTTTGACTAGAGTTTGACTCGGACTGAAAAAACATCATTTGGTTTTTGGCAGTTTCCGGACGCATCTGAAGGAGTTTTGAGGTGAGACCTGATCCTTTGAAAATTAGACTCCGAGACCTTTCAAACGTGTACTCATGGGCCTCCAGAATCCTCCGGAATCGAAAGTTATGGCACTTTAAAGTCAGTGCTGTTTCTGAGGCCGAATTGGACTCGAACTCGGACTGAAAAAGTGTTCTGGATTGTTTTGTGTTTTGCCGTTGACTCGAAGGGAATTTTGAGGTGATCTCAGATCCGTTTGAAAGAGGACGACCAGAGCTTTCGTTCTTGTACTCATAGAGCTCCAGAAGCCTTCTGGAACAAAAGTTATGGCCGTTTGAATTTGACCATCTCTGGGAGTCCGAAGCTGATTCCAATTTGCTTTTCCCTCCGGACGCGAACTCCCTTGTGGTTTGCAAGTCTTCCCCAAGGTTCCTAAGAATAATCAAATCATCACAAGTATTAAATAGCATTCCATTCATATTATCACTAATGGAAAGGCTGTGGAGCGATTCACGATGATTAAACTGTCGTGCGCTAGCTCGAGTAACCGGTCCTTGGATAATAGCAGCGTGTTCAAATTGATGTGTAGATGTGGCTATATCCATGGAAGTGATGTCCTCATCAGCTTTGTGGCACAATGCGTCATCGGTCAACACAACTAGACAAGTTCATTGTCTCCGGCTGGGTTGCTGCAGCCATTAAAGGTACCTCAACAAATTTGGGCTGACATCTCAATGGATTTTATCACTTGTTTGCCGAAGGCATCAGGCAAAACGGCACTTATGGTGGTGGTAGACCGACTCTCGAAGTATGCACACTTTATTGCACTCTCCTGTCCTGCCACAGCATCCACAGTCGCCAAGCTCTTCTTTGATCAGGTGGTCCGGCTTCATGGAATTATCGAGTCCATAGTCTCGGATAGAGATCCGGTGTTCATCAGCGCATTCTGGCAGGATTTGTTCAAACGCAGTGGCACCGCACTTTTGCTTTCCTCAGCTTATCATCCTCAGACGGATGGACAAACAGAGGTCATCAATCGGACTATTGAAATGTACCTGCGATGTTTGGTGGCAGACAATCCTACTACCTGGGTCCAATGGCTTCCATGGGCAGAGTTTTGTTACAACTCTTCATTTCATTCTGCTCTTCGCATGACACCGTTTGAATTGGTCTATGGAAGATCCCCACCGTCCTTACTGCCATATCAACTGGGTGCCACAACCATTGATTCAGTTGATTGTCAGTTAGTTGCTCGTGACTCATTGTTGGCCTCCGCCAAGGTGCTCCTCTCTCAGGCTCAAAATAGAATGAAACAGCAGTATGATCAGCATCATCGCGAAGTCCAGTTTGAGGTTGGTTCATGGGTGTGGTTGAAGTTACAAAAACACCGTCAAGCAACGGCCCGTGGGGGTCCCTCTCACAAGTTGTCCCCCCGCTTCTATGGACCCTCCTTGGTCGAGGCCCGCGTGGGTTCAGTAGCATATCGCCTTGCGCTTCCGGCCACTGCACGCATTCATAATGTGTTCCATGTATCTCTTTTGAAGCAGTACAAGGGGAGCCCTCCGTCAGAGCCTCCTGAGCTGCCGCCCGAGCTAACTCCTTCGGCGGCTTCAGCTCAGCCCGAGCCACACTAGCTCCTCGCCCAACGGTTTGTCAAGGGTCATCGTTAATTTTTGGTCCACTGGACAGGCGAACCACAGGAAGAAGCTACTTGGGTGGATGCGGTTGTCCTTCGGCAATCTTATCCCAACTGCAAGCTTGAGGACAAGCTTGTTTTCTAGGGGGGAGTAATGATATAGATCGTGTCTACTATAGAAAGGGGAGGAGAGGATCTGCCGCATAGGCCAGGCTGCATGCGCAGCTGCCATGCAAGGCAGTTTCCTATTTTGCAGTTTCCTATTTTCCCATTTGGTAGTTTTCAATCAGTTGGTTGTTTCTATCTTTAGTTTGTTACCTTCCTTGTACCTTAGGATATAAGAGGAAGAGAGAAATATGAAAAGGGCATGCTGAATTTTGCCGCAATCTCAGACTAAGGCGGTGGCTCCGAAAACAGCCAAGTTACCTGCTCCGCCGGCTGAATCGTCAGTGAGCAACCCTCGTTTGGGCTTTCGACCGGGTACGCGTGCATACGAGCAAGCTCTCGCTGAGTGAGCTCATACCACTTATCCTCCAGAATAAGGGCCTTATTTACCAGCTCTTGAAAATCAGGAAAAGTGTGAGTGATTAGTCCCACTTGCAACCCAGGGTTCAGTCCCTTCATGAAGCGAGTCTGCCTTGCTTTATCGATCATAACATCCTCGGTGCGTGGCAGTAAGTTGGGTGAACGGTTCAAATATTCTCGCCTTGTTGGCTCCCTTGCTTGATGGCCCTGAATTCCTCCTTCTTCAAATCCATGACACCTTCAGAACATGGTATGCTTGACAGCGATGAAAATTCCTCCCAAGTAATCTCTGTGGGTTCTCTGTGATCTTGTGATAATTCTCCCACCATTCAGCAGGTTGTGCCTCCGGTGATGAGAAGCATAAAGCACCTTCTCATTCCCTTCACACTGAGTGATATGCAATTTCCTCTCAATGGTCCTCAACCAGTCATCAGCTTCGATTGGGTTGGCGTTCCTAGAAAATGTGGGTGGACGAGTCCTCATAAAGTCAGACAACTTCGAGTATGGACGGTTCCCATTGCCAGCTGCTTGATTAGCGTTATTGATCGCTGCTTGATTAGCAAAGTGCTGCATCTGCCGCATCATAGTCAGCATAAGCTAGATTTGTGCAGCAAGAAAAGCTCGAAAGTTGCTCATATCCACTTGGGGTGTGGCCTGAGGAATTGGCGGCGCATTCCTGTTATCCTCCTGACGGCTTCCACTTCCCCGACCTCCATTGTTTCCACGAGTGTTCACCATTTGCAGATCACTCTAAGGTTTAGAGAAAAGAGGGAAAACATCATAGACAAGTAATATAAGAACTTAGGCGGGGGCAAAAAGGTTCTTATCCCAAACTCCATCTTTATTATATTTATTTAATACTTGGTATGGCTCCTCACAAGTGCCTAAGGGCAACGCAGCGCGTACTGCACACTCAAAAGAACACAACGACTCAGAAATTGCAAGCAACCTAACAAGCAACTCTACTGACTACTAGCAAGACTCTATCTTGGACTCGTCCGACTCACACTCGAGTCACAACTACCACTAGACTCAACTACGCCTACTCACTAAGGTATCCCGGATGCGCACAACCAGGCTGACATGGTGGCGGGCGACTCGGCTTCGGGGCAAACTGGTTTCGATGACCTGGGGTCTCATCGGATGGCATTGACCCCTGGCTCTCCTGCTCTGGCTCAAGCTCCTCCAGGTCCTCGTCAGACTCCTCCAGATCAGCTGCCTCCTTCCTGAAGTAAAGAGCCTCCTTCAATTCGCCGATCCTCTTGGCAGCCATCCTCCTAGTCTCCTGAAGATCCTTCTCAGCTTTTACCAAGGCCTCATATGCTTCAGAAAGCTCCTGATTGGTGGTCTTCGTGTGTATCTCTTAAGCTGAAATGAGACACGCCATGTGGACAATGGTGGGATTGTCCTCCTCCTTGACCTTCTCCTCAATGACAGTGACTCCATCTGGATGGTACTTGAATGCAGTGGTCTCCAGCTGCACGACAAAGTCACGAGCGAAGCGGCGAAGAGCAAGGCGAGCAGTCTCCTGAATCCCAGCTTCGAAGGATGCCCTCCTCGCGGTGATGTAGACCGGACGACTCCCGATAGTACCTTTCCGAGCGTACACTGTGAGCCTGCAGATCGTGCCTCTCCTCTTTCCATTCACCACCCAATTGGTGCTACAGTAGATTGGGCGATCAAAGCCTCCTAGTGTCTGCAACATCCTCTAGAGTTTAGCGGTAGATCCTCCCTTACGCTCACCATAAACGCAGTCCATGTCAACCTGCATAAAAGCGGCTCTCTCAAAACCTCAACTCAAAACAAAGAAAAGAGAGAAAAATTCAGCATTGGTAAAGAGCAAGAAGAAGGGACGAGTCAAGATCCTTTTAACTTCTTAAGTTAATTTTTGACTTTAGAAAATAGTTTTGGACACTCCTAAAGCGACAACCAACTAGGGTTTGACCTACAGTTAGTATGGCTATTATACCACCTCTGTCGGGACCCGAATGTGCAAATCCGGACCCTCTGTGTATTCTGCGCTAGTCCAGGATCACGCTAGTGCACATAGGCTCCACATAGATGAATATCACAATCATACTCAACGATAACATAAAAAAGACTTTATCAAGTTTAATATAACTGTTGTACGACCTTATGGTCCACCTTACATGGTTACGCCACGCATGGCTAACTGAAAGTAAATAAATAAACTGCAACATAAATAACAAAAATGTGTAGAAACCCTTCAACTGCCACTGGCAACTGACAAGCCTCGCACCCTATTTGTTTGCCTCCTCCTGGAACTCCTCCTCAAATGCAGATGTTGCTTCTTTCTCATCTGATGATGTTGGTGGCAAAGGGTGAGTACATAAAGCACTCAACAAGTTGTGTACAAAATGCAATTCTACTTACTATATGCATGGCTTAGTACAAGGGAAGGCTACAAGGTTACTTTGCATAAACAACATTTACGAAAGAATAGCATAAATAGATTGAAAGACAGTAAAACAATAATAACAGTAATAACTTTGCATTTGTTTTCAATGTCCAACTCACATCCTTATCTCCATATTCGAACATTCCATCCCCACATTTATTTCATAAAAATCTAACCCTTGACTGTAATCACCGAGCAATGCCCAATACCGTGAGTACAGCTATTCGAATAGGTTTTATACTCTGCAGAGGTTGTACACTTTACCCACAAGATATAATCAAACACCACAAAGGCGAGTGACCATAACAAAGCCTTTCCAATGCCTATCTAGACCCAGTACTATCCGCTAAGGTTTTAACACTGGTGGGACTGGTTACCACATCTAGGGCTCCCCTCTTGCGCCATGTGAGCCGACCCGTGCGAGGACTGGTTACCACTACCCGGGCCACACACCACCACAATAGTACTAAAGTTTAGACTCAATAAATTAATTAGCTAGGTCTGTCCCATTCCAGACTTTTGGCTGTATGAATATCTCAGTTCAAATTTTGCAAGGTTAAGTCCTTAATTGACCAAGGCAAGACTAACCAAAAATCACCATATCATTAACATCATAAAAAGCAAATGCGACCGCCCACATGCCAACCTTGGCCCCCCACAAAGCTATGCCACCTGCCTTAGTATAAATCATTTTACCACCCCAGTTGATTTACCATGCACCATGTGCCATCAACAATTCCAACATTGTATGACAACACTGACACACAATTAATAATCATGTTCCATCGTCATTAAGCAAGATTAAACATTTGCACATGAAAGGATGACTCGTTGCATGGCTAAGCATTCTACTTGCGTTCTATCTACCCATATTGGCATTTATAGCTACCAATTACTATTAAACCATTCTAGGGTGACAAATGAATTACGGCATACGACATATCAAGGGTGAAAGTATCTCAAATGGACGGTTAACTACTCCCAACATATAGCGAACATTTGATAATTGAAATATATGCAATACATTAAAACAACATAATATTTAAACATGGGTTCAACATGATCAAAGCACGACATGCCTTCAAATGGGTCCAGATCCTGCTCTGCAACCTGATGAAGCACTGGCTCTTCAATCACAAACTCTCCCGACAACTTGACGTCTATGCGCAATGAAGGGAAAAGCAATAAATAACCAAAACAGAGGGCAAAAACAACTCCAAAAGTTAAATAGAATTGACCAATAAATAGAACACAATTTTATAAATTTTTAGGAGTTGGAATCACCTCAATCGGAGTTCAGACGCAAAAGATATGGCCTTTCGAAGTTTTAATTAATTAGAAAACCCTAAAAATCAGAAATTTCTATTTATCTGAATTATTGTCTTTCGAAGTTCGGACGCAAAAGAATGGCGCAGTCGACGTAGCTCGGCTCAAGCAACACCCCACAAAAGATATGGCCTTTCAAAGTTCGGACGCAAAAGAATGGCGCAGTCGACGCGGCTCGGCTCAAGCAACACCACGGTGACCTCAGCGACGGCAGAGATGGACCAGTGGTGGCGCAAAGAGTGGCGGAAGGTCTCGGGACTTCGGCGAGCTCGTGTGGCGGCTAGGACGAACCTCGGTTTGCATGCGTGGAACAAAAGGTGTGGCGGCATGTGGGGAACACAATGCAGTCAACAGCTCAATAAATAAGGCCCTCGGCGTCTGCATCCGATGCGAAAAACGCAGAGGAGGTTGAAGCGGCGGTGAAATCTGGCAGCGACATGGAGAGGCGACATGGATCTATCGCAGGCGCACACGCGGCACGATCCGACGGCTCGGAGCACGTGGCGACTAGGATGGACAATGATCGCATGATCGCGATCGAACAGTGGAGACGCGGAACGGCTAGGGTTCGGGCGGCGAGCTGGGCTGCACATGGAGGGAAATGGGCCGGACCGGCTGAGGATTCGACCCAACACTATTGAGGGATTTTAAATGCATTTTTGAATTAAAAAAACAAGAAAATCAAATAAACCAAAATAAATAGCAATAAAATCCGAAAAAATCCAGAAAAAAATCCAAAAAATACCTTGAGATAAATAGAACCCAAATAAAATACTTCTAACTAAATATCACCAACTAATTGCCTAGAACAATTAAAGAATAGCAAAGGCTCAATTAAATAAATGCTAAATGAAATAAATAAAATATCAAAAAATCAGATAAGAACAAGAAAAGCACAATAAATCTAGAAAAGCAAAATTTGGGATGTAACATGCGTCAGCCGAGAAAATTGCACGTAAGGCCAAGTGCTATACTCTAATAGGTGGGGACCTATATCGCCAGAGTAGAAACGGAATTCTTCTGAAGTGCATCACTCGGGAAGAGGGGAGCAACCTGCTCTCTGATATCCATGGAGGCATGTGCGGGAGCCATATGTCCAGTCGGACGCTGGTCGGTAAAACATTCCGCCAAGAATTCTATTGGCCTACTGCCCTCCTGGATGCTTGCGAGGTAGTGAGAAGATGCGAGGCATGCCAGTTCTGTGCCAAGCAGATCCACCGACCAACCCAGGCGCTACAAACCATCTCGCTCTCTTGGCCGTTCACGGTCTGGGGGTTGGACATCCTGGGCCCATTCCCGCGGGCCACAGGGGGCTTCATCCATCTATTCGTCGCTGTCGACAAGTTCACCAAGTGGGTAGAAGTCGATGCAGTGCATGCCATCACGGCCTCCGCTTACATCAGGTTCATGCATGGAATCTTTACCCGCTTCGGAGTCGCCAATTGTATCATCACGACAATGGCACCCAATTCACCAGCGCAGCATTTTTGGAGTTCTGTGAAGAGATGGGCACTAAGGTATGTTTCGCCTCAATGGCCCACCCGAGGAGCAATGGCCAAGCGGAGCGTGCTAACGCGCTGGTATTGAGGGGCCTCAAGACTAGAGCATTTGACCGGCTCCATATGCGGGGAGAACGGTGGACAGACGAACTTCTGGCGGTGCTGTGGTCGCTTCGAACCACACCCAGCCGGGCGACTGGAGAAACACCTTTCTTCCTGGTCTATGGAGCAGAAGCTGTCCTCCCGTTCGAGCTGTCATTAGGCTCCCCACGTGTTTCGGCATTCAGCGAGTAGGACTAGGAAGACCAGCACCGTGAAGAAGTCAACCTTCTGGAAGAGGTGCGTGATCGGGCGGCTTTGCGTGCTGCTCGGTATCAGTAGAGCCTCAGGCGGTACCACGCCACCCGGGTCCATAAGAGAGCACTAGTAGTGGGCGACCTCGTCTTGCGTAGAATTTAGGCGCAGGCCGGTCGTAACAAGCTGTCTCCCCTGTGGGAGGGCCCCTTTAAGGTGGTCTCAGTCTCTTGGCCCGGTGCGGTCTGGTTGGCCACTGAGGACGACCAAGAGCTGGCGAACTCCCAAAACTTAGAAATATTGCGGAAGTTCTACCCCTGAGAACTGTAAGTGCTTGGCAGTTTGCTCTGATCAGCCAGAGAATGGGCTCTCCCTCCATTAGCTGATCGGCGACGGCCGATAATAAGTTAAGTTGTTTGCCTTGTGGGCTCTCAGTCTGTCTTTCTTGTCTTTCCTACTTGTGCCTCGGTGGGTCACATTTTGCGTGGTTGTCATGGGTACTGGTAGCTCGGCGGCTCCTTGTCGATAAGCGGTAACACCCAGCGCTTGCGTCGGGTAGGGACGGGCGACTAGGCGGTGAGTTCGGCATGGTGTTCAATGCGGCTAGTACACCCCGTGTTGTCACCACGAGCACCGCTGGCCCAAAAGCACTCCTAGGGACCTGCTACCTTGCCACGCAGCACCGTGGTCAGGTTCCGAGAGATCGCAAGGGTTTAAGTTTCGAAAGGCAATGGGACAGTGACAACCACACGTGTGGGGACTTATGCTCTTTTGATCTATTCCTTGCGTGTCTTCCGTAACTTCTACTCGTATTTGTAGCGGCTGAGTGTGAGTACAGGGAAAGTGCCAGAGCATTGACCTGATCTGAGCCCCTAGACTTGCAGCATGGCAAGACTGGGGGCTAGTCGCCCAGTGGTTGGGTCGAGCAGACGCGGACAAACACACACAAACAGGCATTCAGGTAAAGGCAAATGATGATAATTTCATTAAGTTTGCTAAAGGGTGTATGTACAGGGCTATAGAAAAAAAGAGAGAAATAAAGAAAACAAGAATGACCAGCCGGGTCATCATTCGTCGTCGGCAACCTGGATGTGCTCGGTGTCATTCCCCGCCTCCTCCTCCGTCATCGCAACGTCAAGGGCCGGGTCCTCCAACTTCATCAGCCTGGCCATGTACTCCGAGGTGTCACGCACGCGCGCTTGCGCCTGGGCCTCGTCGCCGTTGATTCTGGCCACGGTGGACATGGGGTCAAAGGAGGCGTCGTGGCTGGTGCAGTAGGGCGGAGCGGGCAGACAGAGCGACAGGCAGGCCAGCGAGAGCCTTGGCAACCTGGGTGATGCAAAGGGCGTATTGCATCGCCGAGGGTTCCAGTGGGTCGCCCAGTCTCACCCCCAATGACCGTAGGTTCCTGACCAAGTGATTGTAAGCAGGGCGAAGCATGATGGTGAGGTTGTGTAGTGTGCGGCGCAGTTCATCTTCGGCACGCTTCTGCGCCGCTTCGGCCTCCTGTGCCTGGGCGAGCGAGGCCACTGCACCCGCCCTCTCCCTTGCCAGTAGGGCCACCCCTCTCTCCCTCTCCCGCGCCATCTCCTCGCGCAACAACACCATCTGCTGGGTCATCTGCGCCTCTTGCTGGGTGGCCGCCATGAGGAGGGTGCCCGACGACGCATGCACTCCGCTGAGCTCAGCGAGCAGTGCTGCCAACTGGGAGGCGGGGGCACAGACGGCTCTCAGAGCAGAATGGGCGGAGGTACCGGCACCGGCGACATCCGCATGAACCACTTCGAGGGCACCGGGTGGCTCAAGGAGAAGGTTCCCCGCTGCCTCAGTGGGCAAGGTAGGCACCTGGCTTTCCGAAGCGCCGAGGGGGGCTATCTTGGGAAGCACTAGGAAGCTGAACGAAGATGACAGCAAATCAAGCCCGCCCTTTGGGGCAGTAGCAAGGGCTCTCGGTGCCGGTGGAGTCGGTGTCGGGGCAGGAGCAGAGGACATTGCTGCATCGGATGAAAGCCCCATTCCAATCGTGCTCGGAGGCACGGTGGAGTAGTAGGGGGCGGCAGTCTGGTCATCGGTGCATGGGTCTGCACCCGAGGCATCTGAGGAGGATGGCTTCTTGCCCGCGCTTCAGTCGTCCATCGCGAGCCCGGTGGAATCCATTGTCGGGAGTGATTTGATGATCCGAAGACACTCCGTGAACTCCAGATCACAGAGTGGCTGAGCCTCGGCCGGGAAGTCCAAACCACTTGGCATTGGCGGTAGCAGCCCGGCCAGCCACTTGGTGATAGAAGGGGCATCCAAATTCCCTGCGCTTGGAGAAATAGAAAAGGTTACCGACTGATGGTGACCGCAAAAGATCAAAAGGAAAGGAGAATGGAAACTTACGGCCTGGGTGAGTGCGAGTCATGTCATCGTCGCCCGTATACTGCCACGCCGGTCGGGCGCACCGGTGCAGGGGGCTGATCCTCCGGGTCACGAAGTCCTGGACCACCAGTGCCCCGGTCAGCCCGGAGTCTCGCAGCCGGTTGATGCGGGCCACCATCATCTGGAGCTCCGCTGTCTCCTCAACGGGTGAGCCCCAGTTCTCGATGGCTTCTGTCGGTGCGGAGGGCATCTCCAGGGCTTTAAGACCGCTGTCGTCACCGGCGTATAGCCAATCGCTTCGCCATGCCTTCCAGTTGGTCTTCGTCTGGAAAGGATGTAGCGGGAGGCCCATCCGTCGTGAAGGCGAAAGTGGTTGCTCCACGCGACTCCGCTGTCGGTGGAGCCACAGAGAGTGTAGAAGAAGCAAAAGAGGGGGAGATTGGGCATTACCCCCACGAACATCTCGCAGAGGTAAGCGAAGGTGGAGAGAATGAGAACGAAGTTGGGGTGAGATGAAGATACTGGATCTCGTAGAAATGAAGGACGGTGAGGAAGAACTCGGAGAAGAGCGGAACCAGGCCTGCCAGCAGCGCCCAGGAGAAGACGACGATCTCACCAATGTCGATGCGCAAGCGAGGTTAAATGGCGGCGGCGAAGGAATCCTTAGCGGTGGTCCGGGAGAGCCTCATTGCCCTCTCCTTGTCGATAGACGAAGCTGGAAATGGCTATGCCATTCGAGCGGAGCAAGGTCTTCAGGCAAAGAAGTTGAAGGGGCAAGGAAAAATGATGGAAGAGTCGAAAAGAGTGTGAACCACCAGTCGTGGGCGCACGTATTAATAGATTTCTCGCGCTGGCGGTTCGCGAAAAGGCAAAAGTGTGCAACGCTTCAGGTCCCGAGAGAAGGCAGCGAAAGCGGAGAGGACTAGAGTGGTTGCGTGTGCAGGAGTGGTGGACCCGTCCGGGAGCACATCGATATTAAAGAGGTCTGAAAGGGCTGGCGCGCGCTCCAGGATGGGCCCGGGGGCTACTGTCGGCGTACTTTACGCCAGGGTATCCTCTCCGCCACGGTCAGGAGGGGCCACGAGTGCTGGGCCACGTGGCAGCTTGGCAAGCAAGCGGGCTACTAGGCCCCAACGCTAGGCGACCGGGCCACGTGGTCGGCCGACGGAGTCAGAAGGTACTGGGGGGTCCGCTGCCGGTCAAGTATGGAGGTGTACAATGAAGAAGGGGGGAGCTTCACCTCGAAGTCTTCTCCCCCGACACACCATGTCAGAACCATTGAATGCGCGTGGCTCTACTGACGGCACAATAGCTTATCCCTCTAACGTCCTGCACCTAACCCGTCGCATGCCAGTCGCTTCCCGGGCAGACCGGACGGAGTTAGACGGTGGTGCAAAGAATGAGGCCAGATGATGAGGCTACAACGATTGGTATAATAAATGAAGTTTAATCAATGTGATGTCATCTTCTCACTTACCCGAGCCAGCCTGACCTATATAAGGGAGCTCCGGTGCATGGGGGAAGAGGACCGAAAGACGAAGTAAGAACATAGAGAAGAGCACGGGAAGAGCACAGAGAGAACTCGAGAGAAGAAGAAAGAGGGAAAGAAAAAGGGAGATAGAGTGAAGATCGAGCATTTGCAATGCACTCAAAATACTTTAACAGGAGCTTAAGCAGGACGTAGGGCTATTACCCACATTGGGGGCCCGAATCTAGATAATATCGGCGTGTTCTTGAATTTCTGTCTGTGTGGATCCCTCGGGAGAGCACATAGGCGTCCTTCTGCGAAGACCCCCTCTATCGAACCCTGGACTCCGTCCAGGGAAAATAACTGTCAGGTGAAATACGCTGACAAGGTGGCAGTTAGACAACAATTCCCGCCATTTCATAACTATAAATTCTTATGGCCTGCATGCCATTTGAAAGCGATAGCAATGCCAACACAAGAAAAGAGATTAAGGCATGCTATTTTAGATTTCAATCTTCTTGCACTATAAGAAAGCTAGTAAAATAGAGAGTATACCTACCTATTCTCATTTTTAAGTGTCCCATTCGTGGACGTGAGTCCCAATAATCGACAGAACTTTTCACTCATTTTTCCAATTCAACCCTTTTTGTAAAAACATAAAATCTAAGTAGTGTCAGTGCACCAAGTCTCTCATGACCACAAGAATAGCTTTTTGACAAGTTTTATTCTCTATAGAGGTGCACATTTTTACCTATAAGACATGATCAACTCTTTTTGCTACTATTTTTACACTTCCTTTTGTGTATGGCTAAGAAATCATGACAGGAGCCGTTACATCACCTAGGTCTAACTTTGCAATAGCCCGGTGATGTTTGACCCATAATATGGAGGCAAAAATCCGGACCCATGCATAGTACTAGCGACGGTTATACACCTTGTCGTGTCATTCCCCCCATAGCAAGGCATATACCATTGTTTTGGTATGTGTTTTCCACAAATCTCCCAAGTGGACACCCTATGAGCAAACCTACCCAGAATGTCCGTACTACTCTAGCCTTCCAATAAGCAGAGCTAGACCCATGTGATTTAATAAGCTAAGGCAACCCTATAATAGAACTTATGGTTGCATAGATGTCTTAGATTATGCAACGCTATGTTCGGTCCATAATCAACAAGGGCAAGAACTCCCCCTATACTACGTGCAAGTCCATGCACTCCATAGTTTATATAAATAACTCACCTGCATTAAAACTTTAGTTTTTTAGTTTTGATTTTATATGAAAATAGCCGAGACCAATATGTAAAAATTTCCATCCAATGTACAAATAGTATAACGAGCATTTTTTCTCCTAATACTAAGCAATTGTACGTATAGTCGAATATACCAAATTTGGAAATATATATTGCCTAACCTTTATCTTATGGTTTTCAATGTGGACATTTGCGTATTTATCAAGGAGATTCCATGCAACAAATAGGAAAATCTACCATTAACCATAATATAGCAACTTTACTGAAAATACGTGCATGTATATATAAATTGGTAAAACAACAAAAATTAAGCAAAATACTAGGATTAACATGGCCAAAGGAGTTAATTGCCTTGCTCGTTGAATTATTGAGGTTGTTCAAGGTTGATGAAGGAAGTTTCTGAAGTGTCGGTGTCCACATGCGGTATATATCATAAAGAGAACATAAGAGATAAATGAATTAAAACATAGATTAAATTCAAATATTTTCATATATACAGAAATTTCATTATTTTATAAAAAATTAGAAACTAGTTTTACTAAATTTAGAGTTCATTTATAAAAGTTATAAGCATTTAAATTTTAATCAGCTGAAAATACCCTAAAATGGAAAAAGGGCTGATGTCATAGGTATATTTTTGGGACTTGATGCTTTCTAACAGAGCAAGTATACTTTCAATTGAACTAAAAGCACGTTTCTTAATTTCAGGATTTTATTTCGTATCTACAAAGGTGATAGGTGGGATCCATATGTGAGGTTTTATTATTTTTGAAAATAACTGACATGTGGGGTCCCCATGTTAGTGACTGATTATTTTAAATACCTATTCAGTTTTTACTTATTAATCTTACTGGCCCACATGTCATAGACTCATTTGCTTAAAACTGAGTTAATTAGAATTTTTATTAATCTTAATGACGTTTCTGACATCCGGGGCCCACATGTCATAGAGACATGGCCTTGGCGCCATTGCCGAGCTCACTCTTGAGCTCATCGGTAATGAACAGCAGTGTCTTATGTGGCATGAGTGGTGAAGTCTAATTGTAGATGGACCATGAGGAATGGATGTATCAGAAAAGCAATGTGTGTGATGAATTTCAGAGGGGTGTTTAGCAGTTCAAAAAAATTACAGAAAAAGACATGGCAAAGAGGGGTGTAAACTTCATATATTGTCCTTGCATTGATTGCACCAATCTTAGGAGATTTATCAACTCAGCTCAAATTGAGGACCACCTAATTCGACGTGGCTTCGTAAGGAATTACACGTGTTGGATCCATCATGAGGAGATTGGTAGTACCCTTCTGGTATGCAATGAAGACATGGTGGAACCTGATGACGAGTTACAGCGTGATATGTTTGAGGAGGTCAATTTGGAGCAAATGTTGCGGGATGTGGAGGGAAATTACACGGAAAGAGATTTTGAAAAGTTTAAAAGCTTAATGGAAGATGATGCCAAACCCTGTTCCACTACAAAATGACCCCCCCTTTGCGTTGCTAAAAGTCCGTATATGCGTTGCTAGGGTCTATACCAACACATAATTATGCGTTGCCTAAAGTGGCGTTGCTAAGGTCTACTGCAACACTTAATTATGCGTTGGTAAGTCCTATTAATAACCGTTGCTAAGCTGTAACGGATATTGATGGGCTATAGCAACGCTTATATATGTTTGTACAACCTATGGATGAATAGCCTTCTATAGCTTGTTGCAACATATAGATTGTACTTGTGGCAACGCTTATATGCGTAGCAAGGAATAAACCATCTAAGCAACAATATTTGTAATTATTTTTATTTGGAGCCAAATAAATATATTATGCATGTGCAATGTATTTGAAGAATTCAAGATAATTTCGTGCACACATTGCAAATAAGCGCAAATCAATACTATATTAAAAAATTGTGCATTACAGAGTTCCATCCACCACTTAGTTATCAAATTGTTGCATTACAGAGATACTACATCTACCACTTAGTTTGACACAACCATGTCGTACTACATAGCTCATAGAGGTTCCTTATATGTATGCGAGCTCATTAGCCCAAGACACTGCGACTAGAATTGCACCCGTGACTTCAGAATTCAAATCAACCTGCATTGTGGTGGTTGAACAATGATTAGTCGAGAAGGATCATGTCACCAAAAATCATCAACAGGAACGGGAAAGTGAATTATTGTAGAAAAAGGAGCACAACTACAAGGACTAACAGTTCATTGCAGCTTCTCAAATTCAAGCACAATCTATAAAACTAAAACAGTTGCTATCAACCTATACATTATAAAAGAAACGGCTACAGCAGAAAAGCTTAGCCTACAGGAAGCTCTGATTTTTCACCATCTAATTCTAACATTCAATCATGTCCCAAAAAAAGCAGCCCACAATATTTGAAAATTCAGCAAAACATTGCAACCAATGGAACATATGAACGAAGGAAACCATAATTTTCCGTTGCTACTTCCTTGTGTGGATTCACATGCCACTCGTCTTTTAAACTTTATAACATGTGGATACTACTGTATCTATTGACTAAGGCCCCCTGTTTATGCCCCTTCCCCAGAAAGATAGTTATACATATAGATATAGTAAACAAGAAAAAGTGGAGAAAACTGAAAAAGAATGAAGAAAACAACAAGTTCTTTGGGAAAGCATAGTTACTATATAGTTCGATATGAGCTCATTTAAACAAAGCAATACAATAAAGGAGATATACTTCCAAATGGACAAACTTCTGTGGATACTTCCGGACCTTCCGCTTCCATCTTAAGTAGTATTTACACTGTGAAATTCATAACTTCCTCATCTTAAAGCAGCATCAAGAAAGTGTAAAAATTCTAGAATTGATGCACTTACAGTTGCTCATAGAACAGGTCGATAAGCATTGTCTTCCCTGTACCAACTCCTCTGTACAGATACAGGCCCTTCACCGGTGCGTAGGTAGAAGGCTGAGTGATGAGACGAGGTCATAAGTGTACCGTAATCTTTGGGCAATTGTGTCCTAATGTGTGCATTGAAACTATCAGATGCATATAGGCAGTATAAATCCACAGCAAGGCCTCCAGAAGACCACAACATAACTCAATACAAGTTTCTCCAAGAGCAAAAGCTATGTAGGACAGAGTACCATTGATAAATACATTTTACACTAGAAACACCAGCAGTAAGCCATATTTCCCAAGTAACAATGAAAGAACAATACGGTAGTGGATATTGGAATTCAGATACAACAGTAAGCCATATTTTCCCAACTAACAATGAAAGAACAATTCAGTAGTGGAGGTTGGAATTCAGATACAACAGCCAATTTACCTTACAACAGATGCTATGTGTAATTTTGTACAAATGTGTACACTACTTAGTTGGAGATTGTAGATTCAGAACAAGTCGTGTAAAGGGTAGTATTGCGATGTTACCAAGGGTCTCAATCACTTTTCTGTATGCATTTAATACAACTTTGTTATTGTCAATCACTTTTCTGTATGCCAAGGAATAGCTTCTCAGCAGAAGGCACATAGTGGAGCATACAATTGGCAAGAACAGTTCTCGAAATGCAAGATCTTCAGTTCTAAAGCTCGTATGGAGAAATAGAATGTTTAAGCACAAGAACTTACAGTTCGAAAGCAAGAAAAGTAGTTGCACAGAATGCTTCTTTACAAGCAATCCATTTTCCTTCTGCAACAACTGATGCAAGCTTTCCAATACATAAGTAAATCCAAATCTGAAAGTAGCAGCATAATATTATTAGCCGTGAAGTTCATCATTGCTTCTCAATAGATTCTCTGAATCAAGCGTATTCAGTAAAGTAGACATACATTCATGATTGTTTCTCTCCATGTCCATGCTATTGTTAACACATGGCTCAATAGAAACATTGTTCCTGAGGTTACACTGAGGAAAATCGTATTAAAGTTCATAAGCATAGGAACCTATGATTATAAACAAGCAAAAAAAGTGCAAGGAGAAATCATACAACCCACACCCATGTAGTATTATTTGATGCCTATATGAAAAAAGCGCAATTGACTAGTTGGTAGCAATGTAAATTACAACTCCACCCCTCTCTCTTAAAAGTAATAGAAAAAGCGAAGCGAAAAGGAGAATGCTATATAGAATAGCAAAATCACGGGGTTAAATTAAATCGATGCTATGAATATTTTCTACATTAACCTTGTCTTAATCATTACTTTCTTTCTAATATACAATGGTTGATTTGTTTAGCCTTTGTAAAGATAGCGAGATCAACACAAAGTGCTTGATTAGAGAAAACATCGGCGAGATCTTGAATGCGATAAAAGCCTTTGTTGTCCAAGATATGGTCGAGTTAGTTCTTTGTTTGAGTTCAATAATAAACATAAGTAAGACATTTAACTTCAATAGTGGAGAATAGCTATCACGGCAACTAGAAATGTATTCAATAAACAAGTAAAGCATACCTTTGGCTAGACTTTGTTCCATAATTTACCAAGTCACGCAAGATCTTGTGCAACATTCGCGAGGGCTCTCTACCGACAACAACAACTTTGAAAAAAAAGTAGGTAAATATATTAAAAACAACCGGACAATTTAAGAAAAAGACTAAAAATAATGAAAACAAATGGTTGCTTTAGTTCAGCATCCACGATCCACGGCAAAAGCAAAAGAATGCCAAACGAGAAAACAATCACAACAATCTATCGTGATAGCAACTATATATCCAATGGGCGCAACTTGCGGTGCATGGTTTCATGAGTAAAGCTATAGTTATTACCACTAGCATTTTCGAGTCTACATCAATTCAAGCTGATCGACCTTTTGTTCTTCAAACAAATCAACAAGCTAAGAGGTACAAGATATCTATTGAACTGGGCTATCATAATAGCTATGGTGTTGGTTTCTTGTTAATTCGGATGGTTACGAGCTAGCTAGGATTTTTACACCAACACATGTTTAAGATAAAACTTGGTTGGAAGCGGTCAAAAGTAACTCGGCGGTCAATAGTAATTACTCCTCCATAGAACTTTATATAACACGCAGATTTGACTTGATGTGGTCTTCAAAGTTAAATGTTGTGATTGCTCATAAAACAGGTCCATAAGCATTGTCTTCCTGTACCAACTCCTCCGCATGAATCTGGGCCCTTCACGGGCGTAGGTAGAAGGCTGAGTGATGAGACGAGACCATAGCCATCTACTCCTGTCAAACATAAACTAGTAAGGTTAGGAGAATTCACTACCAGCAAACTATCTGAGGTCAGTGCCTTCAAACTGCGCTTGCCTTCCAGATTTCTCAGAAGATTGATATCTATCTAGCTGGCAATTAAATAACGGTTTAAGAGAATTACCAGTATTTTCACTAAGACAAATTCCACACTCGTAAAGATTTTGCAGAAATAATTCATGAGATCTCTTCTCGTTGTAGCGTAGCTTCGGAGGAATAGTAGAATCAACTAAAAGTCTTCTCATAATAGCCGCTCATCTCCGAGATTTGAAGTTTTATCGGATGATGAAGCTTTGAAAGAACTGAATAAATCGAAGACCAACCTTATTACCCAAGACCACCATATCATCCCGTAAATGGCTTGCAGTGCAACACTGAATATCATATTATCGTTATTACTTATTAGGCTATCGGGACAACAATAGTTCACATATCCATAATTTCAACACTTATAAATTGAATAATCCTATCTTTCTAGGCAGCGAAACATAAATTCAGCATCCTTCTTAAAAGTGGCTGCTTGCATCAAAACTTCGGACAGATCCATACAATGACTTCCCAAAAGAGAACCCAAATATCTCAATGTTACGAAGTGACTTTGTATCTAGCATAATGGAGTTCGGATCACTACTTACAAACAATTACAGTAGCGTTACGAATAGATCTCCGCACAAAATGATTTCTGCAACTACAAATTTAGCTCACCGTTAGCACGAGTCCACACATATTTTTCCATCCTTGCACAATAACAATTTATCGGCGCTCCCGTGAACCAGACGCACCAATAGACAGAAGGTAGGGTAGGGATGATGCATCACCTCGTCTTCCTGGAGTTGGTTGTTGGTTTGCAACTGCTCCTCCGAGATGTCGTCCTCCCACGAGCCCTCTCGGCCATCGCCTCCAGCCATGCAGCCCGCCTCTTCTGTGTCGCCCAATAGCCGCTGCCTCCCGAGCCGAGGTAGTTAGATCTGAGTCTTTGGGCGGCTTGGGGAGACAGAGCTCGGGCGGAGGAGACGCCGCCGGGAGGATCGAGCTTGGGCGGAGGGAGGCGCCCCGGGAGGATCGGAGCTCGGGCCGGAGGGAGACACCGTCGGGGAGGATCGAAGCTCAGGCTGTGGAGGGAGACGCCGAGGACCGGGATTGGCTAGGGCGGCGGCGGACCGAACGGCATTGGCGAGAGCATCAGCCGCCCGAGATGTAGACCCGAGAGGAGCGAGCGAGACCTAGGTTTTGGAATTTGGCGTTGAGGGCTTTGGGGAATCGAAACTGAGACAAAGAGCCAGAGTCCAAAGAAGCTATTGACGAATGATGCCACTGGTTATTTTAACCCCACGGAAGATGTTTGCAACGCTTTGCAAGCGTTGCCACTCTGTTGCTTGCAACGCATAACATCATGTGTTGCTATGTATCCGTTGTTAAAGGGGTGTTCTTGTTGTAGTGTTCTCGGGTTGCAAATTAGAATACACCAAGCTAGGTTCGGTCCTTGCATTGTTTGAACTGAAGGCAAAACACCATTGGACAGGTACAAGTTTTAATGCACTTCTAGTTCTTCTATCGGATCTGCTTTCGGAGGGAAATGAGTTGCCAACAAGCATTTATGAAGAGAAGAAGCTACTATGTCCCATGGGAATGGAAATAGAAAGGATACATGCATGTCCGAATGGTTGCATCTTGTACCGTAACGCACATCAGGAGTTGCACGTTTGTCCAGTTTGTGGTATAGCCCGGTACAAACAAAAGGAGAAGCGTATGACTCGGTCCAGCGATGGTGAAGAGGTCACTAAAGGTGCATTGGCCAAGATATTGTGGTACTTGCCCATCATTCCCCGTTTGGAGCGGTTGTTTGCAAATCCTAGAGAGGCAAAATTGTTGCGTTAGCATTATGAGTCTCGAAAGGAAGATGGTAAGTTGAGATATCCTGCTGATTCAGCTTAATGGAGAAACATCGATTGGAAACATGAGGAGTTCGGTGCCGAAATGAGGAACATAAGATTTGGCTTGAGTATGGATGGAATGAATCTGTTTGGTAACATGAGCAGTTGTCACAGCACCTGGCCAGTTCTGTTGTGTATCTACAATCTCCCTCCTTGGCTGTGCATGAAGTGGAAGTATATCATGATGTCGTTACTAATCTCAGGACCCAAATAGCTAGGAAATGATATTGATGTGCACCTTGCTCCACTGATCGAGGATTTGGTAAAACTGTGGAACGAGGGGGTCGTGGTGTGGAATGCATACACAAGAGAGCACTTCACCCTACGGGCTATGGTATTTTGCACCATAATTGATTTTTTGGCCCTTGGTAATTTGGTGGGCTACAGTACGAAAGGAGCCAAAGCATGTCCTATTTATGAAGAGGACACTGAGAGCTGTTGGCTACCAAATTTGAAGAAAACTATGTATATAGGTCACCGTAGGTTTCTACCTCACAGTCTTCGATACCGTAAAATGGGTGACAAATTTGATGGGAAGAGGGATGTTCGTTTGGCCCTGCAGCCTATGACTGGAAGGCAAGTATATTCACGTGTGGAGGATATCGACGTCCAATATGGGAAGAGCCGTAAATCTATTCATCCCAGAGGCATGTGGAAGAAGAGGTCGATATTTTGGGAACTACCATACTGGAAGGAGCTAGATGTATGACACTGTATTGATGTTATGCATGTTGCTGAACATACCTGGGAAGACCAAGGATGGTGTGAGTGCTCGCCACGACATGGTTTACATGGGAATCAGGCTAGCGCTTGCTGTGATAGAGGAGGATGTGAAAGGTCCGTACATCCCCGCTGCATACTACACCCTCTCCAAGAAGGAGAAAGAAGATCTCTGCAAGTGTCTCCAAGGTATTAAAGTTCCGTCGGGCTACTCTGCAAATGTTAATAATCTCGTGTCTATGGATGATTTGAAGTTGGTTGGGATGAAGTTCCACGACTACCATATGTTGATGACCCAAATGCTCCCTATTGCAATTAGAAATATTCTACCACAGGATGTCAGATTCGTAATCATGAAGCTATATTATTTCTTCACTGTGATCTCTTGAAAGGTTATTGATCCTGATATGCTGGACAACTTACAGAGTGAGGTGGTGCAGACTCTATGTTACCTTGAGATGCATTTTCCCCTATCCTTGAACGTGATGGTTCACCTTTTTGTACACGTTATTAGAGAGATTAAGATATGTGGACCTGTATTCCTACGTTACATGTATCCTTTCGAGAGGTGTATGGGTATATTAAAGTTATACATGAGGAATCGGTCGAAGTCTGAGGGTAGTATTGTTAAATGTTATGGGACTGAAGAGGTTATTGAGTTCTGTGTGGACTATCTCAAAAAAAAAAGACAAGCAATCGATGTTCCTATATCTAGACATGAGGGCAGATTTGCTGGCAAAGGAATCGTTGGGTTGAAACTAACGAGGCCACGGTTTGATATGTATTGCAAAGTGCATTTGACAGTGTTGTAGCACAGCGCAGAAGTTGCAGGGTACGTCGAGTAGCCCAAATTGGTATTACGGGAAGAGAATCCACATATGGATGAGATTTCCATCACACGGGCATACAACGATAGATTTCTCACTTGGTTTAAAGAACAGGTGGAGGTCTCCGTTAGTGAGAATGTGAAATGGTTGGCTGACGGACATAGTACATTTAATGTACAGACATGGCAGGGATACGATATCAATGGGTACACATTTTACACTGAAAGTCATGATGCTAAGAGTACAGTTAAAAATAGTGGTGTAAGCATAGATGCTTTCTCCGATGATCATCACTAGAAAGGAGAATCCTCATCGGCATTGAAGTCGTACTGCGGGACGATCGAAGATATTTGGGAGCTAGATTACGGAATATATCAAGTTCCACTGTTCTAATGTAAGTGGGTGGGACTCCCACATGGAGTGAAGGTCGACAAGAGAGGTTTTACTCTGGTGAATTTGAATAGACTCGCCTACAAAGATGACCCATTTATCCTTGCGAAGCAAGCAAATCAAGTCTTCTACGTGTGTGATCCCGCCAATCCAAGGTTGCATGTCATCCTTCATGGCAAGCAGCGGATCGTTGGTGTCGAAAATGTCATAGATGAAGAAGAATACGACCAATTCGATGAAATACCTCCGTTTGTGGATGGGGCCTATCTTAGCGGGTGTAGGATCAAGGATAACCGACTAGAGGGGGGTGAATACGAGGTTTCTAAATTTTTCTACTCTAATTTCAATTTTCAAGATCACAAAGCAAGAGATATAAATTCACCAATTTTAACACTAAGTACTTCTAGTGATCACGAAATTAACCTAACAATTCTAGCAGCCCAAAAACAATTCTAAGCTAAACAAGATACTCAATTTGCTTGAATTGTAACTTATGTCAAGAGAATAAGAAATGCAAACCACAAATGGTGAACATAAGAATTTATCCCGTGGTCTCGGAGACTTGCCAGTCTCCCCTACTCCACGTTGAGGTGATTTGAACTCCTTCAAGCCGGCTCCACTGTCGGGACCCGAATCTGCAAATCCGGACCCTCTGTGTATTCTGCACTAGTCCAGGATCACGTTAGTGCACACAGGCTAAACAGGGTTAAAGTACCACAATCATACACAGCGGAATAATAATAAAGTACTTCAAACATGTATATAAATGAGTTGCATGACCTTATGGTCACCTTACAAATATCTGCCACGCAGGGCTTACGTTAATCAAAGTATTAGGAAAATAACAGCGAAAAATAAAGCATTGTGGTGACCCATCACTTTGCCACAAGCAACTGACGAGGCTTGCTCCCTAGTTCTCTGGCTCCTTGACATACTCCTCTTCCCAAGCAGGCGTAGACTCTTCCTCTGATATGTTGTTGTAAGCAAGGGTGAGTACACACCGTACTCAACAAGTCATGCACAGAATGTAGTTCTATTACTACATGCATGGCTTATTACAAAGGAATGGTTTGTTGGGTTATTTTGCATTGAATCAGCATTTTAACTTATTATTTACTTAGATAGAAAGCAACAAAACCACATAAATATAATAAGTTTCTCAAATTATTTTTCCACATATTTTTGACACACAGTTCTGAATCAAATTTCACATTTATCCCTAACACACAGCTACTCATCCCCATTTTATTTTCGAAAATCTACCCCTTGATTGTAATCCCCGAGCTTTGTCCAATTCCGTGGACTCGGCTATTCGAATAGTTTTTACACTCTGCAGAGGTTGTACACTTTACCCACAAGATACAATCAACTCACCACGTCAGCCGTGAATCGCCATACAAGAGTATGCGAATGAGCGATCATAACAAAGCCTTTCAGAAACTTCTAGCTCAACCGAGGAACCTCTCCGGGTTGCCTTCACTATCACTCCCCTCACACAGAGCTGAAGTATAGGACAAGCGAACACCGTTGGACGGGTACCAAGCCATAGCACAGGTACGCTCCCCCATACAGTCACCCCCGTGTAACTGCCACCCCGAGGTATCAAAGGTGAGATATCAGAATCCTACTAAACTAGGTCTTCCCATTCAGACATGTGGTTGTACGAGTGACTCAGGTCAAATGCTTGCAAGGTGAAGTCCTTAACTGACCAAGGCAAGACATCTTTCTTTCAAGATTAGCACACAGCCCTACAACACTCAACCAACCCAAATGCCACGAAGGCCCACTTGGCACAAAGCCACTTGCCACTTGCCCTAGTCTAAATCCTTTCCCACCCCGGTTGATTACTAAGCAACACATGCCAACAATAACTCAACTTTCATGTAGAACCACACAGGTCTCTACATTTCCACTTCATCACGTGGCATTATCACAATATCATCAAAATACATTGCATAAGTCTTTAGTCAGTATTATGTTTACATTTCAAATGGTTATTCATCAATTGCACAACTAAGCACTATTCACGGTCTAGCCCCCGTGTTGGCACAATATTAACAACCAACTAATATTACCAAACTTAGGGCAACAAATGGATCATGACATACAAATATTAGTGACAAGGTGCCAATAACAAATAGGTTGATTAACTAATTCACCCAAATTAATTAAATCCATTTTTAATTAAATTAGCATGTATAGTTTGAATCAAAATACATTTTCAAAACTTAGGAGCAAAATGATCAAAGCACAACTTGCCTGGCACTTGCTATAAACTGCTCTTTACTCTTTTTAATTGATCTTCAGCTTCCTCAACCTTTGGCTCTTCAATCGAATGCTTCGACTTCCTCGTCCTTGACTCTTGGGTAACCACGGACAACCGTCTAATGACAAAGAAGCACAAATACAAAAAAACTCAAAAGCAATTCAAATAAACTCCAATTTAATATTAGATTGGTCTTGAGCGGAAGGATTGAATTTAGGAATTTAGATTTGATCGAAGATCGGATGAAAGAGAACGAGCTTCGTAAGATTTATCGAGAAGGTTCTGACGATAATTAGGGAAGAACGGAGTATATTCCAGGGAATATCCTTCGAGATTAATTAACTCGATTGGACAGATATTGACATATGGGCTCTCAATATATAGATCGGGTCCACGAGAATGATTTGGTTCACGATGAAATGAACTCAGGCACGGTGTTGACTTTTGTTGACTAATGGAATAGATAGGGCTGGAACGCGAGTGAGATTATGGTTTGACACGAGAGAGTGACATATGGGCTAATGGTCTATTGACCAAGTCCACGAATGATTCTTGGGTCAACTATAAATTAGGATTTACTAAGGTAAGGCACAAACACATAGGGTCGATAAGCGATCGGCCAGGGTTTGATCTAGGGTTCAGTCATACGATGATGAAGAGACTAGACGATGATGAAGCGGCGGTGATATGAGCAGATAGGAACGTTAGTATGGCTCGGGCATGACCTGGGTAGGGAATGACATATGTGGTGCACATATCTTCGGGTTAGGGCACTAATATAAAGTTCGGCTATACAACAAGGATACGATAAACGATAGTGATGATGACATGGCATCTGTGGTGATGACACAGAACTTTGCTAGGTTTATGGTTGATTGTAGTTGACCAACTAGTGTTACCACAATCGATCACACGGCCCACGATGAACTTGGTTCATCGAGCCGGTCTTAGGTTAGGGTTTAGGTTCAGCCACAAGCATTATATGGTGACGAGGCTAACTCATTGCATAAGATGGGGCTAGGTCACAACATAGCTATACGATACTATGGCTTTCACTTGTCCATACACGCATGTGACGGTTAGGCAAACGGTTAATGTGGCATGTCATGCGGGCAACGATTGGGTGGCAACAACAGAATAACCTGGCTCTAGATAGCAAGGTATACTTGTCATGGCGACATGGCAAAAGGGACGGCTAAAACTGAGAACACGAGAAAAGGTGAGATCGGCGACTAATCTTTTGGTAACGGCTTTAACAACGAACAGAGTCTAACGGAACTTCATAGATGGACAAAACAGAGATATTACCACCTACTAGACATGGTGACATGGTCATAAAAGGCTAGGATGATTGGCGGCAAAAGATGACGCGATGCACGACGAATGTCGGCTTTATACCTTGGTTATCTTGTCTTATTGCGTTGGTCTTCTAGTCATTGATTTTTGCTCCCATGTTTGTCGAGTCTTGGATCAACCTATTCTCAAAATACTCAATTGAGAATGTTAGTCATTTAAACTGTCATTGTTATCAATTACCAAAACCAAAATGAATTGGGGGCCTAGATGCTTTCAATCTCCCTTTTTTGGTAGTTGATGACAATCCTCATGTGAGAATTAGGTTGATTTTGAATTTTTGAGTTTGCAACTTAGAAGCAAGTTATAAACGCAAGAGGATTAGAAGGAATGTAAGCACCAAACAGTAATGTTTAATTTGAAACTCCCCTTGAATATATGCATATGAGTAAAGATATGACATTTGTATTTTTGAGATTTTTGAGAATTTTGACGAAGTTTCCCTTAAAATATTGAAACCGAGGATATGAGCAGTGAATATATTAATTATAAATTGAATATGAGATATGAGAGAATGATTAAAACATTAACCAACTAAGATGACATAAATATTAAATATTTAAGACAACATAAACAACTAGAATCATCCAAAAGCAATCAACCAACATCACGAGGTTTATTAGCTTACACCCAAAAGATAATCGATAAAACACTGAAGCTAATCCTCAAGGTCCTAATCTTCTTCACCACTTCTCCCCCTTTGGCATCAAGAACCAAAAAGGGAAAACCAATGCAAACTCAAGAGGAAGGAGGCGGTGGAGGAGGTGGAGTACGACGAGCTCCGTAGCAATGGAAGGACAAAGGAGCCTGTTGGGAGTAGTACTCCACAAAAGATGTGCAAAGCTCGGTGATGGAAGAATCAATAGATTCCAAGTGACCGCGAACCTCCTCTACAGCCTGATGAGTCTGAGACTGATATTCATCCACTCTAGCAAAATTCCCCATCATATCAGCCCTCAGGCTAGAAAAGCTGCTCATCATGGCACTGTGAAGCATCTCAAAACTGACATGAGCCATGCCTGAAAAACACTGCGCTTGATGTGCTTGAGCCTCCTCTTCTCCTTCTCCAACATCTAGCTGTGGTGGTTGCTGCTGGGAGTGATGACGACATTACTCCTTCGGATACGTACAACATGACTCCTCAAGATATGCAAGGACTAATTACAAGAGCACATGCACGACAATTAAACCACTAGGTGAACTCGTTCCTCGCTGCTCATGATTTCTTGGATGGGTTGCTACTAAATTCTTGTGATGTCTTCTTGCTTAGGAATATGGGAAAGCATCACAAGCTTATCTGGACGTCATCCCTTGAAGTCCAAGTTTAGTTGGAATCAAAGTCGAGATCAAATCAGACTCCAATTTCGGTTCGGAGTTTCAGGACAACACATCAATAAAATGACCATATTTAAGTCGTATGAAGTCCGATTGAGGCGTTCTTGGACTCTACAGAGAAGCCCACAATGAGAGCTTTCCAATGGAAGTGGTTTCACATTCAAATTCTTTCTAGATCGATAGGAATCATCAAAATAATATGACGTACAGAATCCACCAGGTGCTGCGACACCTCCACTTGGGCCCAAAGGCCTTGTACAACCTAGGGTTGCACGGACCCCCCCTTGGCCCATGTATTTGGAGTAGGGCTATGCCCCAAACCCTAGCCAGCACCCCTCTTACGTATTAAAACCTTCTAGCCATCATTGTTATGCTTTGGGTTTTACTTAGATTATTTTGCTATCGCAGTTTCGCCATTTTTCGGTTTGTGGAACCCCAACTTCGTGTGCTTAATATAATTCGCAATTGAGATTGCTTTTTTTCGTTCTTGCTTCTGTTCTCGATTTGCTTGCAGGAACTAGCCTTCTGGACGAGGTCAACCGCATCTTGGCCTGGTTGAAAACCATTGGAGCCGTGGTGTTGCGATTGCAGGTTTTGTTCGACTCTGATTGGAAGTCCAGATCATTTACGTCGAATCCTCCACCAATCGAGTTATCGTCTACTTGTCGAAAGATCGGGCCTCGTGTCGCATCAAGTGGTATCAGAGTCTCGGTTGCCTGATAAGTATTTCCTGTATCCACGCTTTGTTTTTCCATTGCCCTAGAGTCCAGAAAAATTGCCCCACAAAAAGTTCATCATCAATTCAACTGTCCTACAACCCTTTGTGCCTTGAAATTTTTTGTTTCAGTTTCGCTTTATTGAATTTGTGTCCATCGTCAATGTCTTGTTGTTAGTTTGAGGTCGTGATCCTAGTTTCTAGTTGTCCCTTTCCATTGCCCTAGTTCTTGTTTTGCATCAATTATCATCCCATCGCTGCCAACCCTAGAACCGAACTGAACTCTTCTTGGTTGGACCTTGCAGCCGGTCTGCATTATATAGCCATTCAGCAAACCCTAGATAGGTTGTGAGCCACCTTGTGTCAATTGCCCTGCACTGTTGGCCACCCTTTTTCACCCACAAACCTATTCCTATTCTAGCCCTAACCGGAAGAAAGAAGTGAAGTCGCGAGCAATTCCAGATTGTGCAGTGTTCACTAAAACTAGCATAACTTTTGCATACGAACTCCGATTGGGGCGTACTTTTTTTTGTTTCGAAGAGGATGATGACACGCATTTGAAACATTTATAGTATTTAGACCTGTGCAATTTTTGACCCTCAAAATTGGCCTCTAAGACTGAGTTCTAGAGCCTGGAAGTTTTCTACATTGTTTTTGCTGATTTTTCGGCCATCTGTTTATCTGTCTCCCACGTCCCAAAACGTGAGGTTTTTTATTTTTCTTTGAGTTAAAAGAAAGGAGAACAAAAGGCAAGTGAAAAAAAGAGAAGAGTCGCATTGAAAAAATTAGAAGGGAAGAAAGAAACTAAAAGAGGGAAAGAGAAGTAGAAAATCAGAATTGCTTGCTTCCTTTGAATTCTTTGTGCTTTGATATATCCCTTGCTCGGTTGAACTAGTTTCAGGAGCACGCTTAGGCCAGCAACTGTGACAAGTACGTTGGATATTTATTCAGCTTTGCTATCTGATTTCGATTATTGCTAACCTTTGCTACTATATTTGCCTACCGAGCTCTACAAACTTCTGATCAGTGCAGGTTCAACCTTGTAATCGCTCCACTCACGCTCGTTTGGTATCACGAACCAGCCACCGGTTGTACTCCCTGCAGCTTTGGAAGAACCTTGCAAGAGCGTAGTAAGACGCTTGAGAGAGAGTCCACCTGCCAGAACCATAGTTAATAGGGGTAATACTTTTGTGTTATCTTCTGTTTTATTACTAACAATGACAAGACCCCATACAAGAGCTCGAGCTGTGGGAGATGACGATGACTTCCGTAAGATCTTAGGGAGGATCTCACGAAGAGGGACAAGGAACTCAAGGAAGCCCTTGCTAAAGCAAACAGAGATGCCGTCAAGAACATCCGCGAGATTAAGGATGACGTCGCAAAGGTCCAGCAAGACAAACAAGAGAACTTTGAGAGACTAGATCGTCGAATCTCAGACCTTGCTGGTAGAGTTGAGATTGTGGAGAACCAGCTTCCTCCCAAAGGACCAGGGGATGAAGAAGTGGATGATGTAGCTGAAGAGTCTGATGTAGGCCACGGTCGAAATGGGGCACCACACAATGACACCGCTATGCATCGAGTTGCCCAAGACATACGACTACAGGAACGTCGGCACCGCAATCGACAAGGTATGGGAGGTATTCATGAAAATAATGTTAACTTTAACAATCACAATGATGATCCTTTTGCCAAGGTTAAGTTTACCATGCCATCCTTTTTTGGTTCATATGATGCTGAAATTTACCTAGATTGGGAAATGGCCGTTGAACAGAAATTTGACTCCCATCTAATTCCTGAAATTCATAGAGTAAGACAAGCCACTAGTGAATTCAAAGATTTTGCAATAATTTGGTGGAATGAAGTAGTAAAAGCTAACATACAACCTAATACTTGGGATATGTTGAAACGGCACATGCGAGCTAGATTTGTTCCTCCTTCATTTAAACGTGACTTGCGTAAAAATTTGCAGCATCTAGATCAAGGTAGCAAGTCTGTAGAGGAGTACTACCAAGAGCTTCAAATAGGCATGTTACGTTGTGAGGTAGAAGAGGATGAGGAGGATAAAATGGCTCATTTCTATGGAGGGTTAAGGCGTGAAATCCAGGATATTGTTGATTACAAAGACTATAATTCTATCAATAGATTGTTCCAGCTTACTGTTTTGGCAGAAAAAGAATTGCAGGGATGACAATAGCGACCAAGGAGCAACTTGGGTGGCAACTTCACTCCAAGACAGTCACAAACGCCAACCAAATCAACACCACCTCCTGCTTTTCGATCTGCTACCCCCTCGACAAGTAGGGCGCGTTCAGCGGCACCGTCACCTTCGTCACGTGCACCTGAGGTGAGTAAATCTTCTAATGTGCAAGCACCCACGAAGACGTCATCCTCTATTGCCTCCACTGGACGTACGACAAGTATAGTGTGCCACCGTTGTAAGGGAATTGGACATGTTATGAAGGACTGTCCAAGTCAACAAGCTTACATTGCGACAGATGATGGTGGGTACATTAGTGTGTCTAATGTTGAAGATGAACTTGTTCTTGTAGCTAATCTTGCAGGTGATAATGCTGAGAATGAAATAGATATTAATGATGAGGAGACCTTCGGCAAAGATGATACGGAGAACTATAGGAGCATAATTGTGCAGCGAGTGTTGAGCACTCGAATGGAGCCAGCTGATAAGATCTAACGCTATAATTTGTTCCAACTTTTCTTCATTGTCAACAATTGTCGTGTCCGTGTCATTATCGACAGCGGAAGTTGCAATAACTTGGTAAGTTCAGATTTGGTCAAGAAGCTAGGCTTGGCCACACGACCACGTCAACACCCATATCATATTCAATGGTTCAATGACAGTGGTAAGCTGAAGGTAACACAAACTGCAAAGGTTAATTTTTCCATTGGTACATACAATGATTGTGCTGAATTTGATGTTGTACCTATGCAAGCATGCTCACTTTTGTTAGATCGACCATGGGAATTTGATACAGATGCCACTCATCATGGTCGAACTAATAAATACACATTCATGCACAAAGGAAAGAAGATCACTTTACTTCCTATGACACCTGCTGAAATTTTGCAATGTGATAAAGAAAGAGCCAAAAATAAGAAGAAACAAAGTGTGTTAGAATCTGAAAATCAGCAAGTAGCTAAAACTATTTTTCCACCTAGAAAATATAAAGGAGTGACATCTTCTAGGTCAGAGAGAATTAAGTTGAAGGGTGCTGTTATGCTTGCTACAAAATCTGATCTTGCTGAAGTTACTAACAATGAGCTGCCATGCTATGCGTTGATATGCAAAGATGTTTTAGTTTCACTTGAAGATATATCTAGCTCTTGGCCTCCTTCTGTTCTTAACCTTTTGCAGGAGTATATGGATGTATTTCCAGCTGAGATACCCCCAGGTGCGACCTTGCCAAACCGTGCTGCATACAGGACCAACCCGGAGGAGACTAAGGAAATTGAGCGACAAGTCCAAGACCTCTTGGACCGTGGGTACGTGCAAGAAAGCCTTAGTCCTTGTGTTGTTCCTATTCTTTTGGTTCCTAAGAAAGACGGTAGTTGGCAAATGTGTGTGGATTGTAGAGCCATTAACAATATCACCATAAGGTATCGTCATCCTATTCCTAGGTTAGACGACATGCTTGATGAGTTAAGTGGTTCTAAATTTTTTTTCTAAAGTTGACTTGCAAAGTGGATACCACCAAATTAGGACTCGCCGTCGAGCTTCGCGTCCTTTGCGAGCTTCTTGGCAGAGTCGCTTCGCCTCCTCCTTGCCCTGGTTAACCAACTCGGTGGTCTCGTGAGCGAATTTACTCAGCTCGTCCACCTTCTTCTCTAAGGCTTCAGAGCATTGCTGCTCTTGCTCTAGCTTTAGCTCGAGCTTGAAAATTTGCTCGTTATTTTTCATGGCAGAATCTTCGGCTTGGTGCTGTCACTCTTGGTTCGAAGCTTTAAGCTCGGCCAGCGCTCGCTTGAGCTCCGCTATCTTAGCGTCTTTCTCGGCGGTGTGCTTGGCCACGATTTCAGGAGGAACGGTCGCTGAATGGAAGTCCACCATGGTAGCTCGGAGCAACTGCGAGCAAGAAGGTCTTAGTTTTTGGTTGCTACCAAAGAAGAAGGCTTTTAAAAAAAATCAAGTACCCTTACCCAGCGGAGGCGATCATCGAGGTTTTCCTCGAAGGTCTTAGAGACGTCTTCCGACCGAAGGTCCACGAGATCTCCCATGGTAGAATCCGGTTGGGAGGCTTCATCCTCCTCCCGAGCATGCTCTTCGCTCGGGGAGTCCTTATCTTCTTATCGAGCAGGTAGTTCACTTGGGGGCTTCGTGCCTTCTTCTCGGGCAGGTGCTTCGCTTGGTGGCATGGGGTCTTCTCCTTAATCCCAGGCATCTGAAGTGCTCAGGAGCACCAAATACTCCTCCCGAGGAAGTTCCTCCCCCTATGGAAGATGGCCTTCCTGGGGAGTTGGTCCCTGCAGGTCTTGAAGCTCCACGGCTTGTTGGTCGCGGTAGGCTTCAGCCATGATGTCTTCCGCCATCACAAGGTCGGCGGTGAGGGCAAGCTCTCTCTCTATGACACAGTCGAGGATTTCATCAACCATTGCCCCAAAATCCCAAATGCCCCTATGAGCTATCATACCCACGTCAATAGAGTGGGGTTAGCTCGAACGAACGAAGCAAAGAAAAAAAAATGGAAAGGGGAAAAACGGAGAAGGAGAATTACCTTTGTTGAGTTCCTCGCCATCATCCACGGTGGTCTTGATCTTTGCCACAGGAATTACGCTCGTGGAAGTCTGGGCAACGACCACAAGCTCGGATCTCTTCGCAGCAGCACGGCTGGCCCTCGCCATCAAAGGGTCGACCTCGTCCATGTCAACCGCTTCCAAAGTTTTGCCCGGGCGCTTTGGCTGTGCCCCCAGTGACCTCCGGCGCCTCGAAATGAGGGGCGCCAGATCTTCATCCTCTTCCTCAGGCTCTCTTGCCGAAGAACCCAAAGTAGCCAGCACCAGCTTGTTTTTGAGGTCTACGATATTCCCTTCCAGCTCCTAGCGCACGGAGTCTTCCACCGCCTTATCCTGCCTCATCCACTCCATGAGCTGGTGCAAGCGAGCCATCAGATCTGGATGTTGCTCGGTATATTCTTTCAGCTTTTTCTTCAAATCCCTTACCTCCATTTTATCGGCGTATTCCAAATGTTGCCGAGGAGGGCTCTTGTACGAAGTTGCCCACCTCTTCAAGAGCCGGGTGGACGGTGGTGGTGGTGGCACTTATCGCTTGCCCCTCGCCTTCTTGGTCTTGGCGGCGGGGATGGCTTTCCCTTGGTCGTGCGATAGTGGCTTAAGCTCGGCCATTGCAGTCTCAAGAGCAACCTTCTCCTGTCAAAAGAAATAAAAACATCATAGATGTCTAGGAAGTCTTTCCCCCGAGCATGGATCGTGAATCTACTTACCGCGTCACCCCGCTCGAGAACATTCTTTGGACCTTGTCGCCCGTGCTATAGTTCCTTGCCTTTCGGAGTGCGTAACATCTCGGCAACTCGCTTCTCCACCCAGGCCCAGCTTGGGGCTACATTCGACTAAGCATAAACGTTAGCACGAGCAAAAATTGCGCATGAGGAGCAGAAATTACCTGCGCAGTTCTGGAGGCTTACCAGAGTTAGCTTCTCGGGTGAGGTCTTGCGACCTGGAGATTTCAAAGAAAGGGTGTTCCCTCCTCCTCAGTGGAGAAACCCGGTTCTTGAGATAGTCCCAAGCAATGTCACAACCAGTGAGCCCCATATTTGTGAGCTCACTGATCGTCGTCAGCGTCCGCTCCTCCTCGGCTTGCACGGGCGGGCGCAGAGTCTCAATGTTCGGAGTCGCCACTTCGGTCTAGCGGAGAGAGCTTCCCTCCGCCTTCTTCAAGTAAAACCAGAAATCTGCCCAACCCAACACCGAGTCCTTGAGCGTGAAGACTGGGTACTCATATGGTTGGTTGGACCGAAGGCGGAAGTAGATGTAGCTGGTGGAAGAAGTCCCACCGGTGCGGAACAAGGAATAGAAATAAAAGAAAAGGCTCGCCGTGGGCATGGTGCCCACGTATCCCTCGCAAAGATGTTAGAAGATGGCTAGAATAAGGATGGAATTAGGGTTAAGATTAGTATTCTCGCACTCACATTGGGCGAGCACGGATTTGAGGAATTCGCTTTCGGGCATCCCCAACCCATTGACGGTGTAGAGGTCGCAGGAGGCGATCTCATCGTCGTGTGGCACCGGAGCTCCCTTGCCATTAGGAATCTACCAAGAGCCCATATCAAGGTAGCCAAGATCATGGAGTATTTGCAGCCTTTCTTTACTGATTTTGCTTGCTCCAAACTTCTCCATGGGATGGACCAAGGAAGAAAATGCAAGAGAGGAAAAGTTTGAGACTTAGGAGATTATAAGGGCTTCATCGCGAGATGCGGATGAAGGGTTTCTCATCACTGTTCCCACCTATATATATAGGCAGAGAAGTTGAATAGACACGACCATTCGGAGACTGAAAATTGCTCCCGCCTGTTCATAAACCGCCGCATGGTGGCACAATCTTCGAAACTGTCCAGTAAAGGCGCGGTTTCCAAAAAACTGTCCGAACCACTCCCGCATGGCTTCGCGAAGAAGGAACCCTTGCGACCTTCGAGGCTCTTTTTCCCGAGCTTCCTTTGGTCGGAGGTCGGGCTTGTTGCTCGGTCCTTGTCGATCATGCTCATCTGCGAGCAAGTGTTGCTTGGATGTTGCAGTAGTGTTCCGCTGCAAGGTTCCAATCCCTCCTTTGAGTCTGTAGGCTCAAGGGGAATGCTCCACCAAGTAGATTTCCACTTGAGCCTCGGGGGCTAGCTGTCGGGGATTGGATAATTTCCATAAAGACTATTGAACCCCAACAACCGATTTTCGGCCGACCATGCATGCCCTTGGATGGTGTCCCCAAGGAGGATCCTCGGATGGCCTAGCTAGTGGGTCCGCCCCGACCATGCTTAGTCTCGTCCCCAAGCATGTGCCATAAATTCTCGAGCATGCTTGCTCGGGGGTGCGCAGCGGTCGGTCTGAGTTGAAGGAATATCTCGAGCTTGATCAAAAGATTGTGCTTGGCCTATAATGACGGCGTGGCGGTAATTACGCTACAGTTTAAGACCATTACGCCATGATCTGAGTCCTTCATGTCCACGACACAACGTGGCGAGAATCAAGGGTACAGTTACAGCCCCGGTTAATGCAGTAATGGCACATTATTCCGCTGTAGTTATTCCGATCACCTATTAAACCTCATCGATAGATCGGCATAACGGCATGAGAAGCATAGCACAAAAAACCTTTATGTAAGAATTCAAGCAATAGCAAGATCACTGGACGTAGGATTGTTATCTCCATCAAGAGAGGCCCAAACCAGAATAAAAATTCCTTGTCCATTGTCCTTTTGAGCATTGCACCCTGATAGCATTCTTCGGACACAACCCCTTCACAGAAATGGGGCCTTGGTTGATCCCTCAATCAACAAGTAAGCTCGGCGGAGAACCCGTTTTCCAAACATCGACAATAACCTATGTAGTAAAAGGCAATCGCAGAGTTGTGCACAAAATAGAGTACAATTGTGAACAAACCTGGTCACAAACCTCGGCAAGAAACATTGATAACTCAGTGGTAAGCTATATGCAAGAAGCTCAACTTATAAATATTTCACATATGGCGATATCAATTGAAGCTACCGATTAGTTAAACCATTTGGTAGGCAAGCTCAACAATCAGGAAACAAAGTTGTTTTCCTGTTGTCTAGCGTTCAGAGGTTATTTAATAGATAGTGTGATGATTAGTTGCTACAGTTGGGCTGATGATCCTAGTCAAAAGCTAAATAAGAGGACATCCACCAACAATGTTTGACTGACCATGCAACAAATCGGCAAATAGATAACCAATACTCATACATAGTCTATCTCCCCAATAGATCTTGACTCGTTCATCCCACTAGCTCTCAACAAGAGGCCGAACAGAAGGTATTAAGTCTTAACGCCTGGAAGCAAATCCATTTGAATCTAACCAACATGCATTTGTATGTCAGGAAACACAGTCCTACATAACATCTGATGCATGCAGTCTTTGATCATATCATATCAGATAAAAAAAAGACTGGGCTAAGCTTAGCCTAATTATGTGTTTCTGATCAGATTAGATCAGATTAAATCCAACTACCAAGAGAAAGTTCTATAGAAAAGCTAGCACAACCAAGCATTTCAAATAAAACCCAAACCAACCGGTCAGATACTACAACCCTCCCTACAAAGAAGCATGAAGCTACAAACTGAAATGACTAAAGTGCAACAGGTGTTCTGGGTAGATAATCAATTGAAACAGAAACAACACAACAAAACCAGCTATTTTAATCAGAAATAATACAAGTCCACCTCATTACAATTTTTAATCAGATCACAGAACAATCCACCCATGTCCCTTGACATTTGTGAACGATCCAGGTAGCAAGATTACCACCTAGCATACATTTTGGAACAACAGTCATCTAAAACATAATGGGCTGATGCTTTGTTCCTAAAGCAAGATCCATTGACAGCTGCCAACAAACTAACCAAGAGGGAAGGGAAAGAGTAATTTTCAGCTCCAAGGGTGGCATGCATGGTTTAACTAGAAATCCACACAAGAATTCTCCATACTTTTAAAAGCGAATGAGGTTTTCTTCCACAAACAGTCATGAATTACAAGCGAATGAAGTTTTACAATTAGATACTATAGCTTTGAAGCTTTCTTCCACAAACAGTCATGAATTACAAATAACTTTCCACATGACATTCTATTAAACTTTGATAGAAACATGGGAGATTTTTAAACAAAATTGACTATTTCTACAAACCTTTTTGGTAATGTAATGCAGTGTGATACAGCATGAGAAAACACCAATAGTCACTTAATCAGTGGAGAACAGTTAATGATTACTAATAGTTTGATACTAACATGTAACGATTACAAAAGTATGTAAAATGCAAGCAAAAGTAAACATTGAAGTACAACCCATTTAGATTTAGAGACTTCACCTAAATGATTAACTATTTTACATGAAAGTGCGTGCAAATAAGTCAAATGAAATATTACTAAAGCATGTGGACAGTGCAGTAAGTACACTGCGGACTCTAGAAAGCATTACACCATGAATGCTTTGTACAGTCTAATATGCTGATCTAGTCCATCTACCCCTGTACAAAATGCACTAAATTAGCCAAAGATAATATCTCTCTACGTATTTAGAGTAGAGGAAAAAATCTTACTCAATGTTGCCAAATAACATCTCTCTCAAATCAACGCTCTATATGCTTTCATCATTTCGAACTCCTTAAGTTTTTTTTGCCTCTTTCTTATCCTCTGTTGCAAGGGTTGTTATCTTTGCTGATTGAAGCTTCTCGGTAGAGAGACACTGTTGCAATTCTAGCATCTCACTACGATTGATTTTAGCAAGTTCCTGAGTAGCTATGTACTTGTCGAGCACTTCCATATTCATTGTAGTAGTCTTTGCCTTTCCTTTGCCAATGCGTTCAGCCTTCGATGCTTTTGTTCCTATTGGGCACGGGATATCTTCGATATCTCTAGGGGATGATGCATGCTCACCTGTCTCCCATGCGTCCGACACCTTTCTCTTTTTTGTTTTCTCAATCTACTCATTATATGTGTGCCACTTGGGCTGGTCTCGAACAACCTTCCAACAATCAATATGATGAAATTGTCCCATTTTATAGTCTACCTCGTAGAATGCATGAGCCTTGTCCATCAACTGGTCATCAGACTGCCCACTAGAATAAATCTTGAATGCCTTGTTCCAAGAGCACTGAAACTGGTACACTAGCTTGTTAACACTGTGCCAACGGTCCTTTTCTTGCTTCGCTAGTCTTCTCCGAGTTTTGGGAGTGGTGCCATTGAAGACAGTAGTAACATCTCCCTAATATTGATCATTCTTCTTGTTATTCCCGTTGATCGGGTCATTAGAATTATTTAACCAAGAGCTCATCTACATTGTGAATAGTAAAGATTAACTGTTGTGGACATGAAGATTTAAAATAGTTACTTAGATTAACAGTTATGAATATATAACAAACATACCAATCTTAGGTTCTCTTCTTTTGTCCATGAAAGCCTCTTGTGGGTCCTAATTTCTCCATCCTCATTGCCACTGTCAACATTGATGGGTGGTTGTGATTGAAAGCCAGATGGTGTAAGTGGGGTGCTTGAATTGGAACATTCTGGCGATGGAATTCTTATGGGAGCCGATCGCCATGGTGTCGGGGTTGGATGATATTGTGTAGGACCACCAACAAGATGAAAATTGTGCAACTGATGGGGAAGTTGTCCTAGAAAGGAGAAAGTAGGTGGATTTTGGAAATAGTTTAGGAAACCACTAGACGGAAGAAGATCCTTCCCCTTGGAAAAAACATAAAAACCATGCAAATATGGTATTGAATATGACAAGTCTTGTACTGAAGTGATTCAACTAAATATGTAGAGAAAAAAATAGAATACAACACAAAATGACACAAGCATATATGAAGCGAAAGAATCAAGCTATCACTTATGGCAGCATAATTCACCATGAATAATGAGTTTTTTCTTTCGAAATTTTGAAGCAAGAACTCATGCAGAACAAAAAAATTTGATTTCCAAAATCTGATGTCTGAAGAAGTCACAACAGTAAAAAAAGATGCAATATTCCAAATGGATACCAAGAGATATGTTCCTAATAACAATGAGACAAAAAAAAAGCAGCCAGTTACAATTCTAAAGTTCCAGAACAAGTGACACTAGTTACCTTCTTCGAAGGATCAAGCTCTGCATAATGGTACTAGCATTCAGAGCTTGACATGGTGGTGCTAACTGGTTACTGCCAGTAAACAAAAATCCTAGTTAGGTCTGTATTTTAAAAGATGTGGCCAGTTCAGATATTTTGAATTATAGCTTTAAACTTGAATTCCAAGTTATGAACAAGCTCCATTGATGTTTTATTATAGTTGTTGTTTGTATCTTTGTTTTAGAGAGGTGTTGTTCATATTCTTCAATGCTGGCTTTGTTAGAATTTTCAATTTTACCAAGCTAAGTTTCAACTTACATGCCCCATCACCTTTAAACAGAGTTGATTACTTGCAAAAACCTATTGATAACCTAGAAAATATACATTGGAAAAGCTATACAGAGGTGTTGTTTATGCCCTGCAAAATGGTGAATATGATCTTAGGAAGGTAACTCCATTTCATCTGTGTATTTAATAGTCCAGATTGTCATATGGTTTAAAAAATAGTGTCAAATGGCCTTTATTTTGCAGACCTAAACTAGAATGGTGTTTAGGTATTTCGTAACATTATGCATAATGTCATCCAATGAGGATTATCTATTATTTTACAGGAACGACCAAAATACAAAAAGAAAAGGACATTATTCATATGCAAAGACTTCAATTCACATTTCAAGATAAGGAGAGTCCAATTCAACTTTTGTAAAAGGGAGGGAAATTATTAATTAGAGGTGATACTGTAGGAAACTTATTTGTATGTGCTTAAACATGAACTGACCTCACTGAGAAGTTCATGGAAAACATAGGCATGAAAGGCCTGCATTTCTGAAATTATTTTTATATACTTAAAGAATTTACTTTAAATCGTAAATATCTATCATGCTAGAAACTTTCCCTGAATGAATATGCAAAACGCAGGTTCAGCCCAAAAATCATTGTCAGTCCATCAAAACTGATCTAGCAAACACTTTGTAAGCTTGATGCAGCTGAAGTAGCTCTTGCACAGCGATTTACATAAACTATTTTTGGATATAAGAGTTTTTTTAACAGGGATGAAGAGTGCAATATAGCACTAACATGCTTTGCAGTCCCTAGATATCTGCAAAGCTTTGAAAGAAAGCATGCCTTCAGTAATTAGTTGTATACTACTGCTAGGAGACAGATAAATCTCAAAGGGGTAAGACTAAAATAATGTACAATTGTTAATAATCATCACGATTGTCAGACTAAATTAAAAAAAATCAAATTGAAACTATAGAACATGTAAGATCTCAACAACTAAAGATAGATTTGGAGTACCTATTGACATGTTACGAAGCAGGGGCCATGCCATCAGTTGTAGCTAGAGCTATGGGCTGAAAAATGCCATTTTGTAATGAGGATTGTTCTGCACAATTTTTACTCCAGATTGTTGTTTATCCACAACACTCCTTCCAACACATAATGGTAAATGACCTACAATAATGGTACTCTGCTAATTTGTTCATGCGTATAAATTGGCAAGCCACAAAAAACCATCTTAGCAAAGCATTGCCGCAGCTACATATAGTCATAACAACAGCTCAATGATCTTAATTTCTGAACAACAAATCTCTTGGTAATGTACAAGTTAGGAAACTAGGATGAAAGAACACGTACCATTATGTTGGATCTGAGGGTGTGGATGAGAAATCAGGTGTAGCGGCTTCACCGTCGTGCTTGTCTGTTGGGATTGCTTGAGTTGTGCTTCCCCACCAAGATGCGGTACTGGAGCGGGCGGCAGCATGCACGGGCTCCACAGAGGAGGCTAAAAGAGATCCCCATGATGGCGGCGGCGGGTGATCCACTCGTGACCCCCGGGAAGGCATGGTCCCGTCCTCTAGGGCTCGCCGGGGAGGTTGGGGATTGGACGAACAGCGCGACATGCTCATGGAGAAGCAAGGAGATTTCGAGGGGAAGCACTACTAGTAGCTCGGTGTGGAGAAGAAATCACGTAGAGGGGGGATCGTGGAGGAAAACTCACACACGTTAGAGAACATTGCGCGCTCGGTGGGGCAGGAAGAGAAGAAATCGGTGCGAAGAGGGAAGATTTCGCGCGCGATGGGGAAGGAAGAGGAGATATCGCAGAAGAAGCAGCGTCGCAGTGAGATTTGGAACACTTGATCCTCGATGCGGGCGCTGGAATAGATGATGTACAAACAACGCTAAAGTGATCATCGATAGCTGGGCGAATCGACCATCGACAGGATTACAGACGGCCTCCTTCTCTCTCTTTCTCCTCTCTTATCCATGTCACTGATATTCCTACGTAGCATCTATTGCAGACGGCTAATTGTATACCATTTTACATGTCCTAACACAGTACAAGAAATATAACAGAATCTGCAAATGGTTGGTTTTATTACTTTGGTCAAAATTGTGGTGAAGAGAAGAAACTTTATGTATTACTATCAGAGAGATGAGCAAAGCTATAGCATTCTATGTCCCTTGATACATCACAAAATTCTAAATATTATTTTATAGGACGTACATGAGATAAAGCTGAGACGATACTGAAGTCAGGGGTCCCTTGTTTCTAACCAACGCCAATCTTTGTTGTAGTAGCTTCACCATTTAGAATATCCGTGTGACCTCCAATGGAAATGGTTGCAAGCCTCGGTGCCACAAACTTCATATGGGCTCACAATTATTAAGTGGGCTCACATTTGTTAAGCAACCGACAATATGTGTCGGGACCTGAATTCACCAATTCGAACCTACTATTTTTATTGCACTAGTCTAGGATCAACGCTAGTGCACACTGATGGAAATAATCTTGTAATAGGAAAGTTTTAATTTGGAAAGTTTGTATTAAGAAAGTTTAGGATGAGGAGACCGATTAGGATAAGGAGTAGAATCCTATTCTGTTAATTAGAACTGTAGATGGGGGAATAAATATAGGGGTAGACTTGAGTTTTATAAGCGAACAGAGCGAGAAGAAATAAAAGAGAAAATTTTCCCAAAGTATTTTGGCGTTCTATTCCAACTAGGCCCGTGATGAACCCCGAACTGGGTCTGCAGTAAAACATATATTCATGTAAGGCTATCTGAATCGGTTTTGCCAAAAAACTAATTATGATGACAAGTCATCTGAATCAGTTTACATAAAAAACCGACACTGATAGTATTTGTTCTCAATCAGTTTTCCCACAGAAACTGATACTGATAGTATCTGACGCTACAAATTCAATCTAAATTAGATTTCCCAAAGAAATTGACACTGATCGTATCAGACCCTTCATCTTCTCGGTGGTATAAATTTGCGCTCTGCACAAGAGGCTCTTCATTTTTCATTTGTCTTCAAGCCAGCAAGCGTGTGCAACCATTCGTATTTAAGCCAGCAACCGTGCGCAACACCACAAGCCATGGCAAGGGCACCGGCGCTCAACATCGTTCTTCCCTTTGAACTCCTCATCCATACCGTCGGTCTCGTGGCCTTGAGTTCGTCTCACCTCATGGATGACCTTTACAGCCTACGAGCCATGTATCACTGTTTCATTTCTCTTTTCATTTGTTTTCTTTTGATTTGATTAATTAATTGGTTTTCTTTAATTTTTTGCCATATTGCTGTTGCAAGACCCTGTCTAAGGTGTCCAAGGATCGGTTCATGAGCAAGCACGTGTCGCTGCGGACTCAGGCGATGAAGTGGATGGAGAATGAGTGCTACCTCACCGTCGTTAGCCACCTGGCTAGGGCCAGCAACCCAGAGGCTTGCTTCGAGCACGGCCTCCAGGGCATGCTCTCCGAGTTCGAGCATGAGGACGTGCAGCATGGCGTCACATGGCTCGAACAGGCGGCCGTTGGCAGTGACAAGGCAGCGGCTTACGTGCTCGGCCTCCTCTACTTCGCCTGGGCTGAGACCGATCTAGCCAAGCGCTATTTTGCCCAGCTCAAGAGCAATCGGGCAGCCTACTACCGCAGCTGTGCCTACGTCGACAGGCCAAAACTATCAACCAGGAGTGCAAGCGCTACCGGAAGATCGTCCACGCCATGGTCTAGAACCTGCCATGGAGGAAAATGGTCGGCATGCGGGGAAAGGAGCCTATGTTGCTGGAGCAGGGCCCATGGTGCTACCGGAAATTGGCCTGGGGTTGAGAGGACTTCGAATCCTTCTGTAGCGATGAATGTAGGATTAGAAATGAGTACGTAGAGTTCATGATAAAATTGCATGAACTACATTTAGCTGCAGCGTTTTGTTAAACACCAAGTTTTGTTCTATTGAATGTCAAGTTTTAATTTCTACCAGTGAAATTGCACGGGAGGAGGCAAGGTTTGCGCCAGGCATTTTGTATCGGTTCAGGACTAAAAACTGAATCTGATGTAGATTATCAGTATCAGTTCATAAAGCAAACTGATTTTGATGAGTACACTATCTATATCGGTTCTCAAAGAAAACCGATTCTGATAATATTTCTATCCGTATCGGTTCACTAAGAAAATTGATTCTGATGAGTCACTATCTGCATTGGTGCATGAAGAAAACCGATTCTGACAAGCTTTTCATCCGTATCGGTATCTGCAAGTTCTGAATTTTCAGCATTTTATCAAAGAGAGAAAAGGCCATAACTTTTTCATACATTATTGAAATTATTAGAAATTTTTTGAAAACACACTTTAGGATACTACAAAGCTTTTCAAAGAAGAATTTTTCTAGAAAGAGTCCTTATTCAAGAAATATGCCAAAATTCAATTTGTATGCATCATTTTTGCGTAAAGCGTAGAAAAGTCAAACCTTTTTCAAATTACTCCTGAATTGTTTGAATATTTCCAGAAATGAACTTTCAACTATTTACGAGCTTTTCCAACTATAATTTCATGGAAAGGAATTTTCTTTCACAACATATAGCACAAATTTTCTTTCACAGCATACATACAAAAGCAATTATTCAACTTGGATTTATACACTGCATACATTGAAAAAAAAATTACAAATAGTGCAACAGTCCATTTATCTACAATTGTCCATTTATTTACAATACTGCCCTTCTTGATGATCTACTCGCATGTAATTGGTTCCATGTGTGTCATCGTCGACCCCGCTAAGACAGGCCCCATCTGCAAATGGAGGTCCCAAATATCTTCGATCGTCCGCCGCTTTCCATGAAGAACGACGTGCAACCTTGGATTGGTGGGATCACGCACGTAGAAGATTTGATTTGCTTGCTTCACAAGGATAAACGGGTCATCTTTGTAGGCAAGTCTATTCAGATCCACCAGATTAAAACCTCTGTTGTCGACCTTCACTCCATGTGGGAGTCCCACCCACTTACATCGGAACAGTGGAACTTGATATATTCCGTAATCGAGCTCCCAAATATCTTCGATCATCTTGTAGTATGACTTCATTGCCGATGAGGATCCTCCTTTCGATTGATGATCATCGAAGAAAGTATCTATGCTTACACCACTATTTTGAACTATGCTCTTAGCATCATGACTTTCGGTGTAAAATGTGTACCCATTGATATCATACCCCTGCCATGTATGTACATTAAACCTAGGTCCGTCAGCCAACCATTTCACATTCTCACTAACAGAGACCTCCGCCTGTTCTTTGAACCATGTGAGAAATCTATCGTTGTGTGCCCGCGAGATGGTAATCTCATCCATATGTGGATTCTCTTCCCGTAATACCAACTTGTGTTACTCGACGTACCCTACAACTTCTGCGCTGTGCTGCAAGACTGTCAAACGTGCTTTGCAATACATATCAAACCGTGGCCTCGTTAGTTTTGACCCAATGATTCCTTTGCCATCAAGTCTGCCCTTATGTCTACATATAGGAACACCGATTGCTTGTCTTTTTCCGAGATAGCTCACGCAGAACTCAATAACCTCTTCAGTCCCATAACCTTCAACAATACTACTCTCAGGCTTCGACCGATTACTCACGTATGACTTTAATATACCCATATACCTCTCGAAAGGATACATGTAACGTAGGAATGTAGGTCCACATATCTTAATCTCTCTAATAAGATGTACTACAAGGTGGACCATCATGTTGAAGAAGGACGGGGGAAAATGCATCTCAAGGTGACATAGAGTCTGCACCACCTCACTTTGTAAATTGTCCAGTACATCAGGGTCGATAACCTTGCAAGAGATCGCATTGAAGAAATAACATAGCTTCGTGTTTACGAATCTGACATCCTCTGGCAGAATATTTCTAATTACAACAAGGAGCATTTGGGTAATCAAGACATGGCAGTCGTGGGACTTCATCCCAACCATCTTTAAATCATCCATAGACACGAGCCTCTTAACATTTGGGAGTAGCCCGATGGAACTTTAATTCCTTGGAGACACTTACAAAGGTCTTCTTTCTCCTTCTTGGAGAGGGTGTACCATGCAGCAAGAACCATGCAGCAAGGATGTATAGACCTTTCCCATCCTCCTCTATGATGGCAAGCTCGGGCCTAATTCCCATGTAAACTATGTTGCGGCGAGCATTCACACTATTCTTGGTCTTCCCAGGTATATTCAATAGGATAACAACCAAATTGTCGCAGACATTCTTCTCAACGTGCATGACATCAATACAGTGTCGTACATGTAACTCCTTCCAGTATGGTGGTTGCCAAAATATCAATCTCTTCTTCCACATACCTCTGGGATGAACAGATTTATGGCTCTTCCCATATTGGACGTTGATATCCTTCACACGTGAATATACTTGCCTTCCAGTCATAGGCTGTGGGGCCGAACGAACTTCCCTCTTCCCACCAAATTTCTCACCCATCTTATGGTATCGATGACTGCGAGGTAGAAACCTACGGTGACCCATATACACAGTTTTCTTCAAATCTGGTAGTCAACAGCTGTCAGTGTCCTCTTCACAAATCGGACATGCTTTGTCTTTTTTCGTACTATAGCCCGCCAAATTACCAAGGGCCAAAAAATCATTTATGGTGCAAATACCATAGCCTGTAGGGTGAAGTGCTCTCTTGTGTACGCATCCCAAACCATGACCCCCTCGTTCCACAATTTTACCAAATCCTTGATCAGTAGAGCAAGGTACACATCAATATCATTTTCTAGCTATTTGGGTCCTGATATTAGCAACGACATCATGATATACTTCCGCTTCATATACAACCAAGGAGGGAGATTGTAGATACACAACAGAACTGGCCAGGTGTGTGATTCGACTGCTCATGTTACCAAACTTATTTATTCCATCCGTACTCAAGCCAAATCTTATGTTCCTCATTTTGACACCGAACTCCTCATGTTTCCAATAGATGTTTCTCCATTGAGCTGAATCAGCAGGATGTCTCAACTTGCCATCTTCCTTTCGAGACTCATAATGCCAACGCAACAATTTTGCCTCTCTAGGATTTGCATACAACCGCTCCAAACGGGGAATGATGGGCAAGTACCACAATACCTTAGCTGGTGCACCTTTTGTTTGTACCGGGGCACACCACAAACTAGACAAACGTTCAGCTCCTGATGTGCATTACGGTACAAGATGCAATCATTCGGACATGCATGTATCATTTTTATTTCCATTCCCATGGGACATAGTAGCTTCTTCACTTCACAAATGCTTGTTGGCAACCCATTTCCCTCTGGAAACAGATCTGATAGAAGAACTAGAAGTGCATTGAAACTTGTATCTGTCCAACGGTGTTTTGCCTTCAGTTCGAACAATGCAAGGACCGAACCTAGCTTGGTGTATTCTAATTTGCAACCTGAGAACAGCGGTTTGGCATCGTCTTCCATTAAGCTTTTAAACTTTTTAGAATCTCTTTTCGTGTAATTTCCCTCCACATCCCGCAACATTTGCTCCAAATTGGCCTCCTCAAACATATCATACTGCAACTCGTCATCGGGTTCCATCATGTCTTCATTGCATACCGGAAGGGTACTACTAGTCTCCCCGTGATGGATCCAACATGTGTAATTCCTCACAAAACCACGTCGAATCAGGTGGTCCACAATTTGAGCTGAGTTGTTAAATCTCCTAAGATTGGTGCAATCAATGCAAGGACAATATATGAAGTTTACACCCCTCTTCACTATGTCTTTTTTTGCAATTTTTTTGAACTCCTGAACACCCCTCTGAAATTCGTCACTCACATGGCTTTTTGGATACATCCATTCCTCACAGTCCATCTACAATTACACTTCACACAATAAAATTAAGGAAAAACTGGAGCGACGGCTAGCTAGCTATTTCAAATATTGAGACATCATTTCAATTTATATTACCATTGCAAAATAGCAAACGGGTTTTAGGGTACCATCGATGACTCCTAATGTAGTACAAAATTATGTAGTGCAAAATTGAAGGGGTCTGAAGGAATGCAAAATAAGGGGAAATTTCCTCCAACTTGGCTTCAAATTTACCTTCTTAACACCCACCCTTGAGGATTTCAATTTTTTCACACCCAAATATTGCTTCCAACCACAGAATATGAGCTGTTTTCTCAGGTGGCGGCGGAGAAAATCTCCTCTAAAAAACAGAGGAGTTCAAGTTCAGAACGAGTGGTAACCTAGCGAGGCACAACAGAATCGGTCTTACTTACGAAGCGATAGTGATGTTCATTCTCATCACTACCAGTTTCTATGTAAGATGCGATTGTGATATGATCATGCATGTCACAATCGGTTCTTACGGAAGAAGCGATAGTGATCTGCATCAGCATTACTATCTCTTCCTTATTAAGAACTGATTGTGATGTGCACATTCACATCACAATTGGTTGTTGTGTAAGAAGCGATAGTGATGTGTATGATCATCACTATCGCTTCTTATATAAGAACCGATTGTGATGTGCCCAGTGTCGCTTCTAACCTTAGAATCAATAGTGATTATTTTTACTACCCCTCCTAAGTCATCTATCACAATCATTTTTTCCTAAAAAATTCAGAACTGACCCAGATGAAGCGATAGTGATGTACCATTCTGTAGTAGTGGATGTGTTACCGATGAAAAGACAAATTGGAGCTGAGACAAAAAGGTCATAATCATCGGTGAGGTGCGTCACTGATGGTACAGCCAGCAAGAAGAAGGCGAAACTCCTTGGAGATGTGTTCTCCATCCTATGTTGAGTATGAGTTGGGCAAATCGTAGTTAAGACCGATTGCTTAAAGGACAAGGAAGTAGAATCCTATTACGTTAATTTGGACTGTAGTTTTGGGTATAAATATAGGGGTAGACTTGAGTTTTATAAGTGAACAAAGCGAGAAGAAATAAAAGAGAAAATTGTCCCCAAGTTTTTTGGCATTTTGTTCTAGCACACAGCTTAACATTGGTAAATATCACATCATACACAACAATAATAATAAAACTTCATTTATTGATATAACTAAGTGTATGATCTTTTGACCAACTTATATTATTAAGCCATGTAGGGATCGATTTGAATTAAAACTTAAGACATATGCAACGAAAAAATAGAAAACGTAGATGACTCATCAGTTCACCGTAGGCAATTGACAAGACTCGGACCCTAATGACTCATGTCCTCTTGAAACACCTCTTCCAACAAAGGTGTAGACTCCTCAGCTGATGATTGTGATTGTTGGCAAGGGTGATGTCGATGATCGGGATCGCCGAACCGCAAAGGTGAAAGGGGGGGTGAGTCGTGTATGCGGGACCCAAAATGAGCTCCACTCACCGAAGGAATAAGTTCACTACTTCGTTGGTCAGGGAAAGAGAAAAAAGAGCAGGACACACAGAATTATACTGGTTTGAGCCCCTATGAAGGTAAAAGCTCTACTCTAGTCTTGCCCTGAGGCGAGGAATTTCACTATGCCCGAGTACAAGTGCTTGCTCTAGTTTGAGCTCTGGTGAATTCTATGTTTGTGGTGTCTACTGCCTTGTTTTCTTGGGCCCCTTGCTCGTCTGCCTCAAGGGGTTTTATATCTCTCCCGGCCGTTACCAAAAATGGCTGGGAGAGATCACAGAGTAATGGCTTGATGCGCACTGAAGGTGGGTTGTAATCGTCCCGGATCAGACGCCCACGTCTGACTTAACTGCGGCATTCAAGGTCATGGTAACTGTCGAGTAAGCGCACATCCTGGAACCCGGGATAGACTTCCCCGAGTGGAAGTTGAATCCTTGCCCCCAAGGTCGAGGTAGTGCGAGAGTTGAATCCTTGCCCCCCAAGCTCGAGGTCATGCGGGAATTGAATCCTTTCCCACCCCAAGCTCGAGGTCGTGCGGGAATCGCGCAGTCTAGGTCATGGTCAGAGACTTTGCGGCTCAACCCCGAGCTAAGGGCTCCGTTGACTATGCATTGACCTGTCAGAGATTTCTCAGTCCCCGACAGGTGAGTACTTGAAATCACTCAACAAGTTGTGCACAGAATGCAATTCTATATAACTATATGCAAGGCTTGTTCCAAAGGAAAAGGCTAATATAGCTATTTTGCAATAAAGTAGCATTTCCAAACAAATATGATAATAGATTGTAAAGACAATGAAACAAATAACAATAAGTAATAATTTTAGCATTCCTTAATTAAGCCAAGTTTCTAATCCTAAGTCAAGTTTCCAACCTTCTATATGGCATCCTGCCATTCCAACCAAGTTTTCATTTTAATTAAACTAACCCTTGATTATAATTCCTGAGCTATACTCAATACCGCGAGCACGGCTATTCGAATAGATTTACACTTTGCAGAGGTTATGCACTTTACCCACATGATACAACCATACACTACAAAGACGAGTGATTATAACAAAGCCTTTACAATGCACTACCTTCACCCGGTACTACCCGCTAAGGTTTCAACACTGGTAAGATTGGTTAGTACATCTAGGGGCCCCCTCTTACGCCATGTGAATTAATCCATAACTTGGGACTCACACCACCATTGATAGTACCAAGCTAAGACATTGCAATTATTCAGCTAGGCTGTTCCATACCAGACATGTGGTTGTATGATTAACTTAAGTCAAAGGCTTACAAGGTTAAGTCCTTAAGATGATCGAAGCAAGACTTCCATATACCCTCTGCCCATTGGGCCTACCTTGGCACACTTGCCCCAATCTAAGTGATTACCACCCTAGTTGATTACCAAGCACCACATGCCATCAATAATTCAATATCGTTGCGTGACATCCCTCGCCACTACAACTCAATCTCATTGTGTAACCACACATGACACATAAGTTCATATCATTGTTCCATATTTCATTAGTCAAGATTAAACATTAATGATTCAAGTACATGTGATGATGTGGCATGGCTAAGCAACTAATACAGTCTAACCATCCCATGTTGATTTTATTATTAACCAACTATAATGAACAATCTAGGGTGACAATAGATCATGGCGTATAAATGACAAGGTAGGGTATAGATCAAATTGGTAGATTAACTAAGTCCCAATTTAATTTGAATCCATTGTATACATGAAATAATATGAAATAAGGTAAAATGATATAGCAGTTTTATAAACATGGGTTCAACATGATCAAAGCACAGCTTGCCTTGGCAAGAGTTCTGGTCTTACTCTGAAACTTGCTCTTGGGTTGATAGATTCTCCTCCAAAACATCGCACAACTCAACATCTACATGAAACGAGAGTGCAAACTAAATAAATACTAAAACAAAGAGTAAATGAAGTCCAAAAATCAAATAAAATTCACTATTAAATAGATCTCAATTTTATAAATTTTTAGAACTTTGAATCACCTCAATCAGAGCTCGTATAAGGGAGAACGGCCTCGAAGAATATTCAAAAATTCTAAAAATCAGAAAACTAAAAATCAAATAATATACCAAATTATTTTTATAATGAAAGATCACATTTATGATGTCAGCGATCCCTCAGACCAATCCCATGCTACCATGTGGCTCTGGTCCACGCACCTGGTCCATGGACCTCCCCTGGTCCACCGTGAACCCGGTGCACAGTGCTTCGGTCTCTGCGTTGCCACACGTCAGTGCGTTATTGGCCTTCCTATGCGGCGTGATCCAAACCGTTCACCGCGATTGAACAACAGCGGATGGTGGAACATGCGACAACACCAGGACCACATGATCTAGATCAAACAGTTACCCCAGACAGAGCAGTTCACTATTGATGCGATGACATGGCTTGATCTCCAACATTGGCTATTGATCCAATGGCTGAAAGCTTCCCCCGATGATGATGGCGATGCAGCCGAAGTTCTTCACCGACGATGAAGACGATGACCTTGGTGACGATGCTACGGTGATGTGAAATGGTGAGATCAATGTGGCGTGACACGAAGACCTCAAATCTAGAACCAATGTGACAGAAGATGGCTTGACGGTAGCACAACAGCAAAAAATGAGCGGTGATGCTTGTGGCAACTACGGCAAGCTCCTGGATGCATTCTACAGTGGCTCTTGTGAAACGGCTTCGACCAAAAGCAGCGGCGATCTCAGGAGAACCTTGGAGAGGTAGCGACACCCTTAAATACCCCTCGATGGTCGCGTATGGGCTGGGAAACCCAACCAACATGGCAGCAGAGTCCATCTCGGCTATGGCGACAGCGCTCCGAGCCCCGATCAGAAACGATGATCCACAATCGTCTGATCAACAATCAACAGCATAGATCATTCTCGACACAACTTGATCAGATCCACCCTTTCCAAATCCAATGGATATGATCTAATCTATCCTAATCCAATGCAATGCAATCCACATTACCAGATCTTGATCCAACGTCTCGTGAGCACTAGGGTTTCTGATCCCATCTTAAAATCACAGGTGCTCCTCCGTGACCCAACGGCTGACACTGGACAACAAACACGACTTAATGATAATTGTTCGATCTAAGATCGACAGCAACCACTTCGGTTCCTAGAGAACGGACTAAATAGGCCACACAAAAGTGGGTCACGTGCGAGAACAATAACGGGTTCTGGCCCAACTTTGTTCAACGATTCTTTCCGCATTTTTAAATTAAAATAATTATAAAAATTAGTTTAATTAGTTTCAGACAATAAAATGTCAGGAAAAATCTAAGAAAATTTTCATAAATACTTTGAGATATTTTGGACTCAAATAAAATATTTTTAGCCAAACTTAATATTAATTTTATCTATATATAATTCGTTTTCTCAAAAGGCCAATATACTTAATTTAAAATGAATTCAATTAATTTCTAGAAAAATCCAATAAATTCAGAAAAATCTCAAAATGCACAAATAGCAACAAAACAATATTACAAGAAAATTTTGGGATGTTATAATATGATACAAAGACTTCAGTAGAGAGAATGAAGTTGAGAGAGGTGTGTGTGATCTTGAGAAGAGCTTTAGGGAGAGAGGTGAGGCCCTTGTGAGATTTTTGTCATCCTTAGATTTGGAGTATGTCTATGGAGTGGCTGTAATCATATATCATAAAGCAATACAGGATCAATTTCCTAAAGTTTGTATCTTTCCTTTCCTTGTGATGCGTTGTGTTGGATCTTGTTTGCCCTCTTATTCTTGATCTTCCCTTCTAGCTTTTGCTCTTGATTTTGGTGTTCCATGATTAATTAATCAAATCAAAAGAAAACCAATGAAAAGAGAAACGAAATAGTGAGTATGTGGCTCGTAGGCTGCAAAGGTCATCCATGGGGAGAGACGAACTCGAGGCCACAAGGTTGACAATATGGATGAGGAGTTCAAAGGGAAGAACGACGTTGAGTGCCGGCACCCTTGCCATGGCTTGCGGTGTTGCACACGGTTGCTGGCTTGAATATGAATGGTTGCGCATGCTTGCTGGCTTGAAGACGAATGGAAAATGAAGAGCCTCTTACGTAGCGCGTAAATTTATACCACCGAGAAGATGAAGGGTCTCATACGACCAGTGTCGGTTTCTTTGAGAAAAGTGATTGAGATTGAATTTGTAGCGTCAGATACTATTAGTGTCAGTTTCTGTGAGAAAACCGATTGAGATTAAATACTATCAGTGTCGGTTTTTTATGTGAACCGATTCAGATGACTTGTCATCATAACCAGTTTTTTGGCAGAACCGATTCAGATAGCCTTACATGAATATATGTTTTACTACGGAATAAGAAAGATTTAGTCCGGCGTAGAAAGTGGTTCATCACGGACCCAATCCGGGGTGAAACTCTTAGGCGCCGGACCAACCAGCTATTAGAATTGGTTTTATATGGGAACCGATTCAGATAACATGTAATCAGAATCGGTTTTCTATCGGAACCAATTCAGATGATGTATGATCAGAATCGGTTTTTCTATGGGAACTGATTCAGATGACTTGTCATCACAATCGGTTTTTTGGTGGAACCGATTTAGATAGCCTTACATGAATATATGTTTTACTACGGACTAAGAAAGATTTAGTTTGGCATAGAAAGTGGTTCATCACGGACCCAGTCCGGGGTGAAACTCTGAGGCGTCGGACTAACCGAACATTAGAATCATTTTTATATGGGAACTGATTCAGATAACATGTAATCAGAATCGGCTTTCTATGGGAACCAATTCAGATGACTTATCATCAGAATCAGTTTTTTGTGTGAACCGATTCAGATGAGTTGTCATCAGAATTGTTTTTTTGTGTGAACTGATTCAGATGAGTTGTCATCAGAATCGGTTTTTTGTGTGAATCGATTCAGATAAGTTGTCATCAGAATCGGTTTGTTTGGAACCGATTCAGATAATCCTAAATATTTTGGCAGTTCGCCCTCCATTTCATCTGGGCTTTCGCAGTTTCACCACCTTCCTCGACATCGCCGCCTCCTCTTGTCCTGTCCCCTCCACACTGGGCGCCCTCCTTCCTCGACGCCTCTATCGCCTCCCCCCACCGCCGCCTCCTGCCTCAAGGCCACCGCCTCCTCTCCTCCTATCCCCTCCCCACGGCGCCCTCCTTCCCCGACGCCTTCGTCACCTCCCCCCATCGCCGCCTCCTTCCTTGATGCCACCGCCTCCTCTCCACCTTCTAACCAGCTCAAAGTAATGTTCCTTTGTGAGTATATATATATATATATTGCACATTGCTCTCTATCTACCCTTTGTTGCTTGTGGGACTTGCTACTGATCTGTATGGTTTCTGGTTTGGTTATAGTATTAGCTAGCTACTGGACATCACTGTTTTAGTTGATTTGGTAGCTACTGTCAAACGAGCCCTAATCTGAGATGCACAAATATATATTCATACAATAGATTATTCATCAAATTGTTTTACTAGACATGATTCATTGCAAAAATGACATAAAGTTTATGTTATGCTGTATCATTTTGATTATGTTATTGCTGTTATCTTGAAGATCATTCGTTCATCTAGAATAATTACATGCTATGAATTATCCGTTCAGTTGTTGCTTCACATGATTTATTGTCAAGTTTGCATAATAGCTACGAATTGCTTTCTCTCATATCAAATATATGATCATGTCAGATAAAAAACTCAAAATATCGCAATGAGAGAGCATCGGCTCATCGTTAGACAGAGTTCAAGGTGCTCCTCAGGGGCAGAGGCAAATTCCAAGTGTTGAGGCTCCGAGTAAGGTGAGGAAGGCCCAAGGACCGAACAAAGGGGCCACAGGGAGAATGCCGCATGTTCTCTAGTTCAATGCCACGAGGGTCTGCACGGGTCCTCCCAAGAACAAGGGGCGATACTAGTTATTTCTCGGCCAATTGGTGAGAGAGAGGGTGCCCCGAACGGTTAAGGATTAGAGAAAGGAAATCAGCGCCGAGCAAAAGAGTCGGCTATGGGACGAGGTTAAGGGCAAGTGGATTATAGAGGAGGAAGATGAATGCAACGTGAGATGGTATGCCATGTGATGGGTGTGGCCTTGAGGCACTTCAGGGTCCTCATGCACAGTGAGTACGTGCTAAAAGGCTATACACCATTCGAGAGGTATCCGTTCGTGACTCCTGATGTTTGGGAGGAGTTCACAAGGATGAAGGGCATGCTCGAGGTAGAGCAGCTGAGAGAGAGGAATACCACTATCTAGAGACATAACACGCACCCGCACCATCTCGGTACAGGCGGCTATGAGGGGAAGAAGGCAGAGTGGGTGCAACTAGCCGAGGAGTGCACGAACTCTGGGAAGACGATGCCTTACTCCCACATATGTGAGGAGCGGTCACACGAATGGGTATTAGCGAGGACCAAGAAAACCGCTAACGGGCAGCTTGTAGTTGCAAACCCCGCTACCGCGCACGTCGTCTCCATCATCGTAAGACATCTAACTTAGTGCGATGCAGTAGACCCAACTTGTATTTCAGATCTAATTCGTACTCACTTATTGTAGGAGGAGGTCAGCTAGCGGAAAGAGCAGGGGACCTTTCAGAGCTAAGGGTCGAATGACATCTTGTCATCTACGATTGAGGTGCCCGACCATAAGGGCCGGGTGTTTGCCGCAGGGGCGGGGCATACGAAGAAGTCCTACATCCAAGATGGTGCTGCGAGTGTATTGACGCCAAAAACTTGAAGTAGGGTTTTCGACTTTAGCACACCAGACGAACACTTGGTTCAAAACGTGCCAATCGATTTGACCCTACAATCGATAAGGTAAAGTCGTGAAATCTTTGGAAGCCGATAGCAGACGATAATCGGCGTAACTCTGATCAGCCAAAAGCTGATTTGGACATAGCGAGATTAGCCGATCAATGCTAATCAAAGGGTAAAGGTAGATTAGCTCTGAGAAGGTGATACACAGCAAACCAGAGCAAACCAAACCAGGGCGAAATTGATGAAGATCAATAATCGGCGATGCGCAACTTTATTTATCAAAATCGACTTACAGAGAGGAGTATTACAAGACTAAAAACTACGAAAAGGAAAAAACTAGCAAATATGATTTTTGCTGTGGATGTTCCTCTAGCCGGCCTGGGCTCATCTTATATACCCTCTGGTCGATCCGAGTCCTATTACAATACGGTAACTTAATCCATGTCGGCCTAGGTTTCCTAATCAAACTTCTATTTCCAAATAATTTCGCTGTGCTTGATCCAAATTCTTGTAGATTCTCGAATTGCCAATTATTCTGCACCTGCCAAAATTTGACGCAAACATATGCCCCTCATTTTTGGAAGATAACTTGTTGTCATCCAAAAATCCTATCGGCTTCTCTACCGTCGGCTTTGAAAGAAACCCTTCGATAACTATTGCATTAATGGCGCTATAAAAATCTCGGTGCGTTTTAACTGCACGCGCCGCTACGAAATAATTTTCCCGCCGTTTCAACTTTTCACCGTGCTATAAATATGCGGGACCCCCACGGTCATTTTCATGCTTCTGAGCTCTTGAACCATCATCAATCGGCTTTTCCTTTTCTTGTGATCGAGCTTCCTGATCAGTTTTTCGAAGTCGGCTGAATGGATTCTTCCAAGGTACTCATCCCGATCCCAGAAAGTAATGATCAATACTACCTTGGACCGATAGGTAACTTAGATGCCGATATAGTTATAAATGAAGAAATCCCTAGACTTCCTCTGTCGACCAAAGGTTACAATGTAGAAGAGTGGGGTAAAAGTTTTAGAGCTTGGCCGACAACGCTTAAGGGGTGGAGAAGTTGGTACATCTAGGTATCGGCTTAGAAGAAACAGGAATGGGAAAGAATGGGCATAAGTGAGTGTCTTCCTTTGAGCTTAGCCAATTCAGAAGCAAATGAGCCCTTAGTGGCCATGGCATACTATTTTTGGTCGGATACTTTCAATGGTTTTCTCTTTCGGACTAGCCCAATCGGCCCAACCCTTCTAGATGTAGCTGAGCTGTGCTGCCTTAGGCCTGATGGCAAACAAATATCGACTTTTAGCGGGAAGCCCAGATACAAGCTGATCCACTCCAAAGGTCAAGGATGGACCAAATATATTCAGCACAATAACAAAGTAAACGAGCCAGTATCGGACGAGGAGCACATCGCCTTTCTGAACTTGTGGCTGGAAAGATTCCTATTCTGTGGAGCTTCTCTTGGGCCGATGCAAGTATATCAGCTAGTCGCGGAGCAACTAGTGGAAGGTCGTCGGCTTGCCCTTGGTAAGGTGCTTTTGGGTGCTGTTTATCAGATGATGCATGTCATAAGGAGTCAGCTTTTTTTCGGATTTGCCAAGTTCGTTGTTGGTAATGTAGGGGGACCTTGTGGTTTATTCATATCTGGCTTTACTGTATTTTCAGCCGATCACTCATCTCTGAACCCTTAGAGGATTCTACGTTCCCTCGAGAAGACTATCCTGAAAATACAATTCCTCAGTACGAGGCCAGCCAATCTCAAAGGGAGAGATTCATGATGTGCTTGACCGGGGACACAAAGATGACTCCTGTGGGCCTGAAGAAGTATCTGTCATTTTTCATTCAATTGGATAGTACAATCTTCGTCCAGCAAGACTTCTTCAGTTATAGTAATGTAGTCGATTTCCAATGGCCCTCCTTCCTTCACGTAGATGCCGACAGTTCTTTGATGCCTCGATCAACTTTGAATTTATACAGAATCTTCATTTCTCCTAGCATCCTTCATGTTGGCTTGAATACAAGGAATCAGACGTTTCAGCCATCATATGAATTCTATCATCCTTCAGTTTATGCCCGCCAATTGGGCTTTGGCCAAGTAATTCCCTACCTGCCACTCCTCGATCGGCTTCAGCCTAGAGCCAGAGTAAGGAATGAGACAACGGCCAGGATAGTCCTTGAGATAGTCGATAAGCTCCAAGTCAAAAACTTGCTGCATTTTTTCTTGAACTCGCGTCAAGCTGGTCAATTTTCCTATTGGTGGTCGTCTGTGGGAGAAGCCATTCTTTTGGATTGAACCCCGTCGGCTATTATAGACAAATTTTTTCCTGATTTCCATGAGCCTACAGTAGCTCCTAGCAGTAGTATGAGCGAGGATGATAGCTCCTCCAATTACACGAACTCGTCGATAGCCGTAGAGGTATTGGTTCTTCGAAAAAATCCTTTATCTTACTCCCTTGGCTTAAGTCTCTAATGACTAATCGACTTGCACTCTTTTGTAGGCCACAGCTGCTAATAAGAAGGCCGCCACAGGCCCATCGGGAAGTGACCAAAAGGGCAAAAGACCTCACCAATCGATGGGCCTCACCGGTTATACCTTCGGGAATCTCAGAGTGCAGAGCCCATCGCTATCGGATATCGAGAAAGAACGGCTGTTGAGTGAGTGTCCCTTATCCGATGATTATCTTTTACCTTCTCCCTATGTTTCTTACCTTTGTTGGTTGATTTTCAGAGAAACCCAAGTCCACCAAGATCCCAGCTAAGAAAAACCAGAAGTGCAAGGAGCAGAGCGCTGAAAGCTCGCCCTGTGGATCGGCTTTCGCAGAGGTAACTTCTTGTACTGGATTTCCTTTTGAATTGTAATTTTCAATTGCCTTACCTGTTTTTATTTTTTGCAGCCGACCGCGTCAGCCCAGGTGGCCGATATCCTGGCCGACCTTCAAGGAACTTCTTCGATTGTTCCTTAAACGACGGTCCCCTCTCCAGCAGCCAAGTCCCCGACCACATCACCACAGGATCAACCAATCCTTCTTGCTTCAACGTCCAAACCGGTGGAATCGACTGATCCAGCTGATCTGCTCGACTTCACTCTGGATGAGCTGGATGACCCTGAAGTGATGGCGACAAATGATTACCCTGCTGACATCCGCAAGATTATTGATGCGTCTTTGGAGGCGTCGGCTACGGTTGTCAAATCTGTGCCCAATATGCAAGAGAGGTTGAATCGGCTTTTTTCTGAAATATCGCAGCCAGAAGCCGCTATCCTCACCAACACACAACCTATTCGTGATGCAATAATGGCTGCTGTCGAGGCCGACCTTTCACCCGAGGCAATGAGCGCCGTTCTAAACGTATGCGATCTGGATGAAAAGAGGGCAGAGGTTGAGGTGGCTATGGCCAGAATAGGGTATGGCCCTGGGGTATAGTAGGGGAAGGAGCCGCGGTTGGCCGGGAGCCTTGCTCGGGTAGTGAAAAACGGTTGATTTCGCTACCACGACAGGGTTTTGGCAGCTCGGGTGGGCAGGGACGCAGAGGCTGACGCTAAGTCATTTTCGCCGTCCCGTCGCCGGTGCCGACGGCCGGTGCCCAAAACCACCATGCAGAGGGCCAAAAAATAGCAAAATCTGCCCGATTTGGGCCCAAAAAACAGTGTCCCTCTCCAGTAAGTTTGAGTGCACAGGGTCCCAGGTCCAACGAGAAGCCCAAGAAGCTGACCAATGCCTTCTGGACAAGATGGTGGCGGAGGCCAAGGCCAAGAAGAAGTATGATGAAGATGCCTTGTCTCTTAGAGCCGCCAAAGCATCCGTCCAAAAGCTGGAATGGACCAAGAAGCTGCTCGAGGAAGAACTATCCAAGGTAAACAAGCAGCTTGTCGATGGTCTTGCTTCTATGAACGCAACAGCTACATCCTTGAAGAACCAGAAGAATGATATTAGCTTAGCCGTTGCGAAGGTCAAACATCAATCGGCCAAGGTTGTCCCAGTGCCTGGCAGCGCCAAAGCCGATGAAAGGACTATTACGGAATTATAGAAACGCTGGCCAAAGCAGCTGCGGCACTATCAGCCTTGGGGGTGATGCTTCCTGGTTCTGGGCTATAATTTTAATATTTGTCGATGGAGGCTTGAAACGATGCTTTTGGCTTGGAATGTTTTTGTAACATTTATTTAATTGGCTATTTAACCGATTGATACTTGATGTTTTTGTTCATCTGTTCGTCTTTCCTGATTTCTGAAATGGCATTGTCGCTGCTGATTATGATCCTACCCATATGCTAGGGTAGTACCTTTTCAAATATTTTCCATTGATCGCCTTAGGTAGTACAGATCCTTCGAGTGTCTCAAGTATGTACGAATTCCCATCAAGAAGCCAATTTATTTTATGCGGCCCCTCCCATGCTAGGGACCATTGTCCGAATCGATTGTTTTTAGACCTGATCGGTAATATAGTTTTCCAAACCATGTCGGCTTCACTAAACGACTTAGGCACAACCTTTTTATTGTACGCTCTAGCAACCTTCTCCTTATTCCTCTTGAGCCGATCCAACGTAACTAGTCTTAGTTCCGCCAAGTCATCTAAATTATCCAGCATTGAATCTCTATATTCACTAGCCGACAAACCATTTTGTCTGGTCACTCGTACTGAATCGATGTTAATTTCCACAGGAAAAATGACTTCTTGACCATACACTAATTGATATGGTGATAGCTTAGTCGACCCATGATAGGCTAGTTGATATGCCCATAATGACTCCGATAATGTTGAATGCTAGTTCCTTGGTTTCTCGTCAATCTTCCTTTTGATTAGCTTGATTAAAGTCTTATTAGATGACTCGGCTTGTCTATTAGCCTGAGTGTAATACGGCGATGAGTTGAGCAACTTGATACCCAAATTCTTTGCAAAATTTTGAAACTCATCAGACATGACCACAATCCCTTGATCGGTCGTGATAGTTTGCGGAATGCCAAACCGATGAATGATGTGTTCATTGACAAAGTTGATTGCCTCTACACTTGTAACTCTCTTAAGGGTTATGGCCTCGACCCAATTAGAGAAATAATCCGTGGCTGCGAGAATAAACTTATGGCCTTTACTTGATGCTGGAAATATTTGGCTGATCACGTCTATCCCCCATCCCCTGAACGGCCATGGCTTGATGATTGGATGCAAAACCGATGCCGGTGCATGTTGCACATTTCCGAACTTTTGGAAGGTCTGACACCCCTTATAATATTTGAAACAGTCTTCTAACATCGTCGGCCAAAAGTATCCTGTTCGTCTTAGTACCCACTTCATTTTATGAGCCGACTGATGGGAACCGCAAATCCCTTCATGAACTTCACCCATTGCCACCTTTGCTTCATTGACTCCCAAGCACCTCAAAAGTAATCCTTCCATTGTTCGATAGTACAACACTTCATCCAACACTTCGTATTTTAATGCCTGATGCCTGACTTTGCGCTCGGTCAACCTAAATGGATTCATTAAGTAGTCTTTTATCTTTGTTCTCCAGTCGGCAATATTGGCACACATTATTGTCTTGTCAATTGATTCGAGCATTTCGTATCGGCTATAATCTTTATAGCCCGACGGTTGCTGTGCCAACAAATTAGCTCTATCGTTCATCTCCCTAGGAACATGCTTGATGGAAAATGAAGTAAATGAGCTGATAGAGTCAAGGCATTGCTCCAAGTACTTTGATAGTATTTTGTCACAGCACTGGAATTCCCCTTTCACCTATTGCACAACCAACATCGAATCGCCATAAGTTTCTACCTCACTTATTCCGATGCTCTCCAAAAATCGAAGGCCTCTGAGTAGTGCTTCATATTATGCTTGACTATTGGAGCATCGGCTGTTAAGCCGATATGTGAATTCGAAGTTATGCCACTTTGGAGAAATTATCACTATGCCGATACCATCACCTTCTCGACACACTGATCCGTCGAAGTACAGCTGCCAGGGAACTACAGCAACTAGCCCCGCCATGGTACCACATTCTGTGATAAAATCGGCCACTACTTGCCCTTTGATAGCTTTAGCTGATGAATTTTTTTTAAATAATATATTTTTTATAGAAAATTACAGAAATAATATGCCAAAAAAAATTACAGAAATACCCGTCTGTCGCAATTTCGAATAGATACAAACAGTCTATCGTAGTTTCGAATTGCGACATAGCCGTTAGTCGCAATTTGGAATTGCGACAGACTGTACGACTTCTGTGTCGCAAATCCAAATTGCGACTGAGGTCTGTTGCAGCCGTTAGTCGCCATTTGGAATTGCGACAGGCGCCTTTACCCTCGCGCCCGAGGCCTTCGGCCTCATTTCTTCGAGCGAGCGCCGACTGATTTTGCCGCGCCGGAGGAAAAGAAGAGAGAGGGCACCGCCGGGAAAAAGAGAAGGGAGAGGAGAGGAGGAAGAGAAGGGAGAGGAAGAGGAGAGGAAGGAGAGGAGGAGGAGGAGAGGAAGAGAAGAGGAAGAAGAAGAGGAGGATTTCGTCGCGGTTGAGGTAAAATTTGTTGCTAATTTTTTGTAATGTTCATTCTAGTGATCAAATTAAGATTAGCAAAAAATACATAACTAGTTTAGTTCGGTATTGATTAAATTAGGGTTGAAATATAACGTTTAAATAATAATAAACTAGTTTAGCTCGGTAGTGATCAAACTAGCATTGAAATAGTAAAATTGTGTTACTAATTTTTTTCTAATATTCATTGTAGTGATCAAACTAGGGTTGAAATATAGCGTTGAACTGTATTAGAAATTAGGGAAAAAATGTATTATGAATTAGGGTTAGCAATAGTTTAGTTCGGTTGTATTACTAGTTTTATAAAAAAATGATTTAGTGATTATGAATTTAGCAGAGTTAGCAGTAGTTTATTTAAATTTACGATTTAGCAACCTGATTGTGTAGAATTTTAATTATTTAGTAGGTAGTTTACGGGATTTCGGTTGTATTACTAGTTTTATGGAAAAACGATTTAGTGATTTTGAATTTTGCAGGGTTAGCAGTAGTTTATTCAACTTCACGATTTAGCGATCGGATTGTGTACAGTTTTAATTATTTAGTAGCTAGTATACGGGGATTGTGACGTGTGTTCCCAAAACCTGCACAAGCTCTCTCGGCACGTGGTAGGTGAAGAGTATCGGTGCGACGTCAGCCAACCTGCGCAATAGCAAAAATATTCATCATAGAACAAAACGATATTACCTGTTGTAATACCGGGTATAGAGTATGTCGTCGTATGAGTAGATTAAGAGTTGAAATGTGGTAGCGTTTTGTCGTGCCATCATAAACAGTCAATGAAATGTTTGACAGGTATGGATGAACGAGTAGAATTTAAAATACACTACGGAGAAGGGGTTCCGCAGATGGGTGCACAAGGGGTGGAACTTAGTAATTTCCCAAGTGTTATGGCTGGCTTGTCACGTGCTAGTGAGCGTTCGTGGGACACGGTTAACAGATGGTTGTACAACATGTTCTCCTTGGATAGGGAATTGCATGATCTGAAGCTGCACGGAGTGGGGTCTCGGAGACGGGATTACACATACTGGGAGTTAGTAGAACTGAAGGGGCCGAAGTCTTGGAGCTCAGACATAAGATTGGCGAAAATGGTTGGCCATTAGTGTTGTTGGCGCAAGCATTTCAGAAAACCAAGATCTTGACCATACGATGCAGGAGGAGGCTGGTGGTGATGAAGCAGAGGAAGTTGGGGAGAGTAGCCGAACCGAAGGTGTGCGAGATGAGGAAGCTGATGTTCCAAATCCAGATGTTCAGGAACCACAGGGCGTGGCAGACGAGGGAGAAAACATTGAATCGTTGGTCGATGCAATGGAGGCAAAGAGCCAGGAGTATGACAATCTGAGTAACGACACAGACGACGAAGAGCATTTCCTTACGGAGTGGGATGCATGTCAGTTCGATAGATTGGTGGTCAACGAGGGTGAACACTTCCCATAGCAGTCAGATAGAAATGAGGTGAGGCAAGGTGCCATTTACAAGAATAAGAGTGAGGTTCAGAAGCAAAGGATGGCGATGGGCGGTGTCGCCAGAGAACCTTTAAGGTTGCGGTCGGACCACGGACGACGATGTCGATGCCGATGGAGGGCTGCCAATGGCGTGTGCATGCGCATCGCCTAAATGGGATACCATTTGGAAGTGTTCTATAGTCGCCCCACACACGTGCGTGCTTACGGAGTCTGCCCAATCACATAGAAACATATCTTCAGGTTTTGTTGCAAATGCAATGTATGGGGAGATTGTGGGCAACTTGGATTTAGAGCCACATGCCATCATACTTGCAATAGAGCAGAGGTTTCAGTACACCATAAGCTATGCTAAAGCTTGGAGGGCGAAGCAGAAGGCTTTGAAAACTAGATTTGGTACATTCGAAGACGCGTATCAGAACCTACCAGGTATGCTTCAGGTGATCAAGGAAAGAAATCCTGGAACTTATGTCGATATTTGTGAGCGGCCCTCGCGGCGCTTCATTTGGGAAGATGGTACTTCAAGCGGGCATTCTTTGCTTTTGGTGCATGTGTCAACGCGTTCAGGCATTGCCGTCCGTTGTTATGTGTTGATGGCACATTCTTGACTGGGAAGTATAAAGGTCAGATATTGACTGCCATAGGAGTTGATAGCAACAATCAGGTTCTTCCAATAGCACTTGCATTCGTGGAGGATGAGAACACAGAAAGCTGGCTCTGGTTTCTGAGGAACGTGAAAGCTAGGGTTGTGGATCGGTGCCCTGGAGTTTGTGTTATACACGATCGGCACCCCGGGCTGTTGAAGGCGGTCGTGCAGTTGCAGAAAGGTGCAGAAGAAACACATCCATGGCCTGACATGCGAAGTAGGTGGTGCAAAGGGCACATGGGTGCTAACTTCTACAAGCAGTTTAGGAACAAGGATCTTACGAAGCTTTTTAAGAGGTTGTGCGACCAGACCCAACAGAGAAAAGTTTGATGCACTGTGGAAGAAGTTGGACAAGCTGACATCGAGGCATACCGTAGAAGAATGAAGAGGCCAATTCCTAGCACGGACGAAGCCCCAGTAGCACTAGAAGTGTTACCCACGGACCCTCCGCACTTGGTCCGGAGGAATGGAAGATCGATGAAATGCTTCTCCGAATAGATCGAGCATCAGCCTAGGCAGAAATGGGCACTGCTTTACGACACCGATGGTTCTCGGTATGGGGTTATGATGACTAACTTGGCTGAGGTTTACAACTGGGTCATGCGAGGACTGAGACCCCTTCCTCTTGTTGCTATAGTGGAGGGTGTTCTTCATGGTGTTGCGAAGTACTTTGTGGATCGTCATGCTGTATGATTGCCCGCATGAGTAATCTGATGTGAAATACTCGGAGGTGATCTCAGACGTACATGGAGGACAAAGGGAAGAAGGGGAGATGCATAGATCATTGAAAATGGGTATGAGGGAGCTTGTTTCGAGGTACTATGCAAAGAGAAAGGTGACGGGACTAACCGGCGTAAAGTTGCTCACGAATGCATTCTACATCGGCAAACATGTGTATGCACCGCAATAAGCTCGCTGTTGCAAGCACAAGCCATGCTCGCACGTAATGGCTGCGTGTTCGACAATTCGTATGGACCTGGTATATTCTTATCGCAATTTTTCAAGAAAGAAGTGGTATGCAACTTGGAGCGAGAAATATATGGCTTTCGAGTGGTGGGTTTGTTCATGGAGCATCAAAGATGGGAGGATACACGGTGGGTTCTCGATATCGAAAGTCAAGGGCGAGGGCTTACGACAAACAAGACGTATAAGGAACGACATGGACGCTGCAGAAAGTGGGCATCGCACGAAGAAATGCTCCATTTGTAAAGAGATGGGACACTCTTTCAAGTATTGCCCAACAGTTCAGAGGCCGTGAAAATTTTGTACGGTCTCCGCGTATGTAATTGTTAGGTCGCATGTCAATGTGATAGGTTGAATTCCTATTTGTAATGCATGTATGGTCATATGATGTGTAATGCCTGTATTATTCCCGAATTCTATTTGTAGGGTGTACTAGTACCAAATTCTATTTGCTGGGTGTATTATTACCGAATTCTATTTGGTTTGAATTTGTATGTTCGTTGGATGTGTCATTATCGCATTCCAGTTGTTAGCGTTTTTGGACTGTAGAGTGTGGTATTATTATTCAAATTATATTTGTAATCACTGCATCAGTTTAATTGTTCATTTAATTTTGTACTAATATTGTTTTATTCAATTGCAGGTATGGCGATGGAGGGAGAGTTGCTGGACCCAGTGGTCGATGCAACTCATCGGAGTCGCTTGGCCACCGCGCTGCCTGCAGAGGGGGAGGCACCGCTCGAGCTGAGTGCCCTTCACTTGTGCACCCCGATGAGGGCATGGCGGGTCGACCCCCGATGGGTTCCCAGGTTCGTCCACTTCTCGCAGACTTCCCTTACTAAATCTTGTTCATTTGAACTAATAGTTGTGAAAATGTCTTCCTACAGATTGAGAGCTGCAGGGCTACTGCCCATAGCACGGATGATGGAGGCGACTGCGACAGATGCAGAGGACGGGCGCGGTGCCTCTAGGAGGTTACCGTACGACAGGAGCCTGCTTACCGCCTTGGTAGATCGTTGGCGCCCGGAGACGCACACCTTTCACCTCCCGTGCGGTGAGATGGCGCCCACACTGGAGGACATGACCTACCTGCTTGGCCTACCTTGCACTGGGCACGCGGTAGTGCCTGAGGACGTCCACCCGGAGTGGCAGGCGAAGCTCCTAGCACGTTTCGTGGACGTGCTGCCAACTGACAGTGAGTACACACCTTTCGCGAACAAGCACGGTCCGACGCAGAAGTGGCTGATACAGTTTTACGTAAGTGACATTAACTTTATGTACATTTTATTTCACTATGTCTTAAAGTTGTGAAACTGACTATTATTTTTTTTGTAGCCCGAGCAGATGGCACCCGGAGCAGGGGACTACGTTGTCAGTCGCCACTTCGAGGCGCACCTGTTGTGGCTGTTCGGCTGGGTTCTATTCACCTCCACCCACGGAGACACCGTCGACAAGAACTTGATCCAGTACACGAGGACGATCGCAGACGCCGAGATGGAGGAGATCCCGCAGCTAGTGTGGGGACCGGCTGTGCTGGCTACGACGTACCGGGGCCTTTGCGACGGTTGTCGTCGCGTGGGGGACTGGTCCCTTCTCATGGGCTGTCCTCTCCTGCTTCAGCTTTGGTCTTTTGAGAGGGTCCAGATCGGCCGGCCACACATCGATCTGGCACCCTACGGAGCTGAGTTCTACCACGCCCCCGGGGACGACGTCGACCGTCCTACCATGGGGACATTGTGGTGCCGCAGACGAGTTAGTAAAATGATCTTTACCATGAGCTATGCGATTATTTTCAAATTATTTTCTCTAACTTTACCATTACTTTTTTTTGTAGCCGATGTACGCGCCTATGACGACACACGCTTCATACCCCGAGTACGTAGCGATGTTCGACCAGCTGACAGATGATCACATCATCTGGCGTCCTTACCTCCCTGAGCTGGTAGCGGCGAGAGCACCTCACGGCCTCTCCTTGCAGTGCACTCGTGACACCGCCTTTTGGTTCACACGACGCCACCTTGTTTACGACGTGTACGTCGAGACGTACGCCGTGCACCGCGTGATGAGGCAGTTCAGCCGCCGCCAGGTCTTCCCCATCCCCACCGGTGAGGTGGTCCCACCTCACGTGCACATGTAAGTGCTCTTCCATGTCTATTTCAGTTGCATTTTTTTCATGTTTGCGGAACTAACGTCATTGCTCATGTTCTCATACAGGGTCACACGTAAGGGGTACATTGGTGCCGCTAGCTGGGCAGCACGAATGATCCTCACGCTCAAGATCGGGCGCAGCGTTGGCGGACGTTCACCAGGAGGATGCCCCGTACGACCCCGGCACGTACGACGAGTACATCCAGTGGTACGCACCACGCACACGCGTTCGGGTTGTGCGCGTCGTTGACTCGCCTCCGAGGCACGAGCCCTCCGTTGCGGACACCTACCCCACCCAGCCGGACTCAGCGTTTCACCGAACGGTCAGTACTGTAATTGTATGAACTAAGTATCGTTACTGTAATTGTATGAACTAAGTGGCATTTCAATTCATTCGTGTGCAGAGCGACCTTGCTAGGGAGAGCATACATGACGTGGACGCACTGTTATCATGACTAGGCTTGGGGGACAGGGTCGAGGTCGCGACGGCGGAGTTCAGAGGGCCGTTGCAGTGTGTACGCCATAATCTACTCCGCATGGTCCAGCTTACGTCATGCAGGAGGCCTAGGGACGACGACGCCGTACAGGTTCACGGGCGTGCCTCCGCTGTACGGGGTCGACACGCGCCGCAGGCCACACCACACACATAGGCGGCCCCCCTCCTCACGTCCCAAGGGGATCTGGTTGGCAGCAGTCTGCACCGTACGCACCTATGACTGCAGGTATACCGCGCTGTCTCTTTTCATCTTTTATGATCTTATGTTATGTAATGTACTAACAAGACAACTTCATCAATAGGGGCCTATGTAGCACCAGAGCAGAGCGCGAGCACCTCTGCTGACTACTCTCTACTCGGCGACGTCGACTTGGACTTCTTCGTAGATCTGCCCCAACAGCCGACGGGTGCGGTGCTTGGCCCCTCGCAGCTCGCCGAGGCGCCCGGTCCGAGCCACCCATCGCCCGACGTCTTCGCTACTCCTCCAGCACTAGTACGGCCTGCTAGGAGTACCCGTGGACAGGCCCGACCACCGACGACCCTCCGGGCATGTGCACACAGAGGAGGCCCGGGACCACCCGAGGAGTAGCACCGCGTCGTAGTTAGGTCTTTTCTTTCGTACTAGATGTGTTGTACATAATTTCTTTGTCACATTATGTAGCAAACTTATGCATCGTACTTTATTTCCTTACGTTATGTTCTATTATTTTGAGCTCAAATTCCCCATTTCTGCAAACTCCCTCTCGCACCCCGTCAACATTATCACGTACGTTGTTCGCGTTAACGATTATGGAAGGCCCAACCTGGAAACCATATCCCGCGACTAGCTTGCAGTAATGTCAAATCACCCATCTCTTGTTCGTCCGCACGCTTTCTCAGAGTGGACGAATAGACGACGCACACCACAGCCTTCGCAATGCGATGTGACAGTAGGCTACTTTCAGCTTTCTCAAAGTGATTCGACAATACTTTGCAGACCACCAAGCGACATAGCACTACCCATCTCAGGCCGACAGAGGGTGACAGGTCGTGTAGCTTTCGGCAGAGGGTGACACATCGTGCAGCCTTTGACAGAGGGTGACAGGTCGTGCAGCCTTTGACAGAGGGTGACAGGTCGTGCAGCCTTTGACAAAGGGTGACACATCGTGCAGCCTTTGACAGAGGGTGACAGGTCGTGCAGCTTTGATGATGGGTGACAAGTCGTGCAGCCTTTGACAGAGGGTGACAGGTCGTGCAGCCTTTGACAGAGGGTGACACATCGTGCAGCCTTTGACAGAGGGTGACAGGTCGTGAAGCTTTGATGATGGGTGACACGTCGTGCAGCTTTTCACAGAGGATGCCATGCCATCAAAATGGACAAGTGTTGTAATTGTGTGGAGTAACCCCTCTCCACCACTATAAAACAGGGCCGACGGGTAGACATCCAACACAGCCAAACCAGCAATAAACGTCAGCTGAATCTACACAAATTAGGGCACAATGTCGTTCTACCGTCGCCTCTCAGAAGCGAAGTCATCCCGCCCGAATATCCGGATGCCAAGATGGCGTCGACGCCGAAGTTCGCCAGAGTTGCCCGACCCAAATGCGATCGCAACCCACCGCGAAGATGATGCAATCTACCCATGGAGAGACGGCCGCCACACTCATGTTGTAGGCCGCACCCACGAGGTAAACCCCATCGTGTCCCACAATACAGGTAACACTACCATCTCATGCATCGTTCTTTTTTTCTCAGCACAAGGACCGGTGTTGCTTCTTCCAATGTATCGACGGGCCGGAACGACGTGACTACGAATTTCTCTCCAACTGCCACTACGCCTACCCCTCTTCGCCCGAGAACTTCACCCGATGGGAGAGGCCGCCAGGATATGTCCCTTTCTAGATCGACCAGAGCTTAGGGCCGGTGGGCAAAGGCCCAACCAATCGGTGAGTTTCATGCGACATACTCATGTTAAACTCACAAAGTAGTAGTTCTAAACCAGTTCATCGCACACAGGAGTTCAAAAGGAAACTTGCGAATTTGCTCAAGTCAAAGGAGAAACCTCCTCCAGGGCCACCCGCAAGCCCCGACCTTTGCGAACATGGCCTACAGGTAGTGGTTGATACCTGCCACGATGATCTAGCTAACAGGAGATTCTCTGGGTGCCCTTGGCCGAGGATGAATGGTGCCGATACTTCAACCGGTGGACCCGAGACGTACCACCCACATCTCATGCTTCTGTATGGGATAACTGGGGAGCAACCTCTCCGTGGTGCCACTACCGCCTGTAAAAGCGACTCGAGTACGCCTACGGTGTTATTCAACGACCAAAGCGGGCATCTTGCATTGATCAAGGGGCACGCTTCCGGTTGTCCAAGGATAAGCCCAACACACACCTCCCGCACCATATAGTGGAGTGCAAGTTAAGCAGAGCAAAGCGTCTCCGCATGCCTCCGCCAATGTACCAACACACCAGAGGTGCAAGAGGGTTCCTCCTCTCAAGAAGAAGGGACAAGGGAAGCGGCCGCCGAGGTCCGCAAAGACGCAACAAATCCTTGACGCGTTGCGCAGACCAACCGGGAACCCGGGTGGTATTAACATAGGGGACGCCGGGAATTAGGATGACATGCCCATATGAGAGGGCAGAAATCCACATAAAAAAGACCAAAAAATTATGTCTTACACACCCGAGACGTATGACATAGGCCACCCATTCGGCGACAGCTGGGAGAACTACGGATCCCCATGGAGTTCTTTCATAGTAGGGATTGAGCGGTGTCCGAGGACAAATCGCAAATTAAACACGGGTCAGTTAATATGCAGAAAATGTGGGACATCATTCTTTTGCACCGAATAGGCGGAACGATCATTTGTTCCACCATGACAAACAAGGCTTTCGTTAGTTAGTTAAGTCAAGCAATTTAAATCCATTGTTGTAATGCCCTTGTAATAAATCTAATCTATTGCTTATTTTATCATCTGAACTTTCGGTGTATGTGCCCTTATATATGTTCAACAAATAATTTAAGTGTTCATAACATGAGTTGTTGTCGACTATAAAATTTTGAAATTTTTTGTCCACGATTATGATGCATCACTAATGTTCCCATAAAATTTTTATCAAGCTTTATAAATTTTGAAAAATTCAGACAGTGCTACTATCTGAATTTTGCCATATCGACACTAGCCTTCGCTCTCAATTTTTAAAAATTCATAGAGCTTGATCATTATATGAAAATTTTATGGGAACATTAGTGATGCATCATAACCATGGACAAAAAATTTGTGAGTAAATATTTAATGTCGATTTGATAATTTAGGAGTAAACGTAATTAGGTTGTAAATAAGATTTCCATTTAGACGAGTAATTCATGAAGGTCGTTTTAAAGAAATGATATTTATACACTAAGGAAGTTGTAAATAGAATATTTTTCCAGATTATGGTAGTACATATGATGGAGAGTGTTCATGAACTAATTTCCCTAGTAATGTCATTTAGACGAGTTATTCTACAAGCCGTCGAAAAGTCTTAAGTGAGTGTAGTTTTCTATGCGACTAATTCATGAAGGTGTTTTTAAAGAACGATATTTATACACTAAGGAAGTTGTAAATAGAATATTTTTCCAGATTATGGCAGTACATATGATGGAGAGTGTTCATGAACTAATTTCCTAATAATTTCATTTAGAAGAGTTATTCTACAAGTCATTCAAATGTCTTAAGTGAGTGTAGTTTTCTCACGACTAATTCATGAAGGCATTTTAAAGAATGATACTTATACACTAAGGAAGTTGTAAATAGAATATTTTTCCAGATTATGGTAGTACATATGATGGAGAGTGTTTATGAACTAATTTCCTAATAATGTCATTTAGACGAGTTATTCTACAAGTCATTCGAAAATTTTTAAGTGAGTGTAGTTTTCACACGACTAATTCATGAAGACTGTTTGCAAAGCGCTTATTTATATACTGAGCTAGTTACAAATAGAATTTTTTCCATATTATGGTAGTACATGTGGTGGAGAGTGTTTCTGAACTAGTTTATGTAATAATAGCATTTAGACAAGAAGTTTAAAGGATAGCGAAAAGGCTTCAATGATCACAAATTTGACATTATCGAATCGGATTTGAATTTAAGTTTATGACTACACTTGAACATGATTACTTATTCATTTTTCTGCCATTAGCATAGGATGATCTTCGAAGTGTTTTAAAACTACATGCGCGATATTTCACTTTTATGTGCGATGTTTTTCACATAAATGAACATTAGTGACCTATATTAAAAATTTTCGACATCGTTAGAGTCCTATTTTATTTTTATACGTGGTCGCTGATTCTACCCGGGAGGGGGGCCCATACCCAGAATTTGAAATTCCGGTTAAGGATTAGCTAGATTTTGAGGTTCCGGGTATGGTTAAACGGATTTTCAGATTCCGGGTAAGGCTGGGTTTTTTCTAAATACGCAAACATGTTGTATCGATTTGTAATTATGGACCGTAATTTGTACTGTATTCCAAATTTGCCGTCAATTTGGAATTGCGATTATATGGTATTTCTGTAATTTTTTTCAACATATTATTTCTGTAAACTTTTTACAAAAATATATTATTTTAAAAAAATTCTATCTAATGTTCAATATCTTATAATATTTGTCGACGATTAGACATATTTTTTTTGCAAATTCTAAATCAATGAATTAGTAAACAAATCATCTAGTCTTTTGTCGCAATTCCAATTTGCGACAGAGGGCTTGCGACAGAGTTTCCGTCGCAATTTGAAATTGTGATTAAGTCTCTGTCGCAAATTCAAATTGTGACTAAGTCTTGTCGCAAATTCAAATTGCAACAAAGACATATGTCAATTCCAAATAGTGACAGACGAGTATTTCTGTAATTTTTTTTCGGCATATTATTTCTGTAATTATTTTTAAAAAATATATTATTTAAAAAAAATTCTTTAGCTGATTCATATATTAGATCGAACTCGGTCAAGGCGTATGCCCATTTGCCAAGTCGTCCCCGTAAAATTGGTGCAGACAACATATACTTGATGATATCGGTCCTACACACTACTGTACAAGTCGATGCCAAGATATAATATCTTAACTTTGTGCAAGTGAAATAAAGGGATAGACATAATTTCTCTACGAAAGGGTACTTGATCTCAGCATCCAGAAGTCGTCGGCTTAAATAGAATATCACTCGTTCCTTGCCATCGACTTCTTGTGCCAGAACTGCTCCAATGATTTCTTCTTCGGCGGATACGTACAATTTGAATGGCACTCCTTTCCTTGGTGCGGCCAGAAGATAGAATCGAAAGCCTTTTGTTGTCTTTCAATTTTAACAATGGGGTAAAAGCTCGAATTCGACCGAACAAGTTTGAAATAAGTCGTCGCAAAAAATTGATCTTGCCGATCAGCTTTTGTAGTTCGTTCTTGCACGTCGACAGTTTTGTATTGGCTATGGCTTTGACCCTTTCTTGGTTAACCTCGATCCCTCTCTCATGTACCATGAACCCGAGTAATTGCCCAGCCGATACGCCGAATGTGCACTTGAGGGGATTCATCTTTAGCCGATGTGCCCTTGTATTTTGAAAAATCTTTTCCAAATCGGCCAAATGCTGCCAGTCATTTTTGGATTTTACGACAACATCATCAATATAAATTTCAACAATATGACCGATCAGATCGTGGAAAATCAAATTCATAGCACGTTGATAAGTTGCTTTGCAGATTTTTCGTCAATGTCATACTTGATCCATTCATCTGATCCCAAAGCACCGTGGCACCAAGGCGCTTTTAGACACATCGGCTTCCGCCATAAATATCTGGTTATACCCGGTGTTCCCATCGATAAAACTAATGATCTTATTACCCGATGCAGCATCGATAAGCATATCGGCTATAGGCATCGGATACTTATCTTTTGGCATAGCTTTGTTCAGATCCCTAAAGTCTACACATACTTAGAGCTTGCCATTCTTTTTCATGACAGGAACGATATTGGAGACCCATTCAGTGTATCGGCAAGGCTTGATAAACTTGGCCTCTAATAATCGTTCAATCTCTTCCTTAATGACATTGTACAAAGCTGGATTAAAGCGTCATGGGTATTGCTTAAACGGCCAATATCCTGGCTTTATGGGTAGCCGATGCTTGACTAATTATCAACTTAGACCAGGCATCTCATAATATTCCCAAGCAAAACAATCCCTATATTTCCTAAGTATTTCAACCAACTTTGCCTTATATTCTACGTCTAACTTTGCACTTACAAAAGTTGGTCTTTTCCTGTCGCCTTCTCCTATGTCGACTTCTTCAAGCAAATCGGCAGAAGTGAAGCCTTGACCCAACTTTTCCTCTTGAAAATCTTCAATGGCTTCACAACAGTCTATTACCTGTCGATAGCTTTGCACTTTGTCCTATATAGCTCGTATTATTTCTGGCCCCATCTTCTTAAGACTTCATTTGCCTGATTAAACATGTATGGCTTGACACTGATCGGCATCAAACTTGATTTCCCAATGCATATAAAATCGCAATCATCCAAGGTTTTACCCGATATGCACTCGGCTTCCTCGTGTGGCCAATTCGCATCGGAACTAGCCATCGCTATATGTGCCGATGTATCGGCTGGCACCACTTCAAACTCATCGCCGTTCCATTGCACGAGCAACTCATGCATGGTTGATGGTATACAGCAATTAGCATATATCTAGTCTCGCCCAAGGAGCACGCTGTAATTTCCTTTAGCCTCGATAACAAAGAATGCAGTCGGCAAAGTCTGCTGCCGATGGTCAGTTCTGTGACCATCACTCCCTTTGCTTCAGTGGGGTCACCTGTGAAATCGTTTAAAATCATGTTCATTTTGATCAAGTCTTCATCGAACTTACCCAATTTCTTGCAGGTAGTGAATGGCATCAGATTGATAGTGGCTCCTCCATCCACTAGCATCCTTGATATTGGCTTGTTGTTTATATGTCCCTTCAGATATAACAGCTTTAAGTACCGATGAGTATCCCGAGGCTTCTCAAATACGGCATCCTGTGTGCCAAGGCAAAGCTGGGCGAATGTATCTTTGACCGATTCAGTTTTAATCCTGAATTCGGCCGGTAAAGCGAAGACCATGTTGATGTCAATGGGAGGCGTGTCATCACGAATCATTGGTGACAACAAGTCTTCTGAGGAATCCGACTCCTCATCGGCTTGCTACTTTCTTCTCCATTCCTGTTTCACAAGTTTTACTGGCCGCAGCTCGTTGAACACTTGGTCCCTCAATTTTTCCTGCTCAGCTTCCCTCATCTCTTGGGTCCTCAAGTGTTGAAGTCACCTACGTTGAGATCTGTTGAGGCCTGATAGACACCATCTTGGTTGAGGCTCTATCGTCTTACCAATTTTCCCAGCCAGATCGTCCTCCTTAGAGGGTTCCGAATGCTTGGCCTGACTCGGCATGGATAACCTCTCCTTAATCGGCTTCCTTTGTCTTGAGCCTAACCAATTACGTATCGGCCGAAACAACTGTTCCTTAGTTGATTGCCTTGGCCAATCCCTCTGGGGGTGATGCTCCGTTGGACATGATCGTGGCGATGGTAGGGACATACCCCTCTCCCAACAAAACTGCCAGAAAGGGCATCTTTGATGGGCTCTCTCAAGATTATCTGGCCAATACAAGTTGTCTGGCTGGCGGGGTCGTTGCTTTTGCCAATGGTTTATCATCTCATACTTTTTAAGTAGTTGTGAAAACATTGGTTTAGGCCAGGGTGCTGGCTTCCGTGGCAGAGATCTCTGGGCCTTATACCATCGTCCAACCTGCAGCTCCCCTTTTGGCTTAATTGTCCTCGAGTTTTTGCCATCTTGATCGGCTTCTATCTGTAGCGAGTCGATCATTATTTTGAGTGTTTCGCCACCGTTGGAACTGGACTGAACATCGACCCGCCGGGTTGGCTTAGGTTCTTCGTTCATAGGCTCCTTCCCTTTGCACGAGCACTGGACCATGTTGATCGGAAAAGGATTGACATCCACTTCCATGGCTGGCTCCTCTGCCAACTTGAGTCGACCATCTTCAATGGCCGACTGTATCTGTTGTCGAAAAATATTGCAGTCGTTAGTGTTGTGCGAAAAAGAGTGATGCCACTTACAGTATCGTCGTTTCTTGATTTCATCGGCCGATGGTATGACGTGTCCTTCTGGTAATCGTATCAATTTCTCTTGTAATAATAAATCAAATATGCGATCACACTTAGACACATCAAAGGCGTATTTAATTTCTGACTTATTTTTCATCGGCTTAAGCCACGAGCAGACAAGTGGTTTCTTGGACCCTTTATCCACTCGGCTATGTTCACATCCGCTTCATCTTTAAAGGCTTCGCTCGAGCTGTAATCGACCATGTTTACTATGGCCTTCTCCTTGCCATTCTCGTTTAATCTAAATTTATCCTTAAATCCCTTGTTGTCAGAGTATTGGCTCTCCCGTGCCGATACGCGGTGAAGCAGATGGCTCAAATCAGAAAATTCCTGCCCGGCAAACTTCTCCTTAAGTGGTGGAATCAACCCCTGGAATGCCAAATCGGCTAACTGATCATCAGGTAGTGTGACGTTGAAGCACCGATTTCGTACTTTCCTAAATCTTCTAATATAATCTAAAACCGACTCGCCAAACTTCTGTCGGATAGAACTCAAATCCAAAATTTTGAGCTCAAGGCTGCCAGAGAAGAAATATTCATGAAATCGGCTCTCCAAATCGTTCCAAAAGTGGACCTGAAGGATCGGAATGGTGAACAGAGGGGGCTGAATGGTCGCAATCAAATTTTCCGACAGGCAGTATTCCAAAAGGCTAACGCCCGAAAAGGTGGAGGTTCTTGAGAAGAAAAGCTGGTAGTACCCCACAGGAGTAGGTGAGAGTACCAAACCCAAAAATTCCTCACAAACAGAAACCTCAACCCAGAGCAATAATTACAAGAACTTCTTATCGGCTCAACAAAACTCGTAGAAATCTGGTAGATGAGATCTTGGCTCACAGAGAAACTTGATTTCCGAACCGATCACCAAGATTAATCTCAAAGATTCAACATTTCTGTCCGAGAAGAAAGAGTACTTAAAGAGGGGCAGAAAGAACAAGGAAATCGGTGTAAGGCTTTCTCCTGATTTAGAAAAGCGAAAAGATCTGGGAGGCTTAGATTCAGCCAACTAGGGGCGAACAAAAACTAAAATACAAGATCAATCAATTTAAGAATGCAAAAGACGCAAGAAAGAATGCAGACGGAAGAATCAACTTGCGTGAAGTAAATTGCGTAACTTAAATTGTAGAAAGTAACTTGCATAAAGTAAATGACAGGAGGAAAAATACAAGTATTGAAATTTTTGATATGTATCTTGTATTCCTGGAAGGGAGGTTACACAGCCACACACACAAAAGTGGGCAAAGCTCAACTGAGCACTCAAAAACCTCTAAAACCCTTCTGGGATCCCTCGCCTCCTCATCTTGTTGAGGGAGGCACCCCTCCATATTTATAAAACTCTTGGGCCACCTACCACCCTTAGATGCAGCTCTTAACCCTAGAGACTCATCTAAGGGCTAGGAAGAGCCCACTCACACAACCTGCAAGGGGAAACCCTAAACCCGCTAACACAGGGTTTTTCTTGCATGGCTCTCAAAGCATACTACTAGACCCGCTATTCCTATCAACTAGAATGTATACCAGTAATCCTCATTGATCCTCGTAGCATCTAGCTAGTATCTGCTCCTTTCCTTGCCTTCTTGGCTTGCCCAAACTCCATCTCCGGTCATCTTCCAGCGATCTCCCAACTGTTCTGGACCTCCAACGCGCCTCACCTAGTCCCGGTCATCTTCCGCCTCACCATGACCCAACACCGTCATCCTGCAACCATCAAAGACATGGAAACCTCTCACATAGCAATGCCCACAACCATATTCGCTGATTATCTCAAAATAGTCAAATACAATTTAACCAAAACCAGTCGGCAATCCCAAATACTCAAGCCCACTCGGCTAACATGCTTGGCTAGCCACATAGCTAATTCACCCAACTAATCACCTGGTTAACCACTCGGCTAACCACCTAGTTAACCACTCGGCTAACCACCTACTGAGTCCTTAACAACCCCTTGATCGCAGCAGAGTACTCAACTCAGAAGGAAACCTGTCGAGAAACTAAAAACTACGCAGCAAGGACTGGAAGCACTCGGCACTCAACCTTCACCAAAAGTAGAAAACCAGTCAAAAATCTAGACTTACTTAGCAATGATAGTAACCACTCGAAACACAGTACTTAGCAAAGAGACCAATCGGAAAGCTAGAGGAACTCAGCAAAGGCTGGTAGCACTCGGCACTTAGCTCTCAGCCAAGGAAGAAAACCAGTCAAGAAGCTAGAGAAATTCAGCAAAGAAACACGATTTGGTTGAGAACTTATCAAAATGCTTCAAGACAAATTTAACTCTGATCAACCTTTCAATCTAGTCAGCTACTCGTCCTAATTCGATCTTTATCACTTTCGGTATACTTCAATAATAATTCTAAGATACTCCAATGCAACATGATTGAAAAAATTTCATGAGAACCCTTTATTTTTTTACTACATACCTTTTTCCATATGTAAAAGGAATATATAAACAAATACTGCTATAAAGGGTGGACTTTAATGAAATTTTTTGTGGAATTCACTTTAGAGTATCTTATAATTAATATTATAGTATACTCAAAAGGATAAAGGGGTATAACAACATCATTTAAATGGTATACTGAAGGTGGGAGTACGTACACCCAAGAGTATGGAATCATTTTCCTATATATATATATATATATATATATATGCATACTGATAATATGTGTTGTTTTGGCACACCTCTACTAGGGTCATCACAATCGGTTCTTATGTGCAACCGATTCTAATGATAGGGCCATCAGAATTGGTTCTTGTGTGAACCCAATTCTGATGATCCATTATCAGAATCGGTTCTTACAATGAACCGATTCTGATGACCCTATAATCAGAATCAGTTCTTACATGGAACTGATTCTGATGATTCTATCATCAGAATCGGTTGCAACTAAGAACCAATTCCGATTATAGGGTCATCAGAATCAATTTCACAAAAGAACCGATTCCGATAATATGGTCATCAACATCGATTTTATGTAAGAACCGATTGTGATGATATTGTCATCAAAATCGATTCCTATGTAAAACCGATTGTGATAATTTGGTCATCAGAATCAGTTCTACAAAAGAACCGATTGTGACAAAAGATTATCACAATCGGTTCTTCATAATAACCGATTCTGACTATATCATCACAATCGATTTATGAAAAGAACCGATTGTGATGACTCTCTATCACAATCAGGCCAAAACTGACCATGATAGTGCCTCCTCATCACTATCGAATGACTTTGTATCGCCACTAGAACCGATTCTAATGACAAAAAAGAATCGATTCTGATGTACATTCTTGTAGTAGTGACAATTTAATGATGTTCTAAGTAAAAAAAATATGCGTGAAGTATCTCGCAATCATTACCCATAGTGATGTTAACTAATATCTAAACCATAAAACAAAGTTTACAATATCAGGTAAACAAGTGTCAAGGCAAAGGTAATGTATACAAATAGGTAGTATCTACCGGCACCCACAACATAACAAGTTCAATATAAACATACACGCCTGCATATATCGTTTAATAAAACAACATAAACTCTATAAAAAAGTGTAATCAACATGATCAAAGGAGGGTTCTTGCCTTGCTTGTTGAACAATTGATCTTGCTTTAGCTGATCGAAGTACCTCTTGTATAGTCCCATGATTTGCGCGTAAACTCCAATGTCAACATACATACAAACAAACAAATCCGAAGATACTATTCTTTAGTACAAACAACATACATACAAGCATTATACAAGGTCATGTATACGAGAATAATGCTTATGAGGATGATACATGTGAGATGGATGCAAGAACAAAACCTATAACTCCTAAGACAACCTCTCAAATAAACATACACCTCCTATGCAAGTTATATCACCCACTAGATGCAATAATCTACAAGGAATCCACTTATCTGACAAGCATGTCTTACTACAAAATTTTCTCCAATATTGCTCATTATACACAATCTCATAAAATATTAATTAAAGAATCATCAAATTAATTTGTCTCCTTATTATTGACCGGACTCATGACATTCCACTTACACAATCCAACTTGTAACTGTGCAACACTCACTAAATTAATTGTATATGATTGATCATTTCGATACTCATACTTTACTATATGCATATAATGCTAGTGCTAACAATCTAGTTGTGACGATCCTACTTTGGTGATCCACAACCATACATATTAAAATTTCACCAATCTATATGTATGTAACCACACAACACCTAAATGAGGCTAGGAAATAACTTCCACGTTGTTGACTGTTGACATCATGCCGCCTAGGAATTATGCATATGGTAGTGCAAAATGGAAAAAAAGGAAATAAACAGAAGATTTGATACGATCACAGAAAGGAGTCATCGATAAATTTTTTAAGAGCAATGGTATATTTGGGCCTCTTCTGAGCTCAACAACTTTGAAGTCATTGGATCATATTGAACTTAAAGATTATTGTACTAAGTTGGCAAAAACTTTTTCTATTGATGATTCATCTGATTTTGAGTTAAATAATCTGATTTCTGAGTTAAGAATACTGCAAATGACTTTGCTAGATAGACCAATGTCTGCTATGGAGATTTTTGAGTTTGTCAGGGAAGTGGATTGTTATGCTAATATTTTTGTTATTTACTGGATCTTATTTATTGTGCCGGTAACTGTGACATCAGCTAAAAGAAGCTTTTTAAAGTTGAAACTATTGAAGAACTATTTGAGGTCTATAATGTCTTAAGAAAGGTTAAATGGTCTGGCAACTTTATGTACTGAGAAGAAATTATTGGATGATATTAATATTGAGACCATAATTGATGATTTTGCAACTAAAAATGTTAGAAGATATTTCCTAAGATGATCTCTATAAAATATTTGAGGTAAATAATCTTACTTTTGTAGTTTTGTACTTCTATTTATATATCGGTAACAATTTCTATAATACATTGAATATTGTCTTTTTAGTTGATACATGGTAGTATAAAAATATTTTAATGCTTATGTTAGGAGGAGCCTCTATTTATAATTTCGCCCCGGGCCCCCAAAAACTCAAGACCAACCCCGTGCCGAGCCGAGCTGCCACCATCAGCCTCACGCAGGTGTGAAAACGGGTCGGGTAATACCTGACCTGTATCCGGGATAAATTTATCCGAAATTGCAGGTACAGGTTCGGGTACTACCGAGATAATTTTTTTTCGGATATGGATCGGATACAGGATATAATATACCCGACGAAAATGGGTCGAATACGGGTACACAGCGGGTAATTTTTAACGGATACTCAGTGAAATTGTCACTCCCGACTCCCATCTCAAATGATTATAACTTTTTACTCCGAACATCGTTTTAGGTGATCTTGGACTCTATGCGAAGTTTATCAAGAGGGCTACAATCTCCACCTATTTGCAAGATTAAAGCAACCATAGATATTTTTTAATATCATAAAAACATAGACTCTAATGTAGTCACTCAAGCCTAAAATCTAATTTTCGAAATCCATAACAAAGAGTTGATCAAAAGCATAACTACAAGCTAGCATGAGTCAACAAGATCCAATATTGAGCCATGTGATGATCAACTCATGATCAACACAACTTTGCATAACACATTTGCATATAAACTGAGAAGCTATGAAATCAATCCTCTAGCTATGTAAGGATCAACACAAGATCCCGATACTTTGCAAATTGAGATCTTTATGCACGCATGATGAACTTTATTTCGTTTGTTAATTGTACTCTATATGTTGAACTATGTGTTTGAATTGAACTCTATCTGTGTCAAAGTCTATGTGTGAATTGCACTCCTGTAACATCTCAAAATTTGCCTTTATTATTGTTTAATTGCTATTTATGCATATGGTGATTTTCTTGGATTTATTGGATTTTTTCTAGAATTTATTCAAATTATTTAATAATAAGTATATTAACCTTTTGTTGAAAACTAATTAATTATAGATAAAACTTAAATAAAGTTTTTCTAAAAATATTTTACTCGAGGCCAGAATGTCTCAAAGTATTTTTGAGTTTTTTCTTGAATTTTTGTCCTTGTGTTTTAGATGCCTCCAATAATCAAAATTAATTTCCGTATTTAATTTAAAATAAAAACGCGGGAAAAAGAATCAGCAATGTTGGGCCGACGCCTAACACTATTTGTCTTGTAAATCCATCATTGTGCGACCAATGAATGTCATTGTTGGTGACTTCTAGAAGGTCACCTAGTGGCCGTAGGATCCCAATCATGCAGTAGAGATCGAATTGGTTTAGGGTTGAGTGGAGGCCGTTGGATCCCAAGGTGTAACATTCCAAAATTTACTCTAAATGAATTTATGGCATTTTTGAATCAATTGGAATTTTCTGAGATTTTATTTCGAATTTTTCGAGTTAATTCGAATTTAAGCTTTATCGAATTAATCTGAGATCATTCACATGTACGTTAAAATTTAAAATTTAGTTTAAAATAAAAACAATTGAAAAATAAGAAAGTTTCTTTTAAATATTCTCAAAAACAAGATTATAAATTAAGTTTGTCGATTATATTAAAAACTGTACAAGTGTATGATCCACTAAAAGAATTTTTGCAGAAAATCTATATATCGAAAAATCACGAAACCAACTTCGCTAGGTTCCAAATATTCCCTAGTATTTTAGAAGATTTTTCCAAAATTTTTAGAGCCCTTTTGCTGATTTATCTTAAACGTGTATTGTTCCAACACTATTCAAAATACGGAATTTGATCAGGTGGAAACGTATTGGACGGAAGGAAATTCCAGGTTGTGTCGTTTCCAAGTCTGTGTGCATGAAGGCATAAGGAAATTGATTGACTCTTTCATGTAGTAACGGCAACTCATCAACACAGCCGTTTATTTCATTTTCTGATGCATGAGTAATGTTAGGAATTAATGGCCTTTTCTTTCCTCTCCCTGTGTGCATGAATGAAGGCTGCGTGTCGTGCCCCGAATCTTCACGGATTCGGACACTCTGTGCATTCTGTACTAGTCCAGGATCACGCTAGTACACACAGGATAAACAGGTTGAAGTACCACAATCATACACAGTGGAAATAAGTAATAAAGTACTTCAAGCATAATATAATCGAGTTACATGACCTTATGGTCACCTTACAATACTTCGCCGCGCAGGGCGATAAATATCATCAGTATCAAGTTCATTCAGCGGAAGCAAAATTACGGTAGCGAAACCACTCCTAGCCACAAGCTACTGAGTGCGGCTCAACCCTTAATCCTCCTGGCCTTCGGCGAACTCTTCATTCCAAGTTGGCACGGCTTCTTCTTCTTCTAAGGTTTTTGTCGATGCAAGGGTGAGTATACAACATACTCAACAAGTCATGCACAATGCAGTTCTATTACTACATGCATGGCTTATTCCAAAGGAAATGCTTAATTGGTTATTTTGCATAAAGCGACATTTCTTTCACACAGTAGTACTATTAGATTAAAAGCAATAAAATCAATATTAATAATACTTAGTTTCTCAATTCTTTTCCAAGGGTTTGGCACACAGCCCTAATTTGATTCTTTTGGCACACAGCCACCCAATCCACATATTTTATTTTTAAAATCTAACCCTTGACTGTAATCACCGAGCAATGTCGATCTGCGGACACGGCTATTCAATAGATTCACACACACACACTGCGCAGAGGTGTACACTTTACCCACAGGATCTGATCGTTCACCACACAAAGCGATTGATTGCAACAAAGTCTTTCAGAGACTAACATTTAACCGTTGAACCCTCCGATACTTCCTTCTAACACTCCCTCACTCAGAGGCGAAGTTTAGACAGAGCAAGTACTGCGTTGAATGGGTACCAAGCCGTAGCAGTGCGCTTCCCTCTGATTACTGCAGTGTGCCTTTGTCACCCCGAGGTTTCAAAGGAAAGAGGTTAGAAACCTACTTAACTAGGTCCGTCCCATTCCGGACAAGTGGTTGTACACGGAACTCAGTTCAAAGGCTCGCAAGGTTAAGTCCTTAATTGTCCCGGGCAAGACATCCACTTTATACTTTCTCGGCACACAGCCTTCATAATCTTTCATACAACCCGTTGCCACAGAGGCCCACCTGGCAAGCCATCCTTGCCACTTGCCCCGGTCCAAAACATTTCCCCACCCCACGTTACATTTAAGCAACACATGCCATTGTCCACATCAATTCATGAATAGCACCACACAGGCTACTATTCCAATTCCATCATATGACATCATCGCACTTTTACAAAAATGCGTTCCATAAGTGTTTAGGCAATATTCATTTGCTATTTGAAATTCATTCATCGCATACAAGCAGGATAAGCAACTAATCACGGTCTAGCCTCCCGTGTTGGCGTTATATTAGCCTCCCACATACTAAACATCTTAGGGTGGACAAGGATTTCAGGGCATATAAACATTATAATCAAGGTGGCATAAACCAGTTTGACTTTTAACTACCATTTCCCAATTTAATCAATAGCATTTGTATTTAACATAGCATGCAATATGGAAATCAAAATATACTTTGAAAACTAGGCGCAAAATGGTCAAAGCATGACTTGCCTTCAAAAAGCTGTTGGTTCAGTCGAAGCTCTGACGGGTCTTCAAATCCTCCTCGGCGAATTCCGCGACTAAGATCTCTGGCGCACACAAGCAAGCATACAATAGCACTCAATACAGACAGCAACACCATCACCAAAAATAAAATAAAAATCACCATTAAATAGCTTACATTTTTACAAATTTTTGGGCACTGGAATCACCCAAATCCGGGTTAAAATGCAAAAGTTATAGCATTTTCAAGTTTGCTGAAATTCAAAAATGAATAATCGAGTTATTCTATTTATTTTTCTACTGAAAATCCGGATTAATTCCCCTCGGCTGACACGTGTCGACACCAGGGACTGCCACGTCAGTACGGACACTGACAAGTGGGCCCGGATGACGTCACGCTGACGTCAGAAAACTCAGGGTCTTCACACTGACATGTGGGCCCTAGTGAACAGTGCTTCGCTTCGTCCGAAACTGACACGTGGCGCGACCACAGCCCTTGATCCAAGATCGAACCGGCTTCATCAAGCGCGACGGCTGCAGTGACGTGGACGCATATATACGCTCGGATGAAAATCCGACGGCTGCCGATACCCGAGCGGAACACTATTGCCAAGCCTACGTGGCCACACCGGAGCCTTACGATCAAGATCCTACGGACAAGATCTATCGAGGCTATTTGATTCAAGCGCTACAGAGGAGTGGACGTGGCGATACCTCAGTCGTGCGATGAAGATCGAACGGTGAAGGAAGCTCGGGGCAGACGGCGGTGGTGCAGCAGTTCCCGAAGGCCGGAGACGAGGAAGATGACCAGCTCGGCGGCGCTACGGGACTTCTCCGGCGTGAAGAAGTGGACCAATGGATGCAGCGTGACTCAGGGAGTTCGGAGAGGGTCTTGTCTGCGACGGGGAGCGGTGGACGGCGGCGGGGCACGAAGGAAACCGAGGCGGAGGCGAGTGCCAACTACGGCGAGCTCCTGAGAGGGCTATGGTGCACGGCAACGAGTGAATGAGCAGGCAAAATGGGCGGGGTGAAGTGCTGAACGCGATAGGCTTTATCTCCCGCTCGGACACGCATTGGAACGCGTGCAAATCCCCTGACAAGATCTTCGGCGGCCAACAGTAGCCGGCGGTGCGACAGTGCTTCGTCCCGAGGTTGTGCGGTCGCGTCACACCGCCCGATCACGATCCAACGGCGCGGATTGATCCTCAGCGTCGGCGAAACTAAGACTTAATCACAGCCGTTCGATCAAGATCCGACGGCGCGGAGCGATGCAGCGTTAGGGTTTTCCCGGGCGAGCACAGTGTTGGGCCGGCCCGACACTGTAACCAGCAATAATCCGGGTTTTCTCAATAAAAATAAATGCAGAAATTCAAAGTGATTATTTAGGGCACTAAAAATACCCGAAAAATTCTAGAAAAATTCCAGAAAATATTTCAGAGCATTTTGAGCCTAAATAAAATAATTTCATTTATTTTTAATAAATACTTTTTCTGATATTTAATTAATCAAGAGAAGGATAGTTTAAATAAATGTTAATTAAATCCAATAAATTCCTAAAAATCCACAAAAATTCAATTAACTCCAAAAATTCAGATAAATTCAATTAAATGCAAATAAAGGTTGATAAATTCATAAAAATTAAAATCGGACCAAAATTCGGGACGTTACAAACCTACCCCCCTTAACAGAATCTCGTTCCCGAGATTCGTGGCTTAACTATAGAATAGGTTTGGGAATTCCTTTTTCAGATCTTCCTCTCGTTCCCAGGTGGCCTCACTTTCTGTGTGATTGCTCCACTGATCTACAGAAACGGGTTGTCTTGTTTCTTGTTTTCCAATCCACTGTATCCAGAATCTTTATCGGTTGTTCTTTATAGGTCAAGTCTTCTTGTAGTTCAACTTCTTCCAGCGATGCTTGTTCCTCAGGTACTCGAAGACACTTCTTGAGTTGCGACACATGGAAAACATTGTGTACGCCTACTAATGACGGCGGTAACTCCAGTTGGTACGCAACTTCGCCCTTACGGCTTATGATTTTGAACGGCCCCACATATCTTGGTGCAAGTTTTCCCTTTTTGTGAAACCTCTGGACTCCTTTAAGAGGCGTAACTCGGAGATATACATAATCTTCTCGTTCAAAGCTCAAATCTCTGCGGCGGTTGTCTGCGTAGCTCTTCTGTCTTGACTGCGCAATTTTTAACCTTTCTCTGAACAGTGCTATTTGCTCTTCGGCTTCTTGAAGTATGTCTAGTCCGAAGACACGATGTTCACCAGTCTCGTTCCAATTTAACAGCGTCCTACAGGGTCGACCATACAACGCTTCGAAAGGTGACATCGGAAGACTTGCCTGATAGCTATTGTTGTAACTAAACTCCGCATAAGGCAAACATTTATCCCAATTCGATGTATATACTAACGCACAGGCTCTCAACATATCTTCTAATATCTGGTTGACTCTTTCAGTCTGTCCATCTGTCTGCGGGTGGTAAGCTGTACTGAAGTTCAAACGGGTGCCCATTGCTGTATGCAATTTATCCCAAAATCTTGAGGTAAATTGGGTACCTCTGTCCGATACTATTTTCTTTGGCACTCCATGTAAACAAACGATCCTTGCCATGTATAGCTCGGCTAACTTATCTCCCGAATAGGTTGTCTTTACCGGTATGAAATGCGCGACCTTTGTCAATCGATCCACGATGACCCATATGGAGTCGTAACCTCCTTGCATCCTTGGCAACCCGGTAATGAAATCCATTCCGATTTCTTCCCATTTCCACTCTGGTATTTTCAATGGCTGCAGCAGTCCTGCTGGTCTCTGATGCATAGCTTTGACTCGCTGGCATACATCACACAGTGCTACGTGTTCAGCAACTTCTCTTTTCATATTCGGCCACCAGAACCTTTCCTTTAAATCTTGATACATTTTTGCACTTCCTAGGTGAATCGAATACTTGGAATCGTGAGCTTCCTCCAATATTAACTGCTTTAACTCCTTTTTGTTAGGCACACAAATGCGCTCCTTCATCCATAGCGTGCCCTGATCATCCAGCCTAAACTCTTTCGCTTGTCCTTCCTCCATCTTGGCTTTGATTCGCTTGATCTTCTCATCATCCTTCTGACCTTCTCTAATCTGGTCTTCCAAGATAGGCTTTACTTCTAAGGTAGCTACGAATCCTTCCGGAACAACTTCCAATTTCAATCTCTGAAGGTCCCTGCACAATTCTTCTTGGCTTTCTGCCGCTACCGTACTCAGATTATGACTTTTTCGACTTAAGGCGTCAGCCACTACGTTGGCCTTGCCGGGATGATAATGGATACCCATGTTGTAATCCTTGATCAGCTCTAACCATCTCCTTTGTCTCATGTTTAGGTCTGATTGGGTGAAAATGTATTTGAGGCTCTTATGGTCTGTATACACCTCACATCTATTGCCGATAAGATAATGACGCCATATCTTCAGTGCGTGCACTACGGCTGCTAATTCTAGATCATAGTCGGGTAATTCCCTTCATGTGGCCTTAATTGCCTTGATGCGTAGGCTACTACCCTTCCATTCTACATTAACACACATCCGAGTCCTTGGCGTGATGCATCGCAGTAGATATCGAAACTCTGGTGCACATCTGGTTGAACTAATACTGGCGCTGATGTCAGCCGTTTCTTCAACTCTTGAAAACTTCTCTCACAGTCTGATGTCCAAACAAATTTCTTCTCTTTCTTTAGCAATTGTGTAATTGGTCTAGCGATTGTCGAGAATCCTTCTATAAATCGACGGTAATAACCAGCCATTCCAAGAAAACTTCGAACCTGCGAAACCGTCTTTGGCAACTCCCAATGCAATATTGTCTCGACCTTGCTTGGGTCTACTGCGATTCCTTCGGCAGTCATGACATGCCCTAAGAAATCTACCTTACTCTTCCAGAAATCGCACTTACTGAATTTTGCATACAACTGTTGCTCTCTTAGTTTCTCTAGCACTAACCTCAAATGTTGGGCGTGCTCTTCATCCGTCCTTGAATAAACTAGAATATCATCTATGAACACGACCACAAATTTATCCAAGTATTCCATAAATACTTTATTCATTAGGTTCATAAAGTATGCTGGCGCATTTGTCAATCCAAATGACATAACGGTGAACTCATAGTGTCCATATCTTGAAGAAAACGCGGTCTTGGGTATGTCCTCTGTCTTGATTTTCAACTGGTGATATCCTGACCTAAGGTCGATCTTAGAGAATACTCCTGCTCCTCTCAGCTGATCGAAAAGATCATCTATCCGGGGTAACGGGTATTTATTCTTTATTGTCACTTCGTTGAGTGCACGATAATCTATACACATACGGAAACTCCCATCTTTCTTCTTAACAAATAGAACCGGTGCTCCCCATGGTGACGAGCTCGGTCTAATGAATCCTTTCTCCAATAACTCCTCAATCTGCTTCTTCATCTCAACCAGTTCTTCGGTAGACATCCGATATGGTCTCTTTGCTATTGGTGCGGTTCCGGGTACTAAGTCAATTACAAACTCTATGTCTCTGTCTGGTGGCATTCCTGGTAATTCCTCGGGAAAAACATCTGGGTATTCACTGACCACTGGTACATCTCTTATACTGACAGTTTCCAAATTGTTCACTAACATCTGTCCTTCTCGAACTGCCTTTGCTTGAAATTCCACTTTTCTACCCTCAGGGCTCTCGATAGACACAACTCTTCGTCCGCAGTCTAATACAGTCTTATGTATGGTCAACCAATCCATTCCCAGGATAACATCCAGGGTTTGGGTATCTAATATAATAAGGTTCGCTAGGAACTCTACTCCTTTTATTATTAACTTAACTCCAGAACATCCGACCTTAGAACGGAGTTCTGATCCAGGGGATTGAACTAGGAGTGTACTCTTAAGGTTAACAATATCCAGATCATTTTTCATGGCGAAATCTCAAGAAACGAACGAATGTGAAGCTCCTGAATCAAATAATACTATAGCTGGCACTGAGTTGACTAGGAACTTACCGAGCACGACGTCCGTAGCATTCTGGACTTCGTCTGCGGAGATATGGTTGATTCGACCTCGCGTGAACACTTGCGGTGTAGCTCCAGCTTGGGCGGGTCCTCGGCTTCCTCCTTAGACAGGGGTCTTGGCTGGTGTGCTCCCTAGGTTGAAGCGCACTGGGGTCACAACTCCTTTCTTGGGACATATGTTAGCAAAATGTCCAGTCTCGTTACAGTTGTAGCAGCGTCTTCCCGACATTTGCTGATTTCCTCCGTTCTGGTTAACAACCTTGACTGGGGTCTGAGGGGTTTGTCCAGCTGGTCTTGGCATTGGGGTGGTGTCGACCTTTGTTCCTGGCTGGAACCTGGCGAATTGCTAGGGTATCATTCTTGTTTTCTGATGACCCTGACGTCCTCCTTGCAGAGCCATGCGGCGTTTGTGATTATCGTCAAATTCCTTGCGCTTATCTTCAAATATGGCGCCTTGTTTGATTCTTGGAAATCAGGAAAGTGTGGGTGATCAATCCTACTTGTAGACCAGTATTGAGTCCCTTCATAAAGCGAGATTGCCTTGCCTTGTCTGATGCTACGTCTTCTGGAGCGTAGCGTGCAAGTTGAGTGAATTTGTTCAGATAATCGGCCACCGACTGGGCTCCCTGCTTCAGTGCTCTGAATTCTTCCTTTTTCAACTCCATGATACCTTCCGGCACATGGTATTGACGAAAAGCCATGGTGAATTCATCCCAAGTAATCTCCTGCGGGTTCTCCTGCGACGCGCAGTAGTTCTCCCACCATTCAGCTGTGGTTCCTTCCAATTGATGAGAGGCATAAAGCACCCTCTCATTTCCCTCACAGTGGGTTATGTGTAATTTCCTTTCGATGGTTCTCAACCAATCGTCTGCCTCTAACGGACTGGCATTGCCCGAGAATGTGGGCAGTTGTGTCCTCATAAATTCAGATAATCTTGAGTACGGACGTGGCCCATTGTTCAAGCTTGATTGTTGGCGGTTGCTTGAGTGTTGATCTGTTGTACTGTGGCCATCATTGTCTGCATTAACTGAGTCTGCGCTGCGAGAAATGCTCCCAGATTCTGCATATCTACTGGCGGTGCTGCCTGCGGGGGTGGTGTACCATTCTGACTACCTCCAGGGCGCGAACCACTGCCTCCTGCTCCGTTGTTGCGAGTGTTCACCATCTGTTGATTGCTTCGGGGGTTTAGGGATAAGGGGGGAAAAGAATAGGCAAGTATAGGAACTTATACGGGGAAACAGGTGTAACTTAAATAGAACCATAAAACATTAAAGCATTAATAGTAATAGGTATGGTTGCTTACATAGTCTAGGGACTATGCAACCACACAGCAGTCACAACATCACATCAAATTGTTCATTACATCACATCGCACATCTAATGTTTGAAATAAAAGACGCGACTCGACGCAAGTGAGTCTCAACGCAAAGCCGATCCTGGAACTCAAAACATCACTCCTCAAGCCAACCATCTTTGCGGCTCGCCGATCACATCTGTTGGCGGTGAGCCGCATCGGGCAACGGGTCCCCATGCCCTCCCTTTGGTGCAGTGGGGGCACCACAGTTCTTTGGTCTCGGCGTTGGCGCTGGCTCCTGCGGCTCCTCCTCGTCGTCGTCGTCGAGCTCCATGACGGCATCCGGCTCCCCCTGACCGTAGAGAGCCTCCTCCAGCTCGGCGATCCTCTGAACGGCGTGCTGCCTGGTCTCCCGTAGAGCAACCTCGGTCTCCTCCAGAACACGGTACACTGCCCGAAGCTCCGAAGTCGTCGCGTCCATGACCTCCTCCTGTGCAGCGGCGAACCTGCCCAGGTGCACGACGGCGGCGGCGTCCACTAGCTCCAAGCGCGCCAGCAGGGGTCCACCTGCGTGCGGGTGCACACGGAAGGCGGTATCCCACAGCTCGTAGCCGTGGTCCCTGCTGATCCGACGCAGCGCAACCCGGGCACACTCCTGTATGCCCGCCTCGTAGCTAGCTCGCTTCACCGCGAGGCGAAGCGGACGACTAGCACGCGCGTGCTCCCGAGCATACAAGGTAAGAGTCGTCTCCCAACCATGAGCAATCCCGTTGACTATCCAGGTGCGCGATCGGTAGAGAGGACGGTCGAAGCCTCCCAACACCTGGAGCATCCTCCAGAGCTCTGCAGCGTAGCCTCCGTGACGCTCGCCAAAAGAGTGAACCATCCGCATCTGCCAAAGCAACGCGTCAGAACTAAAATTTTAAAAGAGCATAAAAGTAATAACAGAATACAGCAGAGATATGAAGTAAGGAAGAAGGGATAAGTCAAGATTTCTTTGATTATTCTTGCCCAAATTTTATTCTTTAGAAATTAATTTGGACTCCTCTAAAACGGCCAGTCTAACCAGGGTTAAGTCCTACAGTCAGTATGGCTCTGATACCATTCCTGTCGTGCCCCGAATCTTCACGGATTCGGACACTCTATGCATTCTGTACTAGTGCAGGATCACGCTAGTACACACAGGATAAACAGGTTGAAGTACCACAATTATACACAGCGGAAATAAGTAATAAAGTACTTCAAGCATAATATAATCGAGTTACACGACCTTATGGTCACCTTACAATACTTCGCCGCGCAGGGCGATAAATATCATCAGTATCAAGTTCATTCAGCGGAAGAAAAATTACGGTAGCGAAACCACTCCTAGCCACAGGCTACTGAGTGCGGCTCAACCCTTAATCCTCCTGGCCTTCGGCGAACTCTTCATTCCAAGTTGGCACGGCTTCTTCTTCTTCTGAGGTTTTTGTCGATGCAAGGGTGAGTATACAACATACTCAACAAGTCATGCACAATGCAGTTCTATTACTACATGCATGGCTTATTCCAAAGGAAAGGCTTAATTGGTTATTTTGCATAAAGCAGCATTTCTTTCACACAGGTAGTACTATTAGATTAAAAGCAGTAAAATCAATATTAATAATACTTAGTTTCTCAATTCTTTTCCAAGGGTTTGGCACACAGCCCTAATTTGATTCTTTTGGCACACAGCCACCCAATCCACATATTTTATTTTTAAAATCTAACCCTTGACTGTAATCACCGAGCAATGTCGATCATGGACACGGCTATTGAATAGATTCACACACACACACTCTGCAGAGGTGTACACTTTACCCACAGATCTGATCGTTCACCACACAGGCGATTGATTGCAACAAAGTCTTTCAGAGACTAACATTTAACCGTTGAACCCTCCGATACTTCCTTCTAACACTCCCTCACTCGAGGCGAAGTTTAGACAGAGCAAGTACCGTTGAATGGGTACCAAGCCGTAGCACAGGTACGCTTCCCCTACAGTTGCACAGGTGTGCACTGTCACCCCGAGGTTTCAAAGGAAAGAGGTTAGAAACCTACTTAACTAGGTCCGTCCCATTCCGGACAAGTGGTTGTACACGGAACTCAGTTCAAAGGCTCGCAAGGTTAAGTCCTTAATTGTCCCGGGCAAGACATCCACTTTATACTTTCTCGGCACACAGCCTTCATAATCTTTCATACAACCCGTTGCCACACAGGCCCACCTGGCACGAAGCCATCCTTGCCACTTGCCCCGGTCCAAAACATTTCCCCACCCCACGTTACATTTAAGCAACACATGCCATTGTCCACATCAATTCATGAATAGCACCACACAGGCTACTATTCCAATTCCATCATATGACATCATCGCACTTTTACAAAAATGCGTTCCATAAGTGTTTAGGCAATATTCATTTGCTATTTGAAATTCATTCATCGCATACAAGCAGGATAAGCAGCTAATCACGATCTAGCCTCCCGTGTTGGCGTTATATTAGCCTCCCACATACTAAACATCTTAGGGTGGACAAGGATTTCAGGGCATATAAACATTATAATCAAGGTGGCATAAACCAGTTTGGCTTTTAACTACCATTTCCCAATTTAATCAATAGCATTTGTATTTAACATAGCATGCAATATGGAAATCAAAATATACTTTGAAAACTAGGCGCAAAATGGTCAAAGCATGACTTGCCTTCAAAAAGCTGTTGGTTCTGGTCGAAGCTCTGCGACGGGTCTTCAAATCCTCCCTCGGCGAATTCCGGCGACTCGGAGTCTACGCGCACACAAGCAAGCATACAATAGCACTCAATACAGACAGCAACACCATCACCAAAAATAAAATAAAAATCACCATTAAATAGCTTACATTTTTACAAATTTTTGGGCACTGGAATCACCCAAATCCGGGTTAAAATGCAAAAGTTATAGCATTTTCAAGTTTGCTGAAATTCAAAAATGAATAATCGAGTTATTCTATTTATTTTTCTACTGAAAATCCGGATTAATTCCCCTCGGCTGACACGTGTCGACACCAGGGACTGCCACGTCAGTACGGACACTGACAAGTGGGCCCGGATGACGTCACGCTGACGTCGAAAACTCGTGGTCTTCACTGCGACATGTGGGCCCTAGTGAGCGATTGCTTAACCGTCGGCCCGACCGTGGTGCGACCACAGCCCTTGATCCAAGATCGGACCGGCTTCATCAAGCGCGACGGCTGCGGTGACGTGGACGCATATATACGCTTCGGATGAAAATCCGGCGGCTGCCGACACCGGCGGAACACTATTGCCAAGCCTACGTGGCACACCGAGCCTTACGATCAAGATCCTACGGACAAGATCTATCGAGGCTATTTGATTCAAGCGCCACTGAGGAGTGGGCGTGGCGATACCTCGATCGTGCGATGAAGATCGAGCGGTGAAGGAAGCTCGGGCGAGCGGCGGTGGTGCAGCGGTTCAAGGCCGAGACGAGGAAGATGACCAGCTCGGCGGCGCTACGGGACTTCTCCGGCGTGAAGAAGTGGACCAATGGATGCAGCGTGACTCAGGGAGTTCGGAGAGGGTCTTGTCTGCGACGGGAGCGGTGGGCGGCGGCGGGCACGGCGAAACCGAGGCGAGGCCAAAGCAACTGGCGAGCTCCTGAGAGGGCTATGGTGCACGGCAACGAGTGAATGAGCAGGCAAAATGGGCGGGGTGAAGTGCTGAACGCGATAGGCTTTATCTCCAGCTCGGACACGCATTGGAACGCGTGCAAATCCCCTGACAAGATCTTCGGCGCCTTGATGGCCGTGGTGCGGCGATGCCGTCCGAGGTTGTGCGGTCGCGTCACCGCCCGATCACGATCCAGCGGCGGATTGATCCTCGGCGTCGTAAGTACTTAATCACAGCCGTTCGATCAAGATCCGACAATGAGCGATGCGGCGTTAGGGTTTTTCGGCGAAGCACAGTGTTGGGCGGCCCGACATCAGAGCCGACAATAATCTGGGTTTTCTCAATAAAAATAACTGCAGAAATTCAAAGTGATTATTTAGGGCACTAAAAATACCCGAAAAATTCTAGAAAAATTCTAGAATATATTTCAGAGCATTTTGAGCCTAAATAAAATAATTTCATTTATTTTTAATAAATAATTTTTCTGATATTTAATTAATCAAGAGAAGGATAGTTTAAATAAATGTTAATTAAATCCAATAAATTCCCAAAAATCCACAAAAATTCAATTAACTCCAAAAATTCAGATAAATTCAATTAAATGCAAATAAAGGTTGATAAATTCATAAAAATTCAAATAACTTCAAAAATTAAAATCGGACCAAAATTCGGGACGTTACACTGCGCCTTCCCTCCTTTCAGCCATTTCCTTTCTTTATGCACATGAAGCCATTTCCATTTCTCACGCAATGCAATTGCTAGCTAGCAACGTAACCACTTCATGTGCCAGCCTGAAGCCTTTTCATTTCCCTGCATGTTGAACTAGCAACTCATTTCCTTTACGTTTCCCATTCCCAGTCGTTTCCAACCTTTCCATTTGACGCGGACATGCAGCCGTTTGAGTTGCCTCTTCATTTCCATACGGTTTGATCTAATATACCTACACATGTTCATTTTGGCTGAGTTTTCCTTCTTCCCTTTCCATCTAGCCGACTGGTTCGTTTCTAGCCTCCTGCTGACTCCGTTTCTAGCCAACTGGTTCGGCCAACTGCCGCCTGGACGATGCTGCTGCCGTCGACTGGACTACGTGCCACCTCTCGCCAACGTCGGCGCACTCTTCGGTTTCGTCTCCTCCTGCGTCGCCTGTGCCACCTGCCGTCGTTGTCGTTCGGCCTCGATGGGTACCCACTATTCTTCTTCGCGCACGCGTTCAAACTCGATCGAATGATATCGTCTGTGTATTTGTTTCTGTATCTAGGTGTATCTGTGCATGTATATATATGTTAACAATCGACCTTCCCAATATTGTTACGCTGGTTCCCGGCGTCTCGCCTCTAGCTTGCATGTGCACCGCCGGCCACCTGTGTCATTGTCCGCCGCCACCGCCGCCGTCGCCATCGCTGACTTGCGCCGTCGGTCCCGTGCCGCTCACCTGGCCATCTGCTTGGCCATGCGCCTCCCTCTCCGTAGCCAAGCTCTCTATTTTCCATTTCGCGTAGCCAGAACCGAAGAAACCCAAAGAAGCAAGAAGTATATGCATATATGGGATGAATAGTGCCATGCATAGAAGATGTGAAGTTTTGTACGTGAATTCGTTACCAAATTGCAGATTTTGTCTTTTTCGCTACAAAGTCGTTATAAGTCCAATTAGTATGCGACAAATTTTGTAAATTAGTAAAAATTAATACCTTTCCACAGTAATTTCTATGAAATTTTATAAATAAATTTATATTATTAAAATATTTGCGGAATGTCTAAATTTATGAATTTTGTAGCTCTTAAACTATATGTTCAAAAATGTCGAAATAAATTTTATAAATCTTAGAAAATGCTAAACTAATTATTTGGAAGTTTTCATGAAGTTTTGAATTAGTTTGATTTGTCGTATTTTCCCGAATGTGTGTTTGTACGTTGTTTTGCGTGTTTATTCGGTTCTCTATTTGTTACGCGTAGACGTTGAGCTGTGTGAGGACGTGGATTTCGAGGATCAAGCTCCAGACCAAGACTCACTGCTTTACGAAGGCAAGTTGTGCTTTGACCATATTGCTCCTAAGTTTTGAAAATGTATTTTGATTCAAACTATGCATGCTAATTCAACTAAAAATGGATTTAAAATAATTTGGGTGAATTAGCTAATTAACCTATTTGTTATTGCCACCTTCTTGTTAATATTTGTATGCCATGATTCCTTTGATAACCTAAGTTTGGTAATATTAGTTGGTTGATAATAATTGTGCCAACACGGGTGGCTAGACCGTGAATAGTTGCTTAGCTTTGCATATATCGTGAATAATCTTTTAAAATACAAAGATCAATATTGAATAATGGAATATGCAATGTGTTTTGAAAGGGTGTGATGTGTTGCCACACGATGATGTTGATATATGGAGGCCTGTGTGGTTCCATATGGATGTTGAGTTGTTGTTGGCATGTGTTGCACAATAATCAACTTGGGATGGAAAATAATTTAGATCGGAGCAAGTGGTTGGAGCAAATGTGACTGGTGGGCCCGAGGGGAGAAGGGGTTTGTGCAAGTCTTGCTCTGATCAACCCTAAGGACTTAACCTTGCGAGCCTTTGACCTGAGTCATTCATACAACCACAAGTTCCGGTATGGGACAGATCTAGCTGAGTAAATTGTGAAATCTATTCCTCGGTACTGTCGTGGTGGAGTAAGGCCCAGATGTTTGGGTGGTAAAACTCACAGGCGCAAGAGGGGGGCCCTGGGTGTGGTAACCAGTCCCTCTAGTGTTGAAACCTTAGCGGGCAGTACTGGATTTAGACGGACCTTTGGAAAGGCTTTGTTGCAGTCGCTCCCCTTTGTGGTGTTTGACTGTATCTTGTGGGTAAAGTGTATAACCTCTGCAGAGTGTACAAACTATTTGAATAGCCGTGTTCACGGTATTGAACATTGCTCGGGGATTACAGCCAAGGGGTAGAGTTTTGAAAATAAAATGTGGTGGAAGGCCGTGTGCTAGTGTTAATGGTGAAATTTGATTAAGGACTGTGCGTCCAAAATTTTGTGGAAGACAGTTTGAGAAACTTGTTATAATTATATGGTTTTGACGCTTTCCATCTAGATAAATAATAATTCAAAAATGTTGATGCAAATGCAAAATAGCCAACTGAGCCATTCCTTTGTAACAAGCCATGCATGTAGTAATAGATCTGCATTCTGTGCATGACTTGTTGAGTACGGTGTGTACTCACCCTTGTGGTCAAAATTTTACCAGAGGAGGAGTCTACACCAGCGTGGGAAAAAAGAGTATACTGGAGGGCCAGAGAACTAGGGAGCAAGCCTCTGTCAAGGCGCCTGTGGTGAAAATGGATCACCACAACGTTTACTTTCCGCTGTTGTTTATCTTTTACTCTGAATAATGTAAGCCCTACGTGGCAAACTGATGTAAGGTGACCATATGGTCAAACAACTCGTTTATATACATGTTTGAAGTACTTATTTGTTATTCCGCTGTGTATGATTGTGGTACTTTAACCCTGTTAAGCCTGTGTGCACTAGCGCGATCCTGGACTAGTACAGAATACACAGAGTGTCCGGATTTGCAAATTCGGGGCACGACACAAGGTGCGAATGAGATTGTTTCGCGTCAGGTGTCTCTTAGCCATCAATCAAGGAGATCAGATGGTCCCGCGTCATCTTTTCCGATGCATAGCCGATCGGGACTCTGGTGCAGCTGTCGTGTCCACCGTGGACTCAAAGGCCAAATCGTGCAACTCATGGACTCTGCGGCTATATAATGCGCGCACTGGGACCGCATGAATTCGTAGAACTCAAGCCCTAAGGTGAAGACCCGAGAGCCGTCGTGCAGACGCCGCAATCGAAGGTTTCCCGTGCATGCCACCGCAAGACTTTCATTGCCAATTCACCGCCGTCTAGCTGTCTCAAAACCCCCAAACTAGTCATGTTCACCTCGCCGTCACCCGAGGCACCCCGTGCGCACTGCCATTCCACTGCAGAGCCAACGGAGAAGGAGATCGCCGGGGAGGTCACCGCCACTGAGGAAGACGCCCACGCCGATGCTGTTCCGATGACCGTGAGAGGAATCCAGCCGCATCAATAGATCTGCGACGCTGAGACGAGTCTGAAGGTACCATTCCCTGCCGCCGGCGATGATCCTAGGGCCGCGCGCACCGCCGTCCGACGTGGGAGAGCGTTGTGTCGGCAAGTGGCAGCCACGTGGGTGCGGACGCTTGCGTGGGGTTGAATGTGTGCTACGTCATCACTGAGTCACCTGCCGAGTCGTCTGCCAAATCAGCGCCGCGGGACCCATCTGTCAGCGGGCTAAAGCAGGGTGGACCGGGTGCGCCGTGGACTAGTGAAGTTCATGAACCGAGTCCATAGACCGAGGGCCATGTATCAGCGCTGGGTCAGTTCGAGTCAGGCATAACGTCATGCTGACGCAATAAGATGAATTTTCTTTATAAATATAATTCGGATTAATACTTGATTTTTAATTTTCAGGTTTTTATGATTTTTGAATCTTCTGAGAGCCCGTTCTCCCTCATACGAACTCCGATTAAGGTGATTCAAATTTCTAAAAATTTGTAAAATTGAGAACTATCTAATGGTGAATTTTATTTAAATTTTAGAGGTTGTTTGATCTCTATTTTGGTATTTATTTGGCCTTCTCTTTCGATTCGCGTAGACGTTGAATTGTGTGACGCATCCGAGGAAAATTCATCGACCCAAGACCAAGGTCCAGAGAAGGAATAAGGGCTTTCCTAAGGCAAGTTGTGCTTTGATCATGTTGAACCCATGGTTATAAAGTTGCTATTTTGTTTTACAATATTGCATGCTATTTCATGTGTATAAATGTTTTCAATCTAAGTTGGGACTTAGCTATCATACCAAGTTGATCTATACCCTATCTTATCATTTGTATGCCACAACTTATTTGTCACCCTAGGTTAGTTCCTTATAGTTGATTGATATTAAAGTCAGCATGGGATGGTTAGATCGTATTAGCTTGTTTAGCCATGCCACGTCATCATATGTACTTGAATCATTGATAATTAATTTTGACTAATGGAATATGGAACAATGTTATGAACTTGTGTGTCGTGTGGTCGCACGATGAGATTGAGTTGATGTGGCGATGGATGTCACGCAACAATATTGAATTGTTGATGGCACATGGTGCTTGGTAATCAACTGGGGTGGCTATGATTTAGATCGGAGCAAGTGGCAAGGGCAAGTGTACCTAGGTGGGCCGATGGGCAATGGGTATGTGCAAGTCTTGCTTTGATCACCCTAAAGACTTAACCTTACAAGCCTTTGACCTGAGTCAATCATGCAACCACATGTTCGAAATGGGACGGACCTAGCTGATTAATTTGCAATGTCTTAGCTTTGGTACTACCAGTGGTGGTGAGGTTCACCCTTTTTAATGAACCCAGATGGCGCAAGAGGGGGGCCCTGTTGTGGTAACCAGTCCCTTCAGTGTTGAAACCTTAGCGAGTAGTACCGAGTAAGACAGAGTATTGTAAAGGCTTTGTCGTGATTTCTCCGCCGACACACCAAAGGAAGTGTGTTAATCGCGTGGCAACAAGAGATGATCATGTCGTGTGGGTAAAGTGCTTAACCTCTGCAGAGTGTAAAATCTATTCGAATAGTCGTGATTGCGGTATTGAGCAATGCTCGGGAATTACAGTTAAGGGTTAGACTTTTGCAAATAAAACTTGGGATGGATGGCACGTTACCATGGGAGGTTGAATCTTGACTTAGGACTGGAAACTTGGTTTACTTGGGAAACATTGAATCTATCCATTACTGTTTTTTGTTTTACTGTCCTTTTCAATCTATATGTTGTACTTGTGTATAAATGCTGCTTTACTGCAAAATAGCTATTGATAGCCATTCCTTTGGAATAAGCCTTGCATATAGATATGTTAGATTTACATTATGTGCACAACTTGTTGAGTGCTTTTTGTACTCACCCTTGCCTATAACATCACCAGTGCTGAAGAAGGTGTACTATGAAGGGACGAATGTTTAGGGTGCAAGCCTTGTCGGACCTTGTCAGTTGCCTATGGTATACCGAGGGGTTATCTACATCTTTATTCTGTTGTAGTTCAATTTGTTGTTCAACCTTGCGAGGCGAAGTCACGTAAGTTGACCATAAGGTCATACAACTAGTAATATTCAATATATAATGCCTTTTATCTTATTTCCACTATGTATGATTGTGATATTTACCGCTATTGAGCCTGTGTGCACTAGCGTGATCCTGGACTAGTGCAGTATACACAGAGGGTCCAGATTTGCATATTTGGGTCCCGACAGAGGTGGTATCAGTGCCATACTAACTATAGGTCTTGACCCTATATAGTTGGTCATCTCTATATATAGGTCCTTCAAAATTATTTTCTAAAGTAAAAGACCTAACTCAAAAGAATAATATATTCTTAACTTATCTCATTCTTCTATTCCCGTCCTTACCAAAAAATCTTTCTTTTCCCTTGCTGAAATTTCTTCTCATACCTCTATCGAACTGAGTTGAAATCTTACCTAAGCTATCTTGAATAAAAGTGATGTGCCACATCTAGGAGATGGCATCAAGCGCCTACTGCTACCCTAATAATCGTGAAGGAAGAAATCATCAAGCTCAAGGAAGGGCGAACTGATGAAGTGTTTCAGGAGCTAGAAGACCCAGTGCTTTAGATAGACAGTTGAGACTCATGTGTGGGAGTCGCATCTCCTAGGATAGGAGTGTCGCCCATGTAGACGGTAGTTTTGTGTGTTTAGGTTGTATTGGTTTTTCCTTGATTGCTAAGTGTGCAATATGTGTTGCAGAGCTTTTAGGCTTATGTAAGCAACCATACCAAGTTGTTACTATTGATTGCTTAAGTTGTTGTGTTAAACCTATCTCCCCTGTAATAGAATCTTTGTTTCTTACCTATGCTATTTCCCTCCTCCCTAACCCTTGTGGAGCAATCAAGTAGATAGTTCAGATTAATGGTAACAATGGCGCCAGTGGAAGTGGTGATCAATCTAGTGAAAATCTCATGGATGGGTCAGTTCTTCAATCAACAATACAGATAGATATGCAGAGTTTCAGAGAGTTTTTGGCTACTCAGACTCAGTTGATGCAGGCAATGATGAAACAAATGCAGAATATGACCAATCAAACTAATGTCAATAAAGCGTCTCGAACTATTATCAATGATTCCTGTACATACTTAAGGTTATCAGAATTCATAAGGACTCATCCACCAACGTTTTCAGGAAATGTTTCACCTTCGAAAGTAGAGGATTGTCTCAAGACTATTGAGAGGAAGCTACTTATAGCTCAGTGCAGAAGTGATGAGAAGGTCTAGTATGCTTCGTATCAGTTACAAGGAATTGCTGCCAAATAGTGGAAGGACTATTGTGCTAACCATGAAGCCCCGCAGAATATCAGTTGGAACGAATTCGTTGTTGCTTTTCGTGGTCTCTTTATTTCACCAAAAAATAGTATGGTCACAATGGAATCAGAGAGGAACGCTACCCCTACACTTTGTTCGAGATCTAGACGTTGTTCTTTGAAGTGCTGTCAACCAGACAAGTTAGAAGATCGAGCGTGTATTTGCTGTGGAGAAATAGGGCATACCTCAAATGAGCATATGCGATCAATTGCTCTAGCTCCTATGAGTAACATCACATGTCACCTTTGTGAATGACAAGACCATTGCCCAGCTAAGTGTCCCTTGGATCTGATAGTTATTACCATGACCCAGCATCAGCAGAAGAATCTATGAGCCATAGTTGCTCGAGAATCATCAACAAGAAGTGGGATGTCAACTGCACAGGAGACGCTGCTTGGAGAATTAAAAGTGCAGCCTCCTGAACCTGCCAGTCTTCATCAGGAAAGCAGTACATGGCCATCACCAACAGCATGTTTCTTGTGCAATAAAGAAGGTCATTGGTCTAGAGAGTGCCCTCTGAAGCAACCAGCCCTGAGTCATAAGAGGGACAATAATGAGTATACAGTTGCATACATCAAGGCAAAACAATGCCAACGTTTGTGCTACTACTGTCAAGAGGAAGGCCATTTTGTTAAGCAATGCTCATAGAGAGAACAAGTATTTCCTACAACCATGGTCATACCAAAAGTTACCACAGTCCGGTCCATAATGCCAAGAGTGAGAGGTAAAGTTGCTAGAGAAATTTGCCTAGAAAAGCAATTGAAGAAAAGACGTCTAAGTAAAGACACTAGTCTGGTCAGCTAATGCTCAAGGAAGTGAGTTGCCTTGAACTCTGCTTTACCCGTCATAAGTTCGGCCATTTTGCCGACAACTAGCCTCAGAAGAAACTAATTATGCCGGTTCATGTCAATCTTAACCCCGCCCCAGCCAGAACTTCAACGCCAACATTAGTCAAGAAGGTCTAGATCAATGATTTTACCCTGTGCAAGGGTCATATCCTCGTTTGTAAAGAAAAGTGATTAGTGGTAAATTCCATGTAAGGATTTTCTCGTTCAAAGAAATAAAGTAAAAATGGTTGAGATGTTGGGATGCATAGTGATGGAATAAAAGAATTGATGGTAAAAGAATTGTCATAATTTTCTCTGAGTATTCACTTGTGTTGATGGTTCACCTAGAAATGATGCATGTGCAATGGTGGCTAGTTCAAGTGGTACCCAGCATGAGCTTGTTAGCCAGAGGATTTGTTATTGTCAGTAACTACTCAGTTGTGCGAGATTTAACCCAGAGTGTTAAGAGTTCAATGCTTATTGAGTGAGGAAAGTTCCAAGCAAATCATATTGTGTTGGATATTTAGACCTTTGACGTTATTCATGGAATAAATTGGATGCTCAAACATAAGGCTATTTTGGTGAAAAGGTATATCAATTTAAAACCCTGTATGTGAAAAAAGGGGATTCAAGTGACTGCAGTTTGTGTTAGCCAGCTGATGGTCAATAGTGTGCACATTGTCAGTTTAGAAGATGCGTCAGTCATTATAGAATACATTGATGAGTTTTTTGAGGAATTGCCTGGTATGCCATTAGATCGAGAGATCAAGTTCATGATCGAGTCAGTGCCTGGTACAGTACCAATAGTGAAAAGACTATGTCAAATGCTTACTAAGGAACTAAAGCAAAATGAAAAAGCATATCGGAGAGTTACTAGAAAGAGTTTTGAGAAGACCTAGTACGTCACCATGGGAGCTCTTATTTTATTTATCAGAAAGGAAAAATGAAAGATTGGGAGTATGCACTAGAATCGTGCTATGAATGAAGAAAAGATCCAGAATAAGTATCCCTTAACTAGGATCGATGACTTGTGGAGAGGAGCTAGAGTTTCCCCTAAGATAGATCTTCGATCAGGTTATCATCAATTGAAGAGTCGTGCGAAGGATGTTTCTAAGATTGTGCTCTCTACGCGATATGGATAGTATGAGTTCCAGCCATATCTCCTGGATCAACCAATGCCCCCACGTACTTCATGAACATGATGAGTAAGGTGTTTATGGATTATTTGGATAAATTCGTGGTTGTTTTATAGATGGCTTCTGGTATACTCTAAGACAAGAGTGGAACATGCATAACATTTGAAATTGGTTTTGGGAAAGATTGCAAGAGCAGCAGTCGTACGCTAAGTTCAACAAGTGTGATTTTCGGAAAAAGAAGGTTAAAATCCTTGGCTATGTAAAGATTGCTAAAGGAGTTGCGGTTAGACCCAGCAAGGTAGAAGCTGTGTTACATTGGAAGCAACCAAAGTTCGTTACTTAGATTGGTAGTTTCTGGGAATGCCAAGATAATATCGCTGGTTCATAGAAGGGTTTTTCGACAACAGCTAGACCTCTTACACGATTGTTGAAGAGAAAAAGTTGCATGAACACCAGAGTACGAAACGAGTTTTCTGAAGATGAAGATGTGATTAACATCAGCACCTGTATTAGTATTACCTGCGGTGCAGAGCAGTTTCAATATATATTGTAGTGCTTGAAGGCCAGGTTTTGGATGCGTATTGATGCAAAATGGCAAGGTTGTTGCCTATGCATTGAGGCAATTGAGACTGTATGAGGAGAATTATCCTACGCATGATTTGGAGTTAGCCACCATAGTGCACGCTTCGAAAATTTGATGTCACTATCTCAACGAAAATAGATGTGAGAAATATACGACCATAAGAGTCTAAATTATATATATTTACTTAGTCAGATCTTGACATGAAGCAAAGAAGATGGCTGGAATTGATTAAAGATTATAATGCTAGAATCCATGGTCATACTGATAAGGCCAAGGTGGTAGCTGACGTTTTGAGTCGTGAAGGCTACAGCGCAAATATGTTAATGAGCAGTCAACCAGAGTTGTACAAAGAACTTGAGAGGCTGAAATTGGAGGTCATTCCACAAAGTCTCATAGCTGCTTTGGAAGTAAAACCAACATTAGAAGATCAGATCGCAGAAAGTCCGAAGGGTGATGAAATACGGAATCAAGTCAAAGAAAGAAGAAGACTTAGCCAAGGAGTAGAATTTTGGATGATTAGGATACTATGTGATTTTAAGGTCGAATCCATGTACCGAACAGTGAGGAGCTCAAGCATTGATTCTGGAGGAAGCTTATGAAGCCAAGTATTCGATTCATCTAGAAAAGTGCCAAGATGTAACATAATCTAGAGAAAAAGTTTTGGTGGCCTAAGGTGAAGAGCGAAGCTATTGGGAATAATGCTCTACGTGGTGTGTGTTAGAAAGTAAAGGTAATGCATCGGAGTCCTGTTGGTTCAGTCATTGCAGATCCCTGAGTGGAAGTAGGAGGCAAACTAGTAGAAGGATCCATAGTGTTAAGGATTTGCCTAAGACTCAGAGAGGTTATGATTCTATTCGGGTCATCGTGGATCGTTTGACCAAAAGGAGCTCACCTTATTCCGATAAAGACGACTTACTCAGGAGATCGCTTAATGAAGCTGTAAATGTCAAGAATTGTATGTTTGTATGGTGTGCCTGAGGAGGTTGTGTGAGATAGAGGTACCCAATTTATCGAGATTTTAGAGTAAGCCGCTCAAAGCACTAGGAACTCGCTAGAATTTCAGCATGATTTATCATTCATAGACAGATAGTCAAACAGAATGGGTTAATCAGATTTTGGAGGATATGTTAAGAGCTTGCACCTTAGCTTACCCTACATCATGGGACACAGGTTTGCCACATGTAGAATTCAGTTAAAACAATAGTTATCAAGCTAGTTTGCAAATGACATCAATTGAGGCTTTATATAGTCGCGCTTATTGAACCCCATTAAATTGGAATGAAACGAGAGAGCGTTCGGTGTTTTGGGTCAAATATCCTCAAGGAAACTGAAGAGTGAGTGCTAGGATCAGAAAGAAATTGAAAATAGCGTAGTAAAGGCAAAAGAGCGACGCTGATAATCATTGCCACGATTTAAGCTTTGAGCCAGATGATTTGGTGTATCTCGAAGTTACCCCTCCTAAAGGTATCAAAAGGTTTCACGCCAAAGGAAAGCTTGCACCAAGATTCGTTGGGCCATTCAAAATTCTAAGCCGTCGAGGAAAGGTTGCATCTCAGTTGGAGTTACCGCAGTCACTGGCAGGAGTGCACGACGTGTTTTATGTGTTGCAGCTTAAAAATGTCTTAGAGTGCCCGCAGAGTAGATACCATTAGAATCAATCGAGTTGCAAGAAGATCTGATCTATGAGGAGCAACCGATCAAGGTTCTGGATGTGATGGAGCGCAGAACTGGGAACAAGTCTATTCGCTTTTGTGGAGTTCGATGGAGCAATAACTCAGAGGATGAAGCAACCTGAGAGCGTGAAGAGGACTGGAAGGCAAAATTCCTAAACCTGTTCCCTAGATAGTCCAGAATCTCGGGGTCGAGATTCTATTAAGTGGGGAGGTTTGTAACATCCCAAAATTTGCCTTTATTATTGTTTAATTGGTATTTATGCATGTGGTGATTTTCTTGGATTTATTGGATTTTTCTGGAATTTATTCAAATTATTTAAAAATAAGTATATTAACCTTTTGTTGAAAACTAATTAATTATAGATAAAACTTAAATAAAGTTTTGCTAAAAATATTTTATTTGGGGCTAGAATATCTCAAAGTATTTTTGAGTTTTATTCTTGAATTTTTTTCCTTTTGTTTTAGTTGCCTCAAATAATCAAAATTATTAAAATTATTTTCTGTATTTAATTTAAAAGAAAAATGTGGGAAAAAGAATCAGTAGTGTTGGGCCGAGGCCCAACACTATTTATCGCCGTCGTCATTGCAGTAGCCAATGGTCGCCACGCTAGCCCGGCTCACGGAAGGTCGCCAGTGGTCAGAGGATCCCAATCGTGCAGAGGAGATCGAATCGGTTTAGGGTTGAGTGGAGGCAGTTGGATCCCAAGGTGCGAATGAGATCGTTTCGCGTCGGGTGTCTCTCAGCCATCGATCAAGGAGATCGGATGGTCCCACGTCATCTTCTCCGAAGCGTAGCCGATCGGGACTCTGGCGTCGCCGTCGTGTCCATCGTGGACTCAGAGGCCAAATCGTGCAACTCGTGGACTTTGCGGCTATAAAATGTGCGCGCTGGGACGATATGAAGTCGTAGAACTCAAGCCCTAAGGTGAAGACCCGAGAGCTGCCGCACAGACGCCGCAATCGAAGGTTTCTGGTGTACGCCACCGCAAGCCTTTCATCACCGATTCACCACCGTCCAGCCATCTCAAAACCCCCAAACCAGTCCTGTTCGCTTCGCCGTCGCCCGAGGCACCCCGTGCGCACCGCCGTTCCACCATAGAGCCAACGGAGAAGGAGATCGTCAGGGAGGTCGCTGCCACTGAGGAAGACGGCCACGCCGATGCTGTTCTGGTGACCGAGAGAGAAATTCAGCTGCATCACCATATCTGTGACGCTAAGACGAGTCTGAAGGTACCGACCCCAGCCGACGGCGATGACCCTAGGGCCGCGTGCACCGTCGTGCGACGTGGGATAGCGTTGTGTCGGCACGTGGCAGCCACGTGGGCACGGACGCTTACGTGGTGTTGCGTGTGTGCTGCATCATCGCCGAGTCACCTGCCGAGTCGTCTGTTGAATCAGCGCTGTGGGACCCATCTGTTAGTGGGCCAGAGCAGGGTGGACCGGGTGCACTGTGGACTAGTGAAGTTCATGAACCGAGTCCATCGACCGAGGGCCACGTGTCAGCGCCGGGTAGGTTCGGGTTAGGGTTGATGTCACGCTGACAGAATAAGATGAATTTTCTTTATAAAAATAATTCAGATTAATATTTGATTTTCAATTTTCAGGTTTTTATGATTTTTGAATCTTCTGAGAGCCCGTTCTCCCTCATACGAACTCCGATTGAGGTGATTCAAATTTCTAAAAATTTGTAAAATTGAGAAGTATCTAGTGGTGAATTTTATTTGAATTTTAGAGGTTGTATGCTCTCTATTTTGATATTTATTTTGCCTTCTCTTTCGATTCGCGTAGACGTTGAATTGTGCGACGCATCCGAGGAAAATTCATCAACCCAAGACCAAGGTTCAGACAAGGAATAAGGGCTTTCCTAAGGCAAGCTGTGCTTTGATCATGTTGAACCCATGGTTATAAAGTTGCTATTTTGTTTTACAATATTGCATGCTATTTCATGTGTATAAATGTTTTCAATCTAAGTTGGGACTTAGCTATCATACCAAGTTAATCTATACCCTACCTTGTCATTTGTATACCACAACTTATTTGTCACCCTAGGTTGGTTCCTTATAGTTGATTGATATTAAAGTCAGCATGGGATGGTTAGATCGTATTAGCTTGCTTAGCCATGCCACGTCATCATATGTACTTGAATCATTGATAAATAATCTTGACTAATGGAATATAGAACAATGTTATGAACTTGTGTGTCATGTGTGGTCACACGATGAGATTGAGTTGTTGTGGCGATGGATATCACGCAACGATATTGAATTGTTGATGGCACGTGGTGCTTGGTAATCAACTAGGGTGGCTATGATTTAGATCGGAGCAAGTGGCAAGGGCAAGCGTGCCTGGGTGGGCCGATTGGCAAAGGGTATGTGCAAGTCTTGCTTTGATCACCCCAAGGATTTAACCTAACAAGCCTTTGACTTGAGTCAATCCTGCAACCACATGTTCGAAATGGGACGGACCTAGCTAATTAATTTGTAATGTCTTAGCTTTGATACTACCAGTGGTGGTGAGGTTCACCCTTTTTAATGAACCCATATGGCGCAAGAGGGGGGCCCTGTTATGGTAACCAGTCCTTTCAGTGTTGAAACATTAGTGGGTAGTACCGTGTTAAGACAGAGCATTATAAAGGCTTTGTCGTGATCTCTCCGCTGATACACCAAAGGAAGTGTGTTAATTGCATGGCAATAAAAGATGATCATGTCGTGTGGGTAAAGTGCATAACCTCTGCAGAATGTAAAATCTATTCAAATAGCCATGCTCGCGGTATTGAGCAATGCTCGAAAATTACACTTAAGGGTTAGACTTTTACAAATAAAACTTGGGATGGACGGCAGGTTGCTATAGGAGGTTGAATCTTGACTTAGGACTGGAATCCTGGTTTACTTGAGAAACATTGAATCTATCTATTACTGTTATTTGTTTTACTGTCCTTTTCAATCTACATGTTTTACTTGTGTATAAATGCTGCTTTACTGCAAAATAGCTATTGATAGATATTCCTTTGGAATAAGCCTTGCATATAGATATGTTAGATTTGCATTCTATGCACAACTTGTTGAGTGCTTTATGTACTCACCCTTCCCTACAACATCACCAGTGCTGAAGAAGGTGTACCATGAAGGGACGAATGTTTAGAGTGCGAGCCTTGTCAGTTGCCTGTGGTATACTGAGGGGTTATCTACATCTTCATTCCACTGTAGTTCAATTTGTTGTTCAGCCTTGCGAGGCAAAGTCACGTAAGTTGACCATAAGGCCATACAACTAGTAATATTTAATATATAATTCCTTTTATCTTATTTCCATTGTGTATAATTGTGATATTTACCACTGTTGAGTCTGTGTGCACTAGCGTGATCTGGACTAGTGCAGTATACACAGAGGGTTCGGATTTGCGTATTCGGGTACCAACAACTCCCTATGTTGGACTATGTGTGTTAATTGGACTGTATATTGAACTATGCATGTTTATTGAACTTTATGTGTTGAATTATGTATTAATTAGACTTTATGTTGGACTATGTATGTTTGTTGGAACGAGATATGGATACCCCGACACCTACAACAACGGATGAAAATTTAGGAGGTTGTGATGTTCCTACTTCTGAGGAGGAAACCAATGACCATGGTACAGATCTGATTTTACAGCAAGAAAGGGAGCAAATTGGTGAGTATATTCCTACTATACATAATTCTTGTGAACTACCACCTTGTGCCACAATTGTAGAACCATATGACGAATTGCATGCTTATAATTTTGATCATGTGGTGCTAATTACGCATAAGGAGGTGATAGCTAGAATATCCCCTACCACTATTTTGTGCTATATCATGTTGAATGAGCCTGTTAGTTTGACTTGTACTATGGACAAGATTTCTGAAATTTCATCTTTTAAGTCTTTGTGTAGCACCTATGCCTACTGTTTTAAATTCAATTTATTTGGTGAATATGGCATAGATGGCAAGTTTCTTGTTTACAGAATATGCATAACTTATGATAAACTTGCTGAATTGAAGCTTGCTATTTTGGGCAATTCTAGTTGTAAGCAACAACTTGTTTCATTTGCAGCTCCATCAAATTTTCCTAATAAGTGTGATACCCATAGCTTGCTGCCACATTGTTCGAATTTTAGTACATTAACTTGTATTACAAATCAGTATGTCGTAGTTGATGCGTGGAAGCCCATTAAAATTGTGTCACCGTTATTGGAATGGTTTGATATTGCTTGTTTACAATTTGATGATATGAATGAGCCATGCTTGATGCCAGAACTTGTAGTTTTGCCCACAAAACATGCTATTGAATGCGGCTCACAAAACATGAGAATTCTTTATCAAAGGTCAGGGATAGATATGTGCTCTACTTATATTTGCAAATCAAGTTGCAAACTAAATTATGTTAATTTTGATGCCATATGCTTCACTTATAACCATGAATCAACTTGTAGAATTGTGAGGAAAGGTTATTTGCTTAAATTTGATTTCTTCTTTTGTTGTTATGAAAATAGCCTGCCGCGAATCCAAAAGAACAATGAAATATGGGATATATACATATATGTTGTGTACACACTCTTCTTTTTGTTAGTTGTTTCTTTTCCAGCTTTTCCAAAACTAAGGATGGTTTTCCTTCGAGGAGGGGAGAAAGCATCGAAGAGTGCTAGCGCTCATCAAGTCATTATATGCTGGAAAGAAGTGTTGAGCTATATGGATAATTATCAGATGAATCCTCTAATAGTTTTTCATGTCTTCAAAATATATAAAGAGGTGGAGATACTATTTTATTTAAATAAATGCAGGACCTATATAAGAATGTTTTGTGCTGAAGATGTGCTAAAAGGTGAGCTTGAGTTGAGGACGACTCAAATGCAAGAAGGGGAGGATGATGAGGACATCACTTCCATGGATACAGCCACATCTACACATCAATTTGAACCCGCTGCAATTATACAAGGACCGGTTACTCGAGCTCGCGCACGACAGTTTAATCATCAGGTGAATGTGTTCGCCTCCCCATTAGTGATAATATGAATGTGATGCTATTTAATACTTGTGATCATTTGATTGTACTTAGGAACCATGGAGAAGGACCCTCGTGGAAGCAACGGGAAATCGTAGAAGAGTGTCACGGGCCAGAAATTCCGGGTGCTGCGCCACCTATTCTTTTGGGCCCAAAGCCCATGTAACCCTAGGGCACCCCCTTGGCCGCCCCCATGGCTGTTGCACGCCCCTAGCCGCTCCCTAGCCGCCACTTACCTCTATATATTGTTTGCTACCTCCGTACTTTAGTTTTTGGGTTTTGTTTATTTGATAGTTTAGCCATTGCTACTATTTTGAGTCTTCCAGACGTGCTCAACAAACCGCCTAAGAAGCTCCTTGTTTCGAACCCCACCTTATCAATCCTTCATCTTTATTTGCAATTTCAGATTGCCTTTACCTTTGTTCTTGCTTGTTCTTGGTTGCATGCGAGAATTGAACCTCAGATTCAGGTTGATCGTGCCACAAAGAAGATCAATAACCCTCTGGAGTTGGTTTAGCGATTGCTAAGGCGCATCGTCATCGTACGTTGTAGTCGGATCGTCAAAGTCAATTCCATCAAATCGAAGTTATCACTCTCATCGAAAGATCGGGACCCAAAGTCACATCAGGTGGCCTCCCCTCAGCGAGCTCCTGAGCCATGTCTCCCGGCTACCTCAACGTTGCGCCGTCACCTCTCCCCAGCTAGGAAAAAGATGACAGGGAATGGGCTCCTTGCTAGTGCCCTCCCTCAGATTTTCTCTTTTTGCCTTTATCTGTTCGTCCGTTTGCTATCGTTTGGTACAGTTGGCAGGGAATTAAATAGCAAGAGAACAACTTTTCTTTTTTTTTCTCCTAGGTTCTAGACGTGAAATTTTATACCTAAAACTAAATAGAGTTTGCATCCTTTAATTTATTGACGCCAGATAAATTACCAAACCAGTTTTTAAAAATCGGGATGTTACACTATATATAGACCTTATAGGGGTCCTTGTAAAGAGGTTGATGGCTATTCATTCTAGTGAGGACCTTGCAGGTACATTGAAGTATGGATTGAAGATCCTTTGAGTGCTTGAGACAATAGATAGACTTAATTTTTGCATTATTCCTAGTTGCTTAACCTCGTGAGGTTCAAACAAGCGTTTTCAGCTTATTACTCTTGGAGGTCGGTAACTTCCAGATGGCTTGTGGGCATTTGGCTTAGTGATCTTCATTGGAGGTGCTTGTGGAAAACACCGAGAGTCTTATGAAAGGTTTGGAGTCTACCTATTTAGGGTGGAGAACTACCACAAGTAGATGACTTGATTCCTTGTAGGTTTTAATTTGGAACTAGACTCTTGGGAAAGTGCTCCAATAAAAAGTAGAGTAGATTGTCAAATCTCCGAGACCTTGATAAAAAAATCGGTTGTCCTCTTGTATCTTTTACATTTAAGCATTTACTTTGTTGTATTCCTTTTTCAGATTTCTAGAATTGTACATGTTTAGAATTAGGTTGCAAAACTTAGAAGCCCTGGGCAGACAAAGTTAAAATTTTTAATTAATCCGTTATTGTCAGAAGAATCCCAATTCACCCTCCTCTTGGACATCTAATCCACTGCAAGAGTGAACATAGTGACTTCTTTTTGTCATTTAATAATTTAATAAATACAACGGAATTAATCACTAATTACCACTAAACATCACTAATCACCATTAATCATACACAATTAGCAAAATGTCACTACTATAGAAAAAATTATCACAGATGATTCAAAAACATTACCGCAAATAGTTTTTTGAACCATCTGTAAGCATGTGTCAATAATAATACGGTGCATCATAGATGGTTTCTGAACTATCTGTAAAACACCTATCACAGACGGTTCTTGATACAAACTGTGTATGATAATAGGCTATCGCAAATGGTTTTTATCAAGAACCATTTGTGATAATAGGTTATCATAAATGATTTGTTTAAAGAATTGTCTGTGATCTACATGTTTTTCTTCCTCTCTTGAAAGAACTTCTATGATTAGTATTTGTTGTTCAGAATTTTCTTCTCTTTAGATATTTTTACAACGATATTTATAAGGCTCCATCAGTTATAGATTTTGTAACAAAATATCTAAATATCTAAAATGCTTCGAGGCACGGCTTGTCTGATCAGGATCATTTTAAAGTGTGAACTTTTTTAGCACTTTCATCTCCTTTCTTATTCTAATGTTGATAGATACAAGGCAAAATCCAATTTTATCCACAATTTGTCCTGAAAGTTGTCATTATTTGATTTATCTTCCACTTCATCCTTATCCCCTAATGAGAATAGCATATGCAACCTATTTTTGGTATAGCCATATCACTTACTCATGGTACGAACTATTTGTGATGGTTCATGAAAACGGTTCATACTACAAACTGTTTGTGATATTAGCTTATCACAAACGATTCTTAGTATATCCTATAACTTTGATGGTCATGTTAGCAAAACCATCTATGATGAGATGTCTAATATAGCCTTTTCTGTAGTAGTATGTACGGGTACCCCCTATATTCAAGAATGTACAATGTTTTGGACATCAACACGGCCTCCGACAAGCAATTGTGATGACTACTTTTTTATATGAATATGTTCATAGAAATATAAAATTATTTTATTATGAAAGTGCATGTCATGACTAATCTAACGGTCCTTTTTGCATGACCAAACTATTAGTTTTTCACATATTTGTAGTCAAAGTTAAAAAAAAATTGATCGCACGTTTTATAAAACATCATATATTTCTGAACAGGAGTATCATTTGGTTTACGGTACGATGGTTCGTTTCATCCAACCATCCACATGGATGAGCCCATGTTCTGGACGATCCCATACAACTTCATTCACCAATCCAAACTCACCTTAAGCGAAATTGGTTGATTGTAAGCTTTGTGATGTTTTCAATTTTTTTCGTGTAGTATTCATTTCCTACATAATTTTTAGATTGGTATGCAACTTTGCAGTTGTCAATTACTGTTTCTTAGGAAAATCTCCATTTGATGTTGTTTTTTATAATTGTTTCCATCAAACTTTGACTACTACTATGAGCAAATATTTCTAAATTAACCTAGCGAAAATCATGTCTGTAAATTTTCATCAACTGGGAGCTTTCTCAAAAGTGAAATTAAAACATATCAAGACTCATTTTATGGTGGTTGTGTTCTGCATGCTGTGCTTATTTTTTATGCTGATATGAAAAGAAAGTTGTGAAAAGTCTATTGTTTAATAGGATGCCGTATAAGCGAAAAATAGACCATAGACCAAGATAGGGATGGATAACAAGCCAACTCGACTCAGCTCGATCAAACTCGTTAAGATAACGAGCCAGTTCGACTCGACTTGTTATCTTAACGAGCTCAATCCTCAGCTCGACTCGACTTGTTAAACTCGTGAGTTGGCTCGTTAAACTCGATATTGCCATATGAGAGGAGGATTTCTGTTGAGACCATACGGTATGCTATGTGTTATTATCCCTATCTCACATATATACAGCTATACTTGCCGATTTGAAGGACTTGTTAAACTCGCAAGTTGCCTCGTTTAACTCGAAAGTTGGCTCATTTAACTCATTATATAAACGAGTTCAAATTATAGTTTACGAGTACTCATTTAACGCACAAGTTTCCAGTTTTTTGTCCACTTCTAGACCAAACCTTGTTTTCTACTTTACTAGCGGCCAGGGACTGTAGTGAAACTCACCATAAAGCCGTAGGCCATGTGAAGAGCCGAATCAGAGAAATCGTGGAGTGCTAGTTTTTGTCCGAAGGAAGAAAAGAAGTCAAGAAACAACTAGGAAGCGAGAGGGAACAACAGAAAGGTTGACACAAAGATGATATATACAGTAAGAAAATGAGCAATCTTATCGTGCCAAGTTCAGACACTGGTGGAGCCAAGGAGGCTGCTTCAACACTTCCTGCTCCAAATGCTGCCCAACAATCGGACTAGGCTTAACTGCTGACGACCCCAACAGAGATGGACGAGGAGGCAGCACCCTGCAGTCGGGGCCGGACTCCGTCGACGACGAAGACATGCTCGTCCTAGAAGCTCTGCTAGACGAAGTCTCCTTCGTTGCCTTCTTTTCCGCCGTCCCGAAACCTCCTGTTGCCAGCGTTAGCTCTAGGTCACTCTCTTCAAGAACAAGGGGAGCCTTCTTTCGCTCTGAGTAGGCGTCCCATGACTTCCTTGAGCCCGCCTCGTTCTCCTGTGTATGTCGCTCATCTTTAGGGTTGCATTTGACAATGGGCATTGTGTTTGCCGCGTCAGTCATCAGTAGCTTCTGAACTCGGTACAGCCGATGCAGTTCTTGAATCTGCATGAATGCAGCATAAGTTGTTAATTTGAGGTCAGAAGGGCAGTGGACAACAACATGAATTTAGGAAGCTTTAGCTGTACTGGTTCTTGATTTGGAATTCCTAATTCTTGTTCTTACCTGCTGCTTGAATGTCTGTTCTTGCTTCAAGATGGCGATCTTCATGTGTTCCTTCTCGTACTGCTTCAGATATCCTGACATCTTGTGGAGAAACCTGGATGCTAAGTAATGGAGAGTTGGGCAGCTGTAAAATTCAGGAACAAATCAACATGATATAAGCTATGCATACACTTATTTTGTCATGGAATTTACAAACAACCATGGAAAACTCCAGCCTATCTTGATAGATGCAAGAAAAATTAAAACCATGAGATAAGAATACAGACACTACTTACAAGAAATCGAGACTTATCACTTGGATGCTTATCGGGATCGAGGCCTCGAAGAACCTTGCAATAGGGGCACTTTATGTACAGGATGATGGTCGAGGGCACTTAACTTTCTCAACACTCTACAAGAGCCTATTTTAAAGGCAGGGAGAGACCGGCCAAGGATATTGCAGTCTCAATTGGTCACTGCAGCTTCAAGTATTTGAGAATTTGAGAAGGGAAGGAATGCTGCCCCCACCACAAATTGCCAAGCAAAGGACAGACTAGAAAAGCAGGAAACATAGCAACCCCCACTTGCTATAAATATGTGCATCCATGTATCTATCCACGAATAGATTTATGGGGCCACTACACTAAAAGAATCGCCCACACCAGAGAGAGGCACATCTAAAGTAGCCAAGGCAGTTCACATGTGTGCATGCCATACCTGCCCTGGAATCATGCTCCTAACTTGTTGACATCACATACCTCCTCCACTCACGAATATAGAATATATAGTACGAACCTTTTCTTTTATTTCTCAATCTAGTTTAATGAATGATTCATAGTTGTCGTCTCTGGACTAGGAAGAATGTTAACAGAGCCTATCATATAATAAGTTGTAGCAACTATTAAACATATACATATTATAAGTAATTAAATGTTACCACTACATTAAACACAGAGCCTCAAATAGTCTGCTACCACTACATTAAACACAGAGCCTCAAATAGTCTGCTACTGTATTACTATTACTACTACATTACTTGCTACTGCCTACTACTGCTACCACACTTACTACGGTACTAGCACTACATCGACTAAGTAATTTAATATTAAAGAAAGCACAAAATAGAGCACTCAGCACAGTAGTGTAGTAGTGCATAGCAGTTTAAAACAAAACAGAGCGAAACAGAGCAGGAGAGGAAGGAAAGAAGAGGGGAGCAGTGCAGAGTAGAGCATAGGAGGAAGGAGAGGAAAGGGGAGTAGAGCGGACGGAGATGCAGTAGAGCAAGGGAGGAAAGAGATGAGAGCATGCACTAACCAATGACGACAGACGGTGGTGGTGACGATGGAGACGCAGATGGGCGGGAAAATACGATGTATGACACTCAATTCGTTCGCCTCGCGTAAAATGACATTAAATTGGGACGCCTGATACGAAACGACACCGTGCCATCCAATTTCTCCCACCAGTGACATTCTGCCTATTGAATTGACGAAAATACCCTTGGGTATTGGCCAGTCAGCTATTTAGTGCTTCTCTTAGATCACTAATTTATTTATTATAAAATATTTATTAATTTTAGCAGAAATATTATTTTAAATATTATTTTACGCAAAACGAAAGGCTATATCGATTTTACTGCTACTATTATACGTCCACTAGCTATGACCGGAAATTATTTATTGCCCAGAAAGGATATAGCAGTAAAATTAATAAATAGCAGTCTGCAATTGAATTCACCAAATAAATTTTTTCGATATAAGAGTCAACGACATCCACAAAACGAAAGGCATAGCTATCAAAAAAATAATATATTTCTGCAATTGCAGTCCACTAGCTATGAACGAAAGGATATAGCAGTAAAATCGATACTAATAATATCAATAAAATTAATATTATTTATTAATTTTAGCAGAAATATTATTTTAAATATTATTTTAAACATTCGCCTATTCAATATTATTTAAAATATATTATTTAGCGGAAATAAAAATTAGTGATAAAAATATATTTTAAATTCGTTGGGTTTCCAAAATATTAGCGGAAATATATTATTTTTGATCACTAATTTTATATAAAATATTTATATTAATAAATATTTATTAATATATAAAAATATATTATTTTTTATCACTAATTTTTATAAAATATATGAAGTAAAATTCGTGATCACTAATTTTATATAAAATATTTATATTAATAAATATTTATTAATATATAAAATATATGAAGTAAAATTCGTGATCACTAATTTTATATGAAGTAAAAATATATGAAGTAAAATATATGAAGTAAAATTCGTGATTACTAATTTTATATAAAATATTTATATTAATAAATATTTATTAATATATAAAAATATATGAAGTAAAATTCGTGATCACTAATTTTATAAATTATATGAAGTAAAATTCGTGATCACTAATTGAAATTGCGTAAATTATTTATTAAGTAAATTATTTAGTGCGTAAATCAGATCACTTTGCAATTGAATTCACGAAATAAATTTTTACTTAATAACTATTTATGATAGGAAATTATTTATTGCCCAGAATTGAATTCACAAATCAATCGCCAGCAACTGAACACCTCCTAGGCAATACCCAAGGGCATTTCCGTCAATTCAATAAGCGAATGTCTTTGGTGGGAGAAATTGGATGGCACGGTGTCGTTTCGTATCAGGCGTCTCAATTTAATGTCATTCTGTACGAGGCGAACGAATTGAGTGTCATACATCGTATTTTCCCCAGATGGGCTGACAACAGGCGAACGGAGACCGCGGCTAGGCTCACTAGTGGTGGACGAGCGGAGGCAGCGGCAACAAGGCTCTACTCAATCTCAATTTTCCGATCTAGACTATAGATGTGGCATAACTGGGCTTCAATTGGTATATATGTCTCACACCTCTCCATTTGAAGGTGGGCCATCAAGTTGCACGGTTAGCCATGCACGTTTAGTCACTGCTAGTCATCAATTAGTCGTCTAGCTGTTTGACTTGTCGTTCTAGTCGAGTCAAACAGCCTAGTTGTCCTCCATATGCCGATTGGACAGCTAATCATAGATTAGTCAACGACTTAATAACACTGTATCCAGTGTGGATCTATGGATTTTGTTGTCATCCAAGTGTAAATACAATCATCCTTGGCAGTTTAAGCTTCTAGGTTTGATGATGTGCCGATGAAACTGAACATGATATTCAAGAAAAACAATTTCAGGTATCATACTTGTTGGATTTGTGTTTGAAGAAGATACATATTATGCCATTTGTGCTATCAACATAAACAATGGTGTTTTGTGCTATCAACCTAATTCGATATTAAATGTCGCACTTGTTGCATGTGAATTATAGATTAATGCTACATGAAGGTTTGCATGCCCTTTACCATTTCGGTTTAATTTCCCCCCTTTTCTTGATCTCACTGAATTATTTGTGACCCTACAGGCCTACACCAACATTGTTCCCTCAACTTTCCAAGAAACCCGATCACCGATCGCCACCCCGTGCAACAATCGACTACAGTTAGCAAAAACTAAGACACGTATATATGGATCACCAGCGATGTGCGCAAGAGAGGTTTTTTGTAGATAAGAAATGATGCCGTTTTGGACCCCCATGATGGATTGAAAATGGGGATCCTAAACTGTATATCTGTCCTCTGCCTCGGAGTGATTCGAGCTTGTTCAGACAACTCACGCATTAACAAGCAAGCCCGGGAATCTGGAGACAATGGCATGATTTGGGGAGATGTGGCTGCATGTGCCGCTTGATCTGATACTCCCTCTTGAGCACCATCCATGAGCTGGACTAGTCCTCCTTGTCTTATAGTGATATACAGTAGGTATACAGGAGTAGGGGCCATTAATTCAGTTTCTGTGATGTGTCCTTTACAGATGATAGCATCCCAATGGTAGAGGCCCCCTAGCTTGTACTAAGCTTGTAAAGGTAAAACTGCCTTGAGCAAATCTAGCAAGTTAGTAAGAGTGTCAAGTCAATCTGCCGAAATGTACATACATGTTACAAATCTAGCACTAATGGTTTTAAGTTATTATGTCATGTTGACATACTTGTTTGTGTTGACCAATTTAGTAAATTAGAATGCCCGGTTTGTGTACATGTATGCCTTGATATATAGATGAGTTCATGTTGTAACTAAATTATTGTAAAATTATGGCCCAAAATTCAATCAATGCCTAACCGTAGAGCGGGCCTATACATATATAGCACATAACTTACACTTTTATCCTCTCTTCGTATAAAAGAATTAATCTATAGGTGCTACGTTTAGACCTAACACTACTACAGAATCGACCTTCACAAGCGGTCTATTACAAGCGGTTAGTTGCGCACCGCTTATGCTCTCTGCGTCACAAGCGGTTCGTGTGCAACGGACCGAAAGGGATCTCTAGAAGCGGTTCTAGACACGAACCACTTCTAGAGCCTTAGCTTTAGAAGCGGTTCATGTCCCGAACCCCTTCTAGAGATCTACAAGTGGTTCGTGTCCCGAACCCCTTCTAAAGCTCTAGCTCTAGAAGCGGTTGAGGACACGAACCCCTTCTAGAGATTTACAAGCGGTTCGTGTCCCGAACCCCTTCTAAAGCCCTAGCTCTAGAAGCGGTTGGGGACACGAAACCCTTCTAGAGCCTAGAAGGGTTTCGTGTCCCCAACCGCTTGTAGAAGCCCAGTTTTTGAAATAATAAAAGGTATGCATGCCCTACTCTATCAGAGTGCACGCGTGGGTGGGTTGGCTAAATGGGTGAGACGTGGGTCACGAGGAGGGGTGAGAAGGTCGTGGGTTCGAATCCCAGTTCTTACAATATTATTTGCCTTTTAAAGTGACTTCTACAAGCGGTTATAAAACCGCTTGTGATACTGACGGGAGTATCACTCGCGGTTGTTTACAAGCGGTTCTAAAACCGCTTCTGAAAATGGTTTCGAACCGCTTGAGATAGTCTCATCTGCAGTAGTGTGATAAGCATTATATACTACTGCAACTTACTTTAGACAAGCAATATAGGACTAATATCATCACTGCTCCGTATAGACCTTCACACTAATAGGCCAAGGTATTACGAGTACTAACTAACAAGAACTTGATCTGACGTGGTGTATTATAGCTCTAGTTCTTGTTTGAACCCTGTAGTCTGTGATATAGAGATCCACCCACGGGAACAACCATACTGCAAAATAGTATGAATCCAAATTAAACTCATTTGTATCTATAAACGTCTATGCCATACATTAAAGGCTCCCCTCAAAAAGGAAGAACAAAAGACCTTCTATTTCGACTGCTATCAATTCCGATGTATAGCTAGGATGAAGTACATGACAAGTACTTGCAAAGCATTCAGCCCAAACCCGTAGCAAGATCTCGCACCTTTCCATGATTCTAGCACTTGGATCAGCTTAGATGGATATATATCACATTGAAGATAGATGTCTGAACAGTACTAAATATCAGCAATGATCAGAACACATGAAATGTTCACCTCTAGCTCTCTCTCTCTCTCTCCATTATTTACTCTAGTCCAGAGAGCGTGGGGAAGGAATCTAACAGCATCGCAGAACTGACCATTAAGAAACAAAACAATATATGTCATCACTTTGTAGGGACTACATGACAACTTAACTGGCCGGTAGTACTACATGCTAGAGATGTATCAGACATAGAACCATTTAGTTGGTACAACTGGAGTAATAAAGAGCCCAATCGCAATGATTCCAAGGCATGGTACAGCCCCAACGGCCAAGGTACACACGCAGCAGTAATACACAATCCATAACTAGATCAGGGGCTCATGTTTGGTACATTATTTCCCGTGGATCCGATCCAACTACCCAGTTAGACATGCAATTAAAAGTGAGCCCACGGCACATGCATGCATGGGGCTCTGCTTGTCAATGAACATTTATATATACATAAATGTGTCTATATATATGTGTATATACATTGTAACATATCCAGTGAAAACCATTCTTACTGTGAAAATTCAGTGAAACCCACGTGTACAAGTTTTGAAAAATTATCAAAAGTTACCATACGTAGAGGAGGTGAGCTTCTATAATCCTACAAAATTTGAAGACCAAACTTAACCGCATTTGAAAGATATGAAAAAGACAAACAGTAAAATAAATAGTGCTAAACAGTGAAAAATCACTGTTTAGGCTGAATTTGTCTTTTTTATATCTTTCAAGTGCGGTTGAGTTTGGTTTTCAAATTTTGTAGAATTGTAAAAGCTCACCTCCCCTACGTATGATAATTTTTAGAGAATTTTTCAAAATTTCTGTATGTTGGTTTCATAGAGTTTTCACAGTAAGGGTGGTTTTCACTGGATATGTTGCATATATATATATATATAGGAAAATGATTCCATACTCCTGGGTGTACGTATTCCCACCTTCAGTATACCATTTAAATGATGTTGTTATACCTCTTTATCCTTTTGAGTATACTCTAATACTAATTATAAGATACTCTAAAGTGAGTTCTACGAAAAATTTCATTAAAGTCCACCCTTTATAGCAATATTTGTTTATATATTCTTTTTACATATGGAAAAGGGTATGTAGTAAAAAAATAAAGGGTTCTCTTGAAATTTTTTCAACCATGTTGCATTGGAGTATCTTAGAATTATTATTGGAGTATACCGAAAGTGATAAAGGAGTATAAAGCGTTCATTTAAGTGGTATATTAGAGGTGGGAATATGTACTCCTAGGAGTACGGAAAAGGCTTCCTATATATATATATATATATATATATATATATATATATATATATATAATCTTTTCCGGGTGTAGTTACTCCCACCTCCAAAACACTACCTAAACGAGCTTGGAATATTCCTTTATCACTTTGGGTATAATCATATACTAATTATAAGATATTCTAATGTGAACCATATGAAAAAATTGTAAGGGAGTACATAGTTTTAATGTATTTTGCAAATACCTTTATATATACACATAAAAAGGATTATGTCCAAAAAATATAAATACCACCTCTGAAAAAATGTAAATACTACCTAGCTAGTCTTATATGCCCGTATACTACACGTACGTACCCTCCGTTATACGAGATAATCCCTACGTTGTAAGATACAACATAGAGAGTAATTACTCCCGGGAGTAGAAAAGAGGCTTCTTATAATATATATATATATATATATATATGTGTGTGTGTGTGTGTGTGTGTGTGTGTGATGAGGTGTCATTACAGACGGTTTTTTGCAAAAACAGTATGTGATGAGTCTCGAGCACATCACAGATGGTTTTTGGCTTAAACCGTCTGTGATGAGGGGGCACATCACAGACGGTTTTTGCCAAAAATCATCTGTGATGAGGGGGGCACAGCACAGACGGTTTTTTGTTAAAACCGTCTGTGATATAGGGCACATCACAGACGATTTTAGAAAAAAAACCGTATAGAATGACACTACTACAGAAAAGTTAATCACAGACGGTTCGAAAACCTCATCACAGACGGTTTTCTGAACCGTCTGTAAGCAAGTGTCAGTGATGACAAAGAATTATTGCAGACGGTTTTACAACCGTCTGGAAAAAATAACATCACAGACGGTTCCACTTACAAACCGTTTGTAATGTGGTATCATCTCAGATGGTTTCAGTTACAAACCGTCTATGATTAGTGGCATATCTCAGACGGTTTTAAGTAAAAACCGTCTGTGAAGTGTAAAATATCACAGACGGTTTCCCTTACAAACCGTCTATGATGTTTGGCATATCTCAGACGGTTTCAAATAAGAATCGTCTGTGAAGTATAATATATCACAGACGGTTCCAATTTTAAACCATTTGTGATTTTTCCTCATCACAGACGGTGCCACAGTTAGAACCGTCTATGATGCTTTTTTTCTATTTTATACTAAATTTAATATATTGCTAGCCTCAAGAATTGCTAGCCATGCCCTCTGAAACAAAAGACAGTATACAGAGTATGACTAGCATATTATTATGACAAATTTAAAAATTGTACTCCAATCACATGTTACACAACATACAGTGCATCCATTTCATGATTCAACTAACATCACACATTACAACATATGCACAACGCATCAATCCATTTCTAAATACAACAAATGTAATAATAACAAATTGGATTCGTAGTATAAATGACAAATTCACTTGAAGGTTTAGATTGAAATTAATATTAATGTCCGTAAACTCATTAATTGTTGAGCCTCGAGTAGCATCTCACTGTTGGATCTAAGACCTCACGCAGAAGAAGGCACAGAGTCGTCCTCGAATACTTCAAGGTCACTGCTCCAATTGATTCAGCGCATTGCCGTGCTCTGTCAATGAGGAAAGTAAAGTCTCGCGTGTATATAAATTAATAAGTGGAGACATTTGTTGGAAGATTGACAGACCTGCATGACATTGGTTTGCTTGGAACCAATGAGGAGTGACATGTTGTGGCAAACATAGAATCCACATAGGTCAATGGCCTTTGGTTGCTGGTGGCACTGCCAAAACAAAATAGTTTAATTAGTTCCAAAGGTATTATAATGGAGTGTGAAGGATTATTGCATACTATTGGATACCGGAAAGTTAAAAATATGCTTTAGAGTGGCCGGGCCCTTCTTGTGTGGCCCTCCCGTCATTTTGTAGACACCGAACGACGTGTCGAGAAAATCTCTGATAGGCTTCAAATCGTGGGTGCCGCCCTTTTTGGAATCAAGATAAATGACCCGGTTCTGTCTCGGTATAATTACGATTAGAACTCAGTGATACCTACAAAGGTATGTCGTCGTGGTCATTGAACCTGACGAATACCCATACCAGGGATACCCCATAGCAAAGTATACATCTATTTCAAGATCGCGTTTCTCCGAGTTATCTAGCCCCGGAGTTCGAGCCGAAGGAGAAACCGACGTGGCCTTCGTCCCTTACTGGAAAGGGGGATTTGCCGCCGAACCTCGGGTCGGACGCACCCGCCGGCCCCGACCGATCCGGGGCCAACATCTCCGCAGGCACCTACTCCGACCCGACCCCAAGATCGTACTACCACAGCTCGACCGACCCCAACCAGGGTCCCCGCAAGCCTCGGCCCCACCGATCTCGCCACGCCGCCAGATCACGCCAAGCGGGCCACCTGTCGCACGTAACGGTAATATTGGGGTGGACGGTTCCTTCCCAAGGCAACCAGAGGGCGGCCTCAGCTAAAGCACCCATCTTATCAAGACGTCAGCGTCTGACAGACGCTCAGAGGACAGATATGCGTCCTCCGAAAAAGGCGCCGCCCGTTGTGTCTACCCACCCCGCATGGGACACACTGAAGCTTGTCAGTCATCATGACCAAAGACCAGGTCGCCCAGACGAGGAGCCGGCCCGTCATCATGACCGAAGACTAGGACGCCCGGACGGGGCATTCCCTTGTCTTCTTTTCAAATCCTCGTAACTGCCCCCTCGCCTATATAAAGGAGGCGGGCCCTTGGAGGAGGGGATAGATTTTTCTTTCCTTCACACGCACTCGCATGAAGTTCGCCACCGGCACCGCCTTTAGCTCGCTTCCAGGTTCTCCGACCGGATCGGCGCCAGCTTAGGAAAGCCCTCCCGACTTCTTCTTCCCGAGTGAGTGCTAGGGGCCTGTCCTTAGCCTCCGTTTGTAATTTCTGTTTTGCTCCTTGAGCTCAAGGCAATACAAACTGCCACCACGAACTGGAAGTAGGGACATTCGGCCCGAACCAGTATAAATCTGAGGCTTCTTTGGTCTAACCATTCGAGGAGAGGGAGCGCGTGATCCCCTACACTTACGAATTTACTTGCCAGTTATACGAAACGCCGACAGAACCTAACTTCGAGGTGAGATATATAGTAGAATCAACGAGTATAGCATCTGGACGAAGCACTTACTGCGGGTTGTAGGGTAAAAGTATGAATTTTTGTCCTAATGAGCCCAGACATCGTTTGCATGTAGTCATAAACGAATTGTTTATCTTCGTCCATGGTTTGTTGGGACAAAATGTGTGGGTCGATGAAACCCACCGGTTCTTTCCTTGTTATTGCTTTCAGGATCATGATCCTACATATACAAAATGAAGGATGATATATATATGACATTTATCGGTCGTCGAAATGTAGGCGGTGCACTTACATTGACCAAAGATCTTATGAGTGAGGCGTCGGCGCCCGAGGTTGTAATAAATCGAACAAGTCGTTGAAGCCGACCACAAAGACACCATCTAAAGCCTGGTGTAAGAAATACTCCTCCGAGAAGGTCACGGAGATACTCGTTTGCCGTTCTGCTACCGGCTTGTTGGCTTGTTGTATGCACCATTGTTGCAATCTAAAGCAGGATAATGAAAGCGTCTCGTTGCGGTCAGCCGGTACGAATGGTTGCCCCAGCTCGAATTGTCACGCCAATGGGGCAAACGGAAAGTCATGGGCTGACGTGGTATATTTCGATTTGCCCTTGTCTCCGCGTGCCCTGCTACCAAGCTTCGTCTTCTCAGGAAATGATTGGGCCCTTACTGCAGGAACGGTCTGCGCGGGACGAGACGCTGTAGCCGATTTGGCTGGCTCGTTCCGTGCATGGCATGGCTTTGGTAGTGTTGGTAGTTCCGGCGCATGATGTAGTGCATCTGGGACTGCTTGTACCTTCGGTGCTCCTAGGTGGGCATCGAAGGAGATGTGCTTCTTAGGCCACTGGATGAATGTGCCGATGGCATCCCCTAGTGTGACGATCTCGTCGTTTGGGGGGAAGTCCAGCGTGACGGCCTTGAAAATTTCATGTACACCATCGACATTGACCTTCGCGTAGCCCGGCTGTAACGGTTGAACGTGCAGTAATGACCCTTCTCCGGATGCATACGCTTGTCCCCAAGTAGCCTGCAGGGGAACAGAGTCGTTGGCAAGCCTCACTTGCAGATTGCACGGTGTGCCCCCCTACATAAGGGTACACAAGTAATTAGCTAACAAGTCCAACATTAAAAGTGTAGGTAAGGATCATTGTAGACATGTTACCTGCGTGTTGTCATCAGGAGGAAATCTGGCTTAATGCACAGAGGTGGACGCGCAGCTGCTCCGACGGTTGGTTGGGCTGAACTGCACATGTGCTTCTTGGGCTAGCACGTTCTATGCATGCCTCTCCTCAGCCACCCTTTGCTCCAGCCTTTCCTCGAGGCTTCGTAGCTGATCATTGAACTGCGCTCTAAGCCTTTCCTCAACCCTTTCCTCAATAAGGGCTACGAGCTGTTCCTCACGCTCGGCTTTGCTTCTCTTCCTACTCCGGTACGTGGCCGAGTCCTGTGGGAATCCCATTTTCCATGGAACGAAAACACCTAGGCCTCTGGTGTGACCCGGGTGCTCCTTATTTCCCAAGACCGTGGAGAGCATGTCTTTCTCTCTGTTCGAAGTGAAAGAGCCCTGGGAAGATTCCGTGCTCAACGATATGAGGCGTTGGGACACTTCCTCATCAGCGGGGTTAGCAAAGGACACGCCGCCCGCAGAAGTGTGACGTGACCTTGCTCTTACCCAGTTTCGGGCACGCGGGTCCATGATCGAGGCAAATGGCGGTGCGACCTCATTCTGGACTGCCTCGTCATCCTCCCTCGTCCATTGCGCCATCTTACCCGCTGCATCAGTTGAGCCGAGTGCGGTGGGTGTGTGTTTTTTGACTGGACGGTCTTGTGAGCCGCGCTTTGAAGCATGAACTCTTCCGTCGTCTTCAACTCAACAAATTGCCACCAAACATCTTCAGAGATGAACCCGTATTTCTCGAATGACGCGAATATTTCGGTCACCAGGTTATCGCGCTCCTCATCTGTCAGCGTCTTCCATGATGGATAGGTGATGGGGACCCGTTCACGCCCAATGATCCCGCACATGGTCCGAAAAGCTGCCACAGCCTTTGGAGGCGCGGTAGGGGCCCCATCATGCAGATCGACCGCCGTGATGGTGTATCGGCTTTGAGGCCTTTTACTAAGCCCTCTTGCAATGCGCCTATTTCTTTCTACGTTGGGTGCATCATCAGATCCCTTCGGCGCGGAGGATTGAGGAGACGCCATCTTGTATGATGTAAGGTTAAGAGTAGGTAAGTTAAGAGAAGCAAATTTAAGAGAAGATTTTTTTGGACTGTTGGACAAGATGCGAGTGTAAGAGCAAGATTATATTCATTATTACTTCTAAGTATACGAGAATACATATAATCAACAAACAACCAACATGACATAAACAAGATGATATTAAACAAGTTTAAGGCATCCATCAAACTTTATCTCAAAGAGAGGAATTAATTTTGTTGTGCTCTCTTAAACATTCTGCAAAACAAAGTTAGCTTGACAGAATATTACATATGCAGAAGTTGCAGTAGGAACTCCCCCCTTAATGGAAGCATGATCAGAACTTTAACAATCATGACATATTTGGACTATATTAGAACCTCTCCGGGTTGCCTTCACTATCACTTCCCTCACTCAGAGCTGAAGTATAGGACCGACAGACACCGCTGATTCGGTACCAAGTCAGAAAGCACGTGCACGCTCCCTATACTGCTTACCCTGTAAGCTGTCACCCCGAGGTATCAAAGGTAAGACATCAGAATCCTACTAAACTAGGTCTTCCCATTCAGATATGTAGTTGTACGAGAGACTCAGGTCAAAGGCTTGCAAGGTGAAGTCCTCAACTGACCAAGGCAAGACTTCCTTCTCTCAGATTTTGGCACACAGCCCTCACAACACTCAACCCACCCCAATTGCCACACAGGCCCACCTGGCACAAAGCCTCGGTCCACTTGCCCCAGTATAAATCAATTCCACCCCAAGTTATTTAACGGTGCAACACATGCCCGTAATCATCTTTCATGCAGAACCACACAGGTCTCTACATTCCAGTTTCAATACCAACATCATTCCACCTTTTATCAAAATGCATTCACTATTCTTTAGTCAATGTAACTTTTGTAATCCAAATAGAATTGTTCGCGTTATAAGCATGGCTAAGCAACTATTCACGGTCTAGCCTCCCGTGTTGGCACAATATTATCAACCAACTAATATTACCAAACTTAGGTTATCAAAGGAATCATGGCATATGAATAATAATAACAAGGTGACATAAACAATTAGGTTGATTAGCCAATTCACCCAAAGTATTTAAATCCATTTTTAGTTGAATTAGCATACATAGTTTGAAACAAAATACATTTTTAAAATTTAGGAGCAACATGGTCAAAGCATAACTTGCCTTCAAAAAGTTGCTGATCCTGACTCGAAGCTTGATCTTGCTCTAAGAATTCCCCCTCGTAAGTCTCCGGCAAATCAACGTCTACGCAAATCATAAGTTCACACAATAAATATATTTTTCAGAGAGCAAACTGAACTCTAAAAATTCCACAAAATTCACCAATAAATAGATCTTGATTTTACAAATTTTTAGAAATTGAAATCACTCAAATCGGAGTTAAAACGCAAAAGTTATAGCCATTTGAAGTTTTAAAATAAATCAAAAAGAATAAACCGAATTTCTTCATTTATTTTTATACGGAAAATTCGGCATTTATGACGTCACATGACTATTTATGACGTCAACACTGAAAATATTTTCGGCCGAATATATTTATTAAAGAAATTCGGAATTTATGACGTCAACATGACGCCACCGCCGACGTCAAGATTCATCGTGCCAAGATCGACAAGTGGGTCCCATCGATGACATCATCGTTGGACGTTAGCATGACACGTGTCATGATCCGTCGTGACACGTGGCGCATTTAACTATCAACCGAGAGGTTGATTTAATCTCAACCGTCCGATTAAAAATGTACTACCGATCTATTCCGACGCTTTCGGCCGACACTCGGTGTTGACACGTGGCCCAATCTCAACCACCGGATCAAAATCTAACGGCAGAGATTAAATCGAATAACGACGCAGCTGACTCGGTCAAACGCCAAGATTCGTGTGCTTGCCACGTGTCTCAATCTGAGCCGTGCGATGAAATCAATGGCCAAGATTGCATCGACACTTCGGATCGTTACTACGGAGCTGACACGTGGCTTAACCGTGACCATCGGATCAAAATCAAACGGCGAATATTGACTGAGTGACGTCGATAGCAATGGCGGCTCTGTTGCCTCGGTTCCCGCGTAACACGCGTCAGCCCAGGACTGGCCTGGCGCGCGGCGCAATCCATACCGTAAATTCAAAAACCGATGGCTCGGATTAGATCTAACATACGCGGCGTGACTGGCGACGTGGATGCCCCGGTGCGCGACGCGTGGATGCATCTGCACCGTACGTCCAAGATCCAATGATCTAGATCAAATCAATCCTACACTATCGGTACAGATCGAACGGCTACAATCAATTACACTACGTGGCTATACTAGAATCACTCGATCTAGATCTAACGGCAGACAATTGAAGATGATGTTTACTGTACTATGGCTACGTGGCTAGATCTAGGCCATCCAACACGAATCCAACGACTAACATTAAAGCACACGTGGGCGATCCCGCTGCGGGCACGTGGCACTATCCTAGCCATTCATTTTAGATCTACAGCTACGGTTTAAAGATGAGGCTTACTGTTTTAAAGGTGACGTGGTGCAATCAGAGACGTTGATCGTGGATTGGACGGTCGAGGAAGCTCCCGAGACTTGACGATGGCGCGGCGAGGAGAGGTGGCCGGAGAGGAAGAAGACAACCACGCGCACGGCGTTCCAGTGATGCTCCGTCGAAGTGAGGTAGCTCCACGGGTGCGGCTCGTCACGAGGGGTACTCCGGTGGTCACAATAGCGGCGGAGGGTCAACGGAGAGGGCGCAAACAGCGGCGGAAAGGCTACGGACTTCGGTGAGCAACAGCGGCTAAACGACGGTGAGATGGACGGTGTGGATTAGGGCAACAGGTGCGCATGGCGAAGAGCTTTCCCGCGAGGTCATCGGCCGGCTTTATAGCCTCTGGAGGCAAGTTCAAATGGCGGTTTAATGCGGCAGATTCCCTCGACAGCGGCGGCGGCGGTGGCGTTATCGGAAGACGAAATGAAGCGACGTGGCCTCATCTCGCGCGTACACACGGCGACGATCGAGCGACTCAGGGCGGCGAAACGACGCGGGCGAATCACAGTCGTAGGATGAAGATCCAACGGTTGGCGATCGGTGGCTTTAGGGTTTCAATGGTGGCGGGCGTGCAAGACAAGAATGGGCTCGACCCATTCTCGTTCATCGAATTTTTATTGCTTTGCGAATAAAAATAATTCCAAAATTTCATTTGAATTATTTGAGGCTTCTAAAATATCAGAAAAATTCTGAAAAAATTCTAGAAAATACTTTACAACATTTTGAACTCAAATAAAATATTTTCATTTATATTTTATTAAAAATTTTCTACTATTAAATAAATTTTCAAAGAAAGATTAATTCCAGAAATTCAAATAAATCCAAGTAAATTCCAGAAATTCTTAAGAATTCAAAATAATTTGCAAAATTCAAAAATAGCCAAATTTTAGGATGTTACAAACCTTCCCCCCTTAACAGAATCTCGACCCCGAGATTCAGGGCTAGCTAGAGAAGAGGTTGGGAAACTCCTTCAAATCTTCCTCACGTTCCCAAGTTGCTTCGCTTTCCGTGTGATTGCTCCATTGAACTCTGCAGAAGCGGGTTGACTTGTTCCTTGTTTCACGATCCATGGTGTCCAAAATCTTAACTGGGTATTCCTTGTAGGTCAGATCTTCTTGTAATTCTATATCCTCCAAGGGTGTCTGTTCTGCTGGCACTCGAAGGCACTTCTTCAATTGAGATACATGGAATACGTCGTGCACTCCTGCCAAAGATTGCGGCAACTCTAGCTGGTATGCAACTTCTCCCTTGCGGCTCAGAATCTTGAATGGACCCACATATCTCGGAGCAAGTTTTCCTTTAGCATGGAACCTTTTAACTTCCTTGAGTGGCGTGACCTTGAGATAAACATAGTCTTCTGGTTCAAAACTCAAATCACGGCATCGGTTATCTGCGTAACTCTTTTACCTGGATTGTGCAGTCTTCAACCTTTCTCTTATCAGAGCAATCTTCTCCTCTGCATCTGAGAGTATGTCTGGTCCAAAAACATGACGTTCTCCGCCTCGTTCAATTCAAAGGTGTTAAACACGATGCCGACCATACAAAGTTTCAAAAGGCGACATTTTTAAACTAGCCTCGATAGCTATGGTTGTAACTGAACTCGGCATATGGCAAGCATTTATCCCACGATGTGGTATATGACAATGCACAAGCTCTTAGCATATCTTCAAGTATCTGGTTAACCCTCTCAGTCTGCCCATCTGTCTACGGATGGTATGTTGTACTGAAGTTCAAACGGGTACCCATAGCTGTATGCAGCTTATCCTAAAATCTTGAAGTAAATTGGGTACCTCTATCCGATACTATCTTCTTAGGTACACCGTGCAAACACACAATTCTTGCCATATACAGTTCCGTTAACTTATCTCCAGAATAAGTTGTTTTTACAGGTATGAAATGTGCAACCTTTGTTAACCGATTCACTATGACCCATATGGAGTCATACCCACCTTGAGTCCTTGGCAAGCCGGTGATGAAATCCATCCCGATTTCCTCCCATCTCCATTCTGGTATTTTTAGTGGTTGTAGCAGTCCTGCTGGTCTCTGATGCATGGCTTTGACTCTTTGGCACACATCGCATAATGCTACATGCTCAGCTACTTCTTTCTTCATGTTCGGCCACCAAAATCTTTCCTTGAGATCTGGTACATTTTTGCCATCAAGGGGTGAATTGAATACTTGAGTCATGTGCTTCTTCCAAAGATTAATCGCTTCAATTCGGTTTATGGGGTACACAGATTCATTCTTTATCCATGTGGTACCTGCTCATCTACTCAAGTCCTTGGCTAGATCTTCGTCCATCTTGGATTTGATTCTATTAATCTTCTCATCATCCTTTTGACCTTTCCTGATCTGCTCTTCCAGGGTCGGCTTAACCTCCAAGGTAGCTAGGAATCCTTCCGGTACGACTTCCAATCTTAACTTCTGAAGCTCTTTACATAAATCAGTCTGTTCTTCTGCTATCATCAAATTCAAGCTATAACTTTTCCGACTCAAAGCATCTGCCACCACGTTTGCTTTTCCTGGATGGTAGTGAATTCCGATGTTATAATCCTTGATTAACTCTAACCATCTTCTTTATCTCATATTCAGGTCTGATTGGGTAAATATATACTTTAGACTTTTGTGATCTGTATATATTTCACATCGGTTTCCGATGAGATAGTGATGCCATATTTTAAGGGCGTGCACTACAGCAGCTAGCTCTAAATCATGAGTTGGGTAATTCTGCTCATGTGGCCTTAACTGCCTTGATGCATAAGCTACTACTTTGCCGTTCTGCATCAGCACACATCCAAGTCCTCGACGCGAAGCATCACAAGATATATCAAAATTATCCTTAGTATTCGCAACACCAAAAGCAGTGGGTTAAACGCTTCTCTGACTCTTGGAAACTCTTTTTGCACTCGGGCGACCACATAAACTTTTTCTCTTTCTTTAGCAATTGCGTGAGAGGTCTCGCAATTGAAGAAAATCCTTCAATGAACCGGCGGTAATACCCCGCCATACCAAGAAAACTTCTGATTTGGGTAACTGACTTTGGTTGTTCCCAATGTAATACTGCCTCCACTTTCTTCGGATCGATACTATTTTCTTGGCGGTCATTACATGACCTAAGAACTCAACCTTCTTTTTCCAGAAGTCGCATTTACTGAATTTCGCATATAACTGGTTTTCCCTTAACTTTTCCAAGACCATCCTTAAATGTCCAGCATGCTCTTCCTCCGACTTGGAATAAACCAAAATGCCATCAATGAACACGACGACGAACTTATCCAAATATTACATGAACACTTTGTTCATCATATTCATGAAATATGTTGGGGCATTAGTCAGTCCAAAAGACATGACGGTGAATTCATAATGGCCATACCTAGACGAGAAAGCTGTCTTTGATATGTCCTCAGTCCGAATCTTTAACTGATGATATCTGGATCAAAGATCTATCTTAGAGAAAACTCCTGCTCCTCTTAACTGATCAAAAAGATCGTCTATCCTGGGCAAGGGATATTTGTTCTTTATCATCACATCATTAAGTGCACGATAATCTATACACATTCTAAAGCTTCCATCTTTCTTCTTTAAAAACAATACCGGGGCTCCCCACGGTGATGAGCTAGGTCTTATAAATCCCTTCTCCAATAATTCCTCAATTTGCTTCTTCATTTCTACCAATTCCTCAGTAGACATCCTGTAGGGTCTCTTGGCTATTGGAGCTGTTCCGGATACTAACTCAATTACAAACTCTATTATCCCTGTCCGGTGGCATTCCAGGTAAATCCTCAGGAAATGCATCCGGGTACTCGTTAACTACGGAGACATCTTCCATATTCACAGTCTTCATACTATTGATCATCAGTTGACCATCCTGGGCAGCAAGTGCTTGAATCTCCACCTTCCTACCATCTGAGCTCTCAACGGTTACAACCCTCCATCCACAATCTAATACTGCCTTGTGCTTGGATAACCAATCCATTCCCAGAGAAGGTTGGGGGTCTGGTTCTCACAAAATCCGACAGTCTTGATTGATGTCCATGGTGCATAGCTTGGTTGTTGTTGTTGGCTACACCGATTCTCAAGAATCGCCTGATCTGCGTGATCATAGTCTGCATCAGCTAGGTCTGGGCAGACAAGAAAGCTCCTAAGTTGTTCATGTCAACAGGTGGTGGTTGGGGATTGGGTGCTTCGTTGTTGTTGCCTCTCTGCTGTGCATTGTTTCCTCCAGCTCCACTGCTTCCACGAGTGTTCACCATCTGAAGAACAAGGAATTTAGGGAAAAGAGGAAATAGAGTGGACAAGTACACAAGAATCTTATGCGGGGAGAAGATTTGACTCGAACATAAGCACACAATTTTATTTAATATCATAGGGATATGGCCGCTCACAAGTGCCTACAAGCATTGCGGCACATACACATTAAGCAAACATAGGAATTGTTCATCATAATAAACCATAACAACTCATAGAGTTCAGATCCAAGCAAAACGTTCTAAGACGGACTCAATTAAACTGACTCAATAAACTTGACTCAACACATGAGTCAACCCTGGCGAAAACTAACACTCTCTAGTCGTCGAGCCATCCAGGCTGCGGTCCTCTAGGTGGGTACTGCGGTGGGTGCGGCGGCATAGGGGCGAACTGATCCTAGTGCCCCACTGCTGGCGGAACAAAAGAGCCCACCGACTCTGCTGGCTCCGGGGTTGCTTGCTCGGGTGCTGGTGGCTCTGGCACCACCTACACTGGTGCCTCCTGAACTGTGCCTCCTGCACCGGCGCCTCCTGCCTAGGCTCGGGCTCCTCAGGGTCGGGGTCGTGCAGCTCTAGCTCCGGCTCTGGCTCAAGTCCCTCCAGGATCTCCTCCAACTCGCGAATCCTCCTGGTATACTCAGACATACCCTCTCTAACCTCCTGCAGCTGGGTCCTGAGCTCCGCAACCTCATCGCGAGCCCTCTGCAGCTCCTGGACTGTCTCGTCCAAGGTCTCCTCCTGGGCGATGGCGTATCTCACCAAGTGGTTGATCGTAGCGTCATCGTCGTCGATCGGATCCCGGTCGAAGCGGTTGTCCCGGCGCGGATGGTGTCGGAAAACCGTGCCCTCAAGCTCGACGGAGTAGGTGCGGGCGATCTTCCGCATCGCAAGGCGTGCGGTCTCCTGGATGCCAGCCTCGAACGTGGACCTCCTGCAGCTGACGTGGACAGGACGACTGGCTCTCCCCCTGTCTCGCGCGTAGACGGTGACCTTCACGCCCCGTGCAATGTCCCTCGCCTGCACCACGAAGTGTTCAGAGATCGGCCTCACGAAGCCCTCCAAAAACTGTAGCAGATACCACAGCTCGGCAGCGAAGCCTCCAGTGCGCTCGCCAAAGGTGTGAATCCTCCTCATCTGCCAAAATACACCTCGTTAGAACTAGATTTTGAAATCATAAAGTAATAACAGAAAATTGCAGCATAGATGCGATTTAAGAAGAAAAAGATTGGTCAAGATTTCATTCATAATCTTGTGCAATTTTAACCTTTAGAAAATAACCTTATCTTAATCGGCCAGTCTACCTAGGGTCAAGTCCTACAGTCGGTATGCTCTGATACCACCTCTGCTGCGTTCTCGAATTTGCAAATCCGACACTCGTGTACTTTGTACTAGTCCAGATCGCTTAGTGCACACAAGCTAAACAGGTTTAAAGTACCAATACATACACAAATGAATAACATCAAAGTACTTCAAACATGTATATAAACGAGTGTACGACCTTATGGTCATCCTTACAATAGTATGCCACATGGCTTACAATAATCAAAGTAACAAAAGTTCAAGAATGAAAAATAAATCTTCGTAGTGCTCCATCTCCGCCACAGGTGCCTCGACAAAGGCTTGATCCCTAGTTATCGACTCGATTTAACTCTTCCACATCTGTTGGTGTAGCCTCTTCTTACGGTAGATTTTGTCCGCAAGGGTGAGTACACACCGTACTCAACAAGTCATGCACAGAATGCAGTTCTATTACTACATGCATGGCTTATTCAAAGAAATGGCTTTACTGGTTATTTTGCTATTGCATCAATATTTTAGACTACTATTTATTTAGATTGAAAGCATCAAAACTATATAACCATTATATTTCTCAATTTATTTTCCACATTGTTTTGGACACACAGTCCCTAATCAACATTCATCATTTACTTTGGCACATAGCCTTCCACCCCATTTTATTTTCAAACACTACCCCTTGACTATAATCCCCGAGCATTGTCCAGTACCGTGGACTCGGCTATTCGAACAGTTTTGACGCTCTGCAGAGGTTGTACACTTTACCCACAAGATACAGTCGCATACCACAAAGGTAGTTGACCGTAACAAAGCCTTTCAGAGACTTCTATCTCCACCTAAGAACCTCTCTGGGTTGCCTTCACTATCACTTCCCTCACTCAGAGCTGAAGTATAGAACTGACAGACACCGTTGGACGGGTACCAAGCCGTAGCACAGGCACACTCCCCTATACAGTTACCCCGTGTAACTGTCACCCCGAGGTATCAAAGGTAAGACATTAGAATCCTACTAAACTAGGTCTTCCAATTCAAACATGTGGTTGTACGAGTGACTCAGGTCAAAGGCTTGCAAGGTGAAGTCCTTAACTGACCAAGGCAAGAGTTCCTTCTCTCAGATTTTGGCACACAGCCCTCACAACACTCAACCCACCCCAGTTGCCACACATGCCCACCTGGCACAAAGCCTCGGTCCACTTGCCGATCTCAATCAATTCCACCCCAAGTTATTTAACTGCAACACATGCAGAATCATCTTTCATGCGAACCACATGTGTCTCTACATTCCAGTTTCAATACCAACATCATTCCACCTTTTATCAAAATGCATTCACTATTCTTTTGTCAATGTTACTTTTGTAATCCAAACAGAATTGTTCGCGTTATAAGCATGGCTAAGCAACTATTCACGGTCTAGCCTCCCGTGTTGGCACAATATTATCAACCAACAAATATTACCAAACTTAGGTTATCAAAGGAATCATGGCATATGAATAATAATAACAAGGTGACATAAACAATTAGGTTGATTAGCTAATTCACCCAAAGTATTTAAATCCATTTTTAGTTGAATTAGCATGCATAGTTTGAAACAAAATACATTTTCAAAATTTAGGAGCAACATGGTCAAAGCATAACTTGCCTTCAAAAAGTTGTTGATCCTGACTCGAAGCTTGATCTTGCTCTAAGAATTTCCCCTCGTAAGTCTCCGGCAAATCAACGTCTACGCAAATCATAAGTTCACACAATAAATATATTTTTCAGAGAGCAAACTCAACTCTAAAAATTCCACCAAATTCACTAATAAATAGATCTTGATTTTACAAATTTTTAGAAATTGAAATCACTCAAATCGGAGTTAAAACGCAAAAGTTATAGCCATTTGAAGTTTTAAAATAAATCAAAAAGAATAAACCGAATTTCTTCATTTATTTTTATACGGAAAATTCGGCATTTATGACGTCAGCATGACTATTTATGACGTCAGCACCGAAAACATTTTCGACCGAATATATTTATTAAAGAAATTTGGAATTTATGATGTCGAGATGACGCCATCACGACGTCAAGATTCATCGTACAAGATCGACAAGTGGGTCCCACTGATGACATCATTGTTGACGTTAGCATGACAGGTGTCATGATCTGGTCGTGACACGTGGCGACGAACTATCAACCGAGAGGTTGATTTAATCTCAACCGTCCGATTAAAATGTACTACAGATCTATTCCGACGCTTGGTCGACACTCGGTGTTGACACGTGGCCCAATCTCAACCACCGGATCAAAATCTAACGGCAGAGATTAAATCGAATAATGACGCAGCTGACTCGGTCAAACGCCATGATTCGTGCGCTTGCCACGCATCTCAATCTGAGCCGTGCGACGAAATCAACGGCCAAGATTGCACCGACACTTCGGATCGTTACTACGGAGCTGACACGTGGCTTAACCGTGACCATCGGATCAAAATCAAACGGCGAATATTGACTGAGTGACATCGACAGCAGCGGCGGCTCTGTCGCCTTGTTCGCAGAACACGCTACGGATCGGGCCCGCGCGGGCGGCGCAATCCATACCAGAATTCAAAACCGACGGCTCGGATTAGATCTAACATACGCGGCGTGACTGGCGACGTGGATGCCCCGGTGCGCGACGCGTGGATGCATCCGCACCGTACGTCCAAGATCCAACGATCTAGATCAAATCAATCTTACGCTATCGGTACAGATCCAACGGCTACAATCAATTACACTACGTGGCTATACTAGAATCACTCGATCTAGATCTAACGGCAGACAATTGAAGATGATGTTTACTGTACTATGGCTACGTGGCTAGATCTAGGCCATCCAACACGAATCCAACGACTAACATTAAAGCACATGTGGGCGATCCCGCTGCGGGCACGTGGCACTATCCTAGCCATTCATTTTAGATCTACGGCTACGGTTTAAAGATGAGGCTTACTGTTTTAAAGGTGACGTGGTGCAATCAGAGACGTTGATCGTGGATTGGATGGTCGAGGAAGCTCCCGAGACTCGACGATGGCGCGGCGAGGAGAGGTGGCCGGAGAGGAAGAAGACGACCACGCGCATGGCGTTCCAGTGATGCTCCGATGAAGTAAGGTAGCTCCACGGGTGCGGCTCGTCACGAGGGGTACTCCGGTGGTCACAACAGCGGCGGAGGGTCACCGGAGAGGGCGCAAACAGTGGCGGAACGGCTACGGACTTCGGTGAGCAACAGCGGCTAAACGGCGGTGAGATGGATGGTGTGGATTAGGGCAACAAGTGCGCACGGCGAAGAGCTTTCCCCGAGGTCATCGGCCGGCTTTATAGCCTCGGGAGGCGAGTTCAAATGGCGGTTTAATGCGGCGGTTTCCCTCAACAGCGGTGGCGGCGGTGGCGTTACTGGAAGACGAAACGAAGCGACGTGGCCTCATCTCGCAGACACGCCATGATTTATCGAGCGACTTCGTATGCGGCGAACGACGGCGAATCACAGACGTAGGATGAAGATCCAACGGTTGGCGATCGGTGGCTTTAGGGTTTCCTACGAAGTTGTAGTGGTACAAGACAAGAATGGGCTCGCCCATTATCGCTCATCGGATTTTTATTGCTTTGCGATTAAAAATAATTCCAAAAATTCATTTGAATTATTTGAGGCTTCTAAAATATCAGAAAAATTCTAAAAAAAATTCTAGAAAATACTTTACAACATTTTGAACTCAAATAAAATATTTTCATTTATATTTTATTAAAAATTTTCTACTATTAAATAAATTTTCAAAGAAAGGTTAATTCCAAAAATTCAAATAAATCCAAGTAAATTCCAGAAATTCTCAAGAATTCAAAATAATTTGAAAAATTCAAAAATAGCCAAATTTTAGGATGTTACATTAATACATGTCCATATACACATACACCTGCTTAATTTTAATCAATACATGCATCTCACTAATTAATACTTGTCATTAATTTAATTTAATATAGGAACACTTGGTATATATACATAGGTCAGGTCCTTATGACAACACTTGTTTATTATTTTGTACAAAAATTACCCCTTCACGATGATCAACACGTGTGTAGCTAGCTTCGTCAGGTTGGTCTTCCTGGATTGTGACGCCGGTACCAATAGGAGGCAACTCGTCGAACTGATTGTATTCTTCCTCATCTACCACATTCTCGACTCCGACAATCCGCCTTTTTCCCTAAAGAACAATGTGGCGTTGCTTGTTGGACGGGTCGGTTACATAGAAGACTTGAACAACTTGGTTGGCGAGAACGAATGGTTCCTCTTGGTATCCGAGACGTTCGAGGTCCATAGCCAGACACCGCATTTGTCAACCTTCACGTGCTGCAGGTTAACCCAACGGCACCGAAATAAGGGGATCTTGAATAGCACATAGTCGAGCTCCCAAATTTCCTTAATGAACCCATAGTACGAGCTCCTCATCGATCCAGCGGTATTCATCGCATCGATGCGAACACCGCTATTCTGGTTTGTGCTCTTCATGTCGTGTAAAATGTGTACCCATTTAAATCATATCCTTTCCATGTTACAACCGTAAAAGCTGGCCCTTTTGCCAACCATGTCAGCGTCTCACCTGACATGCTTCCCGTAATGGGCTGTCGCTCCTTGAACCAACTGTTGAAGTGAAGGTTATCCGTTCGATGATCCAAGATCTACCCACGCCGATTCTCTTCAGTAGCCAATTCTTGTGCTCCTCGATATACGGGCCACAATAGCCATGTGTTGCAAAAGCGTGAAATGGGCTTTGGCGACGAATCGATCGTGTGATTGCTTTCCTTCCGATGGTCCCGATGCCATGCAGCCTCCCCTCATGGCGGGATCGAGGCACACCTATTGGTTCGACCTGAGCCATGTAATCCACGCAGAATTCGATGACCTCTTCTGTTGCATAACCTTCGATAATTCTACCCTTCTACGAGATCGATTCCGTGACGAGGACTTGAGAATTCCCATGTACCTCTCGAACGGGTACATGCTACGAGGAACACAGTTCAAGACATCTTTATCTCCTCACAAGGAGAACAATGAGATGGACCATGATATCGAAAAATGACGGAGGGAAATACATCTCAAGTTTACATAGAGTCATTACCACCTCGCCCTGCAGAGCATCAAGTCCTTCGGGATCGATGACCTTTCGAGCAATTGTGTTAAAGAAATAACATGACCTTGTGATTGTCTCCTAACCTTGGTCGGTAAAATACTTCTAATTGCCACAGGGAGCATCTGTGTCATAAGCACATAGCAATCATGGGACTTCATGCCAGTTAAACTCAAATTGTTCATCGAAACAAGTCTCTTCAGGTTGGATGAGTAACCGGATCGAACTTTCACACCATGCAAGCATTGGCACAGTTCCTTTCTCTCGACCTTGGACAGAGTGTAACTAGCAGGCTCGCAGTATGTTCGGCCTTTTTCAGTCTCTTTCGGTGCTAACTCAGGTCTGATGCCTATATCGACCAAGTCAAGATGTGCATTGATACCGTCCTTTGTTTTACCCTTAATGTTCAGTAAGAGACCAATCAAGCTATCACAGACATTCTTCTCTACGTGCATTACATCGATGCAGTGCTGAACTTCTAGGTGCTCCCAATAAGGTAGGTCCCAAAATATTGATCTCTTCTTCCACATGCTCTTCTCACGGGTCCTCGATTTATGTCCCTTCCCTAGCACAACATCCAACTTCTTAACCATATCATGAATGTCTGACCCGTTTAAAGGCTTTGGAGCTAAAGTGTCTTCGGTTGTGCCGTCGAATTGTTTCTTCATCTTGAGGTATGGGTGATTTCTCCGAAGGAACCTACGGTGACGCATGTACACGGTTTTGCGTGAGTGATTCACCAGACACTCTTGTCATCCAAGCAAAGGTGTACATGCTTTGGCTCCTTTTGTACTCGCCCGATAGGTTAGCAAGGGCGGGATAATCATTTATGGTGCGTAACAATAGGCGGCGCAAAGTGAAGTACTCTCGCCAGAGCATCCTATACCGCACCCCAGAGCCCACAATGTGTTCAGATCTTCCACCAATGGTGGTAGGTACACATCAATATCGTTACCAGGTTGCTTCAGGCCTTCGATGAGTACAAACATCAATATGTACTTTCGCTTCATACACAACCAAGGAGGAAGGTTGTACACACGAGATTTACAGCCAAGTGCTATGACGGCCGCTTATGTTACCAAAAGGATTCATTCCATCCAGACTAATCCGATCCTTATATTCCTCGAATCACGCGAATTCTTCAAACCTCCTATCAATGTTTCTCCACCGAGTTGAATCTGCAGGTGCCTAGTCATTCCATCGTTTACGCCATCCGAAAGTGCCATCGGCAATTTTGCCTCTTTTGGGTTCGCAAACAACCGCTTCAAACGGGAATTATAGGCGATACCACGCCACCTTAGCGGAGGCCCTTTCTTCACCTCCATGCCCTCGGCCATCATCCGATCTATCTTTACGCTTGTACCGGATGCGTTGCACACCGGACATATATGCAAGTTTATGATCGCTTATGTACAAGATACATTCATTCGGACAGGCATGTATTCTTTCTATTTCCATTCCCAAGGGACAAAGAACCTTTTTGGCTTTGTAGGTCGTTGTTGGCAACTCGCTTCTCTCGAAGCATATCCGCTAATGCACTCCAACAAATACTGTGGAAACTCTTGTCGGACCAACCATTGCTTACCTTTAATTTCAAAGAATTCCAAAGATGCATTTACAATCTTGTGTATTTAGACTTGCAACCCGGGAACAAAGGTTTCTCCGAGTCGCCCATCACGCCGAAATTTTACATACTCCCGCTCATCACGGTTCCTTCGTGATCCCATAGCATCCGATCCAGATTATCATCGAAAGCACAATGATATCATCCAGAGTATCATCGACTTCGCCCACCATGGCAAGACTACTTGCTCCCTCGTGATAATCTGCTTCTTCACCGTGGATCGTCCAACATGTATATCCCTTTGAAACCTCAAGAATCAAGTGTGCTTCAATCAGGCTGGTTTCAAACATCCGGAGATTCTCGTAGTCAATGCATGGACAAGGCATAAATTCCACCCCCTTGTTCGACATATCTACCTCTGCAGCTCTTCTAAAAGCGGAGACACCATTAATGTACTCAGCACTAGCACGGTTCTCAGTGTACATCCAGTTTCGGTCCATTTATGTTACATATGTAACAATAGGTGTTAAATGACGAATATGATGAATTTAGATCATAAAGTACAAATGGATCTGCACAAGGTATAGCAAATATATCTACTTCACATATCACAAAGAACAAATTAACCAGCTTAATTCATTTCCCTCTGCACCATAGATTCAACAAGCTAGATCTAGAACACAGCTTCATTTCCCCAAGCTAGATATAAAATGTAATTCAGATTAGAAGTAATTACTAATCTTGGATGACCAAGAGTACAAGGATCTGCAATCAAATCTCCAAATCTAGGGCCTCTTTCACAAGGAACGCCTCAATCGCAGCCACCTCAGAGACGGTCGAGGAAAACCTAAAAAAACAGAGACGGTACGTCGAGGCTCTCTGCTTATACACGTAAGAGGTATCAACGCAGACGGTTTTATCTACAAACCGTCTGCAATGTGGGACATCCCAGACGGTTAGTCGATAACACCGTCATGGCGATGTGAGATATATCGCAGACGGTTTTATATAAAACCGTCCGTAATGTCACATGAGATCACGACGGTTTATAAGAAAACCGCCTCGATAACATCTCGCACGGTTATTGATCCAACCGCTCACGATATCACCATACATCACAGACGGTCTATAGATTTAAACCGCTCGCGATAACGCCTCGACGGTTTTAGTCAAAAATCGCTCGCGATGTCACATCACCACTGATTTATTTTTGACTAAAACCGTCCGCAATGATGACCCTTCGCCTTCCCCCTTGCACTTGATCGCCTCGATTATCTTCCCACGCAAAGCGAAGATCGCATACAGATCAAGGCCATATCGCATCGCTTCGTCTTCCCAATTAATGCTTTGTCTTCCCAATGCACTTGCATTTGCCTTTTAAGAACCCTCAGCCGGCGCACTACGTACTCTGCCTCCACACTACCTCCTCCGACCCAAGCACGAGCAAAACACCAAGCCACCATGAGCAACACACCAAACAACTCCACCCCACCGATGCCGCCGCCACCTCCAACCATACCCGCCGGCACGACCAAGCGCGAATGGCCGCGGCACTACGCCGGTGCCATCTCCACGGCGGCTCCTCTTCCTTCGGCCGCCTCCGCCTCCACCCACGCCGGGCAGAAGCGTCCGGCGCTAGCCTCCTCCGCCTCCCCCAGCGCCGGGAAGAAGCAGCGTCTGGCGCCCGCGGCCTCCTCCTCCTCCTCCGATGAAAGCTACGACTCGTCGGAGGGATATCGCGACGGCTGGAAGCTAGAGGATGACCCAGACCGAGCCGGCTCGAGCGAGGACCCGGACGACCACAGCGAGTAATCCGCGGACTCCGACCCCACTCCGGCTTCCTCCGACGATGATGACGAGTAGCAAGCTCTAGTGATCTGTTTTAGTTAAAGTACGACTAGTAGTCGATCTTTTGTAATGCTTCTTATGTATAATGCAATCTATAACGCTTTTGTAATGATCTTATATATATAATGCAATCTATAATGCAGAATTTTAATTATAATGCAATCTATAATGTTCTCTATCCAAGACTTTTTTTTGTATGGCATAGCATTGTCGATATTTCAATTTATGATCACAGACGGTTCAGAGATAAACACGCTCGTGATGACGTAAATATCACGCATCGATTTATCCACCAACCGCCTATGAAGTTGTACCTAACATCCCAACCGGTTTGTAGCTAAACCCGTCTGTGATACTTCAAGAATCACAGATGGTTTTATCCACAAACCGTCTGTGATGTGCCGAACCACATCACAGACGGTCTGTATTTGAAACCGTATGTGATAATTATATATCGTAGACGGTTTTATCCACAAACCGTCTGTGATGTGCCCGAAACACATCACAGACGGTTTTCTCTTAAAACCGTCTATGATGATGTGTCTAATATAGCCCTTTTTGTAGTAGTGTGATTAGCATCACAGACAATTCAATCTTAAAACCGTCTGTGATCTACTAGCTATAAAGCCATCCAAGTCTTTGTTCCACACAGAAGAGTCCCGGCGCAAACCATAGCATCCTATGCCCATGCCTCCGCGCAAAAGTCACCTCCTTCGCCCGCACATCCGCCTCCCTCGGGCCGCCTCCACCTCCCTCAAGCTGCCTCCGCCTCCCTTGAGTGCGACTATGATCTTTTAACCATTAGCGCATGGAGCGGCGGCATGCCCTTCGCCACCATCGCGTACCGGCAACCTCGACGGCATGTAAGTGAACTTCCCCCCTCCAACCCCATATTTACTCTTTGTGTAAGATACAACATATAGAGTAAGTCGGGGGCTACACCTAATAGTGTTGCGCATGCGCAACTCTTCTCACGAGTCCTTTTTACCTCTCTTCCCTAATGATTGTGACTAATTCCGAGTGCGCTAACTCCAAGTAGTGAAACTCTGACCCCATGAACGGCGAACTCTAGTCACTCAAAAATGCGTGCTTGGGAGAAAAAGGGCTATGAGCCAACTTCCGATGCCTAGGGGCTAGACTAGTTGGGCAGAGTGCTTAAACGAAAAAGGATAAACCACTCGGGCAGACTCAAAAACTAGTAGAGAAAAAAGTGGAAACGACATTAAAATTTGATAAAACCAAAATAGTTCCGAGCATATTATTACATTGTATAAATATTACAGGTAAATAAACCTAAGCGCGAGCGCTGCTCATCGCTGATAAGGGCGCCCTCACTTGCAAGTTATGGACGGCCTCAATCAACGCATCGACAACGGCGGCGTCGCGGGCAGTGGCTTCTTCTTCCACAAGCTCGGCCAACGCAAGATCGTAGTCGACCTAGAGCTCGGCGAGAAAGGACTCCTCATCGTTAGGCGCTGGCGGCCCCTCGTCTTCAAAATAAAAAACTAACTCCTCCGACAACGGAGGAGACAGCGGGACCTCGTCGGCCAGTGAAGAGGAGCGAGATGAGGAGACCATTGAGGGGTTGTGGAAGTGGTCGAAGGCTGCCGAGCAGATGAAGATTGGGAAGAGGATGATCGCTCTCACAGTGGTGACATCCTTATATACCCGAAGTACAAAAGGCGAATAGCTTCAAATAAATGTTAGCGCGGGAAGCCAAGGCGTTTCCGTGTTCGCATGAAAAGTTGAACCGAGCATCAATGGACACACAAGCATTAACTCGAAGATCTCTTGGGAAACAACAAAGCCGCCATAGTTAGGAGTTAATCCCAGAAGACAAAAGTTAATAAAGCAGAGCAATTACAATCGAAATTTCACACGCGCGTCACGCAAGACTCAAGTCTAAATTCTCTACTAAAGAGGTAGATGTGTCCCTGACCTCCTCGAAAAGGGTGGCAACCTAATCATCGTCGACGGTGCCAGCAAAACCCTCCTTAACAGCCTCGAGATCTATCTGAGGATACAAGGACTTCACAATGGCCAGGGCCTGGCTAGCACTCATGGTCACTGTCTCCTGAAGATGGGTCTGGAGCTTGTCAAGTCCCTCTGTCAGCCGGAGAATGGTGTCATCCGCACTACACGGATCGGCCTCTTTTGGGCTCAGAAACCTCACCATTGCCTTGGAAGCTTCTTGGTATCTGGCACATAATTTCTCTGCCGTCTCGACCCTCTCGTCAAGGGCGTAGAATCGGGCATGCGCCTCCTTCCGATATTCTGCGGGCAGACAGGATTGTCACCAAAGATACTACAAACGTGAAGAAAGATGAAGACGAGACGGGGCATACCTTCCAGCTCCGTTGCAAGCTTCTCCAAGTCGATTTGAGCCCAGAGCTTAGACTCCTCCAGCGCCTTGAGTTGCCCCTGAGATGCCTTAAGCTCTTCCTGGAGACCCATGAGGGTTAGGTCCCAGGCTGGAGTAAGGGAGGAAGGGTCAGGAAACAAGCGGTTGAACAAGACAGTAAGACAACTGAAGGGATACTTACCTCGAAGGGAACTCTCCATACTCGACCTCTCCTCTTCTAAAACCCGAACTCGGGCCAAGAGCTCTTGCCGTTTAGACACACCTCGCTCCTGGCTCGATCGAGATCAGCCCTGCCTTCGGCGCAGGCCTGCTCGATCTCGGCTTCATAATCCTTCCATAGCTTGATCCTCGGGAGCACCTCCTGAAGAAGGGCGTCCCGTTTTTCAGAGCAATCTCCCAGGACCTGCAGATTACAAGAAGAAGATCAACGGGGATGCGCAGCTTGCCGAGAACAAAAAAGGAAGGACCCATGACTCACCTGGACTAATCGAGCGCATGCGATGGCGTGCTCATAAAGCTCCTTCCACGTTTGCTTCTCGTCTTCGTCGCCAAAAGCCTTCCATTCATCGTCGTCGCTGTGAAAAACAAGGCATAGCGGAATTTGAGGGCGGGAAGAAGTAGGACGTGGCTCTCGGTCAATTTCTTTCGCTAGAAGGGAATCATCAAAAATAGGCTCTGGGGCCGTCGGCCCCGAAGTCGTTTCAGGCAGAACGCTAGGCAAGGACAAGGGGGGCTCGGACCCTAGAGCCTTTGCGGCGGCACCGAGGCCGATAGTAGTCGGCCAGGACGTCTCGGCCTAATCTATCACTGTCTCGGCGTCCCTTGGAGTGGTGAAAACCTACGGGGCCACCTCTTCTGGGTCCATGGTGCCACCGGCATCATCCCCCAGAACCATCTCGGACGGAGCATCCACAAGAACGTTGGCCGACGGCACCCTATGGAAACAAAATGTTAGAACATGATTCAGCAGAACAAAAGAAAAGAACCAGTAGGGAAGCAAACCTGTCGGACTTCCTTATTTTGACTTTGGATACTCCCCGAGCGGTAGGACCTCTCGGGGGAGCATCCGGATTTGCGCCAGACCTGGGACAGGGAGGAGTCGATCGCGCCGAAGGCTGGGCTACGGGATTCTTAACCGCTGAGCCCTCGGGCATGCGAGGCGTTCTCGAACTCCCCGACTACTCATTGTTTTCCTCTCCCTGGCCCGACTCACACTGGCCTTGGAGACGTTAGATGGGATGCTTGCACCATCAGTGAGGAGCCGGGCTCTCTAATTGTAATTCCCCCAGTCGGGCACGGAAGCATTGGAACCACCTCCGACCTTGGTTTTTTTCCCCTCTCGGCGCCTGACCCTTCAGTTGAAGGACCGACGGGCTACTTGCGCTTAGCACCCTTGTGCCAGGGAGTGGGAGGAATCGGAGCATCGGAAAAGAAGGCAATTCGATCCTAAAGAAGGCGGCAAAGCGTAGAACCAGTCAGCATTCCATCAAAGGTTAGCAATCAGAAACTAACAAAAGAAAAAATGCTCACCGCGGGAGGTGGACGCTTTGCAAGAAAAGGCAGCGGACGACCTTGAAGCAGGATAGCGGTGCCTCGGGCGAAGAAGTCATTCATCCGATCAACCATCACCTCTCGGGGAATGGCTTTAGGTGCCTCGCAGGTGGAATCATCCAACCCGGAGTACTCAAACCCCAGATGGACCCTATCCTTGAGAGGCTGTACATGGCGCCGAGCAAAGTTAACAGCAATGTCAACCCCAGTCAAACCTGTCTCTTTCAGGCCGTGGATCAGCTTCAAAAGGTCCTCCACCTGGTCCATGTCGCAGCTTGGAGGAGTCGTGACCCAGGAAGCCGAGAATGTGGACACGAGCCTAGTGCAAGGAGAAAGAAAGGGACCGGAATTGGAACAGTAGAACCATTCCCGATGCCAACCCTTGTTGGAGGTCTTGAAGGGAATGGAGAAATTAGCCTTTTTCATCCCGTCACGTAGCTAGAAGCCGGGTGCCCCCAACCACCTTAGGAGCATTCTTGCTGGGGAAAGGCTTGAGAAGAAATAGATGGCAGAAAAGGCCAAAATGAGGGCGAATTCCAAGAAACGCCTCACACAAATGCACAAAGATGGAAATTTGCAGAATGAAATTGGGATTCAGGTTGATCAGTTCAATCTTGTAGAAATGAAGAAGGCCACTAAGAAAGCGCCATCGGGAGGCCAAACCCAAGACCGAAAAAAGGTTCGAAGACCACGATCTCATCGGATTGAGGAGTGGGGATGGATTCACCTGCGGTTGGCCGCGCACAGATCATCGCCAAAGGAGGAAGAACTCCGGAAGTGACTAACTCCTCCAAGCGCTCCTCTGTTGTAATCGAAACAGCCCAATCCTCAGGTGAGGGCTTCGCGGGAGCACTCTGGGAGGAGGAAGAAGAAGACATTTCCGAAAAAATTCGGTGGCGGTGCAAGATTGGGGAACGCGATAGCGGTTAACCCTAGCGGAGGAAACTAATGTGGAAAATATCTGAACTTAGAAGATGAAGGGGTAGGTGAGAGCAGGGCGCAGAAAGCCTCTTTGTTTGCACCAAGTCTCTTATTTATAGGAAGCGACGCTGAATTCTGTCCTAAGCGGGAAAAAGTCATTTCGCCTTCCATACTATGTTTGGACTTGACCTAGGGCATGCCCATGATGGGCCGCCGGTTGTGCGTCACAATCGTCATGTACAAAATGCTCTCAGGCCAGATTTAGTTTGGGATGTGGTGCACCCCATGATGGGCCGATTGCCAATAACCATGCTAAACAGAATCTAAGCACCTTCCAAATTGAATCATAATGTCTTCTTGTGATATGCCTCACGTTAGGTCGGTTGCTGGTTACCGTGCAAAACGAAATCAGATATCACAAGTTGATTCAAAATCAAGATTCCAAGGGTACGCCACATGATGGGCTGCCAGCTGCGCACTGAGAAAATTGGGTGCAGGTACCACTTGGATAACCCGTGGTGTGCCTCATGATAGGCCAAAAGTTGTGCGCCATGACAATGGAGCACAGGCACCACTCGGCTAAAAGCCAACCTAGACAAGGGTATGCCCCAAGTTGGGCCGACTGTTAATATCCTCAATAAATTGGGTTAGGGTGCCCCTTGGAAAAGGTGAACCCGGAATGCTAATTGAGTCCTCTACAATCTCTTTGCCTGCAGCATAGCACTCGGCACAAAGAAGGAACCAGTCGGGAAACCAAGGTGAGAACCGCAAGCACTCGACAGAGATCATGGCCTGGCCAAGGAACACCCAGGTGGGCGACAACTCGATCGCAGAGCACTCGGGAGCTACTATGGAGTGCATGAACCCTAGGTATCTACAAGGCAGGCCGGACGAATCATCCAAGAGAGGATGGGCTGGGCTGACAGCATGAAGAAGGTTATGCCTGGGCTACTTCCAACATGTGCGACACTAGGACTCTAAAGATAGCAACCAACCTTATTTCGGTTGGACACGATTATAATCTTGACCATAATCACGTTAAGCGGATAAGGAAAGAGATACAGTCTCCATCTTGTAACCGATCAGGACTCTCCTTTGTAATCGCACCCCTCTACTATATGAAGGGGGGTAAGGTAGCGTCATGAACATCAAATCAAGATCATCTGCAATAGGCTAGATACACATAATCCCAGAGTACAGGACTAGGGTATTATCTCCTCCGCGAGAGCCCGAACCTGTATAATTCTTGCATCTTGTGCTACCATCGAGTTTAGATCCAGCGCCTAGCCTCGTTTTCATTATTACCGACAATAAACATTGACAAATATAGACACTATTGGTCCAGCTAGAGTGCAGTCAACAGGTGGGAAGTGGTACGTTCTTGTCATTGTCGATGATTTTTTATGGTATTCTTGGGTGTTTTTTATGGTCTCGAAAGATGAGTCTTTTACCCATTTCAGGGGTTTGCTTTGTAGGTTGTCTATTGAGCTCTTGGTGTCTTACGAGCTATACACAATGACAATGGTACGGAGTTCAAGAACTCCAACTTTAAGAGTTTCTGTGAGGAGTTAGGCTTAGAGCGTTAGTTTCTCTCCATACGTTCCTTAGCAAAATGGCAAAGTGGAAAGGAAGAACAAAACCTTCGTTGAGATGGCTAGGATAATGCTAGATGAGTACAATACTCCTATGAAGTTTTAGGCTGAGGCTATAGCTAGTGCTTGCCATGTATCTAATTGAATATTCTTGAGAGCACATTTGCACCGTACTTCTTACTAGTTGAGGTATGGGCGAAAGCCTAGTGTTTCTCATTTTCATGTGTTTGGTTGCAAATATTTTATTTTTAAGTCTAGGAACTTAGATAAGTTTGAGTCTTGATCTTCTGATGGTATCTTTCTAGGTTACTCGACTTCTTCCCATAGCTATAGGGTCTAGAGTTATAAGGCGAATAACATCATAGAGACCTGTAATGTAACATTTGATGAGGCTAGCCCGGGAGCTAGACCTGATATATCATACTCTTCTTCTCTCTGTGAAGCCATCTTTGTAGAGGATGAGAATGATAGAGATGATATTGTTTAATCTGATCTAGTCCCCTCTACATTTGAGATGCCTTCTGTTTCCATTTCTGCACCTTAGGGAGATTAGCCCTTACCTTCAGACTCTCCTGCAGCAAGTGGCTCTGATCTTACCTCTTCTGTTCATGAGGCAGAGGCCACTTCTGTTGCTGGATCTCTCCGCCATATTCAGATGCATCATCCACCTGATCAGATTATTGGCGATCTGTTTGAGTGAGTCATACGCTCAAAATCATGCTTGTCCAGCTTCTACCTCTACTCAACCTTTGTTGCCTCTTTTGAGCCAAAGGATGTTTCTCATGCGTTATCCAATATGTCATAGATTAATACTATGCATGAGGAATTTAAAAACTTCGAAAGAAACAAGGTTTGATATCTTGTTGAGCTTCCATATGGTCATAATGTCATTGGGACCAAGTGGGTATTTAAGAGCAAGCAGAGTTAGGATGGGGTTATCATTAGAAATAAAGCTAGACTAGTTACACGGGGCTTTACTCAGGTTGAAGGTCTTAATTTTAAGGAGACCATTACCTTGTAGCTAGACTAGAGGCTATTAGGATCCTACTTACATTTTCGGCATCCAAGGGATTCAAATTTTATCAAATAAATGTCAAGAGTACATTCCTCAATAGTTATATTTGAGAAAGAGTTGTATGTCAGTCAACCTCCAGGAATCAAGAACCCCAAATATGCAAACCACATCTTCAAGCTTTACAAAGCTTTATATGGACTCAAGCAGGCCCCTATTGCATGTTATGAGAGGCTTAAGTCCTATTTTCTTAGTCATAGTTTTAAGATGGGTATAGTAGACAAGACTCTATTTATCAGACACCAGGATTCACATTTTCTCCTCGTCTAGATTTATGTGGATGATATTATCTTGGTGGCTTTTCGCGCTATCTTGTGTCTCAGTTTTCAGAGGTGATGAGCACAGAGTTTGAAATGAGTATAATGGGTGAGTTGAGCTACTTCCTTAGCTTCTGAATCAAGTAGACTCGGGAGAGCACTTTCTTACATCAAGGCAAGTACACTGAAGATCTCCTAAGGCACTTCGACATGTCTGTCAAAAAGCTAGTGATAACTCCTATGGCTGCCAATGCTGTCCTTGAGCCTGATGAGAATGGCGAGCTAGTTGATCAGAAGGAGTTCCAGAGCATGATCGGCTCCCTCTTGTATCTCACTGCCTCAGGGCCGAACATACATTTTGCTATGTATTTGTGCGCTCAATTTCAGGCTTCTCCTCATGCCTCTCTCTGCAAAGTGGTAAAGCATATCTTCAGGTACTTTCGAGCTACTATTGACTATGGTATTTGATAATCTTCCTCTTCTTCTCTGTCACTTAGAGCATTTTCCGATGTAGACTTTGCTGGTTGTGGGATAGATAGAAAGAGCACTTCTAGCACTTGCAATTCATTTGCACTTCTCTTATCTCTTGGTCATCTAGGAAGCAGTCCAGAGTTACACAGTCCATCGCTGAAGTTGAGTACGTCGTTACAGCTAGTTGTTGTAGTCAAGTGCTTTGGATGAGATCGACCTTGCAGGACTTTGGGTTAGAGATAGAGAGTGTTTCACTTTTCTGTGACAATACTTCCACTATTTGTATTACTAAAAATCCAATACAACACTCCAGGACCAAGCAAATAGACATTAGATTTCACTTCCTTAAATATCATATGGAGAAGGGGGACATAGTGCTTCAGTTTGTAGAGAGTGACCACCAGATTGCCGATATTTTTACCAAGCCTTTGGATAGCTCTAGGTTTGTGGCCTTGAGAGGAGATTTTGGAGTTGTGTGCCCTTATGGTATTTCTTGAGGGAGAGCTGGTTTTGTATATTATGTGCTATATATATTTTCTTCTAGCATTACCTCTCTTTTGCATCTTTTGAGTGATATTAGGCTTATTCTTAGAGTTCTGAGTAAACTTCACTTAGACTTCTGGTAGGCTTTGCATGGACCTCTCATTTTATGCTATAGGTTGCTATCATGCACAGTTAACTATTCTCTCTTCCCTCTAGGTTGAGTTCTCTCACAGTCTTATAAGTCTAGCAGGTATTGGGCCCCTGGGTAGACAAGATCTATATGCACTCCTTAGCTTGGGATCTAGAGTCAGCTTCCTTATATCAGTCATTGGGGAAGATTAGAGCGATCTGAGCCATAGAGTTCTCTAGTATCTTTTCTATACTCTATAGCCACTAGTTTGCAATTTCTTGACTTCTTCTCCTCATTATGTGTTTTTGGTTTTTGTTTAGTTCTTTTGGATATTCTTTTGGTTTAATTCTACTAATGACTCAACTTAAACCAGATTTGTGGTTAAAATTGGTTTACTTATTGAAGGGGATTTTGATAATCTGCTTCATGCATTGCATATAGACTTCATTTTCTATTTTTAGGAGCTTTGTCTATTATGCAAATGAGCTACTATTCATACTATCCACCCTGCTACTTTTATGAAGAAAAATGCTAGTTTAGATATGTCCAAATTCATTTTGATTCATCTTACTAAGCTTGCTAAAATTTGAAAATTAAAGTTTTAAATGAAAACTTAATAAAAATAAGTTACTTTTACTTGCTATGTTTCTTTTCTAGGTGCTTATACCGTTACTTGTGAAATTTTGGATTTCTACTAGAGTCCCTATAGCAACTTGGATGAAGCTAGGTTCAACCATATTTGAGTCCTTCACATGCTCATAAATCTATGTGCTAATATGAAAACTAGAAAATTTATTCTTTTTGTGTAAATTGATCTCAACACCTTACATTCACAAGATTGACTTCTATTGCACTTGGGATGAACTTGGAATGTATCGTGTATGACCAAGACTATCCTCTTAAGAGTTCTTCTTGAGATGGTCAACTATGGCTTGAGTCAATTACACTTGAAAAATGCAAATAAAAAAACATAAATGTAACACCTCGGCACAACACGTACCCAGAATGTCACCAAAACAATCCCAAATAATAACAATAACTCTAACTATACAAAGATTTCAGCAAGCATCCTAAATAAAATCTCACAACTAAAGTAAGCAATGGCCACAAACGTAGTCAAAAATACATAAGCAATCACATAGCAGTAATCCCATGCATAATATTAACAAGAAAAGCATTCTAGCTAATAATTTCTGCAACAATACCATCACATAACTAGCTCAACAATTCGGCTCAACAAGTAATACAATTCCACTTCTGACCATGATATTATTTAATCAATAAGATCAAATAGAACTTATACACAGGATGAACAAGGATCCGTAAATGCACAACTAAATTATTCTCTATGGTGAAATTGCTCCAAAGATATTTATTACGAATGACATGAATGTGTGGCATGGTGAAGCTATATCCCATCCCTTAATGGCGGCCTCAAAGAACATAAAACATTAAATAAACAAGCGTACGTGAGTCCAAAACTCACAGCAAAGTATATCATACAATAATAAAAGACTATAAGTTACTCAAAAGTAGCATACGACATTTAACCACATTGTTAAACTCATTTGCAATGTACCATGCTTCTATGCTAAAAAATGCACCATTCATAGCCTATATCGGTATAGCTTGAGTGCACACTCGTCAATGTCACACCCTTTATTTCCCTTCCATCCCAATGGAGAGGTCTACAAGTAGATCTTACTTCCATCTATCCTAGTGGATGGGACTACTTGGTAGGTCTTTCAACAGAGCACTCCAGATTAGTTATAAGACCACTTATGACTTTCTCACCAACCTGGCTTGAGTTCTTTTCATGACATGAATGCAAATGATGTAATATAATGTCTCAATTTTACATTTGCCATGAATCATCATCACAAGGATGGAGCACAAGTAATATCAACATTTCTAATAACTCATAAAAATCATTATGATAGCCAAGTTAACAATAAGCCCATATCTCAATTTGAGCCATCCTCAATTGTACGATATACTTGCCTCTTTACTACAAAAAAGGAGGGGTGTGAGCTTGAAGCCACACCCAAAGTCATACCATCTACAGCAAATGCACCTCCTCAAAAATATGCCACAACAATACATACACAAAAAATATCAATTACACAACTACGTATCATCCCTAGGATAAACTACCCTTCTTGACAACCAAATACCCTCTTGCTATCCTAACAGTCAAAATGCCATAATTTTTAACCCAAGAGCCCAAAAATGGGAATTAATAGACTTTATATAATATACACAAAAATACCTATAGCATTCTAGTTATACATGTTTTTAATGACTTCATCTAATCCTTCGAATTCAACCTAGAAATCCTATCTGACGATAGACTGGACAGCAGACTTCACAATTTGTTAACTATTTTTGTACAACTCCAAATTAAGTAAACAATAACATTTTTTAAATCTACAAGAAATTTTCTAGCTATCTCTAGTTATTGAAATAATTTAATTCAACCTTTAACTGGCCCTAATCTACTAATTACTGCGACGACTGCTAACGGACATAGGATCTAGACAGCAAAGTTTCAAAAGGCCACAACTTTTAAACCACCAACCAAAATTTGTGTTCTTGGCCTCTAATGAAACTTAAGATAAAGATCATTTTTACATCATCCAAACTCTTTGGAAATGAGCATAGGTGCCCCAAAACTTAATCTAAAATTTGGATCCAAAACCATCTGAATTCTGAACTTACACCAAAAGAATCTAATAATCAATCCCGAGCATAACTACTAGGGAACAACCAAGAATCCCCAAATACAGCATCCAAATACAGCATCCTTAACATCAAAATCAACCTAAAATTATACCTTCACTCATAGCAATGATGGATCAACAACGACTGCGATTCCCTCCCTTCGGATCACGCGTTCCTTGCGATTGAAGGTTAGAATAGGTTCCTGACATCCATAGGAAGGTGTACACAAAGTTTCACGGATTTTGAAAAAACCGAGCAAAAGTTACAACGATTCTTGTCTTTGAGATCATGTTGATTTTATTGTTCACTCGAACATTGCTCCTCCAACCAGTGCTACCAAGCTATTTGCAGTTCTGTTGTTGGACCCCGAAAAAATACTACAATAATTATGGCATGCAATCCAAATAAAAGATTATAGCGGAAGCAGAATAAAACCAGTAGTACAACCCAATAGATTCGCCACTTGCAATCAACTGGAGCAACGACCTAGTTATCTTGGTCCTCACCATCACAAAGATACTCCTCTAAAAAGGTAGAGTAAGCAAGGGTGAGTACAAAAGTACTCCGCAAGTCACACAGTAAATGCAGTATCAATGAAGGGTCACAATGGAAGGCATAATATGGTTCTTTTGAGCATAAAGCAATATTTTAAATATAATAATTAATTTTCAATGCGTAATTGATATAGTAAAAATTGAGTTTTAATCCAATTTTCAGCGCAGACTCCAACCAAAGTTTCATCCCAAATTTTCCCATGTAGACTCTCTCCACATATAAACCACTTTTCTGAAAAACATTTTGAAATCCGAAGTCTAGTTCATGAAAGGCTTGCTCAGCATGCCCATGACCGCGGGCGTGGCTAATCAATTAGTTTTACACTATGCAGAGGTGTACAACTTTACCCACAAGACATGATTATCTCTTTTTGCCCAAATACACACTTCCTTTGGTGTGTCGGCAGAGAAAATCATGACAAGGCCCCTATAAAGCTCCATCCACGTAGTCATGCCCGCTAAGATTCGACCGTTGGTAGGGTTAAAACCTCCCAGTCCAAAAGCCCCATCTTACGCTGAGTGATAGCCTTACACCCACTACCACTTTCAACCTAATGGCATGACTATCCATGGTATGTCACAATACGGATAGCTAGGTCCGTCCCATTCCAGACTTGTGGTAGCATGGTAAGGCTTTACATTCAGCGTAACACAGACCAGTCCTTAATTGACTAGGCAGTATCGGTGTTTTGTACAACCGGCAAGTAAATTTGTAAGTATAGGGACCGCGCGCTCCCTCTCCTTGAATGGTTAGACGAAGGGAGCCCAAGATTTATACTGGTTCGGGCCGAATATCCCTACGTCCAGTTCGTGTGGTGGCGTTGTATTGCTCGGGGTGTAATGGACTACACGAGATTACAAGTGGGTGCTAAGGACAGGCCCTTAGCTTTCGTCCGAGTGGGAGAGCTCGGAGTGTTTGCCTAGGTCGGATGGTTCGAATGTGGGTGCGAATTCGAGTGAATCGAATGTGAGTAAGAGAATGCTCGTCCTCCCTTCCCTGAGGGCCCTACCTCCCTTTATATAGGCGGAGGGGGTAGGTTACACGGGAGTTTTGGAGAAAAAAGGTAGGGGTACGCTACGTCCGGGAGTCGCTGGTCTTCGGTCTTGATGACTGACAGGCTCCTATTGCCCCATGCCGGGTTGGTAGACACAACGGACAGTGTTCCGTAGGGAAGGTGCGCACCTGCCCTCCGTGCGCCTGTCAGACAGTGACGCCGTCACGCCGCGCTCTGGCGCCACCTCGGGAGCGAGCATGTCTCCCTATTGCGTAGGAGGGGACGGGTGCTTGACTCTGGCGGCCCCCTGGTCACCTTGTGAAGGAGCCACCTGCCCCAGCATGGCCGTCGTGTCCACGGGGTGGGTGACCAGCCTGTGGTCGGCTGTCGTCGTGGCGAAGGTTACTGAGTCGAGGCTCGTTGGGGCCTCGACCCAAAGGTCGCGCACTGGAGCGCCGGACGGGGTCTAGGCCGAGCACTGTGGGGGCGCTTGACCGGGTCTGGTCGCAGATTCCTTGGTGGGCTCGGACCGGCCGGGACCCTTTGAGACCCGACGAGGCCCATGGCTCCTCCAGCACTTTACATTGCTGCCAATCTTGCCGCCCTGTTCGTACGATTGAGAGGGATTCGATCTTGAAATAGATGTATACTTTGCTGTGGGGTACCCCTGGTATGAGTATTCGTCAGCGAGCTTTCACAACCCTTGTACCTCATGCACCCACCTGTTAACCATTCTCACTGGGTCTAAATCACATTTTCACTTTCTTTTGAATAACATCATCTTTCATAACATCCCATGGTGCATCGATACCAAGGAATAACTTTATTTTCAACACAAATCTTGTTTTCGCATAAATCCCCAAAAAGTCATAGATTCATGTCTAAGCATGTCTAAGCCATTTACTATATAGTAGTAGTTAATACTACAATAATGTATCAACCAGTGATATTTTGCTCTAAGGTGACAATGTATGAATATTTGAAAATCAATTCAGGTCATAACAACTAGGAGTAACTAATCATTTAAAACTAGGATTTAAATAAATTGATAAAACTATGCATGCAATAATGTAAGTCAAAATATAATTTTAAATTCTGGGATCAACATGTTGAAGGGTGTGACTTGCCTTGGTCGAAGGGTTGATGCTCGAGATCGTCGACAACTAACCGTTCCAACTCTCTAAAATCTATACAAGAAAAACAACCAATTTCAAATAAAAACCAAATAAATTCAATAAAATAACAAACTAGTATAAATAAGTAATTTGAGATTTTAGATGAATTTAGAAAGAAAAACAGAGCAAACCGGAGTTCGAACTAGCAAAAAGGGGCACCTCAAAGATTTATAATTGCATGAAATAATAGAGAAAGGATTTTTGAATTTTTAAAATTTCTTTTCCAAATAAAATTTTCAAATTTTTAGATTCAAAAATTTTTTCCTCTATTTTTCTCTCCTTTTTTTCTTCGTTTTCCTTTTTCTAACAGACACTCTCTCTCCTCATTTTTTTCTGATTTCTTTTTCCTCACGGCTGCTCGCTCCAGAGAGCCTCTGTCTTCACAGGGAAGAAGAAAAAAAGGGGCAAGGAGGGTCTAGGGGGCAGCCGGGGCCGGCCGGGGAGGGCAGCGCGATGGTCGGCATCGGCGGTGGCCGCCCGAGGGAGGCAGTGGGGTGGCCGGGTGGTGGTGGTGGTGGCTGGAATAGAGAAAAAAATGGAGATCAAACCTTTGCGAAGAAATTCAGGGATTGCAAGCACGGAATTTGTTTGTGGAGGAGAGCACCGGGTTGTGGAGGTAGGAGGGGTCCTCAGGGTGGGATTTATAGTCGTGGGGAGCTCACAAACAATAGAAACCGTGAAATTTTTGTGATTTGAATGGAGAGTGAAATCCGGCATTTAAGAGTAAGATTTTTCGGGAAATTGGCCATGAATTAATAGAGGAGATCACGAGGAATTCGGATATGATTTTTGCCTAATTTTTGGTGCTCAAATCGTAGAGATTTTGAAGCTCAAATCTTGGTTTCATGGAGGAAGAGAGAGATGCGCAGCTTCTAGACTTTGTCTGGAGGTTGAAGATGCTCCTGACAACGGGGTTCAATCCCACCTATTTTTTTAAATTATTTTCTGCTGAGAAGAAAAGCACGATAGTAAAAATAGAGAAAAATCTCTAAAAATCATGGTAAAATTCTCAAAAAATATTTTAGAATATTTGGAACTCAATAAAATTACTTTCAGAATTTTTCAACTTTTAAATTTTATGCGGAAATTCTTTTTGTAAATCTGAGAATGGCAAAAAGGTTTTTATAAAATCCATAAAAATAAGAAAAATTACAAGAAAATTCTAAATAATAATTAAACCAAGAAAATACAAATTTCTAGGGTGTTACAACCTACCCCCTTAAAAAGAATCTCATTCCCGAGATTCGGAGAGGCTAGCAAGAAGGTAGGTTTACAGATTCTTCAACGTAATCCTTATATGTCCTTGTCGCATGTCATGGTAAAATAGCGTGTTGGAGGAAACACGCTAATTCCAGAAAAGGGAGACCTTGTTCACCTCCTGCCTCGCGGACCGATGAACAAGGGTCCGCAGAATGTCTAAAGGTCTCACCCACAAGCACGAGGGGGGATCCACTTGTCTCCTACTCCGCGGGAGCATGTGGGAGTCATCCTCATACTCCGCTGGAGGCCTCCTACTCCGCAGACGTCTACGGGAGCCGTCCTCCAACCCCGCGGGAGTCTGCGGGAGACACCTTCCTACCCCGTGGGAGCCCGCGGAAGGCCTCCCTACTCTACGGGCGTCTACGGGAGCCATCCTCCAACCCCGCGGGAGTCTGCGGGAGACACCCTCCTACCCCGTGGGAGCCCGCGGAAGGCCTCCCTGCTCCACGGGCGTCTTCGGGGTTCACCCTCCTACCCCGTGGGAGCCCGCAGAAGGCCTCCCTACTCCACGGGCGTCTTCGGGGTTCACCCTCCTACCCCGTGGGAGCCCGCGGAAGGCCTCCCTGCTCCACGAGCGTCTTCGGGGTTCACCCTCCTACTCCGTGGGAGCCCGCGGAAGGCCTCCCTACTCCGCGGGCGTCTTTAGGGCTCACCCCTCCTACCCCACGGGAGCCCGCTAAAGGCCTCCCAACCCCACGAGCGTCTTCCAGGCTCACCCTTCCTACCCCGCGGGAGCCCGCTGAAGGCCTCCCTACCCCGCGGGCGTCTTTAGGGCTCACCCCTCCTACCCCGGGAGCTCGCCAAGGCCTCCCTACCTCATGAGGCGACTCGGGGTTCACCTCCTACTCCGTGGGAGCTCACTGAGGCCTCCCCACTCATGGGCGTCTTGGGACTCACCCTTCTCTGCCATGGCGCGTCTTGGCGTGCTTCCTTGGTGTACCCCGCGGGTGTGCCTCCTGGGTAGGCCCCGAGGGAGGTCTCCGTGGGGGCCTAAAAGTCTGAGATTAACTCCTACGGAACGGTGACATGGAGTTCGCCACCCACACCCGAGAATGACCAAGCTGCCCTCGCTTAAGTCTCTGCAGTAGGGGTAGGATGGTACTTTCATGTAACCAAGGCTGGGCGCCTATAAAACCCGACTGTAGCCCTCACTTGTAACGGGGACTGATATCGACTACAAAAAACTAGAACCACTGGCATGTCCCGCGAGAGCCTGAGCTAGGAGCCTCTTTCTCCTCTTGGGGGACACGCCGACAGGAGTAGGGCATTCCCTTGAGTGCCCGAACCTGTATAAACTCTCGTGTTCGCTCTGTCTCCATTGGACGGTGGCCCGTAAGACGGCCAGCGTCCCCTCTCTCTCTCTCGTGTCTTGTTTTCACACATACGACATTTGGCGCCGTCCGTGGGGAGCCCTAGTCGACATCAAAGGCTATGACTCCTACCAAGAAGCATCACAAGCCTCCTCAATCCCCAAAGCGTAAGGAGCAAGTTGATGGCCCTCCGCGGCGGGCTTCCAAGCGTGTACCTCCCTCCGAGATTAGAGCCATCCACCCCGGAGCAGGTAATGTCCTCCAAGCCCTAGAACCTGAGAGCTCCTCTCCCTCCCTCTCGTTGGCAACCGTGGGTCAAGAACAACGGCCCCAGGGTGCCGTCGTTGCCGTGGGGTCAACAGCCCCGGAGCCCGCGGTCCCTCCTGAGGCGTGGGACTTGTCCCGGTAGAAGGCTATGGTGGAGGCGACCACGAAGCGAACGGTGGATTACTTGATGGCCTACTATCGTCCTCCTAGCATCCCTCTGCACCTTTCGCCACTCCCACCACCACCACCTTCGGTCCAAATCGCCACCGCCCCGAGGATCCGTGGGGGCCACACTCGCATATGGAGGGAGAATCCTACCTTCCCGCCGTTGGCCCATCTGGCGGTCTCGGCGGCACCGCTCGCCATTCGCCCACCAAGCTCAGAATCAACGTCCCACCTGCAAGCGGAGCCCAGGCCCCCGCCACAAGCTCCTCTCTGGGCAAATCGCCTACACCGGGCCGGTGAGTCACCTCCCTTTCTTGTGCAAGCCCTCTCCCCGGTACTGATGCGGCATGGCGAGCAGGCGGAACCTCCAAGACCAAAGCGCCGCTCCCCAATGGCACCTCACGGGAGCGAGGAACTGATCGGATCGCCCCGAGCACTCTCGGGGCTCTGGAGATCATCGTTTAGTCCGGCGAAGCCAAGTGGAGGGAAGGAGCCATCGCTCTATCCGCTCAGAGCGAGCTTTTTCCCCTCAAGTCATCATGAGTACCATCGCCATGGGGGAAGGGAGGCCGAGTCCGAGGTCTCCCGGTCTCTCCAAACAGTGCATCGGCGACGGACCTCTGGCTCTCCCGTGCGTGGGCGTCGGCGCCACCGCTCCCGAACCTCCAGCTCTTCAGGTTCCGAAGTCGCTCACCGTCGTCGCCGCCGCGTGAGGTCCCCTTCTCCTCATCGACATGAGGACAGAGGTAACCCCGGGACCGGAAACCCCATTTCTCGAGAAATCTCGGAGACCCAGTTCAGGCCCAAGTTTCGCCAACCGAACATAGCGCCGTATGATGGGGATTCTGATCCCATGCAATTCATGGAAGTATACGCCACCGCTGTCCGAGCAGGGGGAGGAGGGGAGGCCGAGATGTGCAACTGCCTCCCGCTCTTCCTCGCAGGGACTGCTCGGTCATGGTTTTTCAATCAGAAGATAGGGTCTATCCACTCTTGGACTCAACTGCATGAAGAGTTCAGCGCGAACTTCCAGGGGAGCTATAAGCGCCCAATGCTTCCAAATCAACTTTTCACGGTCAAGCAACAGAAAGATGAATCTACGCGAGACTTCCTCAAGCGCTTCTCCGGTGCACGCCGGTGGCGGGACGCCCGGACTCCTGATCATTAATGCATGCAAGGAAGGGCTCCTCCGGCCGAGCTTAATCCCAGGCGCTAGGGAGGATCCCCTAAACGACTCAAAGCTCTTGAGATCGTTGAAAAATATGCCTGGGAGAGGAGGACGATTTGGCTAAGAGGGGCTCCTCCCACGGTGGAGAGACTCCCGAGAAAAGGCCAAAAGGATCATCGTAAAAGAACAAAATCGGGACCGCCTAATGGAGGACGTGACTCAAGGTCTGGTTGTGGTCGACACCCCACCCTGTGGGGGTACCTCAAAAGGACCTAAAAGGGTCCCAAGCCACAGGCCCCTCGTGTCCATGATGAAGGTCCCAGTGAGAAGAGAACTAGCAGGGATCGGGGAGATGGTCGTTGGTGTGCGTATCACAAGATGGGCGTGCACGACACAACGCAGTGTCGCCAAGATCTGTTCTTGAGGTAGCCAGGCTCCTCCAGCGTGGTCCGGAACCTCGTCGGGGATCGCCGCCTCGTCCCGTGGCCGCAGAAGCTATGCCTCTCCAAGCAATCCACCCCGCACCAGCGCTTCCCCCTAGTGGCCCTCCTCCGGTGGAACCCCCGCGTGATGCCGAGCAGGAGCTCCCTTTCCAAGTACCCCAAAGGCAAGTTAATGTCATAATGGGGGGCTCGGCCTATGGGCATGAGTCCAAGCGTCAAAGAAAGGAATACATACGCGAAGTCAATGTGGTGGGCGTGAATTTTCAAAGTGTCCCTCCGAAATGGGCGAACATTCCGCTAAGCTTCACGGAGGAGGACTCAAAAGGCTTAAGGTTCCCACATGACGACGCCCTCTTGGTGACCGCCACCATATCCAACTGTGATGTATCTCGCATACTCGTCGATGGGGGCAGCTCCGCGGACATACTTTATCTTCGTGCGCTAAAGGAGCTATGGGACTCGCGAGGGGGCTATCATCCGGGCATCTTGCTCCCGTCTGACCGCCCCCTAACGGGCTTCGTCCCGGGGAAGACCATCCAACCTCTGGGGAGGATTGAGCTCCTCATGACCTTCGGCTCACGGGAGAATCATCGCACTGAAGCAGTTAGATTTGACGTTGTTGACATTGATTCACCGTTCAACGCCATCATGGGAAGGGTGACTCTTAACCGCTTCAATGCGGCGGTGCACCAAAACTATTTGTGCCTCAAGGTACCAGGGCCGCATGGGGTCATCTCCGTTAGGGGCGATCAAGACCTGGCGCGTCGCCTCTATCACAGGGTGGCCACGGGCTCCCACGAAGTCCACATACTTAAAGTGGGGGGCTCGGAAGAAGTTGCTCCGCTCCCGCCCCCAATGGGAGTCACCAGGGACAAGTCCTCACTGGAAGGGTACCCCCTTCCGCGAGAAGAGGGTGTCTCACTCTTACGGGAGATGAACGAAGGTCTTTGTGGATCACACCTTGCGCCTAGGGCCACTGCGGCAAAGGCACTAAGGCAAGGTTTCTATTGGCCTACAATGGTGCAGGATGCCATAGAAACCCTCAGAGCGTGCGAAGGTTGCCAAAAGATGGCATCGGCTCGTCACTCCCCCGCTGAACCTTTGCATCAAATCCCAATCACTTGGCCTTTTGCCCGTTGGGGCATGGACCTACTCGGACCATTCCCACGGCCAAGGGGCTACAAGCATCGATGGTAGCGGTGGACTACTTCACCAAATGGGTAGAGGTCGAACCATTGCTGACAATCACGTCCCGAGCGGTGCAGAAGTTCTTCTGGAAGAATATTGTGTGCCGTTTCGGAGTCCCGAAGGAGCTCACAGTGGACAATGGGACTCAATTTGATGCCTCCTCCTTCAAGGACTTTTGTGACTCCATTGGGACAGTCCTCTGCTTCGTTTCAGTGGCGCAACCTAAGTCCAACGGGGCGGTCGAGAGTGCTAATGGCCTAATCCTCCAAGGCGTCCGCCGCCGACTTGAGAAGAGCGCGCTTAAGCGAGGCCTGTGGGCGGAGGAGCTCCTCAGCGTCCTGTGGGGGATGCGTACCACTCCCAGTCGTTCCACGGGATGGACACCTTTCTCGCTTGTGTACGGAGTGGAAGCAGTCCTCCCCGCTGAGGTCCGCCATCGCTCCCTCCGTGTCGAGATGCTTTCAGGGGCTCAACCCATCGACTTCATGATGAACGAAGAAAACCACAAGATGGAGGTGGACTTTGCGGAAGAGGTCCGTGATCACGCTCTCATCAAGCATGCCGCGTACGAATGGGAAGTCGCCCGTTTCTACAACGGCCGGGTGCGGCAGCGGACCTTCCTCTTGGGGGACTTGGTGCTAAAATAGGTCACCGACCCAGGAGCCCATGGAAAACTTCACCCTAAGTGGGAGGGGCCCTACCGTGTCTCAGCGGTCTTGGGCTCGGGAGCCTACCGCCTCTCCACCATGGAAGACAAGCCACTCAAGCACGCATGGAATGCTAACAAGCTTAAGAAGTTTTATATTTGAGTTTGCTTGTAAGCCATAATGGCAACTATCTTATGTTGATGTAAACCCTTCTAAGGTCATCAATGGAGTATTGTGTTTTGCATGCCTATTGTTGCTTGTGCAGTGGACTAAAAGGCCCCATCCTCCACACGTAGCTGTGAAGGATGGGGCTTGAACTCGCGCCCCCCTTAAAACGGGGTCCAGGGTGCATGACCTCTGTGGCCTACCCCTGAAAAAGTCCCAAGCGGCTGGACACCAAGCGCCCCCCTTGGCGGCCCCTCCCCTTGGACCTGTGGAGTGGTGCGACGACTTGAGGTTTATTGCCTAAGTCATAGGGTGCTCCGTGGCTTAGTCCCCCATGGACCCCTGGCGCTATGCCAAAACGACCCCCGGGTCACAACTTCGCCCCATTCCACAAGAAGCAATAGGACCTTTCTTATTGCAAGGAACTCAGCCCGGGAGACATCCCCTTCCCGGTGGGTGCAAACCTAGGCCTCTCAGGCCTAATAAGCCTACTCGTGATGATCATCCGAGGACTACGCTATGACCTAAGCCCGAGCCCCTAATGGGGCCTTGTGGCCGGACTTCCTAAGTCCGCCTAATATCCATCTTGCGGACTAAGGTTGCCATAAGATAATGCAAAGGCCGAGTCCCCTCATTTGTTGGAGATGGGAGGCGCCTCGTGTCGTCTCAAGACCTAGAACGCCGAACCCATACATGACGAACCCGGCTTTTTCTCCCTCGGGAGAAAAGCCAAGTGACCCTCCCAGGCGCGCACCTCGGACTCCTCCCGAGTCGAGGCACGATCATGCCCCCATGAAGTCGCCCGATCTGCATGCAGACCTTCTTTGGCGGGCATAATCGGCGTGGCGCCCGAGCCCGTTGAGCACTTTGTTTGTAGTGGATACCAAGCCCTACGAGGCACGCCCTGTCTGAGCATTGCAAAAGTCATAAGTAGTCCATATCATAATCTCAAAAATAAGTTCATACAAAATGAAGGGAACTTGTCCCAACTAATCATCATGAGTATCACAAAAATGCATCCCTAGCATGAGTAAGTGCATCTCCTCGCAAGTCGAGGGGCCTAGTACAGTGGGTGAGAATCACCTAACTAATTAGCAAAAGATGTTAAACATTCTCCGGAGGAAGTCATACATGCTCGGAGCTTGGGCCCTCTCCTGGCGCTCGGGGACCAGTCCCGCGGGGAACCCTTGTGAGGCTATCCACAAAGCCTCCCACAAGGGCCCCCAAGTGAGCTACCATGAACGCTCCCGAAGAACTTCCTGGGTGCACATCCTCGGGCGGTGAGGATGGCCTCCTTGCTGCAGATCGGAGAAGCGGAGATAGTTGCAACCCCATGATCCACGGCAACCTTAGCGAAGGCCTTGCTCTTGTCATCACCGCCTGGCAAGGAGACCGACACGGCCTGCAAAATGCCACCCTCCTCCCAATCCTCAGAGGAAGGTGGGAGATCCTCCACTCTAGCCCCGAGCTCCCTCAAAGTGACCTGAACCAACACGGCAAGATTTATAAGAGAGATGGCCATTGCCTTCCGGTCCACTTCGTACCTCTGCTCGTGTGCATCACGGTCTGCCCCCACAGCTCGTATCACCACTTGAGACCTCTCCAAGTCTGCCTCCAAGTCCTTGACCACATGGGGTACCTCTCCAGCTCGGCCTCCGACTGGGAAAGCTTGTCCTCCGCCACTCTCTGACCCTCTTGGGCCTGTTGCAAAGCCCGCTTGAGGGCCTCTGGTCACTCGAGGGTCACATGAGAAGGGCCGCCAGCATCTTCTCGACCATTTTCGGGACTCTATCAAAGAGGACGTTGCTCATAGCCGTAGCTTGCAAAAAGGTGGAAGTATCGAGTGTCAAAGCATGACAAGCACCAGGACCCTAAGCTCAGAAAGGTAGGAAAGAGGAAGTGCGGTACCTGGTACTGGAGGGTCACAGTGGTCGCTAGCTTTTCTCCCAGTACTTCCAAAAACCTCCTGGGGTCACCGGGCACCAAGTCTGCCATATACCTTTGCACTCGTTCAGTGACCAGGAGGCGAGTCGTCTCGATTGCCTCTGCGTCCAAGGTGTGAGGGATGGCATACTCCGGAAGGGCACTAGACGAACCACCCTGGTCCCCATGCATCGGCGCCGCCTGCATAGGCGAGCACGGAGTGTTCGCATTCTCCGTCGGGGCCTCTGGGGGCACAGCGGGTGTGGGGGGCTCCACCTCATGGGCCTCTATAGGCTCCACCAGATCTGTGAAAGAGCGGCGGAGTAGTTTGGACATGTAAGAAGAAAATCTACCCCATGGCAACTTAACGTGAACATGAACACGTACCTTCAGGAAAGCGGAAGAAGGACTCAAGGTCGTCGAGGTAGGCATACCCAGCATCCTCCCCCACCATAGCTCTAGCCGGGGAGGTGTTTGGGCCATCGGGCCCGACGCCCATGAGCCCTTCGATCTCCCGAGCGAGCTGCCGGGAGCGCCCGGCAGAGCTCCCTGGCTCAGGGTCCGACGCAGGCTCGCTCGAAGAGCTGGACGTCGAAGATGGAGAAGGTGAGGGCGAGCGCCTGCTCATCTGCTGAGGGCAAGAACCAATGCCCTCCCGGTTGGGTCCCTTCTCCATCTCGGTACCCATCGCACCTTTGCCCTTGAGGGCGGGGTGCGGCGGAGGTCTTCGGGACTCCACCCGGGAAGGGCCCCTCTCGCCCGTGGCACGGGCCGTGGTGGCATTGCCCTGTGGGGAGGTGCCACCGCCACGACCTTCAGTGGTCCTCTTGGCGCGTGTCCTGGTAGGTGAAACCCGGGTGTCCTCCCCCGTGGCTACCGCGGGCTCTCTTCCGTTGCTTAGATCGACGGAGCGGGTACACCTCATGGGAGGCGTAGGCCGAATGCCTCGGCCACGGAGTTCCTTCCCTCTATAGGGATGCCCACGGCTTCGTATCCTCGTGCCTCGGACGTGCACCATCTCCCCAGGATCATGTCTGCTTCATCTCTCGCTGCTTCCACAGAGCGAACTACATGCAAAAAAGGAAGCGTGATAGGTAAAATAATAAAAAAATTACGTGATAAGAAGAGACAAAGGCCAAGCAAGGGCTCTTACCCTTCCCGATGCCGGGGTGAAGGCCACCGTGGAACCCCAACCTAGCACGTTGAACAAGGGTGCTGAGGTTAAGGAGTGTCATCTCCTCCATGAGGTCGCGGGCGCCCTTCCTCGCACGCACCTCTCGGATGGTGTTGCTCAGCTTCCAGTCATCGTCGGAAAGGCAACTCATCTCGGGATAACTCCGTGTCGTTAAAGCCGGGTGTGACCCGGTGTAAACGAAGTCCTCAGCCCTCAAGTAGAACCACTTCTTTGTGGCGAAGGGCCAACATTCCTTTAAGGCATGCACGGGGAACTCCTCCTCGTGTCGCGGGATGGTGTAGATGGACCCCAAGGGCCCTCTCCTGACATCCCCCCGCTGAGAGCGGAAGTAGTTGTCGAACAGAGCGACTGATGGCTCCATGGGCGTTCCCGGGATAGCCGTCTCACATAGCCATAAGAAGACCCTCAACCGAACGAAGAGGTTCGGGCTAAGGTGAGAGAGCTCCACCCCGAGCGCCTGAGTGTACCTCTTGATGAAGGGGTGCATCGGGAGCCCGAAGCCGACGTCCACCCATGACTTGAGAGCCACGACGTACCCTGGCAGAGGATTGGGTCTCTCCCCCGGCGCTGGGAAGTCCACGTCCCTGGCGGAGAGGCGGCTCCCTCGACGGATGAGAGAAAGCTTCTCCGCGTCAGTGAGCTCTGATGGCCCAGGGTCTACTTTCGCTTCCTCCGGATCAAACCCATCGTCGCCCGTCGGGTTCACACCAGCGGTGGAACCAACGGGACCCATCATGTCCACGTCCCTTGTATAGTGGTCCTCTTTGCGAGGAGGCTTGATCTTGCCCTTTCCCTTCACAGGGGCAGCTTCGCTCACATTGTTTTTACCCTTCATAAGGGCGCCCCGAGGGTGATCACCTACAATTGTCATGAGTGCCCTTATTAGCATGACCAAGAAGATATGATTGTCCATATGTGTAGATGGACGATCATAAAAATAGGTGGTAAGTGTAATTCTGGTCCTACCCATAGAGGCCCAGACTCCTTACACTCGTCGTGAACGTGTGGGCGAGCGCTCTTTGAGCCTGCAAAGTTGAACAAGAAGGTCAAAACCCTGCAAGGATTACTAAGAGCTAGGAGCCCCGCATCAGTGTGACTACTCCCAACCCAAGGCTGGGGTAGCGCCCGAATTAAATTTGGAAAAAAAGCTCGTGAGCCTGGCTCATGGCTCGCTTCAAAATTGCTCGATTACATTTATTTTTCTTTTAAAATAAAAATTAGTTGATTTGGAACAAGTGTCAACTTCGGCTCGGCTCGTTAGGCTCGGCTCGAAGTTGGGTCTCAAACAATACAGGAGACTATAATAAATAAGAATAAATTAGTGTCGAGGAAAGCTCGAAAAAAAGTTTATTTGGCTCGTTTTCCACCCCTAGCCCGAATCACGCTATGCCCCGGGCGGCTTGATGAGCTCAGGCTTCGGTACTGGGGAGAATGCCCCCCCTAGGGGCAAGCTTGCTGCGCCAGCAGGGCCGTGAAGGACAGCTCGCAAGTTCAAAATAAAAAAGGAGCGTGAGCAAAAACAAGTGTTTCCAGTACCTTTTCTGGGTGGTCGACGGACAGCCCCGCTTCTGCCCTTTGCTACCACCAAAATGAGAGTTGAAGCGCGCTTTTATACCCTCTGCAATCTCCGGATACCGCCAATGACTAGTGGCTGATTTTTTAGCGATGGTAGACAAATATGACCCTATCAAAAAGCAATCCTCAGCTAAGAGCCTATCGTCACTGGCAACAGCTCTTAAGTTAACCCAACCTGGGAGTTGCTTTGGTCACCCACAGAGATTGCGCGGCGTCGACTCTCCTCGTCGCCCCTCCTCCGTCACGGTGGTGGCTCGGACGGTCTGCTCTGGCGCCGCCCCAACTCTGATACAGTAGCGGCCCAGGCAGCCTGCATCGGCGCGGCCCCCCTGGGCGATGGAGGCCCCGACGACCTGCTTTGGCGCCGCCCCTCCTCTGGTGCGACGACGGCCTGGACGACCTGCTCTGGCGCCGTCGGCGGCCCGGACGGCTCGATCCGGCGCTATCCCCCTCCTGCGCGGCCAAGATTTGGTGGTCTGAGAGCCGGTGGCGGCGTGCTCTTTTCTCCCCACGCAGCAGCAGCCCGCACGGCCGGCGGCGAAGCGTCAACTCCACCGGTGGCGCGACGGCCCTTCCCAGCAAACGAGTGGCCGGTGACGGCGTTCCCCTCTCTTTTCTACAGCTCGGCGGCCCACCAACCTACGCGGATGAAGTCCCTGGTCTGGCAACCCGCACCATCGGCGCTGGCTCCTTTTTCCTTTGCGGCGCGACGACGGCCACCCCGATTGCCCGCGCAGCAGGGCCCAGCCTAATTGGCGACGAGGTGGCGGTGGCGGCCCTCCTTCCATGCGACAGAAAGAGGCGAAGGCTTCCTCGGCCAGTTGACGGCAGCCCCTGCCCGCGCTGCTACTCCCTGCCTCCCCGAATGGATGCGGCGTCCGCCTGTGCGGTGGCGGTACCGGCCCCCGTAGCGCCCGCAGGATGCGCTTGGTCCAACCGCGGCAATGCTTGCCCGTATGGCCCTGACCCCACGCGCGGCGGCGGGATTATTGGTCCTTTCGAGCGGCGGTCGCGCCGGCCTGTCGGCGGCAAGGCTTGCCCCGCACGGTCGTGCCCTTCTCCGGCGTGGTGGAGATGCCCTCGCCTCGCGCGATGGTGGCCCGTATGCTGCCGTGGTTGGCTGGTTCGCGGAGAGCAAGTTTTTTCTCTTTTTGGTGCTACTCTCTGGAGGTGGCTTAAAATAGAGGAAGCACAAGCGCGGACCACAAGCACATGGCCCCGGCAGACTCTCCACGAGCCAGTTCGGGCGCTAGGCTGGGTGCCCGAATAGCAATGAGCGATGCCCATAACGCCCCAGGGAAAGGTTTTGGGCGTTGGCCTTAGCGCCCTGAAACGCCCAGGGGGAGGTTTTGGGCGTTGGCCTGAGCGGCCGGAAACGCCCCAGGGAAGGATATTGGGCGCTGGCCTTAGCGCCCTCAAACGCCCCCTCTTCCCATCTTCAAAACGGCTGGTAAAAAAGCCAGTCAAAAGAGCGCCAGCACCACAATTGCAGGTGCATGCTCCCAACTGCCCAGGGGACAACGGGCGTTATCCCTATCGCCCGGAGGAAAAATATACCAACTTTAGAAGTTTGGGGGGAGAGTGCCTTGCACCTACTGCGCAGAGGGACCCAGCCGGGCGTTGCCCCTACCGCCCAAAGGAAAAAGTTTGTGCGTTTCTCAGAAAGGGCCTTCAATGCTTTGGATAAATCCATGGGATGAATCACGGGGTCCTGTGATGTGCCTGAAAAGCTAGTCAAGGACTGGCAGGCTCCTGGCCTAGGCGCCGGCCTTAAGGGCCCGGCCTTCTCAGTAGCACTATGGTGTCGCTCTTGGGGAAGATAGCAAAGTTGTGGGGCGCCTGAAACTAAGTTCAGGCATCAACCGTGCGCTCCTTGGGGAGCCCTGGTGTGCCAAAGGCAAACCAGAAAAAAAGAGTACAAGCCTCTGGTAGCCTCCCCCAAGGCCAGTTCGGGCATCAGGCATAGCGCCCAAGATCTCTCCCCAAGGGCAAAATCTTCCACATGGGCGCTGGCCTTGGCGCCCGCTCCTGGTGCCAACGGTCACAAGCTGGGCACCGACCTCTGCGCCCGTTTCCGCCCGAGATGCCCCGCTGCTACGCTGACCATTGGGCGGAAAGCTAGGCGCCCAGAGTGCCTTCTGCCGTGTGGATATCCAGAGGCCGGATGGGCAGCAACCGAGCTCCCGAGAGGCACCGCTCGGTTCGCTTACCCTTTCGAGCCCTAAGCATACGAGAGACAAAAAACGAACCAAGCTTCAGCACCTTATCAAATAGCGGGAGGTCCGGCATGGATGAGGGTATGGGCACCCCTACCGCAACTGCGTTTTCAATACCTCTCTGCCCCTCAGGCGTTTCCCCGTGCGCCTAAGGGACAGGGGGGCTAGTGTTGGAGGAAACACGCTAATTCCAGAAAAGGGAGACCTTGTTCACCTCCTGCCTCGCGGACCGATGAACAAGGGTCCGCAGAATGTCTAAAGGTCTCACCCACAAGCACGAGGGGGGATCCACTTGTCTCCTACTCCGCGGGAGCCTGTGGGAGTCATCCTCATACTCCGCTGGAGGCCTCCTACTCCGCAGACGTCTACGGGAGCCGTCGTCCAACCCCGCGGGAGTCTGCGGGAGACACCTTCCAACCCCGTGGGAGCCCGCGGAAGGCCTCCCTACTATACGGGCGTCTACGGGAGCCATCCTCCAACCCCGCGGGAGTCTGCGGGAGACACCCTCCTACCCGTGGGAGAGCAGCGGAAGGCCTCCCTGCTCCACGGGCGTCTTCGGGGTTCACCCTCCTACCCCGTGGGAGCCCGCAGAAGGCCTCCATGTTCCACGGGCGTCTTCGGGGTTCACCCTCCTACCCCGTGGGAGCCCGCAGAAGGCCTCCATATTCCACGGGCGTCTTCGGGGTTCACCCTCCTACCCCGTGGGAGCCCGCGGAAGGCCTCCCTACTCCGCGGGCGTCTTCGGGGTTCACCCTCCTACCCCGTGGGAGCCCGCGGAAGGCCTCCCTACTCCGCGGGCGTCTTTAGGGCTCACCCCTCCTACCCCACGGGAGCCCGCTAAAGGCCTCCCAACCCCGCGGGCGTCTTCCGGGCTCACCCTTCCTACCCCGTGGGAGCCCGCTGAAGGCCTCCCTACCCATGGGCGTCTTTAGGCTCACCCCTCCTATCCATGGAGCCAGCCAAGGCCTCCCTACCCATGCAGAGCATTGCCAAGGCCTCCCTACCTCATGGGCGACTGGTTCGCCTCCTACTCGTGGGAGCACGCTGAGGCCTCCCACTCATGGGCGTCTTCGGGACTCACCCTTCTACGCCGCGGGCGCATGCGGGCGTGCTTCCTTGGTGTACCCCGCGGGTGTGCCTCCTGGGTAGGCCCCGAGGGAGGTCTCCGTGGGGGCCTAAAAGTCTGAGATTAACTCCTACGGAACGGTGACGTGGAGTTCGCCACCCACACCCGAGAATGACCAAGCTGCCCTCGTTTAAGTCTCTGCAGTAGGGGTAGGATGGTACTTTCATGTAACCAAGGCTGGGCGCCTATAAAACCCGACTGTAGCCCTCACTTGTAACGGGGACTGATATCGAATGCAAAAAACTAGAACCACTGGCATGTCCCGCGAGAGCCTGAGCTAGGAGCCTCCTGCTCCTCTTGGGGGACACGTCGACAGGAGTAGGGCATTCCCTTGAGTGCCCGAACCTGTATAAACTCTCGTGTTCGCTCTGTCTCCATTGGACGGTGGCCCGTAAGACGGCCAGCGTCCCCTCTCTCTCTCGTGTCTTGTTTTCACACATACGACAATGAGTGTTCAACATTTGATGGGATTCAAGAGGACAGGAAAGAAAAAGACTGGAACAAGGGGGATAGAGACTGCACATCCAACACCAACTTTATTTTATCGCAATATTTTATTTATTATGGCTACCAAAAGAGGAAATAGAATAGCTCACAATGTCGTCTACTAAAATGGATAGCTTGAGCTAAACCTTAATTAGGATTTTCTTCTGGTACCAACACTAGCCTTCACAATCTTCAAAGGACAAAACATGTCTTCATCTCTTTGAAGATTTACAGTAGACTTTGAAGAACACAATTCCATCCATTGCTTTGCTTGATGCTGTTTCTGACCAACTATCATTTTGACAGGGAAAGAAATAGATACGACTGTCAAGATAGAACAAGACGAGAGTAGAACTTTTACAAAATATTTTATTATTTCAAAATAAGTCCTTAAGGTTAAAGCATTCTCACTAAGGCCACTCCTACAGTCGATATAACTCTGATACCACCTCTGTCGGACCCTAAAAAACACTTCCAAAATCCTCTATGTATCATGTACTAGTCTAGAAAAAGATAGTACACACAGTAGAACTATTATCACAATATATCCAACATATTTTATTAATAATCAGAGTTTACAATAATTATGGCATGCAAGCCAAATAAAAGATTACAGTGGAAGCAGAATAAAACCAGTAGTACAACTCAATAGATTCACCACAGGCAACCAACAGGGGCAGCGGCCTAGTTATCTTAGTCCTCACCATCGTAGAGATACTCCTCTAAAAAGGTAAAGTAAGTAAGGGTGAGTACAAAAGTACTCCGCAAGTCACACAATAAATGCAATATCAATGGAGGGTCACAATGGAAGGCATAATATGGTTCTTTTGAGCATAAAGCAATATTTCAAATACAATAATTAATTTTCAATGCATAATTGATATAGTAAAAACTGAGTTTTAATCCAATTTTCAGCACAGGCTCCATCCGGAGTTTCATCCCAAATTTTCCCATGTGGACTCTCTCCACATATAAACCACTTTTCTAAAAAATATTTTAAAATCCAAAGTCTAGTCCATGAAAGGTTTGCTTGGCATGCTCATGACCACAGGCGCAGCTAATCGATTAGTTTTACACTCTGCAGAGATTGTACAACTTTACCCACAAGACATGATTATCTCCTTTTGCCCAAATACACACTTCCTTTGGTGTGTCGGCAGAGAAAATCATGACAAGGCCCCTATAAAGCTCCATACACATAGTCATACCCGCTAAGATTCCACCACTGTTAGGGTTAAAATCGCCCAGTCCAGCCCCCTCTTGTGTCGAGTGGCAGCCTTACACCCACTGCCACTATCAATCTAATGGCATGACTATCCATGACATATCGCAATACGAATAGCCAGGTCTGTTCCAATCCAGACTTCTGGTAGTAAGGTAAGGCTTTACATTTAGCGTAACACAGACTGGTCTTTAATTGACTAGGCGACCTTTCACAACCCTTGTGCCTCACGCACCCACTAGTCAACCATTCTCGCCTAGTGTAAATCACATTTTCACTTTCTTTTTGAATAATATCATCTTTCATATCTTCCCATGGTACACCGACACCAAGGAATAACTTTATTTTCAACACAAATCTTGTTTTGGCATAAATCCCCAAAAAGTCAAAGATTCATGTCTAAGCATATCTAAGCCATTTACTATATAGTACTACTTAATACTACAATAATGTATCAACCAGCGAAATTTTGCTCTAAGGTGACAAGGTATGAATATTTCAAAATCAATTCAGGTCATACAATTAGGAGTAACTAATCATTTAAAACTGGGATTTAAATAAATTGATAAAACAATGCTTACAATAATTTAAGTCAAAATATAATTTTAAATTCTGGGATCAACATGTTCAAGGGTGTGACTTGCCTTGGTCGAAGGATTGATGCTCGAGATCGTCGATAACGAACTGTTCCAACTCTCCGAAATCTATACAAGAAAAATAGCTAATTTCAAATAAAAACCAAATAAGTTCAATAAAATAATAAATTGGCATAAAAATTAATTTAAGATTTTAGATGAATTTAGAAAAAAAAACAGAGCAAAACTGAGTTCGAACAAGCGAAAAGGGGCACTTGGAAGATTTATAATCGCGTGAAATAATAGATAAATGATTTTTGAATTTTTAAAATTTCTTTTCCCAATAAAATTTTCAAATTTTTGGAGTCAAAATTTAGATTTCAAAATTTAAAATTTTTTCTAAATTTTTCCCTCTATTTTTCTCTCCTTTTTTCTTCATTTTCCTTTTTTTCGACTGACACTCTCTCTCATCATTTTTTTTATGATTTCTTTATTTTCTCACGGTTGCTCGTTCCAGAGAGCCTTTGTCTTCATAGGGAGGAAGAAAAAACAAGGGGGCAAAGGAGGGGCTAGGGGGCAGGCTGAGGAGGGCGACGCGATGGCCAGAGCCGGCGATGGCAGCTGGAGGGATGTGGTTGGGGGCCGGGTGGTGGTGATGGCCGGAATAGAGAAAAAAATGGAGATCAAATTTCACTACAAGAAAAATGATTTTTAATGACAGTCCAAACTCGTCATCATTAGTCCCGAAATTGTCATTGTAGGTTTTTTATGACGAATTTATGACGAAATTCAACTTGTCATAGAAAGTGTGTCATAGAAAGTTTTCAATGACGAATTGCTTATTTTCGTCATAAAAAACCAACTTTTCTATGACAAATTACATTTTCGTCAGCAAAGAGATCACTTCTATGACGAATATAACCGTCATTAATTGTATCAAAAACGTCATGAAAAATGTTAAATTCGTCATAAAAAAACACTCTGATCGGCCAAAAATGAGCATTGATCGTTTTATTTATGACGAAATTATTCATCACAGATTATTGCCACGTAGATATGCATTTTCGTCATAGAACATTCGCACATCTCAATTAAAACAGATTTCACATTCGCACAAATCAACAACCCATTTAAATTATAGAGTAATCAAATCCATTCAATTACATCTAATATTTATAAAAGGTGGGAATCAAATCATAAACTTTGATATAAACTGACAAAACATTAAGATATGCATAACCTCAAACCTCTCAAAAATCTCTATCCTCAGATCTCATACAACACAAACAAATTCTCAAAAATTTGCAAAAGAAATAGACTCCTAATCTACCATCCAAACCAACTTAGCAACATTCCTTAAGTCCAGCTCTTAGCCAACATTCAACTTATTCTTAAGACTAACAAAAAAAATGAACTGCTTCACATTCTTCCTTAGCCCTCAAGTTACCAGCCAGCTGCCATACTTCTTTTGCCCATGCCTTGCCCACTCCTCAGAGCTAAATGGCAGCAGGGGGGCTGCATACCTGCCACCACATTGCCCAGCCCACAGCTTTTTCACAGCCATCCCTGGTTTCATCCAGGGTCGGTTTTGAGGCTGCCACACAAAAACCAATTAGTCACATTTATATGACAACCTACCCTGTTTCACTACTCCCATAGAATGTACCAACTCACCTTTTCTATCACCATCTCTTTTATCTTGGCTCGCATGGCAGGGAGTTCAGTAAGCTGCATTGGGAAGACACGTTTTATTAGCCCTTGCAGGCATTTGTGTTGTAACAATTCTTTAAAAAGAGCACAAAAGAAACATGAAACTTAAGAAAGCATGTAATTGGTACATACCTGTTCATTGGCAACTTCATAATGAGGTCCATAACTCCATGTTTTCATGAAAGAGACAATACGACAAGTCGATAATTTTTAAATTACATCATATAGACATCCAGACAGAAGACTAAACAATGACACAATCTTATACATACATAGCCAAGATAAAATCATAACAGTTAGCATTACCACATAAGCTTATAAAGTGCTAGATTGCTACTGCTAGACCTGTTTCTAGAACATTGTTCTCGAAAGGCAAAAAGGGTACATGCTCCTATAGCGCCGCTGTTGGATAAATGGAAAGATAAATACATGTTATGAGTATCACCTTAGCAAGCTCACTTTTCATCAACAATTCATGTCGCCGATGTGACGGGTCCTTCTTGCTGTCAAATGCAATCTGCGTGCCTTCTGAACCACCACGCTCTTTATCAGCAACAAGCCAACAACATCCACCTTATTCTCCAAGATAACTTCAGCAATCAGCAGCACCTTCTGATGCTTCACCCTGAACCAAAAACAACAAATTTGTAGCACATGCTTCTCTTTAACATACTTGCAGAGTTAGCAGAGTGGCTAACTTGCCTTTGAAATAAGAGAAAGCACGCTGTAATTCAGACAAGCTAGATCAGCCAGAGGTAGAAAGCATGAGCAAAGAGGGTTAAGTAGTTGAAGCAACAGGCGCCTGCCATTCTGTTCCAGCAAGGAGCTCCATTATTAATAGTCAACGCGAATTTTATTTATAAAGTAAAATATCAGAAGCTAGGTTTTCCTTTTACTTTGTCAAAAACGAGTTTCTTTAACTGCTTTGTCAGCTCTTGAATTACAATCTACAAAATCAAAGGAAAGCTATTAGTATCTTCGTTTCTGACTGCTTGTAAGTTGTAATGGCAGAATAATACTTAGTTACTCACTAGTCACTACAAGTAAAAGACCGGTGAAAGCTAATCTTAGTAACAAGCTTTGTGTCATCCACAATGGAAATAATACAAACAAGGAACCGGAGAAAAAACACAATGTTAGTACAGGATTGAGGATAAATAATCTAGAAGCTTAAAATTAACTGAAATTATGTCCAGATATCCAGATAGAAAACTAGTGACTTCTTTGGCTTCACTATTCTATACCATACAAGATAATTCCAGTTGAATTTATAGTTGTCTTTTCATTATACAAACATGGTAACACAACGTATTTCCGATCTCAGTTGAAGAAGCCAGTTTACCAATGAAGGGTGTTAAAAAAGTTAAATATCAGAACAACATCATTACTCCCAGAAACATATGAAGAAGCTCAGCGATAGTTCGGACTTAGATTGTGGCATCTATTCTACACTGCCTTGAAGGTCTTCAAGTCATAACAACTCTTTGGAAAAAAGGCTAATATTACATGCATAGCGCAAGGTTCCAAATCAAATTAGGATCCCAGGTTTCACATCACTTCGTGTAAGAGGCCTTTTAACACAACTCTTAGTTTTCGTTCCCTACATTGCAATTGCTATAATTCTGCAGCAGGACATTCCCATCCCAATCATGTGCCAATGCACTCAAAGGCTTGGCCTCAAGCACCCCGTGCATATCTCTCATCAAACAACTTCTGAGATCCAATGATAACAACCGACTGTAGCGCAATTTATCACGCCTTAAATCCCAAAATAGACACTAGATAACATCGTAGTGATTAAATCCCAAAATAGACGCTAGACCACACGACGCACACCTGATCGACAGATCCAAGCACCCATTCACGGAACAAGATCAAGCCAAAACCTCGGTTGCCAGATCTGGACCGATTAGATCCAAGCGCAGCCCCGCTTGAGACGAGCAAATGGCAAAACCAAACAAACAACAGAGATGAGATTTGGGAAGGCAAATCCACCTGGTAGGTGTTGTCGAACTTGTCGTACATGAACCGAGTGATGATGCTGGTCTTGCCGACGGGCTAGTCGCCCAGGAACTACACCAGCTTGTACTTGGCCAATGCCGGCACGGGGACCATCTCCTCTCCTCCTCCTCCTCCTCCTCCTCCTCCTTGTCTTCCCTTCTCCGATGAGAGCAGAGGGCGGCATCGAGGGATGGAGTGAGGGAAGGGGATGAGCGGCAGGACAGGGGGAGGGGAGGGGCGGGCGGCGGAATGGGCGGAGCAAAGGGCGGCGAGACGAGCGGAGGGGGCAAAGGCGGGACGAGCGGAGGGGGCCGGTGGCGGGACTCGGGGGCTCAGGCCGCCGCTCGGTGCTCGAGGTCGGCCGGTCGGGCCTTCAGCTTCGGGGAAGTGGAGAATAGAGAGACATACACGCGAATTAGGGTTAGGTATTTAGGGCCCGTTTGGCAACTTGGAACCGGACTGTTTCTCTTAGAATCTGAAATAAATCTAATCAAACGGAATAGGACTCGAAACGTTTCAAAGCGAATCGTTTCTGATTTTTACACGCCGTGGTCGAATCGGCTAGCAACCCGTTCCTCCGGATTCTGATTCTACCAAGCGTTTACCAAGAATCGGGCAGTTTAGTTTCTACTAGAATCCAGGCCGTACCAAACGGGGCCTTAGTTAACCGGACAACATAGCGGTCGGATATCCGATTAATATTATCCAGATATATCCACAAATAGATTCGGAATATCCTGATTCGACGGATAGCGATCTTCCGAATCCGAATTCGAAACAAAATATCCGAAGCCGATTCTGAATCCGAGGATTATCCGAAAAAAATATCCGAATCCGATCCGAACTCATCCGGTCGGTCAGAAATTATCCAATCCGATTGCATCCCTAGTGGTGGTGGCTAAAACCGACACAGATACTCTAATTATCAGTAGCGGTTTTTTGCTAAAACTACCACTGATGTACTATTTGTGGTGGTTCCAAAGAAAAACCGCTACTGATAATATTATTTGTGACGGTTCTAGAAAACCGTCACAAATAGAGTGTCACCTATGTGATGTTTTGTAGTAGTGAATGTGGAAGCCACTAATCGTATAGAAGGATTCCAATGAAGCCTTGCACTACATCAGATGCATCTACCAACCAATCCAGATCTGAGCCCTAATCAGTTGACAAACAACCATTCATTTTCTATGACGATTTGTATTATGGTTTCATGACGAAATTTTATGTTTCGTCACAAAAGTACATGGGGCGACGACGCCTAATACAATTAATGACAAACATAAACAAGTCGTCATAGAAAATAGATTTTCCATGACAAAAGTTGACAACGTCATGACGTTTTCGTCACAGATAATCACTTTTCTTGTAGTGCCTTTACGAAGAAATTTGGGGATTGCAAGCACCGAATTTGTTTGTGGAGGAGAGCATTGGGTTGTGGAGGTAGGAGGGGTCCTCGGGGTGAGATTTATAGTCGTGGAGAGCTCACAAACAATGGAAACCATGGAATTTTTGTGATTTTAAGGGGAGAAAAATTCGGCATTTAAGTGTAAGATTTTTAGGAAAATTGGCCATGAATGGATAGAGGAGATCACGAGGAATCCGGATTTGATTTTTCCCAAATTTTTGGTGCTCAAATTGTAGAGATTTTGAAGCTCAAAACTTGGTTTCATGGAGAAAGAGAGAGGCGCGCAGCTTCTGGACTTTGGGTGGAGGTTGAAGATGCTCCTGATAGTGGGGTCTGGTCCCACCTATTTTTTCTAAATTATTTTATGCTCAGAAGAAAAGCATTACAGTAAAAATATAGAGAAAGCTCTAAAAATCCTGGAAAAATTCTCAAAAAATACTTTAGAATATTTGGAACTTAATAAAATTAATTTCTGAATTTTTCAACTTCTAAATTTTACACAGAAATTCTTTTTGTAAATCTGAGAATGGTAAAAAGGTTTTTGTAAAATCCATAAAAATAAGCAAAATTACAAGAAAATTCTAAATAATAATTAAACCAAGAAAATACAAAATTACCAGTGTTGCCGACTAATTTGTAGTGTTGTTCATCTAAACTCTGTTCACTGAGCACTATTTACCCTGAACACTATTCATCCGACCAATGCTGCTGATCAGTTCACAGCATTGTTCATTTGAACACTGTTCACACCAAATGCTATTCATGTGACCAGTTCGGAGTTTTCGCTCACCCCGACCAGTGTAGTTTTTACTGTTCATCTAACCTCCATAGGTCTGTGGTACTATTCATCTAACCTTAATAAGTTGGTGCTACTATTCATCTGATCACCTATTCGGATTGTCCAGTACCTTCTATCTATTCTTTTGGTGGTTTAAATTTTAGGAGGCAAACTTTATTTGGCTCCTATTTACACCTTTTCTAGTTGTCTTTTTGGTCCTTCATAAACTATACACAATAAATTAAGGAAAAACTAGAGTGACAGCTAGCTAGTTATTTCAAATATTGAGACATCATTTCATCGATATTACCTTTACAAAATAGAGGAGGAGTTCCAAGATATATAAATGTATGAACGGGAGACATAGGTTATGCAGCCTAAACTCTAACATTCATCATATGACAGCAACAATAATTCCATATTAATACGAGAGCACTGTGAAGATAATTAAATGGATATGTGCTTATCAAATAAAGAGTGTGAAATCCGATAGAATACATACAATTCTAGTGCAACCTAAACTTTATTAGTGATATATCAAAATTACTTAGTGTAAAATTGAAGGGGTTTGAATGAATGCCCACATTTTAAAGAAAACCACAAATAAGGGGAAAAGGGGATAATCACCTCAAGAGAAGGCTTCAAATTTACCCTCTTAACACCCCACCTCTAAGATTTCACATTTTCTCACCCAAGTATTGCTTCTAACCTGAATATGTGCTGTTTTTTTAGGTGGCGACGATTCTCTTAGCCTTTGGAACTACAACAAAGGAGAGTTCAGCTTGAGGGATATAAATAACCTAGCGAGGCTATCACAATTAGTTTTATGTAAGAAGTGATAGTGATGTGCACACATCACTATCGGTTCTCACTTAAGAAGCGATAGTGATATGATCATGCACATCACTATCGGTTCTCACATAAGAAGCAATGGTGATTATCGCTTCTTATATGAGAACCGATAGTGATATGCACACGCACATCACTATCACTTCTTACATAAGAACCGATAGTGATGAGCATGTACATCTCTATCGGTTCTCAAATAAGAATCGATAGTGATGTGCATGTGGTCATCACTATCGCTTCTTAAGTTAGAGCCGATAGTAATGTGTACGCTCATCACTATCGCTTCTCAAATAAGAATCGATAGTGATGTGCATGTGATCATCACTATCGCTTCTTAAGTTAAAATCGATAGTGATGTACATGATCATCACTATCAGTTCTTATATTAGAACCGATTATGATATGTCCAGTGCTACATCACAATCACTTCTAATTTAAGAACCGATAGTGATTATTATTAACACCCCTCGTAAGTCATCTATCACAAATCATTTTTCCTAAAAACTTAAGAACCAACCCAGATGAAACGATAGTAATTTACCATTCTGCAGTAGTATTATACACACACACCTGTGACACGATGGTGCCTAGGAACCATGATCCAAAACGAGTATTTCACCTATGTATTGCAGGCCAAAATTGTTGAAATTTTTATGTTGCTGAGTTTAACCAGTTTACTATCTAGTTCAAACAAATTCAAACTAGAGTTTTCTTTTTTATAATAATTTTTGTAGGTTTGTGCTGATTTTATATATAAATTAGCAAAGCATATGATCTAACTTCATTCAAAATAATTGAATTGACAACGTGTAGTATACGAATATATAAGACTATCTAGGTTGTATGTACATTTGTTCAGAGGTGGTATGTATATGTTTTCAAACATACTCCTTGTTATGCACATACATGGAGGAAGCCATTTCAGTCGTACATGCAACCTCTCAGAAATTACACAGTGTTTCTTTTTCTCTATTCTTCTTTAATTTTAGAGCGCCCTGCTTTGTCGATGAATCTGCTGTCGCAAGCAAGCAAAATCGACCTACCACAAGCGTGAAGCAAGCAGAGGACTGCGCGCATGTTAATAACTGTTTGTTGCGATTTCGTAAAAGCGTTGTCAATTAGTAGCTGTAGCATAGCTACTTCTCTGTTTTCTATCTTCCTCCGCTATATACCCTCTAGCTACTCTCTTCCAGTGAATTGGCAGTATTCCTCCTCCCCGCACAAACCGTTGTCGACACGGATAACCTTAAACAAAAGTAGTTCTACCAAGACCTAACTAGGATTAATTCCTCTGCGCTTTGAGTTTGAGATACATGCTATACACCCTTTTGGTATAAGATGCCGTTCAAGGATTCAAATTTCGTTTTCGGTTAAAATCTCGTTGGTGACTGAAACTAAAATCTTGTCGAGATCTCAGAATTTCGGGTTTTATTTCAAATCCGGTTTTATTTCAATCAGGAAAAAGAATCTCGGTCGAAATTCCCGAAATCTACACGAAATTCGCTGAGATTTCGGTGAATTTGCACTGAGTAAAAAATGGCTCAAATGATTTCAAAAAAATTTAAATTTTTTTGTGGAGGTTCCTGACACATCAATGATATTCCTATGAAAATTTCAGATGATTGTCAAATCTGAGAAATTTTGAAAAATTCAAACATTGCTACTATTTTGAAAAACGCTGACTAGTAAGTTTGAACTGAATGAAAAATGGAACATAAAATTTTTCAATAATGATCAAGCTTCATAAATCTACAATAAAATCCTTACCGCCGAATTTCAACCAAATGAAAAATAGTTCAAACCACGTTAGAAAATTTTAAATTTTTTTGTGGATCATCCTTATGTTTCATTAATGTTTCTAGAAAATTCTCATAAGATGATCAAGCATCAAAAAGTTCCAAAAATTCTAACAATGTTACATCTTAATAAAAGCCTGATGATCAATACATAGATTTGCTTTAGTAATAAAAAAGGTTTAATTTTTTAAAAAAATTTACAGAAGGGTTCTAAGGAAATGCTTAAGATCTCATAAAAAATTTGATTCATGATCACACTACAGTAAATTTATAAAATTCTTACCGCATTGTACCGCTTATTTTTTTTCTGTTTTTGATTTTTAAAATATAACAAATGAAGTTCAATGCTTACAAAGATCTGATTGAGCAAATAAAAAAAGTTAAAATTTTTTGAAAATTTTATAGAATGGTTCTGAGGCAATTTTTAAGCTTCATAAAAATTTTGGATCATGTTCACACTCGAGAAAATTTATAAAATTATGACAAGTTTACTGTCCACTACAGGAAAACGATATTTTTTCATCGGCCAAATGTCGATGAAAAAAAGGGGATTCCTGACGAAAGTACATATTTTCGTTAGTTTGCCAACGAAAATAAACCGACGAAACTAAGTTGATGAAAATAAGGATTATTTTCGTCGGTTACCGACGGAAATCATGTTTTTTCGTCGACCTAGCCTAGCCAACGAAAAAAGTGACCGATGGCTGGCCCAGTCATGCCACATCAAACTAATTTCATCGGCTACGTAGCCGACGAAAATACTCCTCCATTATTTTCATTGGCTACTAGGCCGACGAAAATACTCTCCCAGTATTTTCGTTGGCCATGTAGCCGACAAAAATAATAGGGATTTGCCGACTATAGAAGCTGCTCGATATTTTAAATCGACCACGTGGTCGATGAAAACTAGTACTAGCTGAATCTGCTTCCCCATTGCTTGTTTACATTTGGTACCTCGATATTTTAAATCGACCACTTTGGTAAGCGAAAATCTTGGAGGTACCACTACTAAGCGCCCACTTTGCTTCTTTTTTGATCTGAACATACGCTTTTTGCTCAAATTCACATACACCAACATATATTACCCAGAACAATCACAAATGCATCACAATTTGAAAATCACATTAATACTAAATTCACAAATGCATCACATTAATATCGCAAATACTCCAACATATATATGAATCCAAATCATATCACAAGTTTCATCCAACTACAGTACCCCATGCATCACAAGTATCCCATCCATCACAAGTATCTACAATCCTAATTCTCCGGGTTGTTTGAATTTTGGCTGCTACCTCCACAAGTATCTACAATCCTAATTCTCCAGGGTGTTTGAATTTTGGCTGCTACCTCCAAAGGCAAAGAAACCGTTGACTTCTGCATTAGGAGCGTGTGAGCTCGAACCTGAGCTAGCCTTGGTGGTGGAGGCGAAAACGGGGTGCCACGACGAAGGAGGCTGAGAACCCTGTAGAGAAGGAGTTATGAAATTTCACGTTAGTACAGAATTGCAAATAATTTTTAAAACCGAATTAATCTAAAGCATATGTACCTGTGGTGCTTGCCCTAGTGGCGGATACCTGTAAAACGGCAGAGGAGGCTGAGAACCCTGTAGAGGAGTTATGAAATTTCATGTTAGTATAGAATTACAAATAATTTTCAAACCGAATTAACCTAAAATATATTTACCTACGGTGCTTGCCCTGGAGGTAGATACCCGTAGAACGGCGGAGGAGGTTGAAGCGTAGGCAAGTCGTGTAGAGGGCCCACAGTTGCGTAGACTTGCTGCATATAGTCAAAGTGTTAGATCCGCAATAGTAAAACTTAACCGGTCTGTTGAGATTTCGAGCTTTTTCCTGAAGAGCTCCTTGGAAGTACGCCTGCGTTTGCCTTAAGTGTGCCATCTCCGCTTCATACTTCTCTATCAATTCACGCTGTTGGCGAGACTCCTCACGGTGTTGGCGGGCCTGCTCCTCGTACTCCGCGAACCTTGCATTATCCTTGGAGGAGCGAGCGCTACTCTGTGAGGACCCCAGCGCTCTTCCTTGGGACAGAGAGATGTCGGAGTCCACAACCCCGTTGAACTTGGAGAACCTACAACAGACATATACGAAACCGAAGGCATTCATAAAAAGCACAACTATTGATGATATCAGGAAATCCGACAAAACACAAATAAGGGGGATGATCTCACCTTCCATGTCTCTTGCCCCCACCACTCTGGTATAGCACCAAGACATCGAGCTCCTCGTTCCTCCAGTCATACTCTAGGCCGTGACGGCGAGCCATTTCTTCCCCATATTGCTCCTTCATGCCAACATTACTGAAACAACAGTTTGAAGACATAAATTTTATCGAAGTAAGTCGAACAACTCAAAATCCTCTGAGTCGCTAACTGGCTGCACAGCTATCCAAGCGACTCTGGATCGGCGCTTCGGTGTCCCCGAACATAAACATTGAAGTAGCTCGGGGCAACGCCAGTTTCAGCCTCCTGTAATCCAAAGTTAGCGACATGCATTTAAAAGCATACTGAACTAAGGCTAGATACTTACCATGCGCCTCGCTAAGCGAAGGTGTCCATCCGTGCCGTACCGGTGCAACACAGGGTCACCTGCCTCTCTGTTGCCTCGCTTCTTGTTGGACCTAGCAACAAAGTCAGCCGACGCCCAGTACTTGCACAAGTACTTGAAAGCTTCTTGGCACTTCATCAGCCAGGGGATGGACGCCTGGAGGTACTCGTCCTCGCGCAGGTAGATCTTGGAGGCCCCGAGCTTCTTGGTTATCTTCTCCTTCACCCCCTTGTAGTATGAGCACACTGCCTGGATGCGTGCATTGGACATCATGTCCTTCACGACCTTATGGGCCGCCGTGTTGAAGACTTTATTGGCCTTCTCACGATTTGCGGGGACATCCTCGTCCTCTAGGCGGTACCTCTCCTGCAAAAGCAATTCTTGAGCTAGCGACATATCACTATAAATGAATGAACTGTAAAGAGGTAAGGAACTCACCTAGAAATCGTGCCAAACTGTGTCAGCGTAGATGCCGCGACGTGCCTCAGGAGCCAACCAGTAGTGCTCCCACTTTAGGGCCGCCCGCGGCACCCCGTTGATGGTCACCAGACTCGGGTAGTGGTGGCGGCAGAGAGCTCCCAAGACCACGTTAACCTACGAATGCTAGTGCCTACCCTCCCACGCCACGTCATCCCATTGCCTGCAATTCATGAAATCAAACCGGTTAAATTCTTGACAAGTTACTTTTTTAAAATGAGAAAACTAACTTACCAATCTCTATGTGGCCTGATCACCCTCTGCTGGTTAGCTTCAGCTCTAGGGGGACATTGTTGGATCCCCGAAACCTGAAAAATGCCAAAAATGAGAATCGCAAGTCTATGCATACAAAAATTAACATTGATAACACGAATACCTGAAGCGCTGTGAAGAAGGCGCCCTAGCATCCTCTAAGCTCACATCATCACCACCATTACCCCCGGAGGCGCCCTCCGCCAACTCTTCCGCTACCTCCTCCTGCTTCTTTGCTAAGTCCTCAGACTCGTCCCGAGTCGGAGGCTGAGGCGAGTACTCCTCGTTGTCCTCCCGTGCCCACTCCATGCACTCCAGGAGCTGCTGCTGCCTCTGCCTGCTCTGGACAGTCCCTTGGAAGAGGCTGCCCTTACTCCTCGAGGAGTCCTGACCACTGGACCCCTGAATCTTCCCCTTACCCCCACTCCTGGAGCTAGACCCACTGAGCTTACCAACAATCTTCTCCTTCGTGTGCTTGAACATTTGCAAAAATTTCAATAGAGTTAGATTGCACATTTAAAACAAATTATAGTAACAATATGGAAATAGTAAGAATTATAATCAAAGTAGTATTACAGCAATAAGAGAATATGTACTTATCAGAACTCGTCAGCGTCTAGAGGCCCATTGGCGACTCATTGTCTAGAAAGACATGTTTTCATGGGCCGTCGAATTCTTATAGAATCCCGATGTCATTTCTTTGATGGACGAGGCTCAACTATTAGGTCTGTAGCATCGATGGCTACCTAATGAAGGCCATCCCCATCGGCAACCCGAAAAGATTTTGACAGACCTTCTTCTTGGTAGACATTTGTTTTCTCACCGTCCATCGTACTAGTCGACGTAGTCAACATCCCCAGGAGGATATAGCCAATCACGGGGGTTAACTTTATATGCTACCTACTAAGCATGCAAGCTGGGATGAGGATAGTTCAGGTAGTACACTTGCTCAACCTAGTGAGCAAGCACGAAATTGTCGTGGCCTTCAAGCCTTCACTGGTGCTTGACCTCTACCATGCCAAATTCGTTGACACGTGTGCCATTGTTAGGATCAAATCAATCACATTAAAAGAAAACTACTCTCAGTTCTTTGGACCCCCAAACATGTACTCAATTATGTTTTGAAGAACACCATAGTAGTTAATTACACGCCCACTTGCATTGCACGCCTTAGTTACCACTCCGCTGTTCACAGTGGCCGCAAGTGGGCGTCTCGCTTCCAATTTTGCAGTTCAGAAACGAAACCCATTGATATCGTAACGATTGAAGTTTCTTGCTGTAACGGTACCGTGTGATAACTGGAGCAGGTCATCATGGACGTCGGCATCGAGCATGCACTGCATAGGTTAAGACATCATTATTAGGTGCAACGGAAATAATTTGAAGTTTACAGTTAGAAAACTGGGAGGAGGAGAAAATTACTTGCTTTTGAAACCGGCCAATGAAACTAGGGCCGTTGTTTAACCCCTCGCGGCGTAGCTTATCCAACTACTTGCTAGTAGGTTGACGAGCAGATTTCCAATGTTGTTGGTCAAACAATCTACGTGTAGACTCACCAAATGAGAATAGGTTCAAGATTAGACAATTCAGTACAAAATACGAATCATTACTTACTCAAAATATTTTTCCATTTCATCCATATTAGAGTACATATAAAGCAGAGCCGAGTTCCACTCTGTTGGTGACACCTCATGTAGAGTAGAAGCGCCGACAGCTTTACCCTTCCACTGAAAAATCTGTAGGTTACTCAGGGGTGCTTCTTCTGCGATATGATACCGTGTTGTAGGGGCATTCACATTGTGCTTATCTGCGAAATACGTACTTGAAAAGTACGATATCTCTTTTAGAGCATACGCCTCAGCGATACACCCTTCAACCCTAGCCTTGTTGCGTACGGTTGACCTGAGCTTTTTCAATTCTCTTTCCTCGCAATACATCCACCTGAATTGCACAGGTCCTCCAACCTCCGCTTCCTAGGGCAAATGCACCAATAGATGTTGCATCACGTTCATAAAATTAGGTGGGAATACCTGTTCTATTTTGCATACAAGCACCGGTATTTCTCTCTGCAACTTTCGCATCATCTTCTTCGAGATTTTCTTAGCACATAACTGCCTATAGAAGTAACTAAGCTCCGCTAACATTCTCCACAACTCATCCTTGAAGTACCCACGAAATATTACGGGGAGAAGTCTTTCCATTATGATGTGGTAATCATGGCTCTTAAGCCTATTTAGCTTCTCGGTGCTGACATTCACTGCACGCTTTATGTTAGCTGCATAGCGATCTGGGAATTTAAGGGTTTTCAACCACTGGAATATCTGTTTCTTGTCTTGAGGTTTTACTGTCGGAGCTCGTGGCACAGCAATTAGATCGCCGGGATCTTATGCGATCTCGGCGTCGGCGATCACAAATCTCGGCTAAGTCTCTTCGTGCCTTGACATTGTCTTTTGTTTTGTCTTTGAAATCAAAGCACATGCTTACGATGCTTTCCGTGACATTACGCTCTTGGTGCATCATATCTATATTGTGCGGCAGAATCAAATGCTTTCGCATAAGGGAGCTCCTAAATTACACAGATATGAGTCAAGTTGTGCTCCACTTTGAAACCTTCGAACCCTTCATCGTCTTTTACTACGAGCTACCTATGCTAGCAGCTATCTCTCCACCGGTCAGACGCTTCGGCGGGCCTTTTTGTAACAGTGGTGTTCTTTCGGAATGCATTCAACATCCGCCTGAAAGGGTGATTCGGTGGTAGGAATCGTTGATGGCAATCAAAGTAGAACTTTCCACAATGCGGCAGCTGGAATGCATCTGAGTCAAATATACAAATGGGACAACAAAGCCGACCATGAACACTCCAACCGGCCCATATGCCATATGCTAACAAATCGTGGACCGACCACAGGTATGCGACACGAAAGGTAAAGTTTACTTTACCGTAGCTGTCATATACCTCTACCCCTCTCCATAACTCTTTCAACTCTTCTATTAACGGCCGCATGAACATATTGAGGTGCTTCCCTGGATGATCAGGACCTGGAATGACAAGTGCTAGAAATATGTACTCCTCCTTCAAGCACAATGCAGGTGGTAGGTTGTACGGAACGATGAAAACCGGCCAACAAGAGTATAGGGTGGCACTTGTACTGAAAGGTGTGAACCTATCTGTCGCCAACCCAATGCGAACACTCCTAGGGTCACTTGCAAATTCAGGGTCGAAGCGGTCCAATGCCTTCCACGCCTCGCCATCTGCCGGATGCACCATCACATCCTCGATCTCACGGACACCTTCTTTATGCCACCTCATATGCTTGGTTGTTTTTTTAGATAAGTACAGACGTTTAATCCTAGGCGTGATTAGGGATGAAAATGGGTCGGATATCTCCCGCCCGATCTGGAACTGCATTTTATTATCCGGTCGGATCCGGGACCGAATCCGGATACTTGAATCCGGATTCGGGATCGGATCCGGAGCATCCAATATCCGGTAAATCCGGGATGGGATCCGAATATTCAGATTTTTCTATTCGGATATCCGGATTTTTTCTATTCGGATAACGGATCAGATATTCGGGTCGGATATTCGAATCGGTATTCGGATATCAGCAAGGCCCATCCCATTTTCACTATATTATTTCCATTTCAGCCCATTTATATTAACAATTAGTTGATTTTATTGATTCTTAAGTAGCATATTCTTTCTACGACGTTTGTTGAATTTGATTGATATATAATTTATTATTATAGTCATATACTCATATGGCTTTAATTCAATATATGTTACTCTATATATGCGTGCATTATCCGAATATCTTTATCCGTTTCTGATCCGAATCCGTCACATATCTGTCCCATATCTGTATCCCGAATAACCCGAATCTGTATCCGGCTAGCTCGTATCCGGTTCTAAATCCGGGAAAAAAATATGGGTTAGGATACGGGAAGAGCAATATCCGCCCGTATCCGACCCGTTTTCACCCCTAGGCGTGATTGGCATGTATCGGAGCTGCTTCATTGTGACTTTTGTCGTCACCGTTATCCCCTCATCATTTACCACCTCAACATATCTAGACTTGTTGCAGTACCTACAACAAGTGTCGTTGGCATGTTCCTTCTAGAACAACATGCAATTATCCTTGCAAACATCAATCTTCTCGTACTTTATCCCAAAGCCAGACAACATCTTTTTGGACTGGTACATGTCCTTCGGCATCTTATGGTTTGGCGGAAGGATATCACTGATCAGTTGGACCATATCGTTGTAGCACTTGTTCGAAAAGTTGTACTTCGACTTCATTAATATGAGCCGCGTCACCATCTGTAGGATGGTCACGTTGGTGAACTCATGCAATTTCTCTTTCGAGGCCGAAAGGAGCCTAAAAAATCTTTGCACCTCCGGCCCAGGCTCCTCTTCCGAATTAACATCAAACTCCCTACCAATATCATTTAGCATCTCATCCATCCTGTCTTCATCCTCATGTCCGACTCAACAATGGGCTCCACCTCACCATGCTCGTACCATATGAGATAGTCGGGCATGAAACCAAACTTGCACAGGTGCCGCTCTACATCCGACTTAATGTGGTAAGAATAGTTGCGGCACTTGCCACACGGGCACTTTGCGACACCACCAGTAGCCCCTGCAAATGTATGGTCCACGAACACCTGTGTGATGACTGCCCATTCTCTTGAGTGCGCCCCGGTCTTACCCAGGTTTGGGGGCGGATGCATCGAGGATGGGTGGCGGCAGTGGGCTCAGGAAGGAGGGCAAGGTTGGTGAAAGAAATTTCATTTGGGTGAGGAGTGCGACAGGCACAAACCCTAGAAATATATAATAGGGAAGTGTTACCACAGATGGTTCGAGTAAAAAACCATTTTTGATGAGCTAATATCATAGACTGTTCGTGATGCAAACCGTCTATGATGTACGGTCATGGTAGCAAAGCTGTTTGTGATTAGTTTTAACACATACGATTTTTGAAAATCGCTTGTGATAAGACGTTTATATAGATCTTTTTATAGTAGTAGTAGGTCATGCGATAAGAATATAAATGGATGTTTTTGTTTGACCTGTGACTTGGGCTGACACATTATCCATGTCTCTCTTTTTTTAAAAAATAAGTTAATTATAGTATCCGTTTCAACATTCATATAGTTAGAACTTAGAACGATGTATCTAATCTAGACCTGGGTATTGGACCGGATTTTTTTGAGACAACCATTGGCACGCAGGCATGGCACGGTTGAAGCACATAATGGCATGGTATGTGCACAGGCCGAGCTGGCACAATATGAATACAGGGTTGTGCCGAGCCTCGCGGTCGGGCACAATAGGCGGTAGGGCACTCTGTTGCGATATTCTGTCATATTGTGGCTCCCCCTATGACTAGCATCTTTTGCAGTCCTCGCATGTGAAGAAAAAGGAGGCAACAGAGATGCTAAAAGATGGAGATTAGAGACTGGAAAGTACATGCTTAGTACATTGAGCACGCGCATCGAGCCGTTCCACACAGGCGTACCCCAAAGTAGGTGTAAGGTTTTTAACGAGGCAGTAACTCTATATCTATTAAAAAATGAATAAAATTTACTTCTTATTCCCTTAATATTTGTGTCTATTGCCTCAGCTCTATACGTCTCTACTTTTTCTCTCTCGTCGCAATAGTATGCACATGCGCTAGGTCTAGGCCAGCACGAAGCGCGAATAGGCTGTTCCTGGGCTCGTTAGCCGAGCTAGCACATCATGGTACGGTAGATACGATGGACCGTGACAGCATAGTACGGTTTAAGCATGAAGCACGACAGACCTGTACTGAGCTAGACCGGCATGACATGATGACCACTCTAATGTAATCTTGTGAACGTACCGCACATTGCACATAAATGGAGTCAACAAGTTTCATGAATCATCGAGAACACACCCACTAGCGCTAAAAGTTGTTGATCCAGAAGCAACCATTGACATGGCGATTTCTAGCCATATGTGTGAGTTGCATTTCCACCGAGAGTGTCAATACTAGACGTGCGGGCGCGGCGAATGCCATGCCAGCTGCCACGTGTAATAAGAGAAAATCATGTGGCTCACAAAAAAAAAGACCAGTTCTAGTTTTTTGAGATCTTATTGGGAAAAAGGATGTAACATCGGAATTCTTTAGGGCGGGTTTGTCACAAAAAGTGGAACCAAATGGAATTTAGAGAATTTTGGGGCCTTTTTCGTAACAAAAACGAATCTAGATGTAATTCTGGGAATTTTTGAGAGGATATGCTTCGGAAAAGTGAACCTGGGCGTAATTTTGGGATTTATAGAGGGCCTATGTAGCAAAATGAACTTTGGGTTTTTTAGGCCTTTGTAAAAAAATGACATGGGTGTAATTTTGGGAATTCTCGAGGGTCATTATGCAAAAAAATTGGGTGCTAAACCAGACCTAGATGTAATATCGAAAAATTTTGAGAGGGGGTTCTCAGAGAAAAGTGGACCAGGCCATAATTCCAGAATTTTCAAAGGGACTGTGAAAAAAATGTATTCCATTTTTTTGGAGGCCTTTTCGTGAAAAAAGACCTGGACTTTGAAACTTTTGGATTGCCTTTGCGGGTTAAAATGAATTTTAGGATTTTTTGGACCTAGGAAAAAAGACCTGGATGTATGTAATTTCCAAAATTTTCGAGCGAGTTTGTTTGGGAAAAAGGTGGACCCGGATATAATTTCAGAAATTAACCTGGGTTTTGGAATTTTTGGATAGCACGTGCAGGTCAAAACGAATTTTGTGATTTTTTGAGGGACTTTCTCGAAAAAAAGGACATGGATGGGGTTTTTTTTGGGTTTTTCCTTTTTTTAAAAAAAAAGGACCTATACATAATTTTAGAAATTTATGGATGCCTTTCTGCCAAAAAAGGCATGCCACGCGGCAATCAAGCAGCCGCGCCATGCAGACGTGCCACACGTCACGTTAGGAAAAATCGGCTAGGCGACGCTTGCGCGCACAGGCTGGGGGCGGGGCTCCAATGCGTGCCTGTTAGGGGTGCAACTGGAACGGATATTTTCCGACCGACCGACCGACCGACCGAATCAATTCGGATAGCGATTTGAATAGTTTTTCGGATATTCGAAGAATTTCTCAGATACGGATACGGATAAGGGTAGTTATCTCGGATAAGGATACGGATCACGGATAGTAATTATCAAGCGGATCTGAGAATATCCGAGTTTATAATCGGATAATATCCGAATATAAAATATGGATATTATCAAAACTTTAAAGACTTCTCCAAGGCGTGAGTGCGTAATTCTCCAATCAAAGAGCACCGGTCACGAGTGCGGAGGCACTAGTACCGGTGTACCAATACTACTCTTGGTACTCTACGATACCGATGCCAAGCGCCAAGTGCCAAGTACCAACTACCATTCTACCAAGTGCCACCTTGCCATCTTTGCCAAAGTGCCAACGCCAAGTGCACCACAGCCTTGATCTTGGTGCCAAACCAAAATTTCTGCGTGCCGTGCTTCGGCTTGTCCATTGGCGCCCGAGCCAAAAGCGAAGGCAATGCGACAACGCCCTGCAGCGGACCCAAAACCAAAAACATAAAATCCCCAATCCATTATTCGTGCTCTCTTTCTCTATCTCTATTCTCTACTAGTCGATAGTCTCTCTCCTCTAAAATCCCCAATCCAAACAAAACCTAGGTGAAAGTGAGTGGCTTGAGCTAAGGAGGCACCGAGGCGGCACAAGCGGTCCGGCGCCATGGTAGCCATAGCCCAGACCCAGTGAGCCATAGCCACCGTGATCCGGCGCCACCAACCCAGAGTGTCAGAGCCCATGACCACCTCACGGTCCAAGACCAAGACCATGCCGCTCGTCACTTCGACTCGATGGTATTATATGATTCTATCATGTTTACCTTACTAGTTTGTGACTTTTAATTTGCTAGTGTCATTATCTTTAATAATTCTATTATGACTCTACATTTAGCTTTTATATAATCTCTAATGCGTTCATTATTAATTCTTAATTATGTACAATGCAACTATAGTAAATTCTTCTACTATTTTCTTCACATTTTGTCAATAATTATTCATAACTCATAAGTAATCTACCATTCAGTATGTTACATATGCAATAAATGATCTATATTTTCGTGTATTATCCGGCTAAAAATATTGAATCTGGTCTGTATTCACCTCGTATTCGTAAGTGATAGTATCCGGTATTATTCGCATTCGTATTCACATCCGAGCACCATTAAGTATCCGACCATTATTCGATAAAAATATGGATCTGAATCACGGGATGAACAATATCCGACCGTATCCGATCCGATTACATCCCTAGTGCCTGTAGTGTCGCGGCGAGCGCCGCTCCCACTGCGCCATGTGGACCGTGATGACTGAGTGGGGAAAAATTATTTAAGCCGTATCAAAGCGTGGCGAAACTGGGCGATGTGACTGCGAGCGGAGTGAACGCGTCGATGAAAATCGACGTGGCTCGCCCACGCGGCCAGAATCCCTGTGTCTAATATAAGATTATTTTTGATACGCTATTATGTACGATCTAGAAACTTTGCCAATATAGAGCATCATCATACTATATATTATAGCGCTAGACTTTGCTGGCTGGAGGGAGGCCCTCGCGGCTAGATCCTCTGGAAATTAGAAATCGTGCTTAGGTTCTTTTGTCGCGTTTAAGTCCTTTCGTTGGTTTTTTAATAGAATAGACCTCAAAAAATTTTAAAATTATATTTAAGCCCCTCTGTGGTTTACATTTATGTCCTCCTCGTGGTTTTTAGCGAAACGTACCCAAAAAAAAATTCTTCATGTCCCTCTACGGTTTACGTTTGGCTTCTCTTAGCGATTTTTTTAGAAATAGACTCAAAAACAAAAAAAGCGTGTCAACCAAAAATATCAGATTCGTCGAAGGTTTATAGCGACCCACGGATTTGCCGACGGGTCCGAGCGACCTTTAAAAAAAAACAGAAATACATAAAAAAATGCGACCGAAAAAATGTGTCAACAAAAAAAAACCAGATTCGTCGAAGGTTTATAGCGACCCACGGATTTGCCGATGAGTCCGAGCGACCTTTAAAAAAATGAAAATACATAAAAAAAATGCGGCCGCACTTTTCTTAAAAAAACACAGATTCAATCACGATTTCTAAAAAAAACACACCGACAAAAAAACACAGATTTGTCGAAAGTTTATAGCGAACGACCTTTAAAAAAACGGAGATACATTAAAAAAATGCAGCCGTGCTTTTATACGAAAAACATAGATTCAACCATGGTTATCACGGCGCCCCGGCGAGGCGAGTCGCCTCCGGACCGCCTGGACGCCTAGGCGCCCGCCTAGGCGACCAAATAGTTTAATTTGAATCCCAATTATAGTTTAAGTTTCCTATGTACAAAATCATCATTCAAGCTCAAATATAGTAGAAGTGAGGAGTGATGTATGTAGTACCTTGTATGAATCTTTGCTGTGATCAATCCATCCAGCAGCTTGCCTTGATTTTCCCTGGTACAAGCAGGAGATTTACTTTGTCAGCAAGATGAAAGTATGAAACACTAGATTGTTGGATACATAGAGTTCATATAAACTACAAAAATATGTTGAAAGCAGAATTGATAATGTTCCAAGGATACAAATATTGAAAGTTTCAAACATAGATATAATGTTCCAAAGGCAAGGACATTAAAACATAAATATAATGTTCCAAGACAAGAACATTCAAACATCAACGTCTAAGTCTAAATCATCTTGACGATTCCCATCACTTGATCCACTCTCATGAGGAGAAGTAGGTGGCGTTTGGCCATAATCATCGTCGATGTCTAGATCGTCGGCAACCAAAGGTTCATAGTCTTCATCCTCGTCTGAGCCTTGCTCTTCTCCTTCAGCTGTTGAGCTCAAATTTACACCACGTCGAGAGTACGTCCTGGCTATCCTAGGCATATTACGACCTTGAAGCATTTGTGATGCATCGGTGGCTTCATCAACATGAGCCCATGATAGATCTTCTCTGTGGTGGACTTCTTCGGTACTCATTTCAACCCATTCATTGTCCCATTGGAACTCTTCTAAGATCAAAGGGTTGAAATTTGTCCCTTCCACACGTCTCTTTTGAAAATGTTTGGCAATCTTCCGGTTGTATTGAATGTATACCAAATCATTCAATCTTTGATGCTCCAACCGGTTTCTTTTTTTGTATGGATCTGAAAATGAATCACTAATCAACAACAGAAATATTTGGAATATATGAGCAGCCTTAAAGTAAATACAACTTAGTTGCTTACAAATTCGAAGATGCTCCAATTGCGCTCACAACCGGAGGCCGAACAACAAAGACCGAGGATGCGCCTTGCAAACTTTTGAAGCTCTCTAGCAAGGCCACCAAAAGCATCCCACCAATCAACTAAAACGTAAAACATTGTATCTATGTTAGAAACTTAGAATGTTTAAAATTGAATCAACTAAGCATAGAAATGTAATACTTACGAGGGCTCTTTGTTTTTTGTTGCATTATAACTGATTGCTTTCCAAAGCACTTCCTCATTTTCTCATAATCATCCGCTTGATCACTTATCTTTCTAAGCAAATTGATATCACAATTAACAATTTTTTCAAGCACATCATTGAATGCAATCCGGAGCCTCGAAGCATAGTCAATATCTTTTTCTTTGATATCGAAAAATTTGTTTGGGTTCAAAAACAATGCAGCCCCATGCAGCTTTTGCTCCATCTGGTTCACCCACCGCCTCTCAATGATGTCCATTACCTTCTTTAGTACCATTGATTTGCTTCCAAAAGACTCTCTTATCTTATTTTTAGCATGATCCATACTTGCTGAAACCTCTGGCATAGCAGGCTTCTCATCCCCATCAACAATTCTGAGCACAATCAGCAAAGGCTGGGATGCTCTTATGCAATCCTCCACAACATGCCAAAAATGCAAGGAAAGCAAAATATCACAAACTATCTTCCCCGCCTCCGTGTGAGCCAATTTGGCCCTAGTCCAATCCTCACTAACAAAGAGTAGTCGCAGAGCATCCTTATGCTTATATAAACTTTGTAAAGTGAGAAAAGAAGTAGCAAACCGAGTGGCTGCAGGTCTCACTAAATCCTCCATACATCTTCTCCTCATTGCATCGAGAAGCCTCCGGTGCCTATAGATGAATGTAGTCACATGCTTGGCTTGATTGATGGCCTTCTTGAACTCACTTATTTTTCGATATCTTCCAACATAAGATCCAAACAATGTGCGGCACAAGGAGTCGAGAAGAGAGTGGGAAACCTCTCCATAAAATTTTACACCAAAGAAAAAGATTGAGTTCCAAGCAATTTGCAGCTCTGATATATATTTTTTTTGCTAAAGAGATACTTACGGCTGACCTTGAAGTTGGCACCATTATCGGTGACCACTTGAACGATGTTGTCAGGGCCTATCTCCTCAATCCTCTTCTCAAGCAAATCTGCTAACATTCTTGCATCAGTCGACTGAGAGGATGCGTCTACGGACTCTAAGAAGAAAGTCCCTTCAGGACAATTGACAAGAAAATTTATCAAATGTCTTCCTCTCCTATCAGTCCATCCATCTGACATTAGTGTACAACCATATTGCCTCCAACCAGACTCTTGCTTCTCTCTTAATGATTGTATATCATTCTTTGCCTTAGCAAGTAATGGCATCCTTAACTCATGAAAACTAGGAGGTTTGTATCCATGCCCATATTGTCCAACAGACTCCATCATTATTTCAAAACTCCTAGAATTTGCAGCATTGAATGGTATGCCACATTGATAAAAGAAATTAGCAACATGCATATCCACCTTTTCTTTTTCTTCCTTGGTCCTCATACATTGCTCCATGGAGGTTTGGGACAACTGTTTGGAATGCCTTTCCTCAACTACCTCTTCGGGTGTCTTTTTTTATCATGGATGCAACTGATTTTGTTACTTTGGACACTGGTTTGAACATAATGGCAGCTTGCTTCCTCTTGGCAGCTGTCCCAGAACTTGGATGACAAGACGACGCCTTCGAGGATACTTGTTGATTAACCTCAACCTCTTGAACATCATCACCTGCAATTGCACCTTCCTCTTCATCATCATCTAAATTAATCATCTTGTTCCTTGCAGTCTTCTTTATGTAATCTTGCATTTCTCTCATTATGGCCGTGGTGGTTTTGGGGCATTTTTGAACATCCCCAAAACCCGCGGCAAATCTTCTTCAACCTCTCGATGCTGAATGCATTTGTTTTCCTTGACATACATTGCACCATATCTTTGTTCGTCATGTCGGGCCAAAATCCATACTTCCACCGGGATCCTTCGATTTGGCCTTCGCTTTGGATCCTTGGATGGATCATATGCTTGCTCTTGGCTAGCATTTAGGACTCTGTGGCGGTACTTGTTGTTTGGTCGACCATATATCATTATGTGTCTGTATAAGCAAGTGTCAATACTCAATACTAATATAGTAATATAAGCTAAAATAAACACTAAGCAGTGTCAATACTCAATACTAATATTCAATAAGTAGTTCGGTGTTCAATAATCAATGAGTGCTTGAGCTTGGTATGCGAATGGGATCTTGGATTGAGTATTTGATGGCTTGGTATGCCGATTAAGTAGTAGACTTAATCGGCGCGATCAATACTAATCGCATCCCATTCGCATATCAAGCTCAATCAATGTCTCAATCCCCATTCCATTCAGTCGGTACTACTACTGCTCTTAGTGCTCTACTGCTTAATAATCGGTCAATCCAACAATCAGTGCTAGTGCTACACACCCTACACTGCTACTACTACTTCCTCATGCCCTCATCCAGTCATCCATTCCTCATCCAATAATCGGTGCTACACTGCCTCATGCCCTCATCCAGCATCCATTCCTCATCCATTCGGCATCCCTCAGAGGAGCGCAGCCATGCGCATGTCAGAGAGAATCGGCGCCGAAGCGGAAGCGAAGCGAAGCAGAGGAGCAATGAAAGAGAGGCGAAGCGAGGAGAAGGGGAAGCGAGGAGGAGGCGAGGAGCAATGAAAGGAGGCGAAGGAAGCGGAAGCGAAAGCGAAGGAGAAGGGAAGAAAGAGCGAGGCGGAGGGATTCTGGAGTCGAAGCCGGGCGAGAAGCTGCTTGGCGGCGGCGGCGGGAAGCTAGGGTTCCCTCTGCGCTCCGCCTCTCTGGTCCACGGTCTCGAGTCGACTCCCCCCCGTGAGTACCCCTCTGCCTCTGGTCTGGTCTCTCTGGTCCACTTCGTGGCTTTAGTCTTCAGCTAGACATCCAGTCGCCCGCCCAGACAGCCTGACGACGCCTAGTCGTCCCCGCCGCGACGCCTTGGCGCCCAGGCGGCCGCCTTGCCGGCTTCAGGCGAGGCGATGAGGCACGGCGAGTCCAGCTGGCCGACTGGACGCCTAGTCGGCGCCTAGGCGACGCCGTGATAAGCATGGATTCGACCGCTATTTTCTAAAAAAATACATAGGTTCGTCGAAGGTTTATAGCAGCCTATATATTTGTCGACGTGTTCTAGCTGCTGTTTTCTAAAAAAAACACAGATTCATCGAAGGTTTATAGCAGCCCACGGATTCGCCGACAGGTCCTAACGACCCATTTTTTTTAAAAAAATACAAAAGCCGAAAATATAACCAGATTTCACAAATTACGTAAAAAAAAAACAACCACAGTTTTCTAAAAAATACAGATTTGTCGAAGGTTTATAGTAGCGCATAGGTTTACCGACGGGTCCTAACGCAAAAAATAAAAATACAAACAAAATTACATTTATATCCCTCCACGGATTCCTCTCAAAAACAAAAAACACATATTCACTGATGATTTATAGCGGTCCCCAGATTCGTCGACGGGTCCTAACGACCATTTTTTGTACAAAAAACAATAAGATCGGAATCACGCAAAAAAAAGAAAATATGTTTGCTTTCTCCCAAAAATAGGAACCACAGATTCGTAGACAATTTATAACAGTTCACAGATTCGCCGATGGGTTCTAACGACCTATTTAAAAAAAAAGAAACACAGTAAACCGGAATTACGCAAAAAAAAAACGAAAATATATTTGCGTCTCTCTGCATTTTTCTCTAAAAAAACACAGATTCACCGATGGCTCTAACAATCTAGAAATTTGTCGATAACTTCTAGCAATCCATTTTTTTAAAAAAATAAGAAAATCGAAATTACGCGGGAATTATGCAAAAAAAAAGAGAATACGTTTAGATTCCTCTACGTTTTTCTTTAAAAAAATACAGATTCACATATGGCTTCTAACAATCCAAAGATTTGCCGACGGCTTTTAGCAGACCATTTTTTTAAAAAAAACAAGAAAACCGAGGTTACCTATTTTTTACAGAAATATCCGGCGAACAAAATTTCGCACGAAGCACCAGCGCGAGCAAATTTTTCGAATTTCGCACGACACGTAATGGCGTAGCGTGTGGCACTGGCTAGTTGCTACAATGGTGGCTTTGTGGATCTTGTTCACCCCGGTTCACTTACTGTCCTTCACGCATTCATTCTTGAGGTGGAGCTTCTCTCGTTTTTTAGGTTGAAGCGTATTTGTTTAAAGAGGAAAATAATTTCTATTCCAAATTGAAAAAATAAAAATAAAAAAGGTCTGCAACCCATTGAGATATTTGGGCAGATCCAAGAAGGCCCAGGAAGCGCGGACCTTATCCAACTCACGAGGAGCCTTTGGAAAAAGTAGCAACCCAGCCGGCCCTCGTCCATCCTTGCCCGCACAAGGGATTCATTTCCCTTTCCTTGGTTGAAGCCTACAAGGGACGGCGGCGAGGCGAGGCGAGGCGACGAGAGAGGCGCTCTCGCTTCAACAATCCGAGCCCCTCGCCATGGATCCCATCATGAAGCTCCTCGAAGATGACGAGGTGCCTCGCCCGACCCGAACCTCGCCCCGCCTTTCTTGCCATTTTCGTCTAGTTATTGGGGAAAGGGTAGGAATTAAATGGCGGTTTCTTGTTGTTGGGATTGCGCAGGACGAGAGCATGCACTCCGGTGCCGACGTCGAGGCCTTCACGGCGGCGCTGAACCGCGAGGTGGAGGGCAGCGGCAGCGCCAACAGCAGCGCACCCGCCGTCTCCTCCCAGCCGCTGAATCACGGCGCCGGTGAGCCCCAAGTCCAATTAAACCGTTTAGATGATTTCTTGGTCTTGAGTCGAATTCGTGGTGCTCCGTATTTTTCGCAAAACAGGTGATTATAGGAATCAAGAAACGGTACCGCACGGGTTAGAGAATGCGGTTCTTGGGTTTGGGCGAACAATGCAATCAAGTAAAAATTCTGTACATGATAACAGAATGCAGCTCCTAAGTTGTAATAACCGGTTTGCACTTTTAGGTTTAGAGTGCGCGACACATGGCCAATTCAAAACAAATGAGCCTATCTATGATTTTTTTACTACAATGTGCCAACTCTTGTGACTCATCTCTGAGGGTATGGTAGGACTCAACAGGAAGCGAATTTTGTTGAACTTGAGATTAGGGTTTGAAGCTTATGTCTTCATTCAAGGGAAACAAAATATGGGAACTAAATGTTGAAATGTTGAAGGTATGGACAGTCTGTTAGAAAAAAAAGCTATTGTGCTTAATGCTCGTTGACTGCATGAAAATAACATAGAAGCCAGATGTTTGGCTTAAAGAGTGTGGTTATTGTTTGAGAAATTATGTAGATTCTTAAAATTGGCCCTGGGTTTATCAGAAATGCAGCATGGGCCCATAATCCATGACCATTTGGCTTGCAGTGAGTTTTTCTTACAGAAATTGTTCTCTTAGCTCATGAGAAGAATCAAGCATTGTGCTGTGTAAGTGTAATCATTGTTACCGGATTCGCTGTAAACTCCCGTGAATCACAAACCGGATTCATTAAACCCGAACCGGTTTAGGGCATGGTCTTCGTGTTTGCAGTGGAAATTGGAAGAAAAAGTGGTGAACCGCAAACCCAAATCCCGTACCGCGACTCGGGTGAACCGTTTTTCTTGTAACTATGAGACTAACTATTGCGTTGTTCAATTGGAATTTCCCTTTTGTAGACCCGTAAGGTAGGCCTGGACATCCAATGAGCATTAGGATACAAATATACCATTCGATTTTTTTTCAGGAATAATTCAAAAACAGTAGATAGGAATGTAGGCCAAGAATGTTAGCTCAAATAAATGTGTTTCTTGAATTTGAATGTAAGTTCCAACTTAATTCAGGAATTATTATATGGTGGTCTTTTTTTTAAAAGCACCTGTTTTGTCGTTTTGCTATGGAGAATTTGAACAAGAGTGGATGACTTTGACACTGGTGTTCTAGAAGCAGTGAAGTTTTCAAACAAATATTTCTTACTCATGAAAATATGTTATGACTTGATTAAGGAATTATTATGTGGCGGTCTTTTTCAGATGTATTTGTGTTGTCCTTTTGCTGTGGAGAATTTGAACAAGAGTGCAATGTTCTAAATAATGGTAAATGGTGAACGAACGGTCACCCCACTTTTTAGTGTTTATATGGTAAGCGGCCTTGTAAATAGTCTTGTAAACGATTTTACTATTTAAAATTCAGAGAAATATGTGCATGTGTTTGCAGTAACAAAATAAGCATCTAATTCATCTTCTTTCATGCATATAGAATGAAACTACTAGGCTATCAACAATTGTTCACAATGGTAATATGAAGAAAAAAGATGACATGATATGGATGTAATGAAGAATCATAATTGAATGAATGAACAACTCAAGTGACAATAAAAAGCAAAGCTAGCATTCATCTCATGTATGTCATAATGTTCTATGTTATATGACAATCTTGCAACTTTACCTAAATAAATGTCCCAATAAAACAGGCCCGTTAAACTTTAATGGCTGTTAAACTGAATAAACGGCCCAATAAAATGGGTTAACCTTGAAGTGTCTATACACATAACAGGTAGGGGACCTTTATCATTTTAACAGCCGTTTAAAATGCCTTAACGGCCTTTATTTAGAACACTACAAGAGTGTATGCTGTTTACACTGGTGTTTTAGAAGCAATGAAGTTTTCAAACAAATAGCAAGTTTCAAATAAATAGTTCTTAAACTTAAAAATAATTTCTAACTTAATTAAGGAATTATTATGTGGCGTTTTTCAGGAGTAATTACATTGCCCTTTTGCTGTGGAGTATTTGAACTAGTGTGAATGAAGTTTGCACTGGTATTATGGAATCAATGAAATTTATAAAAAAAGAACTCAGTTAGGAACATTTACATCATGTCAGCAGAAGTATGTATACCCATAGTAGCATGGAATGCTAAATGCATTGATTTTCATCCTCTGTTTTCTTCCGTGGTGATTACCGCTACCCTTTAATTTTCTATTCTACACTCCTAAGAAACATAATTTCATGAGAAAGCATAACTATTTTATGAGGGTGGCACTTAGATTTGGTTTCAAAGCTTCTATTTTACAAATCTTTCTGTTTTAGGGGATGTTGGTAAGCTCTTACTTAGTTGTTTTTGATAGAGTTAGCTCTCTTGGAGACTTCCAGTCTATTGTTGGTAAAGTTTCCTGCAAATCTAATAACTACTCTGTCCAGTAAAAAAGTTCTTGATGTTTTTGACTTTTCATCAATGTTCTAAATGGCTAGCTATAACTACGGTATAGCTTGTTTTGGACCCCAAACATGAAACCACAAGCCAATATTCCGCTATATTAGCTACAAGTACTATAGCTTGTAATAACTTTGCTATTTGACGTAGCTTGTAGTTAGTGATAGCTATGCTATCCTACATAGATACCCATGGGCAAAAACATCGGACCCATTTTGGAATCAAACATTACTAAAAGCCCAAATGCATCTTTTATAAGCTTGAACTATGAGAAAACCTAGTAAAAGACCCCACCTCACTCATTTTCAATAATCCAACATTCATATTTCTCAATGATTAAGTACTTGTTGTTAAGAACATTATGACATAGTTACCATTTATGGTCTTTTGGACATGTATTAGTATGTTTGTTGATTCTGGACTTTCATATTCTTATTATAAAAATATTAATTCCTTCGAAAGTTACATTTTTATGATTTGTTTGGACGTGACTTATATTATAGACATATTTATTTTTTAAAATTTTTTATACTAAAATCACGACGAAGGATAACTGTTCCGATAGCTAGTGATAGCTACTGTAGCTTTTTTTTTGGGACCTTACCACAAAGCCGTGAAAATCGCGATTTAAAACCTTGCTTTTCATTGTCACCAAGATACAGCCTTGACCTAGTTTGAAATTTTTTATTATAACGTATTTATATCTTTACCCTTACTAATATATAAATACAAGTTGGCTATGGTTGTCCATCCTCCCTCTCCTCCTCTCTAAGAAAAGCAGCACACCGATATATGGGCCATGGGTCATGAGATGCTTTCCTCACCTCTCGTGAATAAAAAGGAAATCAACCGCATCTCACTCTTTCCGCCCACACCCGCTTCTCGTGGCCAGGCTATTCCCCACTTCTCCCTCTCTGTGGCAACGCAAGAGTGCAATTTTATTTTTGTAAACACGTGACATGGTTTTATTATTTGGTTCAAAAGCGTATTTTCGTTTTAATGCACCAGCACTTGACTATTAAGTTATAAAATTATAAGATTAAGATTGAAGGTAGTATTTTTCATGACGAATCTACTCATATAATTTTCACCTGAGCAATATGATTATCTAAATGAGTAAATTATATCTTACCACATGTATTTGTAATTGAGTTTTATAAAACCCTAGGTTTTCCAAATAGTCAACCTCAAGTTTAAGAAAACATTGTAACGAATACTTCTTGTTTAACTCAAATATCATATTGCTAGAGCCAGTAGGCCTAAAATTTTCTAACTCAATGACAAGCAAGACCCACTGGCAGCATCCCCTTAGAAGTAATAGGGAATAAAAAAGTAATTTTTTCACCAATATTTTCTTAAACCTACAGTTAAGTGCGAATATTTGCGAAACCTAGGTTTTTTTAAACTTGGGTAAAATACATGTGGTAATGTGCAATTTAATCTAGTTAAAAAGATATTATGGGTCAATGATACAAATGTGACCTCACTCATGCCTCATGGTGACAAAAATTTGTGACCGGAGAGAGTACATATATGGTTAGCCTTTCATGACCCCCAACTATTTATGAACTCAACCAGAGGCGGAGCTAAAGGGGGGGGCGTGATGGGGCCTGGCCCCCCCCCTTTGGCCCATGAACAGAGAGTGTGTGTATATGTATATATACAGTTACAAGGCCAAATGTTTGATGGCCGACGTCTCACCTTCTCGTCTTCTCGCGTCTTTGCGAATGAAACATCGAGTCAAAGACCGAACCAACGTCTCGCCTTGCCTTCTCCGTTCGTTCTCCATGCTACTGCGACTAGATTATTTAGTTTCTTTGTTCTCCGATTATCTCGGGACAAGCGGCGACTAGATTATTCTAATGAAAGCAGATCCGTCGATCGGTAGGTTTACGACGGCGTGTGTGGTCTGTTGAACCTTTGACCCTTCCCTTGAGATGTTATCTAGTTTTCTCCATGTTCGTCGCATTTTCACGAGCATATGTATATGTCATATATCCAAAAAGCAGTTCGTGCCTTTTACTAATTATCGATTGATTAATTATTAGTTTAGTTCTGGCGACAAGTTATGCAGATCATGTGATTGTGAATTTGTGATTGGTCTCTGAAATTGCTAGTACGTCCAATTTTTTCGGATATTTTTGTCTTTGATCTTGTACTATTTGTCTAATCCACGAGCGGTGGAGTCTTGTGTGCTAAGTGCTAACAATAAGCATCGGTGGTGTGATCAGAGACACTGCGTACTGCTGCTGCTCTTCGTCTGCGCCGTCACTTCATTCTTAGGCCCCCTCCTTTAGAAATTTCTGGCTCCGCCACTGAACTCAACATCATATTGCTTACAACTGGTTCTCTTTAGTTGATTTCATGTTTATTTTTTTTTTTGGAAAAAGTCCATTTGTCAACCCACAACACCAAAAATGTCTAAAACACCACCCTTAAATATCAAAATGGTCTAAAATATAATTATTGATTGTCAGGACCCGAATATATAAATATAGACCTTTATGTATACTGCACTAGTTTAGGATCACGATAATGTACACAGTGGCAACATAGATGTAATATCAACCCTATACATAATGGAATAATAATAATGAACTATATTTAGTAAGTACATAGGAGTTTTGACCTTATGGTCAAGTTTACACTTTATTATGCCACACAGGGCTTAAGTAGTAAATAAACTTGCAGCAAAAATGATGAAGAAACTCCGAAATGACCATTGACATGCCACAGACAATCAATTGGGGGCTCGAATCCTAATAGTCGGCTTCTTCGCGATACTCCTCCAAAGCATGTGTTTACTCCTGTCTTCAGTAAGTGATTGCTTATTGCAAGGATGAGCACACACTCAACAAGTTGTATACAAAATGCAAGTCTAATAACTATATGCAAGGCTTACACAAAGAATGGATGATATGGTTTTGTAGAAAGCAGACTTTAGCATTTGAATGCAATAATAGATTTAAAGCATAAGTAAAACAAATAACAACAATACTAAGTTATTTAAAGTTTTCTCAAATTGGCACATAGCCTATACCATTTCTAACACAGAGCCACCTTCCCAATTTTATTTTTATAAGATGTATCCCTCACGTGAAATTCCTGAGTGTTGTCCATAATAGGGGATACGGTTATTCGAATAGTTTTACACTTTGCAGAGGCTATACACTTTACCCACAAGATATGAATAATCTTATAATATCATCCATGACACGCTTCCTTTGACGTGCAACTAAGAAGACCATAACAAAACCTTTCGAAAACTCTACCCTCACATTGACTCTCCTGATAAGTCTAGTATTACCATTCCGCTCTTTCACAGGGCAGAAGAATGGAAGAGACTCACTATTGGTCTAAGGAATGATAATCATCCAAGATGTGGCGTTGCTGCAGCACACACCATCCACTCTTAGCACACAACTTAACCTAGCCTTCGGAGGAATCAAATGTCAAGACTAGGTAACTTACCGAGTTAGGTTTGTCCTATTCCAAACGTGGTTGTATGATTAGCTTAGTTCAGGTTTGCAAGGTTAAGTTCTTAATTGACAAAGGCAAGACTTCCAACCTACTACATTTATTCATGCAAAACTATATTAATTTATTCACATAGAATCATATCAACCTAGTTTCACACAGAACCACCAACACGCAGCTCTTTATCATTTGCTTTAGTCTAAATCATTTCCCACCCCATTTAATTAAGGTACAATACATTCCATCAATATCATATTATTGTGTGACAACATGTGACACACCCTTTTCACAAAGATATTCTATAGTCACTTAGTCATATTTGGATTTGCATCTTCAAAATGATATCAATAACTCGTTGCATGGCTAAGCACACTAATCACATTCTAAACCAACTCATGTTGGTTCTATATTAATAAACAACTATAATTAACCAACCTAGGGAGGCAAATGATCATAACATAGCAAATGACAAGGTAGGCTCAATTCAAGTAGGTTGCATAACTAGTCTCGAAACATTAAAACACTTGATAATTTGAACTAGCATGCAATAATTTGAAACAAAATAACTTTGTTAAAAGTTGGGTACAATATGATCAAAGCACAACTTGCCTTGGAATAGGTCATGATGTTGGTCTTGAGTTAATTCTTCTTCATAAACTCCTGACACTTCAACGTCTACGTGAGACGAGCGGCAAAAAGCAAATAAACAGAGGCAAAAAAAAGCTCGAAAAATCAAATTAAAAATATGGGAAGGCAGGGCTTGATTTTAGATGAATTTAGAAACTTGAATAGACTCAATTGGAGTTCATATGATTGAGAATGAGTTCTCGGAAGATTTATCGGACAGGAAAATATGGGAAATTGAGAGAGAGAGAGAGAGAGAGAGAGAGAGAGAGAGATATACCCCTTGGCTGAGACTAACATGTGGGACTGGGGAATATTCTGGAATATTTTTATTTTCCAGAAATTCGGAAATTACAGAAAACCTAGTTTATCACAATTTTGTGTCCTCAAATCTCTCAGCATATTCTTGGTAACTGAGCTATGGTGTGATTGATTTATTCTTTTCTTCCAGAAGTGAACTGCATGCTAATTTGACCTCAAATTTCAGGTATATTTCCTCTGGAAAGCAACTCAATATTAAACCACAGTCATGGACAGAGGCAATGTTCAGTAAAGAATGAAACTGGAAACCAGGAAGGCCAACAACAAGAACAGAAACATTTACAATGTAGAAATGAGCAGTCATCTAGACCTGAAGGGGTTTCTGAAGGTGCTGATAACAAACACCTTCACTCTAATACCCAAAAAGAATGCGACCAGCTAAAGGTTAAGCAAGAGGCAGGAAACAATTCTCAACAAAGTGTTGTTGGTCAGCAGCTGCCTACGCAGCAAATGAATAGTCAACAAACACCAGGCACAAACCAAACCAACAGTGCTACTATGGTGGGAAAAACTCCTGTTGTTACATTTCATATGTTAATCCCGATTTTGAGACCCCACCTTGACAAAGACAAGGATATGCAAGTTCAGTCCATTTTTACAAAGCTGCGGGTTGGTATTTGTCCCTTAATTTATGTTGATTAAAACCAGCAGGACGAAATATTATTGTTATTCAATAAAAGATTACTTAATTATTCTTATTACATATAAAATATCTTTTATTTCAATAGAAAAATGAAGTCAGCAAGGAACACTTTTTAAGAGTTGTAAGGACTATTGTTGGTGATAAGTTGCTCAAGCAAGCTGCTTCACAATATCAAATGCAGGTAACAAAGTTTTCAACTTTATTGTGGTCAACGTAAAATAACCTGACTCCCCTTCATCTGTAAATGCTGCTTAACATCTGTGCAGTTAATGCTTAGGTTAATCTATCTATCAGCACTGCCTATACTGTTATTTTTACTCTTGTCAACATATTCTGTTTTTCTTTTGGGAGTTACTTTGGTCTTGTTTGGCAGCAGGTCGCTCAGGCAGAACGGAACCCCCAGACAAAGCCAAGCAACCATTCTTTGTTAAGTCAAGTTTCCGGTCAGCAAAATGTTCCCAGTGGTTCTATGCCTATAAAACAAGCTATTGACAACCCAAGATCAACTCAGTTTCGGCCTTTCTCATCAGGCCAAATGCAGAGTAATATGGGTTATCCAGCTTCAGAAAGCAATTTGCAAAAGCCTAACGAAACTGGTAACATATCAGATGGGAAAGGAGTGCGTATGCTACAAAGCCGTCCGCCCAATATGCACTCTGTGCAAGTAACGCAACATCATGTGCAGCGTCCACAAACATCTTTGCCAGTGTTCGGGACGAATAATATTCATGCACGTCCATTTTCACAGCCAATTGGAGGTCCAATTGTGCAACTTAGACCACAAGTGGCAGATTTGAGTCAAAGAGGACAATTAGTCCAGGGAGTTGCTACGACAGTGACTGGCAGTGTGGCCGCACGACCTACGTTGCAAACTAATTCTTTCACTCCAACAGCACATATGAATAAGGAAACTGTTAACCAACGCGCTGAATCTATGCAGAGTTCTTTTGCTACCTTGCATGCAAAACAAGTCAACCCAGCCCTTTTGTCTTCAAACAGTGTTGGTGTTTTGGAAAATCAACCATCTACATTGAGCTCTTCTTTGACTACAACAAGCTCAAGTCAGCCTCATCGATCTCATGGCACTCAAGCAGAACCTAACATGCAGGTATGCATTGATATGCTATTTTGTTGATGTATGTTTTTGTGTACTTCTTGTCGTACTTTAAAGCTCATTTGTAAAACAATACCAATGGAAGATAGAACTCTGTTGAAAAAATTGCATTATGTTTGTTTGTATGTTTTACATGAAACCCTCAAATATTGTTGGCTGATCTTACTAATGCCAAACTTCCACGTGAATGCTCTTGTAACCATTATAAATTTACATGTATTTACATCGTTGCTGATATGTTTATATTTGGTTATTTGAGATTCATTAGATAAGCTTGTTATATTTGCTTATGTCATGTACACCTAGTGTAGTATGTTGCTTAAAATCTGCTAATTACTATAATTAGGAATAGCCGAGCAAGTATAAGTAGTTGAGCTCAGCTCAGCTTAAATTAGAGTAACAGAAGCGTGAACAGTAGACATGATTTGAGTTGTGACCTACTTGAATTATTGCTTGAGTCCAGTGCTCAAGTAGTGATCTTTACACTGGAAGCATTGAAATCAGTTGGATATTTTGAGGAAAAAGATGCTGATGTAATGGATGGCCATAGTCAACTGTAGCTAGCATTGTTTTTATGGTGGAAGCTATTGGATCTAGATTTTTCTCGGTTTCTGTGTCTGTCTAGGAAACTTGTCATCACTATTCTCTTGCTTATATATGTATAGTTAACTGTATGTGATGTTTAGTCAATAACCTCAGATTCTTAGATCAGGCTATAGGCAACCAAATTCCTGGACATGATAAGCTAATAGCCGTATCTAATTGTTTAAACATAAAACCACATAATTGTACATCATTTTCTTTTATTAGATGGATATAACTCATCTCAGATCTTTTAGAATGAGAATACACATCACTGCAAGCATATTAGATGTACATAATTCATCTCAGATCTTTCAGAATGAAAATACACATCAGTGCAACTCTGCAAGCATATATAGGTCACACAAGATATTAGTTTATGAGTGAAAATATCCTATTATTGACAAATTGACAAAGTAGTAAATGTTTTACTAGGAAGGAGTAGTAGTGGATCTACAATTGCATGTTTAGTAATTTGATGTAGGCATCAATGGTTGATAACACCTTATTAGATTTGATGGGGAAAGTGATATATTCCTTTCAATTGCGCACTCACACATGCATGCATGCTTGCCTGTGTCCTGTTTGTTTCTTGCTGGGTTTTACTAGATCTTGCAGTCTAGCCAAGAAATGTTTCAGTATCATGGAAGATTTTGTTGTGCTCTAATGAATATTGCTTCATCATTAGATCCAACCTGCTACACAAGCAACTCCTTCCGTAGCAGCTTCCAAAACACCTCAAAAGAAGCCATCTGCTGGACAGAAGAAACCTTTGGAAGCAATAGGCTCATCCCCTCCACCGTCTAGGTAATTCTACTGTTCAATGCCCATTCTGACTTTCGAGTTAATAATATCAATTTAAACATAATTGCTCTGTGGTTCCTGATTCCTTTTATATCGTGCCAGCAAAAAGCAGAAGGCATCTGGAGGTTTCCATGATCAAAGCATTGATCAGCTGAATGATGTTACTGCGGTTAGCGGTGTTAATCTGAGGGTATATAGTCCTTAATGTGCTTTTTCTTTATGTTGATTTGCTTTGTGCATACCTTATATTACTCATTATTCAATGAGCTTCGATGCTGTAACTTGTGCCTTGTTGCCAGGAAGAAGAAGAGCAACTTTTTTCTGCTCCAAAAGATGAGAGTCGAGTTTCAGAAGCTGCTCGGAAAATTGTACAGCTTGAAGAAGAAAGGCTCATTCTGCAGAAGGGACCTCTGACAAAGAAATTAGCAGAGATCAGTTAATACCTTCATCACTCAAGTTTTAATTAATTTGATAGGTAAACTTGCTTTTATTCTCTGACGATGGTGTTTTGGCAGTGAGGAAATGTAATCTGAAGAACATAGGCAGTGACGTGGAGCGTTGTCTATCGATGGTGAGAGATTATCTAGCAAGGCCCTTTCAAGATTTGGCTTATGCCTAATCTAACTTAAGCTTTCTCCAGTGCGTTGAGGAGCGGTTACGAGGATTTGTAAGCAATATAATAAGGCTTTCGAAACAGGTATGATATCTTAATTTCATTTATCTTTCCCACGTAAAACTTAATCTTTTTGAGGTACTAATTCATTATACCTTCTCTAATTCTTTTCTTGTAGAGGGTTGATGTTGAAAAATCAAGACATCGTTTTTATCCTTTGTCTTCAGATGTTCGTAGTCATATATTGAGGGTGAACCGAGAAGCTAGAGAACAGTGGGACAAAAAGATGTCTGAAGATGCTGAAAGAATCAGGAAACAAAATGATGTTCGTTCTGCATGATATTTCGGTTTTGAATTTTAAAATATTTATTCACATGAAGTATGTGTGATGAACTAAGTTCATTGCGGTAACTACTGTACAGAGGAGGGCTGGGACGGCATGGGTGAAGGGGCTTAGGGTTTCTAGAGGAGAGGGATAGACATAGGCTAGGATGATAGAACCAAGAGGAGAGACTAGATAAAAACTAGATTAATTCATCGTACCGCATGCTTGATAATGTTTACATGCTATTCCTTTTATAGAGATGAATTGGCCCCTAAGGCTCAAACTTTATCTCTTAACAATCCAATCTAATCTAACTCTTAAAGATAACTTCCTAATCAAAATAACAAATCGTTAACAACTGTTTTGCAAGATTATGAATAGTACAACTGTTTTACAAGAATGAATAGTAAGTGCCAATTTTAATTGTGTTATGCGTAGCAGAACACTTAAGTGCTAATGTTGAATTTTCAATAACCTTGATAACAAATGATCTAACTGATATCTGGACTACCTGGTTTTAAGTCACATCCATTTGTTGCATCATACTTTCCAAGTTTCAGTACAAATTACTTGAGACAATAAGTAATAATTATATATGCATGGTGAGAGTAGGTTTCATTCTGGACATCCTCTTGTCTAAAAAGACATCATTGACCTCTTTGTTAAATGAGTCCTTCACTACAATTTTCTTAAAAAAAGATTCTTCATGTACTTCTACGGCACATCATCTTCTGGCATTTTAGTACAAATATTAACTAGTATCTGGATGCAATCTTTAGTTGGGCAGGGTAATCCTTGCAATCACTGCTATGCAATTTGTACAGTGCCCACTCTTTGATGAGTAGGCTTGAGAGTGCATGTGGTGACTGGTTCACCAAGTCAGTCTCACTCGTCAGTAGGTGTTTTTGAAATGGGAACAACAAAGGATCAGATGTCCGATATATCAAATGTTTGTTGCATCAGTTCATACGGAATACTGTAGCTGTTATTTTTGGTACTGCAACATTTCAATTGAATTGTTCAACAAGTGTTTGATACTTGGAAAGAATCAGACATCCAATGTATAATTTCTGATTAATTTACGATTTGGACTGTTTATGCCATGTCACATCTAATAAGTTGCACTATAAATTAAAGTTTGAAGATGTTGCCTTGTTATACATACTGTGCTTACATTTTTAACCTATTGTAAGATGTATATAGCTTTTTATAGGCAAAACTGAGTTTTTTTAATGTGCACTTAAGCATGGCTTGATATTATGTACCTAAGTGGAGTCAATTTGTTCTCCATAGTCCCTCTGAGCTACCGCTCCATGTAGAGTTTAATTGACTGTTTTATAGATTTTATGTGTCAATTAATTATCTAAGCTTTAATGGACAATCTCTTCCATTGACTATAACTAAGATTAAACCTGCACATTGTTGCGATTTAGTATGGTCTATTGAGTGCCTTTTTGGGGTGCAGTTATGTTCATTGGACTGGAATCAGATGGCAGTTAGAGACTATGATGGCTCAGTACTCTCAGCCCTTTAGTGTTGTTGTTCTTTAGAAATATGTAGTAGATTCTATATTGTATGGTCTATTAATTATCTTTTTTTGTGTATTTTGGTTCATTATATTGGAATCTGATGGCAAGGAGAGTGTGATGATGTGGCATTCTCTTGTGACTTGTTTTGCACTCGGCTTTAATAGAGATTTAAGATATATTGATTGGTGTAATTGGGCCTAGGTTTCTGAAATTTAGTGCTTGTGATATACCTTTCTGGACTGCAGTTTGAATGATGATCATACTTGTAATTGTAGAGAGATGACAATGCAGTTGATTCAGAGAAGGATAAGAATGAGGGTCGTGGCACGTCAAAGCATGCTAAGGTTAGTCTTCTTTAAGGAATCAGGTGGTACTTTTGCAGTTGTACATAGATACTACATACTCGAGGTGTTGATGGTTTTATATATGTTGTAGACTTACAAGGAGGAAGATGATAAAATGAGGACAACAGCTGCAAATGCTGCTGTGCGAGTTGCAGCTGGGGGGGATGACATGCTTTCGAAGTGGCAATTGCTAGCTGAACGAAATAAGCAGAGAAGTGAAGGAGGTGATTGTTCTTCTGGCTCCTTGCCAGGTAACATGTCACCTCACAAACCTTCACCAAAACTTGGAAAAGGCTCAAGTGAGGAAATTGAAAAGAGAGGCTATTTTTCAATGCTTGGACCTGGTAAGCTCATTAGCCTTTTGCTCTTGTATTATTTCATTTATATTAACCAAAATGCACTCGCAGTCTAATAGCAGCGCAATGCACATGACTACTTGAATGATGGGGTGCGATAGTTTTAAATTTATCAACATTTAATGTATACACGTAAAATTTGGTAGACATCTTTAATAAGATCTACATACTAACATTTTATGTACTGACCATTTACTGAGTTTAGTTGGATGTTTTAGATCAAGGGCTGATCATTAGTGAGATTGTGTATGGGGAGTTATTGATGGCTGAGATCTCCCTTTGTATTCAGTTAGTAGAAAGGTTTTAGTATATGAGACATTTCCCAGTTGATGTAGATGGCTATTGGCGCTGCCAGTAAATGGACAGACCAAATATTTTTGAGGGAGATATCCCCATGGAAGTTAGCCCTAGCAGGGATTGTGGTGAGGATGCTCCCCTCCATGCAACTGGAACATAATCCCTGCTAGGAAATATTCCCTTGTTTGGGAGATGAAGCCAAAGGGGAAAAACTCAATGCTAGGAAATATTCCCTTCCCTCAATGCATTTATTTTCCCTTCCTGTGGGTTGCCTGGGAATGGGCCAGGACGTTTTCTTCACGACCTCATCCAAATGAACTGTTGGCCTGCACTGGATTCTTTTTGTCCGTGTGGAATTGTCCCTTGGTGGGCTGGGATTAGGCTGGATCCTGGTCAATTCCTGCCACCATCCAAACTAACGTTTATAGTATAGATTTTTCCAGTAACTGGGCACATGCAGTGCACATCATGCTATGCATTTTCATTCAACGCTATTATAGATTTTAGTATGATTTGACTCAACCCAATCTTCTTTGAAAAAACAATCTTACTTTGAACCAAATGGGAATTTAACATGAAATTTTGATATGGTTAAGGTTTTCTCTCTCTTGATATCATCAATGCAATATCCAAAGGGCAACAAAATGTTGCTAGAACAGCATGACTTAATAGCAAAACCAGCATTTTCTTTTCAATGTAGGCAGCGAATATTTTAATTTGCTTGAGAAAATTGGTCTATTAGAAGGTGATGACATTATGTGGTTCAATTTGCATGATGACAATGTTCTCACCTTTTGTAATGGTCCTGAGATCATTACGGGGTAAACACCGCTGGGAGGACAGCCAGGTGGTGTCAGCTTGATTGATGAGAGGCAGACTATAGATGAGGGTGGAGACTTGGATGCGAAAAGACTTATTTCACTTTTCTTGCTTAATGAGAAATGATGAGAGTGCTGTGCTTATAATAGGGGTGAAAACGGATCGGATACGGGCGGATATTACTCTTCCCGTATCCTAACCCATATTTTTTTCCCGGATTCGGAACCGGATATGGATTAACCGGATCCGGATACAAATCCGGATAATTCGGGATACGGATACGGGTCGGATATACGATGGATTCGGATCGGGAACGGATAATTCAGGAACGGATAATGCACGCATATATAAATCATATTAATAAGACATTATAATCTATTTATATCTGGTTGCATTTGATCCTCGACAACCAAATAAAATCAAAATGTTATCCCCGCTCGCATGTAAGGTTGCTACAATAAGTCAATAACTGAATGCATTAATAACATCAAGCTTGTCCAGTTCCATGACCACAATCCCAAATGATCCCTGGAACCACATGGAAGTCAAACCCACCACAATGGCCCCCCAAGTCTTAAGCTTTCGCACAAGCATGACATCTTTTCGCTCAAATGAAGAAACCAACATGGCATTGACCCATAAATTCACTAAAACTTGAATTTTTAACAGCATTGCAACTGGGAATCAGTAAAGAGAACTACCAGCTTTACATTTACTGACGAAAATTAGATCTTTTCACACCACACTGCAACTTCAAACCAAAGTTTGCGAGTCGCTAAGTCGAGTCGAGTCGCTAGGGTACCGACTTGTAGACTAGTCGTGACTAGGTCAGACTAGTCGCTGACTAGTCGATACAAGTCGATGACTATACTTTATAATTTTCTATAAATATACCAACATAATGCATACCAAAAGCAGAGAACATAGAAGTAGAAGAAGTGAAGAACACAGGTTGTGCGATAATTTTCTCGATACAAGGGATAGCGATAGCGAGGATGCGAGGTTGAAGCAAAGCGATGAGAGAGGCACTCGATCTCTCGAAGCAAAGCGAGAGCAATGGCACTCGAAGGCAACAAAGCGATGCAGCTGACCTTTGGATAAGCAAAGCGATAGCGATAGCGAGAGGCATCGAAGCAATGCTACTAACAATCAGCAAAGCGATAGCGAGAACCTTTGGAGTGCAGGATAACCATCGGCTCCTCTCCGAATCCGCCATCTGCCCTTCCTCCTCCTCATGGCTCACGAGACTCGGCTGGCTCCTCCGCCCCTCCTCCGCCTCATGGCTCCCGCTTGCCTCCTCCTGGCTCCTCACTTGCTTGACTCAGCCTCGCCATCTCCTCCGCCTCGGCTGCTCCTCGATCCTCCTTGCTCCTCCTCCCTCGCTCCTCCGCCCTCCTCTGCCTCGCCATCTCCTCCTTGGCTCTCTGCTGCCTTGACTGGAGACTCTCCCACCGTGAAGAGGCCGAGGAGTAGGGAAGATGAAATGTACTGCGTGGTGGCGTCCGTGATGAAGCTCGGTGGCGGCATAGCAAACTAGGGTTTCTTCCTTTTCTTGATCCTGGCTCGCTCGTTGCCCTTTGGTAGTCACGATGCAGTGCTTCTTCATTGAGTCGGTTTGGGCTTTTAGCCTCATATGGCCCGATCGGCCGACTCATCTGCTCCGGCTAGCCGAGACTAGTCGCCGACTAGTCGGCGAGTCGAGCGACTAGCACAACTAGTCGAGTCGGTCTCACCGACTAGGTCCGGAAAACCGACTTGTCGACTAGTCGACTAGTCGCGACTAGTCGCGCGACTTTAAAACACTGCTTCGAACGAGTACAAGTGCAGCGCAAAGAAATTACTGAAGGCGTTGCATTCGCTATCAAAATCGAATCTTTCCACAGCGCATTGCAACATCAAGCGATTCCCGGGCAAAACCACCGCAAAAATGTAAATAATTTGGCACCGTATTGCACAGTCACACAAACCCAAGCGGAAGTGAAGCGAAATCCAAGAAATAGCGCGGGGTTTGTTACCTCTGGGCACCAGGCGGTATGGAGGCGGTAGTGGTTAAGCCGGGACCTCGGCGGTGCCAGCATGGCGGTGAGGATGGTGCCGTGCATGGTGAGCGAGGAGGCGCGGTGGATGAGAATCCGCTTCCTCCTTGCCTCCTCCTTCTCCGACACAAGGAAGGATACAACCGCAACGGCGCCCTTTGCGGCGAGGATGGTGGACTTGATCCGCTCCAACTTGGCCCGCCGAGCGAAGCACCATCCGTGCGTCGCCCCAGACCCCATCCGACGCCGCTGCTCTTCCTCCTCCTACCTCCTCCGGCAAGTGGGCGCAACGGCGGCGGGCGTCATCGGATCTTCTTGAGTGGCTCCTCCTATTTTGATTTCGTGCTGAGAGAAGGGGACGGGAGTTTTGTTTCCTACTTACTAGCATGGGATGTCAAAACCGGATAGTTGGCTAATGGACAAATCCGGATATCCGAATACCCGATTATCCGATATCCGGTTCCCGATCCATATTTTCCGGATAATATACGTCCCGAATCCGATCCGATATCCGTTTTTAACTATCCGGATCCGGATCCGAATCCAACCCGATATCCGATTTACTTCCCGGATCCGGATCAGACCGGATCCGGCTCCGGATCGGGCAGGAACTATCCGTCCTGTTTTCACCCCTACTTATATAGAGCCGGCCCTAACAAATCAATCTAAACCTTCCAACTAGTAGAGATAACCTTCCAAAGTTGATAAGATCCTATCCTTATGATATGCAACTAAGAGATAACAACCAAAGCTACTGCTACAGTGCGCTTACTGTTCATGAAGTAATTCTTGCGTGTGCCGTTCAGTATTTTTTACCGTCATACTGTTTTTAAGATCCCCAAATAAGATTTTGAAACATGTAACTCATGCTCATAAATTAAGCAAAGCTACTCTAGTAGTACCACTAAGCATCCCACCTAAACGAACTTTTTGTATGATAATGAAATTTGGAAGAGGTATGAGAAATCACTCTATATTTAGGAAGATAGTTAATTACATGTTTGGGACTTGACAACAAATGCCTTCCTTAAATTAGCATTTCTGACATGCAATTTCTTTTTGTTGGACTTGACAACAAATGCCTTCCTTAAATTAGCATTTCTGACATGCAATTTCTTAACAACCTCAGTAATTTCAAAATGTTTTATGCAAAAAGGAAAACTTGTTTTCATGTCACCTTATGTAGAACTAATGTTTTTTTTGGGTCAAAAACATGTATTTCCTACTATCTACATACAGATATCCTGATTCCTGTTTCCAGTCAGTATACGTAGTAAAATATTTGTTGGTGCATTATTACTTGTCAGTTGGGATTAAATTGAATCGAGAATAAGGAAAAAAGGCCTGTAGCTGGGAGAATAAAAAGGAAATTAGTTTAAAATGTACATATTATTCAAACCATTGTTGCGCCCCAATTTCTAACATCGTGTCCTCATTTCTACGATAATTTATGTCAGATTCATAGACCATATGTTGACATTGATGACAAAATTATACTCCCTCAAGTCCAAAATATATGATGTTTGAGGGAGTTGATTTTGATTTGCAAATAGATGTTTTGGGTTCTCGAGGCAGCATTTTAATCAAATGCCCCTATTAATTGCTTGTTTGTAGTAGTGTTAGAGAGATGACTTCACAATCAAACTATGCGAAAACTAAAGTATTAATTCCTTGTTCTATGTGCATCAAGTTAAAATGAAAAGTTAGACAGACCATAGGGAGTGTTATTTTTTATTTTTTGGCTAAACCTGTACCATAATAGTTTAGTTTTAGGCAACAGTAAGGGATGCTATTTTAATTCAGTTATTGTTCAGACAACCACCAACAACAAATGTAGATAAAAAAGCATGCAAAATGTAAAAAGAAATCCAACTTCTGGGAGTTAATTTAGAAAGTAAATGCATGTTAAATACTGGACAAATATGGGATTAGACCTAACTGAAAAGTGCCTGCCATGCCTACCCTTGATGTTCTACTTTGAATGTTTTGTGCTTTTTCTTCAGGTGGTGTTAGAAGGTCACCACACATGAAAGTGGCACGGAGCATTAAGGTGAAGGATGTGATTGCAGCACTTGAGAGAGAGCCTCAAATGTCGAAATCCTCTTTGCTGTTCCGGCTATATGGGAGATCACCAACAGAATCAGCTGCGAAATAGTTGTAGTAAAATTATTGTGGTCCGTATTGCAATGTTCAATTTTTTTACGTCGTCCATTCATGGTTCCCTAGCCAACTAGAGGCATTTTGTTGGAGTAGAATGGTTGATATGAGACGGGTCGTTTACCAAGCGATAGCTTTGATTGGTTGACGAATCAATTTTGCAGGCATTTAAAGATCACTAGTCAACCAATATTTTTTCAAGGGATCAGTGTGCAGATATGTTTATTTAATTCTCTCTACAATCTTGCCATCTTTCCTATGTCGGATTAGTTGAGTTAGCATGATATGATAAATAGAATCATGCTCACTATGTATAGCAGAGAGTGGAGTAGGTGTTTTTTTTAATATTTGAGATATTTATATGGCTTCTCGTGTGTTCTTTTTTTTTCTTTTTTATCATGGAATGCTGGTATTTCAACCATGTTCTGTGAATTATAATCAGGAATGCCAATCATTGTAGAGAACATAAAACGTGTGCTCATGTATTTAGGGCATGTTTGGATCCATTAGCACTAATAGTTAGCTAGCTAATAGCTAATTGTTGGCTAACTATTAGCTGGCTAATTATTAGCAAGGGCTGTTTGGAGGTACTAGCTAATATGTGGTTGAAAATTTAGTTGTTGATGGAAATGTCCATTGTACCCTTGCATTAATAGCTGTTTGCACAGTGCCGAGGGCATATTAGTCATTTCACCATCTATTAGCAGGAATTAGCAGAGGAGAACCAGCTAATGAGATAACTATTAGCTGGGTTAGCAGCTAACTGTTAGCTGGGTTATTAGCTAGCCTGTTTAGATCCACTTTAGCTAATTTTAGCAGCTAACTATTAGTTCTAATGGATCCAAACATGCCCTCAGGCATAAACAGGCGTTGAAGCCCCTATAGAGTACAAGGCGACTAAATGGATTTAAAGGGTGCACCGGAGGTTAACACAGGTGCGGTAAAGCAGCATACAATTTATGTTGACATAATAGCTGTATTAACCAAGTAAAACATCACAATAAATTCTTTCTTTATGCTGTCTGAGCACATTATCTCAGGGCCTAGTCTCACATACTATCTTCAGTTCTGCTGTTGCATATATCATACATAACTCACCATGCTGGGTTTCCTATTTGTACTACTGTTTTGACTTTCTTTCAACTAGGGACGGCATGCATTATTGTGCACCAGCATTAAGGGGAGCTCTAACATCCGAAGTCGTAAGGAACCAATCCTTGAAGCTCTGGGCCATTGAGCCTGCTATTGTTCTCAAAGCTGAAAAAGATGAGATGCCATTGCATCAGTTATGTGACAATTTTCCCAAGTTCTAGCGGTACTGGAAAACAAAAAACTCGCAAAACACTACTATAGTGTTCAACTTAACCATCATACGCTTTTTTTTTTTTTTTTGGGAAGAAAAGGGTGTCATTCTAACGACTAGTCCGACGCAAATGTCATCTCAGTGGGCAATATTAGAATTTAAAAGCATACTTGTCTTAGTTGATCATCTAACTCGAATCTTATGCAACGTAGTACCAATGCACCTTTTAGGGGGTCACAGCACAAATGCGAAAATATTCATAATTGTTTAGAACTTCCGGTGCATTTTATAAAACAGACATCGTAAACATTAGTTTTGCAAAATATGCTAGTTAACTTTTAAGGTATACCTTCGAAGGGGGAAGACTGAGAAAGGACCATCAACAGGGATCGTTCCACAGAGGTCATTGTTGGACAAGTCGCTGCATGTCACAAGAACTTAGAACAATCAGTAACCATAGAGAACAAAGGGAACACCAAAATTTGGTATGGTTTTACACTCACATGACTTTCAGATTGGAGAGTTTGGCTAGCTCCCTTGGAATTGATCCGGCAAGTTTATTGTTGTTCAAGCGCCTATTTATAAGAAAATCGAGCTTTAGTAGCAGCCTAGCAAAAGTTGTTCACATATGAATTATGAGATCCAAACCTACTTTTTCATAAAATTACAACTTGAACCATGTCGAGAACAAATGAACTGAGAGACATAATTGAAATTCCATTTCTGTTGTTACATAATTTCGGCCACAACTGCCCAAAACATTTGGACTAAAAATAATGATGCCATGACTTTGTATTTAGCAATCGATTGTAATGAGACGATGATACATACATGAACCTCAGTGAGTTGAGCTTGGAAAGTGATTTGGGGATTCCTCCAGTGAGCTTGTTGGCATACAAATCCAAGCTGATCAAATTCTTCAGATTGCCCAATTCTTTTGGGATCTCGCCGCCAAGATTGTTCCTATACAACTCCCTGCAAATCAAATTTCAATTTCCATTAGCAAATCAAGATCGAATGCCCTTTTATTTTCTGTTCGAATAATAGAAAAACTAGAATTCATCATATGAAGTACATACAGGTACTGGAGGCTCACAAGACGGCCGAGCTCAGGGCCAATGGAGCCGGAGATGTTGGAGTTGCCTAAATCCCTGAAACATTTTTTTTCGCAAAGGGTCACACAACACAACCATCGAAAAGGATGCTATTCTTGAATTATAAAAAGTGTCAAATTCTTGATATACTCTTGGAGATTGTTTTAGAAAAATTCCACCTTTGGACAGTATGATGACTCAATTATTCCCTACAGGGGCAACAAACCAAGAAATTCTTGAACAAGAAGCAAGTGGAAGACTAATGATCATCCATTTCATTACCAGCATGCAAGTAATTTGACATAACAACCATGCTGTCGTTGAACAGTTCGAGCCTCAACATCATGGAACCAAGATTTGATTTTGACGCGTTCCTTGATGTCACACGATTTCATGAATAAAGAAATTACCGAATTATCGATAGTTAGCGCTAGATGGTTGCCTACATGATCTGTGAACAGGGCAATTTACAGAAACACCCAAGTTTACGGACGCAAGAAAACCATAGGGTTTTATGAAATCATTAATCATAGCATGCACAGCTAACAGCTTCAATATTCAAGAAGCAATTTTCGTTACACCCGAAATAGCGAGCTTGATTTTGGAGTAATCCGAGCAAGCACAGGGAAACCCTCGAGCCGACCAAGAACTAGATATCAAACAGTATTGAGGATAAAAAATTCAAACAGCGAGGGAGGAGATGAAAATCCTGAACGGAGGGGGAATGTGAGACGGCGGAGGCGGCGGCGTGTAGGGGAGGAACAGAACTCACAGTCGGACGACGCGGCTGGTGTGGTCGCAGGTGACGTGGAACCAGGTGCAGGGGTTGACGAGGGTTGGATCCCAGCTCTGCAGCACGCCGTTGGGGTCCGACAGCCGCATCCGCAACGCGTACAGCGCGTCCCCCTCCTCGTTCGACGCCCACGCCGCCCCGATCAGGAGGAGGAGGGCGGCGGTGACGAGGGAGGCCACGCGGGGTGCCATTAGAGGCTAGCTAGAGGGAACGGAAGATCGATAGGGTAGACTGATCGCGTTGGGCTCTTCTGCTCAGCTCGGGTGCAGAGGAGAGGACGAGGAAGAGGGGAGCAGGAGAGGAGGAGGAGGGGGAGCTGGTTTGTAGTAGGTGGTGGTGGTGGCATCGGAAAGGGGGAGGAGGGTGTTGCGGTCAACACAGCAAGGACAGTGCACGTCCACGGTCCAACTTGGACCAGGCGCAAAGAGGAGGCAAATTGCAAGGCTCACCACGAAGAGGCTATCCTAACTCCTAGTAAACGACCACACGTAATTTTGTCCCATGCAAAATTTAGATCATGTTTGGATCCATTAACACTAACAGTTAGCTGCTAAAATTAGCTAAAATAGATCCAAACAGTTCAGCTAATAGCCTAACTAATAGTTAGTCAACAACCCAGTTAATAGTTATCTCATTAGCTGGTTCTCTCCTACTAATTTCAGTTAATGGATGGTCAAAAGACTAATTTGTCCTCGGTCCCTTCACCGCAAGCCCCTTTCCCTCACAATCAGCTACGTTGGAGGGGTAGGTGGACGAACCACCGTGAATGTACGCCACGGTGTGGTCCGCCTGCTGGAAGGCCAGCGGGGCGGGGTCTTCGTCTTGATCGTCGTCGCGAGGGCGACGCTCCTTGAGCCACTGCTCGACCATCTTGCTCACAACCTGTCAACTGGCCAGGTCATGAGTGTTGGTCCTGTGGATCAGGCAGAAAGGCTTGCCCTCTTTCTCCTCGCGGCGGTCGTTCCTCCGACCGTGGCGGTTATCCCGCCGGTCACGGCGGTCGTGCCTTCGCGGCCGGGCGTCTTCATGCTCGCACTCAGTGGTCAGGACCCGCCTGATCTCAACCGCCTCGCGCCTCCGTACCTTCTTGCTTGCAGGGTCGGGACCCCTCGAGGTCCCGGCTTCGTGCCGCGTCCTCGTGCGGTGCCAGACACTGGCCCCCGAGCCTCCGCCGCCCGCCCGCACTTGTGCGCTAGGGAGAAGAGCTCGGAGGTGGTGGCGATGTTGCGGGTCGCCATCTTTTCCCGCATCTTGCGGTCTCGAACGCCTCTTCGAAAGGCGATGACAACCGACTGCTCCGAAATCTGGGGGATCGTATTGCGACAGTGTCAGAATCGCCGAATGAAGTCACACAACGACTCCCTTTTTCCTGCTCGAGGGCATGGAGATCATCCTCCACGCTCGGCTATGCGAAGGAGCCTTGTAAGTTGGCGACGAAGAGGCCGTACAACTCCTGCCACGAGCGCACTGATCCCCGCGGGAGGTTCAACAGCCAGGATCGGGCGGACCCCGTCAAGGTCGTTGGGAAGTAGTTGGCCATGTCCTTCTTAGACCCGCCAGCGGTACGCACCACCGTGGTGTAAATCTGCAAGAACTCCTCTGGGTTGGTGGTGCCATCGTACTTCTCGATGGAGGCCGGGCAAAACCTTTCGGGCCACACCACACGGCGCAGCCGTCGGGAAAACGCCTGGCATCCGATGCCGTAGGGGGAATCCTGCCATCCACCTGAAGCCCGGCCCGGATGTTGGGATTATGCCCAATAGCGTATCATGCGCCACATATGATGTGGGCTTGGTAATGACAGGTCACATTTGATGTGGGTTTAGCAGGCCACGTTGGACGTGGGTTACAAACCTTATTGGGCCTCTAGCATAGGGGCCCAACTAGGGGGCTATATAAAGGGAGGCGGTGGAGGTTTTGAGACAGATGAGCTTCTAGGTTTTTCCCTCCACCAAACCCTAGCCGTCGTCTCTCCCAAGGGTTCGCACGTGAGGTGCTAGAACGCGTGGATGGATTCCAATCCTTGTACGTGTGGATACCGTAGAGGCGTTGCACCTGCGGCGCTAATCGAAGTGAACCTGAAAGGAGGCACAATCAGATTCGCGCACAGTTTCTGGACGCGATCTTGTTTTATTGATTTCTGTTGATCCAAAAGGAATTTGGAGGCAAGACTGGATGCGTTTGAAAGCTTATCTCGTTATCTTTCAAACAAGTGGTAGAACGCCCAAAACGGAGCTCGTATGTGGCCTGGGCATCCATTTTAAGTCGGACTGCTCCTAAAGGTCGCGAACTTCCGCGAGGACTTCCGGTGCTTCGTCTACCTCAATGCCGCCAACGATCCGGTCGTGGGGCTTGGCCATGGAGTGGCAAGGCCTTGCGGCACCAGCGAGGAGGAGGCGTGGCATATACGGCCACTTCCACGACATGCGGATCAATTGAACTGGCTTCATCGACTCATCTTCCGCTGCACTGCGCGTCGTAAGGTAATGCGATCTGTGATCAATTGCTTGCAAGGTGTCCTGGGTAGTCGCGATAGAATTTGATTATATGCTAGCGTAGCATCCCGCGGTTCCCAACAGTGGTATCAGAGCCATCCTGTGTAGTTCTTGATCTAGATCGGTTTTGGTCGCATATGTGATATGCGGGGTACTAGATGCGATCTACAACCGTCCTTCTTGTAGCCGATTGGATCAGTTAGTTAGGGAGAATCCAACTGATTAATGGAGTTAGATTGGATCGATCAGCTGGACTACGGCGCAAATGTTGCGTTTAGTCATCATGATATCATTAGTGGATTTGATTAGATTGGACTTGCATGTTGTGTTGATGAGATCAATATAGTATGTGCATACGGTAAATATGAATTAGTTGTATATGTGATATATTACTAAAATAGTATATGTGATATATTACTAAATTAGTTGTTCTAATTAGTTCATCAATATATTTGAGTTGATATAGAGATCAACGAAATCATGCCTTGTTTGTTGATGTGATCAACACACCACTGACTTCGGATTTTAGTAGATTTGATCTACTGCTACCAGATTGGGTGGGCCTCCGGGAAAGGTTCTCGGGGCAGCGCAGCTGGGATACACTGTGCAAAGTCTAGTTTGTAGGATGTCACCGAAAGTAATTTCGGAAACCACTCGGCACTACTCGGCATTGCTCAGTGCTACCCGGACCACTCGGTAATGAGCAGATTGTTGTTCGGATAACTTGGTGTTGTTCGGTGGTACTCGGCACTACTCGGCGTTACTCGGTCTTGCTTCGGTTTTTGCTCGGAGGAGCTCGAGTTGGTCGGGGCATGATGTGTGGTTAATATGATTAACTTCGATGGATCTTTTATTGAAATTATGACCAATATTGATTGTGTGTATATTTTTCATTCTGATCCATAGAGGGCTATATAGTTGCGCTATTAATCACAGTTGAAATTAGATTTCTTTGTATTATAGCCTTTATGATACCTCGCAATATGCTATGGTGGGTCTTATTGGATATTTGTATTCGGTTAAGGATTCCTGAAGCACTCTTCCGAAAGAGTTCCTCGTCGACCACCACGTAGCTTTTGCTTCGGCACGCGATGCGCTCTGCCTGCACACGATCCTTGGGGAGCTCGTCTTTTAACAGATAGTTCAAAAATGGAGTTTTCCAATCGGGGTTGATGACCAAAACTTCCGCCTCGCTTGTCTTTTCCTCTGGCTTGCACATTTCCTGCTGTCGGTTTATCGTGGGTTTGTGGAGCTCTTTGATGAATACGCCAACCGGGACTATCGCCCGACTGGAGCCTAATCTTGCGAGCTCGTCTACTGCCTCATTGTCTCGGCGAAGCACATGGATAAGCTCCAGCCCATCGAAGTTGCCTTCCAGCTTGCACACTTCCTGGCAATATGCTGCCATATTATCACCGACGCACGACCAGTCCTTCTGCACCTGATTAATCACCAACTAGGAGTCCCCGCGAACCATCAATCGTCGGATACTGAGTGACGTGGCGATACGGAGCCTGTGGATGAGTGCCTCATACTAAGCGGCGTTATTTGATGCCGGAAAGTGGATTTGAAGAACGTACTTTAGCTGATCCCCTGTCGGAGAGATGAGCACTACGCCAGCCCCCGCGCCACTGAGCATGAGGGAACCATCGAAGTACATTGTCCAGTACTTGAGCTCCTCAATGGCTGTGGGATTCTGTAGCTCTACCCACTCGACGGTGAAATCAGTGAGGACTTGGGACTTGATGGCAGTTTGTGGCTTGAAAAAGATCTCGAAAGCTACGAGCTCGACCGCCCACTTCGCGATTCTCCCGGTGGCTTCCCGATTGTGGAGTATGTCCCCAATCGGAAAGGTAGTAACCACCGAGATCGAATGTTCATGGAAATAATGTTTAAGCTTGCGAGAGGTAAGTAGTACGGCATACAATAGCTTCTGTACTTGCGGGTACCGTACCTTAGACTCGCCCAGCACTTCGTTGACGAAATAAACTGGGCGCTGAACCTTCTGCAGGTGTCCTTCCTCCTCTCGCTCCACAACAATTGCGGCGCTGATTACATGAGTCGTTGCCGCTATGTAGAGAAAAAGGGGTTCTTCGGGCATCGGTGAGACTAATATCGACAGCGTGGTCAGGAATGCCTTAAGATCCTCGAAAGCCTGTTGTGCCTTTGGAGTCCATTGGAAGTTGCCTTGCTTCTTCAGGAGCTTGAAAAACAGCATCCCCCGCGATCCCAGACGGGAAATGAATCTGCTGAGTGCTACCATCCATGCTGTGAGTTTCTGAATGTCTTTTTGGCAAGTGGGAGGCTTCATTTTGAGAATGGCGTTGATCTTCTCTGGGTTTTCCTTGAAACCTTGATGTGACACGATGAATCCAAGTAGCTTTCCCGAAGGGACACCGAAGACACACTTCTTGGGGTTAAGCTTCATCTTGTAGGCCCTCAGACTTTCGAATGTATCGTCCAAATTAGATATGAGGTCCTCCTTTACTCGAGATTTGACGACGACGTCATCCACGTTGCGCCTGAGTTGAGTTTGAAAACACCGCTGTATTGCACGTTGATAAATTGCGCCAGCGTTTTTCAACCCGAACGGCATTGTGACATAGTAGAAAGCGCCAAACTGGGTGATGAATGAGGTCTTGATGCAATCTTCCTCTTTCAACCTGATCTGGTGATATCCCGAGTAGGCATCTAGGAAGCTTAGGAGCTCACACCCAGCGGTTGAATCTACCACCTGATCAATGCGAGGTAATCCGAACGGATCTTTTGAACATGCCTTATTGAGATTGGTATAATCAACACACATGCGCCAACTTTTATTCTTTTTGCGAACAAGAACTGGGTTCGCTAACCAGTCGGGATGATACACTTCTTTTATGAATCCTACGGTTAAAAGCTTAGTGATCTCTTCCCTGATGGCGTTACGGCGATCTTGCACAAACCGCTAGAGCCGCCGCTTGATAGGTTTCTCCTTCTCGTCGATGTTGAGGGAGTGCTCGATCACCTCCATTGGGACACCGGGCATATCTGATGCCTTCCAAGCGAAAATATCCCAGTTTGCCCGAAGGAAAGTGATGAGCATGTCTTCCTATTTGTGATCGAGCCCTATTCCAATCACGGCCGCTTGGGCCGAGTTGGCCAGTTCAAGTATCACCCTTTTGACTCCTTCATCTGGCTTCATGCTTTGCTTGGCCTGCTTCTTAGTCGGGACGTCTCCTTCATCCTGGCAGAGCATAGCCACTAGATGGATCTTCTCCCTGTCAACCATTGTTTCCTGCTTCTTAGCAAGCTCGCAGCTTTCCCTGTCACACACAAAGGACTGTTTGACATCACCACGAATTATGATAATGCCCTTTGGTCCTGGCATCTTTAGTGCGAGGTAAGAATAATGGGGCACAACCATGAATCTGGCTAGGCCCGGCCTTCCCAAGATGGCATGATATGCCGTCTCAAAGTCAGCTAATTCAAAGTTGAGATATTTCATCCGATAGTTGTTCTTGGTCTCGAACGTGATCAGCAGAGTGATTTGCCCGAGTGGTACCGTCGAGGTCCTAGGGATTACCCCGTGAACGGCGATGATCCACACTTCAGCTCGGAGCGGGGGATTTTCATATCGTCAAAAGTCTTGAAGAAAAGAACGTTGAGTCCGCTCCCTCCATCGACCAGCACCCTCTTGAGCCTGACATTGCGAATAACGGGGTCGAGTACCAGAGGGTATCTACCTGGGTAAGGAATATGGTCGGGATGATCCGAACGATTGAACGTGATTGGGACCTCGGACTACCTCAGGTACTGGGGGGTCACTGGTGTGACCGCGTTGACTTCCCGAGCGGTAAGTTTCTACTTCCGCTTGGACTCATATGCTGACGAGCCCCTGAATATGTAGTTGAGCTCACGTTTGGTCGCCCGATATTCGCCTTCATCATCTTCTGGTGGGTCTTGCCTCTTGCTCGCCTCACCTTTATTTTGGCCCGCTTGTTTGTTGCTTTCCTTCGCGAACCTTTTAAGAGTGAAGCAGTCTTTGGTGGCATGCTTCCCCTTAGGATGAAAAGGATAGATTGCATCCATTACCTTGTCGTAGTCGTCTGTCCGCGGCGCTCGAGGGTGACCGCATTCAGCTACCGCAACCAACTCCTTTGCCTTCTGCTTCTTGTCCTTCTGTTTGGAGGACTCGGTGTGGTCTTTCTTGTCCCTCTATCGTGGACGATCTTCTTGGTGTTCGTCTAGGGCATCCGAGGCTGTGGCATAGTGATCCGCTAGGGCGAACATTTCTTTTACCGTGGATGGTGGCTTTCGGGACATCTTCTTGATCAAGTCAGCATCGCGGACGCCCTTCTGGAACGCCGCTATGACGACCGCTTCAGAAACATCCCGAATGGTGTTCTTTTTCTGCATGAAGCGCCTGATAAACTCCCGAAGAGACTCATCCTTCTTCTGATGTAGCTGATACAAGTCCCACGAGGTCCCAGGCCTCTCATAAGTGCCTTGGAAGTTTGTAATGAACTAATCGCAAAGGTCAGGTCTCCCTAGGAATCTATCGAGTTCTCTGGAAGTCCTGTGAGCCAAGCTTGAGCCGACGGGATGAGCGTGACTGGCAAATAGTTCGCCATGACATTGTGATCACCCTTGGGCTGCCTTGATAGTGAGAGAATAGACCTGTAGCCAAGCTTCTGGGTCCCTCTCCCCGTCTAATTTGGTGATGCCCTTAGGGTTGAAACCTTTGGGCCAGACCACTCGGCGGAGCTGAGGAGTGAAAGCATGAACACCATCTATGGATCCATCATTACGCCGGCGTGGAGATCATCGTGGTGGCGTTCTGACTCGGCGACCCTCGTCGTCGCCCCAGCCGCGGCGGTGTAGATCCCTGCGGTCATCCCGGCCGTCACGATCGATGCCGAAACGCTCATAGTCGTCTTCGCGCCGGCGGTGTTCATCATCTTCCCGCTCGCGTCGCCGGGCATTAAGGTCTAAACGGAGATCGCGGCTGATACTCCGACGTGCATCCTCGCCTCAATGAAGCTCGTGCCGGCCACGCATGGACCTACTGTGGGCAGTATTGCTGCTTGCTGTCTGAGTGGCCGTGCGGGCATGAGAGCATGCCTTCTCAGCTAGTTCCTCTTGGTTGTGTTGAATCGCTGCCACCGTCACCATGGCCTTAACTTGGGCCACGATCAGGGCAGCTGGGTTGTCAGGATTGAGTATTGGTCCTAGGGTGTCAAGCAATGTCTTTGAGGCGACTATGTTCTACTAAGGGGTATGGAAAACCGATTGGTTCTCCATCTTCGTCTACAGGATGTCTTCATTGACATTGCGGCCCTGGGTTTGGAGAGACTTCGCACGTGCTTCTTGGGCTTCTCGACGAAGGTGCTCTACCTCCGCGGCATCTTTCTGTTGCTGGGACTCAGTCCGATGGTCTTCAATCACAAAGATGCCACGGAAACCCTGCAACTTCCTGCACTGCTCTCTAAGTCAGAGGAACAAGGAGACGGATCAAACTGACCTCCGAATCCGAGTGGTCTAGTGTTGACGTTGCCCACCACTCGGGACTCGCGCTTGATCGGATCTTTCCTATGTCCGAGTCAGGGAGCAGACCCCCAGCTTACTGCCCGAGAGCTATGGCATTTCTTCCAGATTGGATGCGATCCGAATCCGAAAGAGCGAGCTTACCACATTTATCGACGATGAAATCCAGGCTCCCAAAGTCTAAGGCCTAGGCGGGCGTGAAGGTGACAACAACTCCGCTGAGGATCACCATTGAATTCGACGAGATTGATCCTGACGCACCCCCTACCTGGCGTGCCAACTGTCAATGTTTGTTGTCGGCAATAATGAAAACGGGGCTAAGCGTTGGATCCAAACTTGACGGTAGCACAAGATGTAGGATTATACAGGTTCGGGCTCTCGCGGAGGAGATAATACCCTAGTCCTATGCTCTGGGATTATGTGTATCTAGTTTATTGCGAATGATATGATCTTTATGATGCTACCCTACCCCCCTTTATATAGTAGAGGGATGTGGTTACAAAGGAGAGTCCTAATCGGTTACAAAGTGGAGATTGCATCTCTTTCCTTATCCACTAAACATGATAACGGTCAGGATTATAATCGTATCCGATCTAGACAAGGTTGGTTGCTATCTTTAGAGTCTTTGTGTCATACACGCTGGAAGTGGCCCAGGTGGTATCCATCTTCATGCCGCTGGATCGGCCCATCCTCTCTTGGATGATCCGTTTGACCTGCCTAGTGGGCACCCAGGGGTCATGTACTCCACAGTAAGGGTCCAACGTGTTTGGACGTGGTTGATCGACTTGAGTTGGTGGCGTTACAATTGCCAATTTTCTTCCTCGCTGGTTGGTAGCCAAGATCATGAGTTTATCATCTCCCAAGTTGACCTATCATTCTCATCAGAAAATCGGGCCTCCCCCATGTGCATCAAGTGGTATCAGAGCATTGGTTGCCTAGTGAGAACACATCTATCCAGAAAACAGCCATACAAAAAATAATGTTGTGTGATTCCCTTTTGATCCTAGCCCGTTTAGCCTCTACTATTTCTGCCTAGTTCATATACTTGTTGGATTTTCGTTGCATCGTCGAGTCATTGCTAGTCTTAGTGTTAGTCCTTTAGAGTTTCGAGTTCTTGTCATATAGCCGTCACAAATTTGTTCATGTGCTTCTTTTGTGTTGTTGCCACTATCGTATGCCCGTGTTCATCCACAGCCGCCACTATTTCTTGGTTTTTGCCACTGCCTCTATCCATCGCCTTCCTGGTATCATACCACATCCAACGAACAGAACCACCACGATCAAAACCAGATCACGTCCTCCTTTCTTTTTTTTAGTCGTACCCCTTGTTTTAGGGATTTTCCTTGCTAACCAGATTGCAGTTCCCACAAAAATAGCCATTTCCCAAAATAATAACCATGTCTACCTCCCTCCTGGCTAAGCCTAGCCGTGTTCTCCCTCCATCTACCACAAGACACACTACCAAAAATAGCACTTCGGTTGCCAAGTTTATCTAGCCGTGCAACATTTGCCTTTTTAGGGATTTTTGCCACCTCTCCCTTCCATCATTAGCCAGGCCGAAGTGCACTACACCCCTCTTTCCATATCTTCAGTTGATAAAAAAAGAAAAAGGCTGGTGCAGTTACAAAAGCTGCACCAAATTAGAAAGTAGAAAGGCAATGCAAATTCAAAAGCCTCACTAGAATAATCACGAATCAAAGTTTAGAGAGAGTGTGTGTGGTGAGTATTGCTTGGAGTCCTTTTGAGTCTATTGTTTAGTTTTAGGACTCCCTCAAACAAAATTAAAAAAAAATTAGAAAAAAAGGAAAAAAAGAGGAGCCCTAGCTGCTTGCTTTGTGTTGAGGACGTTCTCATTGCATTTTTGTGACATCGTTGGTGATTAGGCTCACGTCTCTAGCACGGTCTAGCCTAGGATCAGCACAATACCACCTTGAACGTTTATTCAACTTGTTTTGGCTAGTGTAGTTCTAGTTTTCCTTTGCTATAAAAAAATACATGTCCAAACTCCACCTCTACTAACCATACAGGAACAGGGACTTGCAATCGCATTGACACCTTCTGAGTATAGATTACCACAAGCCAGACATCAATTGTATCTTTCCTAGCTGCAGGGTAAGAATTTGTAAGAACTTGGTGGAAGTTTGAGAGTGAGAGGGTTGCCACTTGCTATAACCCAGTAGTTCATAGGAGCTTTCATATTTGTGTGAAGTCTCTTTTATTTCTACTAACTATGGTAGAAAACACAAGCAATCATGGGAGCAATGCCGACGGAGATCATGAGGACCTCCTTTCTCCTAGAGAACGACGATGGGTCAATAATTTTCAAGGACAGTACAATCGGCATGAACTCCGCACTCAAACCGCTTTGGATGACATTCATGCGCAGCTAGCGCAAGTGATGGAGCTTTCTTTGTGCTGCCCCAAACAATGCAGCACTGGGGCCAAATGTCAACCTACGTCTAGCTCCACTAGCGGCGCCCTTTCCACCTACCGTTGCCATTCCACTTGAACATAACAATTACGTGGCTGATTCGGAGTCCGAAGAAGGAAATAGCAATCGATAGCACCGTCGACTCCGCCACAATAAGCAAGGCATGGTAATAAATCCGCGTGCTGCCCGAGAGGTACGTGGTGATTTAATTGCAAAGATGAAATTTGTGATGCCTATGTTTGCTGATAAATATGATCCTGATGCTTATCTTGATTGGGAGATAGCGGTAGATCAGAAATTTGCTTGCTATGATTTCTCTGAGGGTCGAAGGGTTTAAGCCGCTACTAGTGAATTTACTAAATTTGCATCTATTTGGTGGCAAGAGATTTGTAGAAATCAGAGAGATGTGCCTATGACATGGAATGCGTTAAAAATATTAATGCGTGCTAGATTTGTTCCTACATATTATGCACATGACTTGCTTAACAAATTGCAACGTTTCACTTAGGGTAGTAAATCTGTTGATGAATATTATCAGGAATTGCAAATTGGCATGTTGCGTTGTGGCTTAGAAGAGGGTGAAGATGCTAAAATGGCTAGATTTTTGGGTGGGCTTAATTGAGAAATTCAAGACATACTCAAGTGTAAAGAATACAATTCTATCACCCGTTTGTTTCATCTTACTTTGAAAGCAAAGAGGGAAGTGCAGGGCCATCAATCCAAGACAAGAAGCAATTTTGGAGGCTCTTCTTCATCACAAACGGTTGAGATCCATACCAAGGCATTATCTTCCACTCTTGGACATACACCTACACCCGCTGTTCCAATTACTTCGACGCCACTACGCATTCCAGAGGCAAACAAGACAGCCACGCTTCAAGCACCTACCAAGAGTGCTTCTTCCATTGCCTCTGCTGGTCGAACGTGGGAAGTACAATGCTTTCGATGCAAAGGAATGGGGCATGTGATGCATGATTGCCCTAATCAGCGTGCTCCTATTATTCGAGATGATGGTGAGTACACTAGTGCTAGTGATATTGATGAAAATGAATATGCTCTTGTTGCCACTAACATTACAGAAAAAGAAGTGGTTTGCACCGCTGCATCGGCGGAGAATTACTTGTCCCTTGTTGTGACATGCGTTCTTCATGCACAACCAATGTGTGAAGAACATGACCAACGTCGTACCATCTTTCAGACAAGGGCTGTTGTTCATGATCGAGCCGTACACATCATTGTTGATGGAGGTAGCCACAACAACCTCGCAAGTGTGAACATGGTCGAGAAGCTTGGCTTAACTACAAATCCACTTCCTCAGCCGTATGAGATTGAATGGCTCAATCCATGTGGTAAGGTTTAGGTAAAAAAAACTGTTTGAGTACCTTTCTCTATTGGGTCTTATCATGATCATGTTGACTGCGATGTCATACCTATGGACGTATGTTCTCTTTTGTTAGGTAGACCATGGTTATATGATAGAGAAGCCATTCACTATGGTAGGACCAATCAATATACTTTCATGATTGAGGTAAAGAAATTTATTTTGAAACCTATAACCCCTGTGGAATTTCTCGAGATTAACACAAACAAAGCTAATTGTAACCAACAGGATAAGGATAAATCTGATACAAGTGAAGCTAAGAAACTTAACCCACCAAAGACATCATGTTCTAAAAGATCTGAACCTAAGCTAAAGGGGATAGTTTTATTAGCTAATACAACACAAACACATGTTTCTTTGCCTTCTGTTGCCACTAATATTTTGCAGGATCATGAGATGGAGTCGAGGATGACTCCAATTCAAGAAAGGGAGGATGATGAGGACATAGAGGATGATGAGGACATCCCAACCATAGATACGATCGCTGCCCCTTCTCTCACTACGACACCTTCATCCCCAACCTTCGATGTTTCGGCTGCTACTTCGTCTACGTTGCATGGAGGGCTTAATCTAGAAACACAGCCTTTCGAACCACCTTTGCTGGACCAACACCTCGAGACCACTCACCAAGGACAGCCCACGTGCCAAGGGAGGCCCACATTGAAGCCCAATTCACCTCCGAGTCCGGTTCGGCTATCCATACAGTACATCAACTTCAAATCGGCGTATCTCGGGCTCTAGAACTTTGTTTTTGACATGTGACCACTTGTTGCAAAGCTTAGGAGACAAGCTTTCTAATGGACCTACTCCCACAGCCAAATTCATCTAAGAATGATAGGAAATCATAGAAAAATATCACAGACTAGAATTTTAGGGTGCTGCGCCACCTTTCTTTTGGGCCCAAGGCCCATGTATCCATTGGGCGTGGTGCTGGTAGCCAACCCTAGCTTTGGCACCCCTTTGGCTGCCGTCTCTGGTGTGGGTGCCCCTCTATATATGGTCACCACCTCCGTACATTGTTCTTTAGGTTTTATTGTGTTTGGTCGACCCCGTGTGTGTTCCTCCTCGTATTCACGCGTCTCGACTAGACCGTCCGAGTCGAGAAACAGAACCTCAACTTTATTTGTGAATTTTGGTTAATCCAAGTTTCAGTTTGCTTCTCACTTGTTCTTGCAAGTTCCTTAATTGCTAGCAGGGGTAAGGGTCCATCGCGTTTGGACGTGGTTGATCAACTCGAGTTGGTGGTGTTGCGATTGTTGGTTCCCTTCCTCGCTGGTTGGAAGCCAAGATCACGAATTCATCATCTCCCAAATCGATGTATCATTCTCATGAGAAGATCGGGCCTCCCCCGTGCGCATCTGTCAACGATCGGGTTCGCCTGACCGCAAAAGTGAAGAGGGGGTTAGTGTGAATGAGGGACCCAAGAAGTGCCTCGCTCAACGATGGTGTGATGTAGGTCGGTGCGTAGCGTCAGCGAGCAGGGAACAGTGGATTATACTGGTTCGAGCCTCCACGAGGGTAACAACCCTACGTCCAGTCTTCTCTGGAGGCGGAGGAATTCACTAATTGCGAGTACAAAGATTGGATTACAGCTCGAGCTTGAGCGCTCTGTCGGTGTCTACTGGTTTACAGCTGGTGTTCTCCTCTCTTGTACACATACCTTGCGAGGCCTTATATCCTCCCTGATGCTGCCTGTAACGGACGGGAGAAATTCCTGGGGTAGTGGCCTTGTGCGCATTGAAGGTGGGCCGTAACTGCCCCGGAAATGCCGCCCACGCCCTGCATTGACGCCACTACCCAGGTCTTGGTAATCGTCGAGTAAGCGCATTCCTTTGAACCAAGGTCGAGGTCGAGCAGGGACCGCCCGAGCATGAGGTCCTGCGGGTATTGGCGTTGCTTAGGTCTTGGTCGAGGCCTTTTGTCATAACGTCTCGAGCTGGGGGCCCATTTGACCACACGTTGAATTGTCAGAGATTTCCCAGTCCTCGTCAGCTAGCCCCCCAGGCTCAAGGTCGTGAAAGAGACCTGGATCGACCTCGAGCCTGAAAATGCTGCGGCCAGACTTCCAGATTTCACACCTTTGGTCAAGGTCGGGCGGAGATTACCAGGACAAGACTTCGGCTTCAAGACACCTGGCGCCCTTTGGACTTCACGATGCTGGTACGAATTCGATCGATTGGAGTGCACGCCTGCAACGCCTTGAAACCGCCGCCCAAACCTTAATTACGCCTGTCAAATTGCCTCCGACACACCTTTTGAGGGGCTTCAACTGATGACGACCCAGGCCTATAAACCCAAACCTTCTGCGACCTTGAAAGAACTCCCAACTTCCTTACGCTCCTTGACTCCTAGCCTTTTGCCCGTGCAACCCTGCCTTCCCTGACCAAGCTTGAAAGCGGCTGCCATGGCGAAGCTCGGAAGAAGTACCATGTCGCAGGCGAGGATGAAGGAGCTCGAGAGCCTGGGGCTGCTTGACCCGGTGATGTGGCGGCTGCCCGACGACGAGACCGAGCCGCATCCCAGGGACGACGAGCTTGTCTGCACCGAGCACTACACGCTCTTCGGCCTGCGGACAATAGAGAGCGACTTCATCGCGGCCATCCTCGCCCACTACGAGATAGAGCTCATCAATCTGGTGCCCAATTCCATCCTCCTCCTTTCTATCTTCTCACACCTGTGCGAGGGGTTCCTTGGAATTCTTCCCACCCCCTCGCTCTTCTTTCAGTTCTTCTCTCTCTTCCGCTCTGGGAAAGACCCTGTGGTCGGATGCCTCTACTTCCGGCTGCGGATGGGAATCCAATGGGCCTTCCCCAAGATCCAGTCTCGGGACTCCCTCGGTCCATGGACCGAGCGGTGGTTCTATCTAAAGAAGGGATGGACCGGAGCGCTGTCGTTTGACGGGACCCCGATCACCGGGAAGAAGGAGACTCCGGAGCCAGACAACCTGGAGGTCGACGAAGAGGCCATCGCCGCCATACACATCTGCGCCACACGCGACCTCACTGGGCAGGCGATCGCCTATGATTTCCTACAGAGCCGGGTTTTCCCCCTTCGGAAGAGGGAACATCCGTTCTACGAGATCACGGGGCGCGACGACATGACCTGCGAGGGTACGGCTAGTGAGTCTTCTTGCCCTTGAGACTTGCTCGCATCTGACCTTCGGGTCTTCTTGACTGTTTATTTGCTTGCAGTGTCGAAGGAATCCTGGGTCGCCGCCAGGATGAATGAGATGTTCGGGAAGGCGACGCACGAATATACCCTTGATCCCTCGGTCCCAAAAAACATACTGCACCGGAAGGCCGAGGTAGGCGCTTCCAAGCCATTCTTTGGTTTGTACTTCAGCGGCGCTTTTCCCTGACCGTTCGTCGTGCTCGTAGGACCACCAGGAGTTGCTTGACATGGCCAAGAGGTTGCTCCCGCTGCCCGGTGGGGGCAAGAGTAAGAAGGGGAAGAAGAAACCGCCCTCGGGCAAGGCGGACGACCGTGAGGCCAAGAAGCCTCACGTTGAATGGGCCGACCGCGCAATGGTAAGGACTCCCAAGGTCGAGACCCCGAGCTTGCGCTTCTCCATCTGACGTGTCTTCCTCGCAGTAGGCAAGCGCGGCGGCCGTCGCCAGGTCCTCGAGCCCTCAAGTGGCCCAAAAGTCCCAAGAGGGGGGCCCTGGGACTTCCGCGCAGGGGACTTGGAGCCACCGCGGGTTTTAAGGTCCCAGACCGGAGAGACCCACAAGAGGAGCGCCCCCTGACCTCGGGGGGCCAGGGCCTTCCTCAGCCTCCTGCAAAACGCAGACTTCCGACCTAGGTAGGTCTCGTGCCCTTCATTTGCTCAACCCTCCTTGCAACTTTTTAGCTTAGTAGTGGTTCTTAATCGCAGACCTTGAGCGCCCGAGCTCAACACCTGCCCGTATTGACAATGACTATTGTCCAGGGCGAGTCCGGGTTTGAAGAGGAGGAGGAGGCTGACTATGTGCTGGCGCCCCGCCGACCCTTGAGCCAAAGGCACGTTTCGCCGAGCCCCAAGAACTGGGCCCTGATTGTCGAGTTCGACCAAGGGCTCGATGACTCGAACGAAGAAGAGAACCTCCCCGCGACCAGCGAGGATTACGGCACCAGCGAGGTAGATGCCGGGGACAAGGTCGACCCGCCCGAGGGCGCCGAAGAAGATGGTGCCGGGAACGCCCTTGCCCCGACCGGCGAGATCGCTCCGTCCATGACGGTCGTGGCCCCCAAAGTCGCCACTCCTGAAGATCCCCCAACTGCGGTGAGCACGGAGGTCCAAGCTGTGGACCAGGCCAAGGTCACCGCAGTAGAGGAGACTAGAGACCCTCCAGCTGCGGGGAGCGAAGATGCCGCTGGGACAAAGCGCGGAGGCGGGGCGAGCCCGTTCGAGGAGGAAGCTCGAGATGCAGCCGCCCACCACGGAGCGCCCGAGGGCCACACCCCCGAAGACCCTGCCCCAGCAGCGGGTGACACCGCTCCAGGAATGTCGGGCAGTAGCTCCACCGCATACTCTCGTGTGGCCTTCGAGAGCCGTCTCGCCCGGGTACATGAGTTTTCCTTGAACCTTTAGCTCAAGCTTCACCGTTTTCCTTCTTCTCCACCGCTCCTCTGGTGTGTACCATGTTGACCCTTTGACCCCCGTAGGCCATCGACTCCGTCTCCCAAGGGCTGCAAGGTCTTCAAAAGCACTCCGACGCGCTGAGATTTTTGCTCGACATTTTGGAGGACGCATTGACGACGCGCTCGAAGCTCGTGGAGGACCTGCAAGCCGAGCGGGAGGAGGCCACGCAAAAGGCAGCAGAAGACTCCCAGGAGATCGTCGGCCTCCGCGAGGTAGTGAAGATGCTCGAGGCCACTCATAAGATTGAGCTGGAGCGGGCCATCAACTCGGAGTGGGACCATGCGTACAAAGCCGTCGAGGACGAGCGCATGAGGTCGGCCAGGGCGCTTGAAGCTGAGCGAGCCAAGGTCAAGGAACGAAACAAGACCGCCGTGGACCAAGCAGCCGTCTCGTCGAGGGCCTCCCCCGAGCTCGAGGCCAAGGTGAAAGAGCTCGAGGAGAAGCTAGGCCGGGCAAGCAAGGCGGCCAAGAGCGCCATGGCCTAACTTCAAGAGGAACGCCGCCGCGCCGCCGAAGCCTCAACCGAAGCCATCCGACTCCAGGGCGAGCTCTCGACCTTGAGGGCCAAGGTAGCCGAGCTCGAGCAGGAGAAGCTCGCACGCGAGATGGCTGACCTGTAGATAGGGTAGATTTCCTGCAAGACTTTTGTAAGAAAATGGTTCAATAGAGCAACTGTATTTCGGCTAAAACGGTTCAATGACTTAGTTTGTTTTATCATTTCTCGACCAAGAAATGTTTCCCAATCGTGCACTTAGCCTTTTTCGGTCGTGGCATATCTCGTCCAGCCCCCGTTATGCCCAAGGTCGAGCAACGCCAGCCTTGAGCGCAAGTTAGAAATCCTGCAAAGACCAAGACCTGCAAGATCGAAAAAGGCCCACGGGGAGCATAACATGGTCACACGAGGAAAAACTTAGGACCTATAGTAAGGCTCGAGTCATGACAACGATTTGCGCACTACTCGTTGGACCCGGTCACGGGCTTAAATCAAACCCTGGCACAGGGAGAGTATAGATGCGAAGAGGTTCGGCTTACACGTAACTCGACCACTGGGGGTGAAGGATAAGCCCGCGACACCTGGGCAAAGAGCAGGCGCACTCATCCGCAGGTCGGGCTCAGAGAGAGTTGAGCTCGAGCCAACACAAAACATAAAAAAAAGGTGCACAAAGACAAATAATGACAATTGAACAAGAGGTTTATTGAAATTTAAGGTAAAAAGGTTACACATAGAATTTGCGAAGCTGGTCAATATTCCACGAGCTTGAGAGCTCTCTGCCATCGGGCATCGCTAGCCGGTAAGCCCCCGTGCGATCTGTTGAAACAACTCTATAGGGGCCCTCCCACCGTGGGGATAACTTGTTGGCGTTGGATGGTGCCTGAATCCGTCTCAGGGCTAAGTCCCCAACAAGGAGCTCCCTAGGTCGTACCGATCGAGACGCAAGTTTGCGAAGAGCTTGCAGATAGTGCGTCGATCGTAGCAGTGCACGACATCTTACTTCTTCCGCCAGGGTAAGGTCAAGGGACCGTTCTTGCTGGAGGTCGATCTGATCGACCAAGCTGACCCTGGGGGAGCCCAACGTGACCTCAGGAGGCAGGACGACTTCGGTACTGAACATGAGCCTGAAGGGTGTGAACCCTATTGCTCGGCTGACTGTGGTACGAATAGACCATAAGACGGTGGGAAGTTCATCCACCTAGGTCTGGCCGCGTCGTTCGAGCTCATCTGACACTCGCTTTTTGACTCCTTGAACAATCTGTCCGTTGGCGCGTTCCACTGCTCCATTGCTCTACGGATGGGCCACCGAAGCATAGCATACTTTGGTGCCAATGTCTTCGCAGTACTCCTGGAACAGCTCACTGGTAAATTGAGTTCCATTGTCAGTAATGATTTTACATAGAACCCCATACCTGGTGACCACGAACAGGCGGAAGAACTTGAATGCCGCACGAGCCGTGATGGTCGAGACGGGTTCGGCTTCGATCCATTTGGTGAAGGTATCGATGGCCACAAACAAAAACTTCTTCCCCCCGGTCGCCTGCGGAAAGGGTCCGAGGATGTCCAGTCCCCAGGTCGAGAAAGGCCACGCGAGTGGGATGGTCTGGAGCGCCAGCGGGGCGGTGATGCGACTTCCGAAGCACGAGGCGGCGGAGTTCGACAGGTGCGGACAATGTTGCACGCGTCCTGGAGCGCCGTCGGCCAATAGTACCCCATGCGGAAAGCTTTCCCGACCATAGTCCTGAAAGAAGAGTATGCCCCACAAAGACCTGAATGAATGTCATGTAGCAGGTACTTACCCTCCTCCATGGTAACGCACTTTGTCAGGATGCCTGAGACATTTCGACGATAAAGCTTGCCGTCCACGAGCTTGTACGAGCTCGCTCGGCGCTTGATCCTGCTCCTTTCCACTGACTCGGCCGGGAGCTCTCCCGTTGCTAGGAAACGATGGATCGGCTCGGCCCATGAGGGAGTACCTTCAATGAAAGCGACCGAGGGCCCTTGGTCGGAGATGGAGGGAGATGCCAGGGTTTCCAGGATCACGTCGGGAGGGACTTCATCATCAGACGACCCGAGCTTGGAGAGGAAATCTGCGTCGAAGTTGTCCTTTCAAGCCACATGTGTGATCTCCAGGTTCTGGAACCACTTCTCCATCTTGCGCGCCTCGGCGAGGTACTTGGCCATGGAGTCTTCAGAGCACTGGTAGCCCTTATTGAACTGGTTGATGACGAGTTGTGAATCGCCCTTGACAACCAACCGGCGAACATCCAGCGCCTTGCAAGCTCGGAGCCCTACCAAAAGAGCCTTGTATTCTACTGCATTGTTTGTCGCTGGGAATCCGAAACGAACCACGTACCTCAGCCTGTCGCCCTGCGGGGTAAGAATGAGGATTCTAGCCCCCGAGCATTTGAAGGACCGTGAGCCGTTGAAGTACATGACCCAGGGCTTCTCCTCATCGACCTCGAGCTCAGGAGCTGGCTGCGAGGTCTGTTCGACCACAAAGTCGGCCAACACCTGTGACTTAATGGCCGTGCGCGCCACGAACTGGAGGTCAAAAACGGCCAGCTCCATGGCCCACTTGGCAATGCGTCCTCCAGCCTCTGGATTCCTCAAGATCTCCCCGAGCAGGAAGTTGCTCGGGACGACCATAGAGTGAGCCTGGAAGTAGTGCTAAAGCTTGCGCGAAGCCATGAGGAGGGCATAAAGGAGCTTCTGAACCTGAGGGTAGCGCTCTTTTGGCCCATGAAGGACCTCGCTGACGTAGTAGATCGGGTGCTGCTGCGCGTTCCGCTCATCCACCAGGACAGCATTGACGGCCTGGGCGGTAGCTGCGAGGTAGAGCAGCAACTTTTCACCCGGCTGTGGGGTCGTAAGTAAGGGCAGTGTCGACAGGTATACCTTCAACTCGTCGAAGGACCGCTAAGCCTCGGGTGTCCACTCGGAGCCCCTGTGCTTGCGTAAGGCCTTGAAGAAGGGCAGCCCGCGCTCACCGAGCCTCGAGATGAACTGGCTGAGGGCAGCTATATGGCCTGTGAGGCACTGCACCTGCCTTACCGAACTCGGGGGAGCCATCTTCTCTATCGCCTCGATCTTCTCTGGGTTCGGGCCGACCCCTGAGCCCCCAATCATGTAGCCGAGCACCTTCCTAGAGGCGGCGCCGAACACGCACTTCTCCGGATTGAGCTTGATCTTGTGCTTGTTCAAATTGGCGAAGGTCTCCTCAAGATCTTGAACGTGGCTAGCTTTAGCGGAGCTCTTAACGATGATGTTGTCCACGTAGACTTCGAGGTTTTGGCCAATCTGAGGCTCGAACGTCTTGGTCATCAGGCGCTGGAAGGTCGCGCCGGCGTTGCAGAGACCAAACGACATGGTCGTGTAGAAGTAGGTCCCGAACGGCGTGATGAGCGACGTCTTGTTCTCGTCGTCGACTGCTAGCTTAATCTGGTGGTACCCAGAATAAGCGTCCAGGAAGCTCAGCAGCTTGGCATTTGCTGTGGAGTCGATGATCTGGTCGATGCGCGGGAGAGGGAAATTATCCTTCGGGCATGCCGAGTTCAACCCTATATGATCCACGCACATCCTCCGCTTCCCGCCTTTCTTCTACACGATGACGGGGTTGGCCAGCCATTCGGAGTAATTGATCTCACGAATGAAACTGGCCTTCAACAGCTTATCAAGGTTCTCCTTGATTATGGCGACCTTCTCGGGAGAGAAGCACCGCAACTTCTGGCGTACAAGCCGGCAGTCGGGCCGCACCTGCAATCGATGCTCGACCACCTCCCTCGGGTACCTGGCATATCCGCTGGCTCCCAAGCAAATATATCCTTGTTGGCGCGGAGGAAGGTGACGAGCTCGAGTTCCTATTTGGAACTCAGCTCGACCGAGATGTGGACGCACTTGGAGGGATCCCCCTCCTCGAGCGGCACAACCTTCGTAGCCCCACTGGGCTGGATGACCGCCTTTTGGCGGGCGACCTTCATGGTCGCTGCGGGGCCCTGCTGAGGTAGCATGCCGGCGAGGGCCAGAGCTTCAGTCTCGCAACCGTGCGCCGCTTTGAGGTCACCGCGCACAGTGATGATGCCACCGGGTCCCGGGATTTTCATGCATCGGTGACCGTAGTGGTTGGCCGCCATGAACTTGACTAGGGTGGGACGCCCGAGCATGGCGTTGTAGGGGAGGTCACCCTCGACCACCTCGAAGGTGATCAGCTCGGTGCGGAAGTTGTCCGAGGCGCCGAAGGTGACGGGTAGAACCACCTGCCCTAGAGGTGGGGTCGAACTCCCAGGCACGATCCCGAAGAAGGGAATCGCGATGTTCTTGACCTTCGACCGGGGGATTTGCATCCGGTCGAGCGCGCTAACCAGCAGCAAATTAAGTGAACTACCGCCGTCGACCATGACTCGCCCGACCACGATGTTGCTGATGGTCGGGGTCACGACCAAGGTAGTCTTGAGGTCCATGGACATACCTTGGGGGGCATCTTCCGGCGTGAACGTGATCGTAGCCCCGACCCACTTGCCGGGCTGGTCCGCGGGCTTCCCGGTGGTGGCCTGGTAGACCACACGCGCGGCATCCTTGATCTCATATTTGGGATCGATCACACGACGAGCCGCCGAAGATGACATCGATCTGGTGGTCGCCCTGCTGAAAGTCCAGGTCGAGGTCAGCTTGGTCTTCTCCAGTGTTTACCCTTTCGGGCGGGTCTCCTTCCTTCGGGAGCGTAGGCATCTCTCCCCGCCCGTCGTAGAAGGCCTCGAGCTTGGCCTGCCAGGCCCTGTAGCCTCGCAGGTCGTGGCCCGAGTCTGTGGTGGCGCATTTACTTCGTTAACCGAGGCCGCCCTCGGGTCCTCAGGTGGCCATCGGCCTGCCGTGAAACCAGCCCGGCGGTCGTCCTGCCGAGGTCAGCGCTGCGCCTACTGGGACCGTGGTCGATTTTGCTGAGAACGGGGCCTCTCCTGAGCCGAGTCCCGAACCTCCATGATCTCACAATGGCCGTCCGCCGAAACGGTCACCCGAGGTAGTCCACCATCGCGCTTGCGGTCCCTCTTCCGCTTCTTGGCGACCGAGCCTTGGTCGGTACTCTTGGCGCCTGAAGGACCTGCCTCACCCAAGTTGACGCCAAGCTTACCCTGGTCGTAATCGCCCTTCTGGCGGACCGCGTCATCTGCGTCCGCGTAGCGCTCCGCCATGCGAAAGAGCTTGCCGACTGTGAGCTTCGTCGTAATCTCCAGGTCTTCAGTGAGGCGCCGGTCGCGGACGCCGAACTTGAAGGCCTTGATCACGGCCTCGTCAGACACACTAGGGATCAGATTCCTAGTACGGATAAACCGTCGCACGAAGTCGCGGAGAGGTTCGTTCTTACCCTGGATAACTCGGTCCAGGTCTTTCTCTCTTCCGGGCCGCTCGTAGCAGCTCTGGAAGTTTGAGCGGTGGGCGCTCTGAATTTGGCGCCACGAGCGGAAAGTGCCAGGCTTCTGGTTAAAGAGCCAGGTGCGGGCGGCACCGTCCAAGACGGTAGGGAGGTAGTTGGCCAATATGTACTCGTCACCTCCCGTAGCTAGGATGGCAGTGGTGTAGATCGAGAGGAATTTGTCAGGGTTCTTCGTCCCATCGAATCGCTCGATCAGCGTGGGCTTGAAACGAGCCAGCCATCACACCCGCCGAAGGTCGTCGGAGTACGCTACGCAGCTGTATGCCGGGACAGGGGCGCGCTTGGGAAGGTTCTCGCTGCTGCTGGAGTTGGATTCCCGATCACTCTGGCGTCCCGCCCTGCGACCTCGACGGCCGCGGCGGTAGGCCTGAGCATCACCCGGGAGGTACTGTAGACGCTCATGGACCCGTCGGCGCCTTGGTGGGACGTCAGGAGAGAGGCCTCGACGTGCTGCCATCGGGCGAGAGTCATCAGACACCGGTCGCCACCGATCTCGCCGAGTCACGCCGGGAGCGGCGGCAAGGCGGTGTATGGGACAGGTCTCGAGACTGCCGGTGCGCGGGAGACCGGCGGGGGCGTTGGCGCCTGCGCGAGGAGCTGCCGTCGCTCCTTAACGACCGGGACCCAGCAGGGAGGTCCTGGCGCTGCGACGGCATGGCTTCGTTAGCCGCCTTGTCGAGCTCATCCGCGAGGGCTCGGCGGAAAAGACCCAATGTCGGACGTACGTGATCAGTCATGACTCGCGCGATCGCGCGGAGGTGCTCGCCCGAGTGCGGGAGTCTGGAGCGTGCTGAGGACATTTCAATCTTCTCAAGCACCTCCCGCCGGGGGGCGGTTATGGCCTGGTTGATGGCAACCTGGGCCATCCGGCGAGCGTCTTCAGGGGTCTTCGGGCTGCGCTCCCCCTCCTCGACGTCCACATCATGGCTGGCAGCCATGAGAACGAATCGATTTCGCAGTGGTGGAAAGGGGGAGAACAGAGATGTGGAACTTCCATGCTCGGGGGCCGTATTCGAACCCGAGCTCGCGGAATACGCTGCTGCAGAGGACGCCATACCTTGAAAATCAGGGACTTCTTCCGGTTGAACGAAGCTCTCGGGCCCCACGGTGGGCGCCAGCTGTCGACGATCGGGTTCGCCTGACCGCAAAAGTGAAGAGGGGGTTAGTGTGAATGAGGGACCCAAGAAGTGCCTCGCTCAACGATGGTGTGATGTAGGTCGGTGTGTAGCGTCAGCGAGCAGGGAACAGTGGATTATACTGGTTCGAGCCCCCATGAGGGTAATGATTTCTACGCCCATTTCTTCTGGAGGCGGAGGAATTCACTAATTGCGAGTACAAAGATTGGATTACAGCTCGAGCTTGAGTGCTTTGTCGGTGTCTACTGGTTTACAGGTGGTGTTCTCCTCTCTTGTACACATACCTTGCGAGGCCTTATATCCTCCCTGATGCTGCCTGTAACGGACGGGAGAGATTCCCGGGGTAGTGGCCTCGTGCGCATTGAAGGTGGGCCGTAACTGCCCCGGAAATGCCGCCCACGCCCTACATTGACGCCACTACCCAGGTCTTGGTAACCGTCGAGTAAGCGCATTTCTTTGAACCAAGGTCGAGGTCGAGCGGGGACCGCCCGAGCTTGAGGTCGTGCGGGTACCGGCGTTGCTTAGGTCTTGGTCGAGGCCTTTTGTCATAACGTCTCGAGCTGGGGGCCCATTTGACCACACGTTGACTTGTCAGAGATTTCCCAGTCCTCGTTAATATAGGTTGGCTGCTAACAGATGTCAATATAGGTTGGTTAGATCATGAATAGTGTACTTAGCAATGTAATGGGTTATTGCTATCATTTTGAAAGTTCAAATCAATCTTGACTAGTGGAATATGGAACATATTTATGAAAAAAGTGTGTCATATATTGTCACACAATGATGTAGAATTGTTGATAGCATATGTTGCACGCTAATCAACTAGGTGGTAAATGATTTAGACTAGGGCATATGGCAAGGGACTGTGAGCCATGGTGTAGGTGGCATTGGGTTGACATGTTGTTCTACGAGTGAATGTGTGGTGATTTTCTATGAGTAAATTATTGGAAGTCTTGCCTCAATCAATTAAGATCTAAATTTTGTAAGCCATTAAACTCGGCTAATCATGAAACTACATGTCTGGAATAGGATGGACCTAACAAAGTAAGTTAGCGAGTCTTAACATTCGATGCCTTTGGAGGATAACCAAACAGAGTGTGCGATTATAGGGAATTTGTGTGTGCAGTAGTCTCACATCTGTCAAACGATATGTCCATCCTATTCATTTGCTCTGAGGGAATGAATAGCGAGTTTAGACTTATCGAGAGGGTTAGTGTTATGATGAAGTCTCTAAAAGGTTTTGTTATGACCTTCTAGCCACACATAGATGGGTATGTGATATTACATAGTTGTATAGTTTAATCATACCATGTGGGTAAAGTGTATAACCTCTGTAGAGTGTCAATCTATTCGAATAGCTGTATCTGTGATATTGGGAAATGCTCAGGAATTTTAGTCAATGGTTAGATTTTATTGGAAGGGAGGCTATGTGCCATTGGAAATATTGGAAATTGTTTTTGGTTGTGTGCCAAGTTTACTCTTGAAATATATATGACGAATACTCATACTAGGGGGTACCGCACAGCAAGGTATACATCTATTTCAAGATCATTTCCCTCTCAGTCGTTCGGACATGGCGGCGAGACTGGCAGCAATGCAGAGTGCTAGAGGGGGTATTACCAAAGTCTCCGTCTCTCATAGATGGGATTATCACTGAATATTGGCCGGAACACCAAATGGGCCGTCTTGGGCCCAGCTCCGGCCAAAGGCCTCATTGGGCCACGAAGGATCCGCGACCTCGTTCAGGCCCACCAGAGGACGCTCTGACCTGGCCGCAGGTCGGGCGCTCCCGTAGGCTCCGACCTAGCCGCAAGTCGGACGTGCCCGCAGGTCCTGACCCGGCCACAAGTCGGGCGCCCCCCGGGCTTCGACTTGACCTCAGGTCGGGACCCCAACGAGCTCCGACTCTGCGACCCCTGCCACGTCACCGATCAGCCTCGAGCTGGTCACTTGCCCCGTGGACACGACGGCCACACGGGGGCAGGTGGCTCCTTCTCGAGGCGGTCAAGAGGCCACGAAGTCAAGCGCCGGTCTCTTCACCCCGTCACGCACAGTGGAGAGACGCGCTCCGTCCCAAGGCGGTACCAGAGCACAACAGAAGCAACGCCAAGATTCGACAAAGTGACAGAGGGCAGGTGCGCACCTTCCCAACGGAACACTGTCTGTTGTGTCTACCAACCCAGGCGTGGGATGGACAGCAACCTGTCAGGCGTCAGGACCGAAGACCGGGACTCCCGGGTGTAGCGTACCCCTACCTTTTCTTTCTAATCTCCCGTGTAACCTGCCCCCTCCGTCTATATAAAGGGAGGCAGGGCCCTAAGGGAAGGGGGCTCGATTCGCTCGACTCACTCGACTCATCAGCAGGCTCGATCGGACTGGACTCTCTGGACCGATCTCTCTCCCTCTCGCTCATTCCACTCGGACGAGGCGCGTAAGGCCAGCCCTTTCGCCCTCGCTTGTAACGCCGTGTAATCCACCACACCCCGAGCAATACAAAACCACCACACACGAACTGGAAGTAGGGATATTCGGCCCGAACCAGTATACATCTTGGACTGCCGAGTCTAACCATTCAAGGAGAGGGAACGTGCGGCCCCTAGACTTACAAATTTACTTGCCGGTTTTACGAAACACTGACAATATATGAAAGTTATTTATTACTGTTATTTGTTTTTCTATCATTTCAGCTATTTATTGTATTTATTTGTAAATGCCGCTTTACTGCAAAATAATCAAATCAGCCATCTAGTAGAATAAGCCATACATATAGCTATAATAGAATTGCATTCCGTGCACAACTTATTGAGTGTTTTATGTACTCACCCTTGCTACAACAAAATCATCAATTGAAGTGGAATCTACACCAGCTTTGGAGGAGTACCAGGAGGAGGCGAATGTCTAGAACGCGAACCTTGTGAGTTGCTTGTGGCAAATTGATGTGTTTCTTATTACGTTTTCTTTCTGCTGCAATTTAATATTTATAGTTTAGCCTTGTGTGGTATAGTTATGTAAAGTCAATCATAAGGTCAATCACCTATTTTATATTTAATAAATGAAGTATTTTATTATGTTTCCACTCTATATGATTATGATATTCATCTATGTTGCCACTGTGTGCACTAGCATAATCTTGGAATAGTGCGGTATACACAGAGGGGTCCAAATTTGTATATTTGAGTTTGGACACTACGGAAGCACCGATAGGTGACACTTATCACTTGCCACGTACATGTACTGCGGTAGGTGGGGTCCAAATCACTTGCCACGCACATGTACCATGGCAAGTGGCTGGACCCGTGGTAGCTTGGCTGATCATGGCAGGCTTGTTACCAATCTCCCCTAGCTCAACAATAAGGTGCCAAGCTCCCTAAGCGCGGTAGTGGATCCTGTCACACTTGTCCTCATCTTGCCATGGTCAGCCGTGCTACTGAGAGCGCGGGCTTTTGCTACGGTACACAAGCATAACAGGTGACACATATCCTCTGCCGGCATTTCTACTGCGATAAATGTGGCTATTTTTATAAGGAAAAAGTCCATATAACACCCTCAACTTTGCTCAAAAGTCCATCCAATAATCTAAACTTTGAAACTGGTTATTTAGTATCCCAAACTTTTCAATGTCGTTCGTTTAACACCTAAACTTGTTTTGTAGGGGAAAAGTCCATATAACTCTCTAAACATTGCTTAATAGTCTGTCAGACACCGCATGCTTTGAAACTAGTTATCTAGCACCTCCAAACTTTCCAATCCCATTAGTTTAACACCCCGAAACTAGTTAAAAGCTTAGGATGTTAAACAAACAGGATTGGAAAATTCAGGGTGCTAGATAACTGGTTTCAAAGTTTGATGTATTAGAAGGACTTTTGAGCAAAGTTTAGGGTATTGAATAGACTTTTGAGCAAAATTAAGGATGTTAATTAAGTAGATTTTTTCCTTTTTATAATTGTATTCACATAGAGATCAAATTTGAAAAAAAACATCCTTCTGTGGCTGTGGCACTACCGCACATTGCCTTGGAGCTCATATGTTTATTCTATATCCAAAAATAAAAAAAACTTTCCATTGGAGAGTACATATGCTTGTACCAGTGCTACCTACGTACTTGAATATTTAAGCAATGTATAAACTGTTTGCTTTAGGGTATATTTGGTTGCTTGTATCAAGTGGTACATATATGAGATAGTTCAAGAAAAATATTATTTATGTGTTTGGTTGCTTGAATGGTACCATCCTGTTCTGAACGGTGTGATATAAATTTAAAGAATATTCTCTATAGATGATGAACCATTCTATTTACCTAAAATAATAGAACCAAATGGTACAGAACTATTCCATTCCATTTAACATCATTCTACCAATCAAATACACCCTTAGAGAAGGAAGTTTTTATAAAGTTGTTGACAAGCGACAGCATTCTCTCTTAAAGCACTCTGCCTAAGCACTTTGTATTGTACATGTCCTCGGGGCTTATTTGGTCAAGATCTACCAGTCCGATTCTTCTGAGTCAGCAAGTGGGTCAAGGGCCGACCAGTCTATCGTAGCGTGTATGTATCCTTATAGACATTTATATCACATATATCCCTATTAAATAATATACTTTAACTACCTATCCACTTTTCACGCCTTAAAACATGGATATTTAGTAGAAATATTACAATAACACATTATGATGTTCTCAATGTATTTATATGTGAGACTACGCTTTCCAAAAAGTATACTTATCACACACGCTTTCCAAGGAAGTAGACTTATCCTGGAACGGGCGAGATTTGATAGTTTGTTCCGTTTTAGTTAGCACAATTGATGATTTATCTTATATATTTCATTAACATGTAACCCTAGGATTTGTATATTAGTGAGATACCATAGAACAAATCATCAAGCCACAAGTAAAAAAGGTAAATCATCAATTTTTCCTATAATCTCTACTCAAATAACCATTATGTCTCAGAATTTCATACGAAATGCTATATCAATTCCTATTTGAGATAAGAATCCCGCATTTCAGACTGGACTTATCGATCAAATATTTATAGTTTTTGGCCAGAAAGATGGAAGGTGGAACTCATTAACCAAACAAATGCGAGTATCTATTTTGAACATCTAATGACTTATTATGAATTGCTAAGTTTTATGAGTTTACCCTTGACACTCGAATATTTGTTCAAAAAAATCGAAGACAAAATTGGCTATAGAACACCCGTATTTTGTTGCATTTGCTTCAAAACACTAGTTTTTCGTGTCTTTGTCACAACACACTACTAAAATGTGGCTATTTGCTCTGGGACACAAAGGCTAATATATTATCATTTTCAACTATTTGAGGGGAGGGAACATTGAGGAAATGTTTACATTGCCCTGCTGTCAAACCATCTGAAGCCTATTTGTATTTGGCCCCATGAAAACTTTTTTCATCTTTGCTAGCAGGGGACAATATCACTTACTGTATCTCCCTACCATGGTAGGCATTTGCTAAGCTTGTGCACCACGGTATCTCGTCCTGTTGAGATCAGGTATCACGGTAGCTCATCTACCACAGTGCGTGAGATGCTAGCGACTTGTCGTGGTAGGTGATACGTGTCCTCTGTCGATGCTTTATAGTAGACAAGAAAGCTTGATTTATAATATATGCGAGAGAAGCAAAAGATTAAAAAAAACAAAGCGTGAAAGGAGGACAAATACACCAATGCTTCATAAAATCTCCCCCCTCATGTCACTTAACCAAGAGCCATATCTCTCTTCCCTCTCCATCCATCCCTCTTCTATCTCTCCAGATCCAAATTTGGGCCGCCGGCTGCTCACCGCGAGATGCATCGGGGCTTGGTGATGGAGGATGCAGAGGTACCAGCATGACGAGCCGAGGACGCATGGTGCCCCACTAGCACCATCCTCTGACCCTTCTTTTTCCGAGAACCTACAGGAGGTCTACATGTTTTTGTATTAAGAGAATAACGAGAGAGAACAAAAAAGCAATTGGACAAAACAACAAAAAAATAAACTCAATGAATAATATTTACTGCCTATCAACTGAATTCGATAAGTACTAACAACCAACACCACGAATTACATCACAAGAACATTTTTTTCAAGTAGCTAACCTCTGTAGCGTTCCATCTATCATAATCCTACTTGATTTCCTTCATAATCTGGATATTTGCTTAAATACATCGTTAAAAATTGTTGCATTACATTCTAAACAAATATGCCTCACAGTGAGAATGATGAGGGAATTGCAACCCTTAATCTGATCAGATCTTAAGGAGTTAGATATCGATGACAACAGTCTTGAAGGACGACATCGTTGCTATGCATAAGCCTCTGCTTTACTATCCATAAAAAAAATTAGAACCACACTTGCTGTGCAAAACTGCATTGAATTAAGAGAAATAGTTTCTTCCTCTTGTAAGCACATAATGCAATGTGGCTAATGGGGGAGATGTTAGAACTCGAATATGCAAATCTAGACCCTCTGTTTATACTGCACTAGTCCAAAATTACATTACTGCACAAAGTTGTAAGATCGAGTATGCCGACTAAAGCGGTGAATAGGTGCTATTAAAAATTCTTCGTTCCATGACTAACGAATCAACGCCTATTTCAAAACCTAAATTGTAAAGATTGTGCCAATCACACCGTCCTTCCTTGAGGACGTGATCTATATATAGAGAAGAGGAAAACTGCATGATTACATGATCATCCGATCCATGATCCGGATTATCTGGTCACGATGCCTAGCTATGCGGAGTACTTGGTCACCACGCTCTGCAGCGGGTGACTCGCTCCTCCTCAACTAATCTGCGCACTAGACATTGAATACTGTTACACAATTACATTATGATCACTAATTCTAACAGTCCCCCTCAATCCCAACTAGTCCTGTGGATGTTGAGATTGCTGCAATGTGTGATGAATGGAGTTTGTGGAAGTGGTTTGGTTAGAACATCAGCAACTTTGTCCTTTGAAGAGATGAAACGAACCTCCATTGCCTTGCGTGCCACTTGTTCGCGAACAAAATGGAAATCCACCTCGATGTGCTTGGTTCTTGCATGAAACACAGGGTTTGTTGTCAAATAGGTTGCTCCAAGATTATCACACCAGAGACGAGGAGCTTTTGACTGAAAAATGCCCAGTTCTTTCAGTAAAGACTTTATCCATATCATCTCGGCTGTCACATTGGCAATAGCCTTGTACTATGCCTCTGTACTAGATCTTGAGACTGTGGCTTGTTTTCTAGAGCTCCATGACACCAAGTTCATTCCAAGAAAGACGGAAAAACCACTGGTTGAGCGACGATCATCCGGGCACCCAGCCCAATCGGCATCAGAGAAGCCTGATAGAAACAGTGTTGGTGAACTCTGAATTTTAAGGCCAAATCCTAGTGTGCCTTTAACATAATGAAGAATCCTCTTTACTGCCCCCCAGTGAGCATCTGTAGGCGTCTGAATATACTGGCACACCTTGTTGACTGCAAAGGACAGATCAGGCCGAGTCATTGTCAGATATTGCAAACCTCCAACAGTACTTCTGTATCTGAACTGTTCATCATCTGACAAAGGTGTTCCCTGTTCTCTGAATAATTTTTCAGTGGAAGTCATTGGAGTGGATATTGGCTTGCACCTCTCCATGTTTGCCTTTTTCAGTAAGTCAAGTGCATATCTCCTCTGTGACAATACAATGCCATTTCTTGCTTTCTTCACTTCAATACCTAGGAAATACTCAATATTACCTAAGTCCTTGACCGCAAAGTCATCCTTCAGTTTCTGTATCAGCTTGTTAGTGGCCTTATCAGATGAGCTTACAATGATTATGTCATCTACATAGATAAGCATTTAAATAGTCAGGCCATTGTCCTTGAACACAAACAGAGAGAGTCACTCTGTAAGAAGCGTAACCAAGGTCTTGTAATTTTCGATCAATCTTGATGCTGTGCCTTGGGTGCTTGCTTCACCCATAAAGTGCTTTCTTGAGTCGACATATGTAATTTCTTTGGTTTAGTTGGATCTTGAAATCCAGGTGGCTGCCTCATGTACACTTCCTCCTCAAGTATACCATGTAAAAAGGCATTTTGAATGTCAATTTGTCTCATGCTCCATCTCTTGGTCACTGCTAGAGAGAGAATTATCCTAATTGTGGATGGTTTCACCACTGGACTGTAGGTGTCACCATAATCAATTCCAAACCTTTGCTTAAATCCCTTGGCAACTAACCTTTCTTTCAATCTCTCAACTGACCCATCAGCTTTCCTTTTGACCTTGTATACCCATCTACTATCAATGAGATTTATACCAGGTTTAGGTGGTATTAGATCCCATGTTTCATTTTTTAACAAGGCTGAGAACTCATCACCCATTGCTTTCTTCCACCCTGGATGTTGCATAGCTTCCTGCAGACTATCAGGTTCAGAAACCGGCACTGAAGATGCAGCAGTCTGACATTGTCCTGTTGTCGTATTTTGGACAATTGTTGCTCCTGAAAATTTCCTTGATTTTTCTGTGTATCTAACAGTTCCATCAGTGAACTCTTTGGGCTGCACAATATTATTGTGCAGTCTGGTTCTCATTGGGTGCTGGTTGGCCACTTCTGGTACAGAACTTGGAATTGGCATGATCTCTGAACTAGAGTCCTCATGTTCCTGATCATCAGCTACTCTGTCATCAGATTCTGAAACCCTTGGCTGAGTTGTTGAGCCACCTGTAGGAGACAAGCTACTACCAGGATGTTCATCATCAGTAGCATGGTTAGTTTGACCAGCACTCAAGTGAGAATCATTAAGAACTGGTTCAGGCTGAGGTGTAGATTCAGGATTAGTGAGTGAATTTTCAGTATATATAGTGGGTTTATGGAAAGTTGGAAGAAGGACAGGATGATGTGAGGTTCTGGGTAGAGCTGATGGCCTTGTCTCACCAAAGGGAAAGACATTTTCGTCAAAAACAACATCTCTTGAAATGTAAATCCTACGTGCTTTGATCTAGACATTTATATCCTTTATGTGAAGAGTCAGAGCCTAAGAAGACACATCTTTGTGTTCTCAAATTTAGCTTCCTATTATTGTAGACCCTCAAGTTAGGCCAACAGGCACAACCAAAGACACGAAGTCTTGAGTATTCTGGATTTCTACCAAACAATTTGTGCAGAGGGTTATCTAGACTAATAGTGCGAGTAGGCATCCAATTGATGAGAAAACAGGCTGTGTTGAATGCTTCATCCCAAAATGTGAGAGGCATTTGAGCTTGGGCCAAGAGAGAAAGTCCAGTTTCTACTATATGTCAGTGTTTTCTTTCCACCAAGCCATTTTACTGGTGTGTGTGAGGACAAGAGACATGGTGATCAATTCCAGTGGCTTGAAAACATTTGTGTAGCGATGATATTCACCCCCAATCAGATTGGACGAGCAATTTTGACACCCAAAGATATTTTCAACATGTTTTTGGGCGGAGAAAGATCGACTCACATCAGATTTGCATCTCAGGAAATAGATCCATACATATCTACTATAATCATCAACAAATGAAACATAATATTTCGAATTGTTCACTGATGCAATGGCTGGCCCCCATACATCAGTGTGGATCAATTGCAAAGGTGTTGTAGATACATGTTGGGAGGAAGAAAAAGGCAACTGATGTGCTTTCCCTAGTTGACAAGCATGACAGATCAAGGAAGGGAGCACATTTGTATCTACAGCTATGTTATTATCCTGGAGAATGCGAAGGGTAACTGGAGAAGCTGGATGTCCTAGTCTTCTATGCCATTGCTCCTGGGAGATTTTAGCCGACAGCAGTGCTTGACTGGAGTGGTTATTTGGCAGGACATAGAGGCCATTTTTACATCTGCAGGTGAGAAGAAGATCCTTCGTGGCTCGGTCCTTTACAAAGAAATAATTCGGGTGAAATTCCACAAAGGCATTATTATCAGAGGCTAATTTCCGAACTGAAATCAAGTGTTTATTTATTCGTGGAGCATATAGGATATGTTTGAGAAGAAGTGAACGAGTAGAATCAGAAATTAATGAGTTCCCGACGTGAGAGATGGACAAACCTAAGCCATTGGCTACTTGAATCTGATCAGCGCCGTTGTAGCGCTCTCTGGCGGTGAGTCGTTCAAGCTCATTGGTGATGTGGTCAGTGGCGCCCGTGTCCACGTACCAGTTTGCATCGCCTGTGTACCCCTGAGTTACCACGACCACCTGCTTGACATTGTCATCAGCCTGATATGTTTGATTGAACCTGTGCCAGCACTGAAGTGCGTCGTGGTTTGACTTGCCACAGATCTGACAGGGACTAGCACTGCCTAAGTTGTTCTGTGCCTTAGGGGGTTGTCGGCCAAAGTTGTTGTTGCGTCCTCCTTGACCACGGCCGCCATTGCCAAAGCGGCCATGCCCACGGCCACCACGATCGCCATTAGTGTTCCCACGACCGGGAGCCCTGTTTGCATTGTTAGCAGACGGAATTTGACTGATCGTACCGTTGTTGTGGTGGCGCATCTCGGAGCTCAGCATGTGTGCATACACATCACTGATGGTGTAGACGTCGGTGCGCGTCGTGATGCTCGTCACCAGGGATTCATACTCGGGGCCGAGACCTTGCAGCATGTAGGCGATCAATTTGTCATCTTCAAGTTTCTTGCCGATGGCAGCAAGCGTGTCACCGAGACGCTTGACCTTGCGGAAGTAGTCGACAATCGAAAGGTCCTTCTTCTGGATCGTGGCGAGCTCCATGCGAATCTGCATCGCCCGGGCTCGTGACGTGGATGCGAACATTCGCTCCAGCATGACCCAAGCCGCGCGCACCATAGTGACGCCGACCATCGTGGCGAGGACCTCCTCGGTGACCAAAGAGTTGATGAGGCTGAGCACCAGCTGGTCCTGGGGGTACCATGCTGTGTACTCGGGGTTGACGATGATCCTCCGGCCTCCAGTTTCTTCTCTTGGCTCCACGGCAATGGTCTGGCTCAGTGGTGGTGAGGAGCCGTCGATGAAACCGACAAGCCCTTGGCTGCGCAGGTACGGGAGGATTTGCGCCGTCCAAAGCAGGTAATTTTCCTGTGTGAGCTTGACACTGATTACTTGGCCGATGGAGGGTGTTGGCATGGTGCTGAATTGGAAGGAGGAAGAACTAGGAGAGGCAAACATGGTGAGCAGCGGAAATTGTGGATCTCGTGGATCTTGATAGCTCTGATACCATCTAAAGATTGTGCCAATCACACCGTCCTTCCTTGAGGACGTGATCTATATATAGAGAAGAGGAAAACTGCATGATTACATGATCATCCGATCCATGATCCGGATTATCTGGTCACGATGCCTAGCTATGCGGAGTACTTGGTCACCACGCTCTGCAGGCGGGTGACTCGCTCCTCCTCAACTAATCTGCACACTAGACATTGAATACTGTTACACAATTACATTATGATCACTAATTCTAACATAAATAACATATGGAAACGTAATTCTAAGGTTTTAACAATTAAGCTTAAATCAGCTAGTCTTACTATGTATACTAACTATCTATGTCTCTAATAATGATTTACAATCCTAAAGATAAGCAATTAATCAATTTAATTATATGAATATAAATTGCTTGAATATAAATAAAAAATAGAGCACAAATCACAAAAGATACGATACTTTTACTGTGGTTTTCAGAGACTTACCGGTCTTCTATAGTCCATCAAACCCTGTAATTTACCATACTCTTTCTCATCACAGTTCCCTTCGGCATCGCGCAGCATTTGATCCAAATTGTTATCTTGCAACCTATCTTTGTTGAAAGCACAATCGATATCATGTGGTATATCATTGACTTCGTTGATAATGTTAATACTACCTGCTTCCTATATAATTTACTCTTCACCGTGACTGGTCCAACATATATACCCTTTTTGAAACCCGTTAGAATGAAGTGTGCTTCGATCTATGCTGAGTTTTGAAATATCATTATATTCTTATAGTCAATGCATGGACAAAACATAAATTACACCCACTTATTAAACATATCATTATCTGTAGCTCTTTTAAAAGCAGAGATGCTATTAATGTACTCAGTACTCACACGATTCCTAGTATACATCCAACTTTGCTAAGTATATAACAATTAGTGTTAAATATTGAAGTATCACTACTACATAAATGATTTTCCTAGACACCAAGGATTTCTTTCCACAAGCGGATTAAAAGGAGAGCCGCCTCAAATGACCTCGGGCGGTCCTTGGGGTTAAGAACCGCTTGTGTAAAGGTATCTTCACAGGCTGCTCTCTTAAGAAACCACCTGTGAAAACATTGATCTTGTCACAGGCGGTGCCCTTTAGATGCCGCCTGTGGAAACTATGCTCTTCACAGGCGTCTCTCTTAAGGAACCGCCTTGGGAAATTGCGATCTTTACACAGACGGCTTTCTTAACTGTTGCAGCGAAAGCTAGATTTCCATAGGCAGTATGTTAAGCAAGCCGCCTTAGTTAATTATATTGACGGCTTAATTAATTAACGAACCCCCTGTGGTGATGTTCAAGTCTTTAAAGGCATAGTTCTTAAACAAACCGCCTGTCTAAATTTTGTAAATACTTGTCTGTAAATTTTGTGACGAAGGAGATGCCGGTATGCGTTTTCATGTACGTACCAGAGCATCCTTTGTTCTACAATACCTGATGTCGATGTTTCGAATACCGGCATGTGAATTTTTAGTCAAGGGGTCACGCGTTCCCTCTCCTTGAATGGTCTGACTCAGGGAGCCCAAGATGTATACTGGTTCGGGCCGAATGTCCCTACTCCAGTTCGTGGTGGTGGTTCTGTATTGCTCTGGGTGTAGGTGACTACACGGTGTCACAAGCGAGGACTAAGGACTGGCCTTGAGCGCCTCGTATGAGTTGGAGAAGTAAGAACAGTTCGCTCGTAAAAGCTCGTCCCTTTCCCTGAGGGTCCTGCCTCCCTTTATATAGACGGAGGGGGCAGGTTACAAGGGAATTTGGAAAAGAAAGGATGGGGTGCCCTACGCTTAGGAGTCCTGGTCTTCGGTCTTGGTGACTGATCGGTGTCTACTCACCCCATGCTGGGTCGGTAGATACGTCGAGTGGCGTAGTTTTCTGCTTCGTCGGGATGTGGCGCACCTACCCTCTATGTGTTTGTCAAGCGCTGACGCCGTAGCGCCTGGCTCTGGCGTTGCCTCGGGAAGGAGCACATCCTCCCACTGTGCACGACTTGGGAAGGAACCTCCTACCCCCACATGGTCACTCTGAGCCATCGTGTCTGTGGGGCAGGTGGCCAACTCAAGGCTGACCGGTGATGATGTGGCGCCCGACTCCTGGCGGAGATTGCCTTGGCTTGGTCGGAGCTTGCGGGGCATCCGACCCATGGCGGGGTCGACCGCCCCTAATCGGTTTGGTGCAGGGCGAGAGTCGCCGTGGCCAATGGGGCCTTTCGACGAGCCGGGCTTAGGGCAGCCCATTAAGTAAATCTGAGGCCTTTGGGGTACCCATGGTATGAGTATTCGTCAGTAGCCCCCGAGCCCCCGAGCGAAATCATCAGAAGCGGTCGGGGGTTTATCTTTGGTCGGCAAAATCCGACAGAGTGCAGCGAGCGCATTTGGTCGGCCGGTTCGTCCGGGCGCATTCGGTTGGTTTGCCTTGGTCGGTAGAGTCCGACCGACTTGGTTCGGCGGTTTCAACCGGTCGCGTCTGGCCTTGCGGTGAGTGTAGCCCCAAGCCCCGGCGGGTCGGAGAGCGGCTCGGGGTTTCTCTTCTTGCGCAGAGGCGATTGGTTTGGTCGGCGGGATCCGGTTCGGCGTTGCCTTGGTCGGCACGGGTGCCCAGATGCCTTAGGCGAGGTTCTGGTGTCCGACTGCTAGTTTTACCTCGTAGCTCGACATCGCCTTGGTCGGCACGGACGCCCAGATGCCTTAGGCAAGGCTCTGGTGTCCGACTGCTAGTTTTACATCGTAGCTCGACGTCGCCTTGATCGGCGCGGACGCCCAGATGCCTTAAGTGTGGTTCTGGTGTTCGACTGCTAGTTTTACGTCGTAGCTCGACGTCGCCTTGGTCGGCGCGGACGCCCAGATGCCTTAGGCGTGGTTCTGGTGTCCGAGTGCTAGTTTTTACGTCGTAGCTCGACATCGCCTTGGTCGGCACGGACGCCCAGATGCCTTAGGCAAGGTTCTGGTGTCCGAACGCTAGTTTTACGTCATAGCTCGACATGTTTATAAGGCTGGTTTTACGCCGGAGCTAGGCGGAGGGTGTCCATCCCGAGTCCTCATCTTGTGAGGCTATCTGCGAGAGGGAGCGATCATTGCTCGCCCCATGTGCGCCCGTCCCGGTGTGGGACTGGAGGGTGAGCGGACGCGTGTTTACCATGTTGGTTTGAACACCATGCTCATGGAGCTAATAACGGGTAATCCGAGTGGGACCTAGAGATCCCTCTCAAGGGGGACCATTCCAAGCGGACGATCCCGTCGAGGGCGTCTGGCCCGCTGGGGGCGACCTATAAGAAACCTTTCTTTACTCGATCCTGTATCGGACTCCGGTCGTCCGTCGACCCGGAGCGCAGCTGTCTGCCACCCATCGATGGGTTCCGTGGGAGAGTGTGAAGTATGATCTCGGACACGAGTTAAGGCGATTGGGTCGTCAACCGACCCAACTAAAGGCACACTAGGGGCTCGCCTTGTCCTCGCCCCTCGCTCAATTTTCTATCGGGGTGGCCCTGAATCAGGCCTTCGGAAACCGCAGCGCTAGACTGGGCCCCGGGCACGAGCTATCGAGCTCCTTTACCACCTCAAGGCCACGACGGCCTAGTGGGCTTTCCATACCTGTTGCGGGGCGGTCGACCCAGCCTAGAGGCGAAAACCGAAGGGTCGTGGGGCGTGTTGCTCGATACGGTGTCCTTGCGCCTCCCGCTGTCCTGTCAGGATTTAATGCGTAGTGGGGGATTGGAAACCGTTGTGTCATACCAGCGGCCCGGCGTGGCAATCGGAGGGACGGGACGTGCGACGCTTCGCCCGGGGTGATGTCTGTTCAGCTGGCACCTGTTCGGCTTCTATAAATTCGATGTGGGGTCACCGGAATGGGCATTTGCCTTTGTTTTTCCTGCCTCCCTGCCTTCGCCTGTGATGAGAAAAAAGAGAGCAAAGGAGCCAGAGAAAAGAGTCCCTCACCTTCCTCTTCTCCCACCTTTTCGCTGTTTTCATCCTTGGAGATGTTGTGGCCGGAGTGCTCCACTCCCACCAGCCGCGCGGTTGGCCTGGAGAGGAAGGGGTTCCTCCCTCCGCGAGATGTCTCGAGGTGGAGGGTGCCGACGGGGGTTGTGGTCCCTTCGCCGAACGATGACGATATTGTCATACCCGCTTCGTTCTACGAGCATGGGTTCGGGCTCCCACTCCATCCGTTCGTCCGCGGGCTGCTATATTATTACAAAATGGAGGTGCATCACCTCAACCCCAACGGCGTGCTCCACATAGCGGTCTTCATCACGCTATGTGAGGCGTTCTTGGGGATCGAACCCCACTGGGCACTCTGGAGGCACTTCTTCCATGCGCAACTGAGGAAGGACAAGCCAACGGATACCTCGGCGCCCATCGGCGGCGTGGCGTTCCAACTGCGCGGTGGTAGTGGTTCGGACTACATCGAGGTGAAGCTGCCGTCGTCGAACCGGGGGTGGCACTCCGAATGGCTTTATGCCTGGAACCTGGGGGGCAGCGCTCCGGCCTTCACCTGCTGGCTTCCTGAGGCGGGACCCGAGTGGACTTGGGGCGCCGACCGGAAGGAGAAGAACAAGGTGGACGTGATCATCGAGCGGATCAAGGTCCAGAAGGAGCGGGGCCTGACCGGTGACGTTGTTGTGCGTGCATTCATGAGGATGCGCATCCAACCCCTCATGGATAGGGCGCGCCCCATGTTTCAGTACGAGGGGGTGTTCGACCCCATGAGGATGGAGAGGTCAGAGATCTCCACGTCGAAGGTCGCGGCTCTGGTGTCCGTTGTCACGGGTGGGAGTGCCACCGTGGCAGCGGGTGGCTACCCCGAGCCATTCTCGGCGAGCAATCCCCCGGACTTGGTAATTCGAGCTATTCTCCTCCCTTTCTCTTCTTTCCCCCTCAGCCCTTATTATTTGGTCCGACTAGTGTCTCTGTGTTTTCCAAGGGCTGGCCGGGACAGTTTCCCGGGCATTGCTACCGAAAGAGAAGGAGTTGAGGGCTGCGGCCCACGCGGCGTCCGCGCAGCACGAATCCGCCCGTAAGAGGCGGAAGGAGGAGAGGAGGAAGAGGAAGGCGGAGAAGAGGCAAGAGCGCGCGGCGAAGGCCACGCGCGGCGAGGAGGTCTCCGACAGGACCGCCGTCGACACTGCCGGTCCGGAGTCAACCTCGAGTGACAGCAGCGGCGACAACGGTGGCGACCCATACCGCGGGTTCGACTTCGGGCCACTGACTGGTGGTGGCCCAAACGAGGGTGCCAGCGCGAGTGCCGCCATCGTTGAGCCTCAAGTGGAGGCGCCCCGGCGGAGGCGCCCTTGGGGAAGCGGAGGGGTGACCCACCTCCGCAAGGGGGGTCGGCCAAGAAGGCGTGGTTGCCGCGCACTCGCTCGGCGTTGTAAGTATCCCCTTTGTTTCCAAGTTGCATTGCATCAGAATTTGTTCGAGTATTTTCCGACCGACCATCGTGTGCAGGACCTACACAGGGGTGGCGGTGGCGGTGGCGGCATATCCGTCGGTGGCCCCACGAGGGCCGGCACCGTCCCCGCAGCCGACAGGGGTCGAGAAGCCACTGGACGAGCCGGAGCGGCCGGTGGGGCCGACACTGCCGCCAGAGTCGGCGAGTGTCGAGGCATCGCAGGTGGTGCTGGGGCTGCCGGAGGGGCCGACAAGGGTCAAGCGCGCAGTGGTGCAGAGTCTGTCGGGCGGCCGTCAGAGTCGGGTTTGGCAAGGAGCCGGGAAGCGAGGAAGTCCTAGCGACTCTTGGCGAGTCGGGGCCTCACCTGGAGGCCGAAGAGGGCGAGGAAGAACTCCCGCCGCCACCGCCAGGGATGCCACCGGCTCATGCGATCCGGTGCTGGGAGATCCCGCCACTCGTCCGGAGGCCCGCCGGGTGCGCCTAAGCGCCGGAGGCGGCCACATCGTCATCCGAGGGGAGGTGCCGCGTGATCCTACGCAAGCGCTGATCTGGCCGGGCGACGACTCGTCCGGTAGGCCGTCCCTCATGCTGGACGACATGGCAGAGCGCGGGGAGTGGGAGGCCCTCCAGGACGGCGCGCGGCACATTGAGGCTGAGGTGAACCAGATCCGAAAGGGTTTGGCCCTCGCCCTCGAGTCCTCTGGCAAGGTGCTGGACGCCATCACCGGGGGGATTCTCCCGATCGGCACGGTAAGCCAAGCGAAACCTTGTCCTTGCAGTTTTTGACGAGTTTGCAGTAGGCTGATAGGGTGTTCGTGTTTTGCAGCACTTGCGGGCCCGATCGGAAGACAAGTCCAAGTTCCTTCGGCGTTTGCACGGCCGGAGGACAGCCACCGAGGAGGAGCCCGACCGGCTGCGTCCCGAGCTGCATGACGCTCGGGAGGCCTTGGCTCGCGAGCAGGCGGAAGCAGAAAAGGCCCGCCAAGAGCTCGGTCAAGTCGTGCAGGTCTTGTTCGAGGAGCGTCGGACAAACCAGTCCTTGAGGACGAGGGTGTCCGAGCTCGAGTCTCTCCTGGCGGAGGCCAACGGCGCCAAGGGCGCTGCTTGCCGCGGAAGAGACCACGCGGTCGGAGGCGACCCGTCTCCGGGGTTAGCGTGACTTGGCCCAGAAAGACGCCAAGCGACTACGCACCGAACGGGACGCCGCTCGGGAAGAGTTGGCCTCGGCGAAGAAACTCGATGAGGACTTGGCAGTCCTTGTCGAGGGTCTTCGGGGGGATGCTGTGCGCGACCAAGAGGCCCGGGCCAAGGCCGAGGAAGAGCTCCGTGCTCTGACGGACTCCGCGGCTAGTAAGTGACCCAACCCCTTGATCGACTTCGCGATCGCAGCTCGCCGAGTGTGCTCTTTTGACACCGTTTTGATCTACAGAGTTACAGAAGAATCTCAGCGACGCCGTGGAGGCACAGAGACTGGCGGTGGAGGTGCGTGATGTGGCATTCACGGCGCGGGATGTGGCCTTGACGGCGCGAGAGTTGGCGGAGGGCGGTCGAGCGAAGCTGTCTTTGAGCGGCGCGCTTCGAGTCGGTCGGGATGTCGATGGACCGGTGCTGGGATCGCTCCTCCGGGTTCGAAGTTCGCTTGTTAATCGAGCTAGCTCGCATGCCCGAGCACGTTGAGAGCTCGGTGAGCGAAGGGATCACACTGGGGGCGTGTTCGGCGCTCATCTACACCATCTCCCATTATGACGATATCAACCTTGACACCGTCAGCAGTGGGATCGCCGAGAACCAGACTGATGAGGAGATCGACAGGTTCAAGATCCAAGTTGAGCCGCGCGCCCGGGTGATCGCCGATAGGATACCGCCGCAGAGCGTCCTCCACCGAGAGTAGGAGAAGATGTTAGATGTTTTGCTTTTTATCAATGTAATAACTTTAGTGTGTAATGAACTAAAGTTTATTTTAATGCTATGGCCGGTCGGACCAACCGTAAGTTCAACTTTGTCTTTTGCGCTTTCTTGCTGTGATGAACACTCGACGACCATAGCCTTAAGAACTGCAGGGGTTGTTCAAGCATAGGTCGGTGTGTTAACACTTTTGAGGGAAAAGCAAAGAAAGCAGAAACTTAGGTACGAAATGTTCACTTGCGCTCGCGTGGGAAAGGAGTGTTCCCGACCGACAATGGATCGCCCCGCATGGGCACTTCCTTCTTCCGCAAAGCACTACTTAGCAGCAGAATGTTGGGCGAGGTAGTAAGCACTTGGGTCGAGAGGGTTACCGCTAGCGGGAACCCATTGGCCAGTGGGGTCACCGACCCGTGTGAGTGTATGAACTGGTAGCCCCCAAGTGGTGCGTGGGGACCAAGCTGTGGTCGCCACGCAGCGCTTGAACTTGGAGGAAGGGTAAAAAGGTGCGGGGACAAGAAAGAGTTTTAGGGATAGAATCACCTTAACTTTTCTATATTCCACGCGTTGGAGACGACGTTGCCATTGGCGTCCTTGAGTCAAAAGGTGCTGGGTCGGAGGACCTCCACGACGTTGAAAGGACCTTCCCACAGGGGGAAAGCTTGTGCCTATCTTTGTTGGTGGAACACAGTGCGAACAGTGTGCAGCGTTGAAGGACCCGACCACGATCGGCGACGAATGATGATAGCGTCGTAGCATTTGCTGGTACTTGGCTGATCGGAGGATGGCAATGTCACGCGCCTCGTCGAGCTGGTCGATGGCGTCTTGTTGTGATTCGAGCCCCCGTGCCTCGTTAAAGGCTTGCAATCTCGGGGCGCCGTATTCTAGGTCGGTCGGCAAGATAGCTTCAGCACCGAACACCATGAAGAATGGTGTAAACCCGGTCAACCGGGTTGGTGTGGTCCGCAGGCTCCAGAGAACGGAGGGTAGCTCGGCCACCCATCGTCCCGCGAATTTTTTCAGTCGACTGAAGATCCGTGGCTTGAGCCCTTGGAGGATTATGCTGTTTGCCCGCTCGACTTGGCCGTTGGTCCGCGGATGGGCCACAGCTGCCCAGTCGATGCGGATGTTGAAGTCGTCGTAGAACTCGAGGAATTCCTTCCCCGTGAACTGCGTCCCGTTATCGGTGATGATGGAGTTCGGGACTCCGAACCGATAAACGATGTCACGAAAAAAGTTGGTAGTTTGCACCGAGGTGATGGTGGCGACTGGCTTGGCCTCTATCCATTTGGTGAACTTGTCCACCACGACAAGTAGGTGGGTAAAGCCCCCGGGCGCCTTTTTGAAGGGCCCGACCAAATCGAGTCCCCAGACCGTGAATGGCCACGTGATGGGGATCGTCTGCAAGGCCTGCGCCACGAGATGCGTCTACCGGGCAAAGAATTGGCACCCTTTGCAGGTGCAAACGATTTGCTCGGCGTCGGCCACGGTGGTCGGCCAGTAGAAGCCTTGTTGGAAGGCTTTCCCCACGAGGGAACGTGGTGCGACGTGGTGGCCGCAGATGCTGCCATGGATGTCGAGCAGCAGCTACCTCCCCTGGTCGGCCAGAATGCATTTCTGGAGGACTCCAGAGGGGCTCCTCTTGTAGAGGTCTCCTCCGACCAGGACGAAGGATTTCGACCATCGAGCGAGGCACCGGGCCTCGGTTGGGTCGGCGGGGAGCGATCCGTCGGTCAACCGGTCGATGAAGGGCTTCCTCCAGTCAAAGTCGGCTATCAGCACGCCGCGGTCCGACCCGGATGACCCCACGTCCGGCTGCTCGGGGTGGCGCACTTCTTTTATAAACCCTGCGGCCAAAAGTTTGGCAATTTCCTCCCCTATGATCTAGCACTTCTCCTCGTCGAAGCGGCGCAGGCGTTGGGCGACCGGCCTTGAGCTCGGTCGGATGTTCAAGGAGTGGTCGGCGACTTCCCTTGGGATTCCAGGCATGTCTGAGGGCTTCCATGCGAAGATGTCTCGATTGGCACGGAGGAAGTCGACGAGTGCACTTTCCTATTTGGCGGGGAGCTTGGCTCCGACTCGCACGGTCTTGGTCGGATCCTCGGGGTTGACCGTGACCTTCTTCGTGTCCTCGGCGGATTTGAAGGAACTCGGCCCCGACTTGGCGGAGTCGTGGGCGGACTCGGAGGTTTCCCTCCGGAGGTTAACGAGCTCGGTGGATGCGATGACCACGACCTTACCGCAAATCGCTCGCAGATTGTAGGCAAAATTTGAAAAAGATGAGGCCACGGTGATTACTCCCCGCGGGCCCGACATCTTCAGCTTGAGGTAGGTGTAGTTGGGGACCGCCATGAACTTAGCGTAACACGGCCTCCCCAGGATGGCATGGTAGGAGCTGGGAAACTCCACAACCTCGAAGGTGAGGGTTTCAGTGCGGAAGTTGTGCAGGCCCTGAAGGTGGCCGGCAAAGTTGACTCGCCGAGCCAGGTGGGCTCGCGGCCGGGACGACGCCGTGGAAGGGCGCCTTGCTCGGTCGGAGACTCGACTGAGGGACCCCCATGGCATCGAGCGTCTCAACATACAGGATGTTGAGGCCGCTGCCGCCGTCCATGAGCACCTTTGTCAGGCGCTTTGGTCCCACGATGGGGTCGATGACCAGCGGATATCTCCCCGGCTGTGGAATGTGGTCAGGGTGGTCGGTCTGATCGAAAGTGATCGGGGATTCCGACCACCGGAGGTACTTGGGCACGGCGGGAGTCACCGTGTGGACCTCGCGGAAGGCGAGCTTGAGCTGCCGTTTGTCGTCGTAGCACGCCGGTCCGCCAAAGATCATGAGGCAGCTGTCGGGTTCTGGGAACTCAGCGTCCGCCCTCTTTTCCTCGGCATCTGGTGTCGAGTCCCGCTTCTTCCCCTTACCCCGCGATGACGTGGGGGTCCCGGAAATGAAGCGCTTCAGGACTACGCAGTCCCGGTATTTGTGCTTGACGGGGTACCCGTGGTTCTGACACGGGCTGTCTATCAGCTTCTTGAAGTGGTCGGGCGCCTACTGCGCCTGCTGCTTGGCAAGGCGGTCGGCGGCTGTGACCAAGTGGCCTTCACGGCCTTGTATCCCTCGCTGCTTCCGTTTGTCGGAGCGGTCGGAGGGGGCGACGGCTTCAGCGCTGGGCTCTCGCTTGGCCTTCCCTTTCTCAAAGATGGCCCCCACAGCCTCTTCGCTAGAGGCGTGATTGGTCGCGATGTCCAGGAGCTCCTTCGTGGTTCTGGGCTTGACGCAGCCCAGCTTGTGCACCAAGGCCTTGCAAGTGGTGACATAGATGAACGCCCCGACGACGTCAGCGTCACGGATGTCGGGAGCTCACAGCCTTGTTGGGAGAAACGCGGATGTAGTCCGGAGAGTCTCCCATTTCTTGCTTGCGCTTTTCGTGTCCCAGAATTCCCGATGGCGCTTATGCGTGCCACAGGAAGTTTCCAACGAAAAGGTTCTTCAAGTCGACCCAGTTCCTGATGGTCCTCATGGGCAAGTACTCGAGTCAGGCTCGAGCCGAGTCCGCAAGGTAATTGGGGAGGTACTGGATGATGAAAAGATCATCAGTAGCTCCACCCGCCAACATCGCGAGCAGCCAGATCTTCTAACCGTATTAATCGGGGTTTGTTGCCCCGGTGTATTTGGTTATATTGACAGGTGCTTGGAACCTGGCAGAAAAGTCCGCGTTGCAAATTTCCTGACAGAACGCCCGCGGCCCTGGACCATCGGGGCTCGGGCTGCGGACGTTGCGCCAACCGCTATCTACGACCCGTGATTGGGTCACTTCTTCTATCACTCTTTTCCGCGCCTCGAGAGTGGCGCGGACGTCGTGGTTGTTGCCCAGGCGCTGGCGCACAGGAGTGCGTGAGGCCTGGGGCCGCTCAGGCTGCGGCGCCGTCTGCGCCGGACTCCGCTAATGCCTAGCGACAGCGCGGCTCGGACGGCCCGAGGAGGTGCCGGAGTGATGAGAGCAAGAGCCCTGCATGTGCTGCACGGCATCACGTTCCACCAGTCCCCGGAGGTTCTGGTATGTAGCCCTGGCTTCCGGGTCCTCCGACTCGGGGATGCCACGGAGCAGCATCGCGGCTGCGGCGACATTCTGGCTTGCGTGGGGGAAGAATGGAATGCCGTCGGACCCCTCGGCCAGCTGACGATGTACCTGACGTGCGCGTGCATGCGCTAGATGCGAGTGGGGGCTGAGGCTGACTCTGCTCTAGGTTGGCCTGGAGTTTGTCAATCTCGGCCCTTCGAACCTCCAGCTCATCGCGCTGTTGTTGGAGCTTCGGTAGCGGTGTGCCTCGAGGCGCCGCGACGCGTTGGCGATACTCGCTTCTGCGCTTGGCGCGCTGGAGGAGAGCCCGTGGACTTGCAGGGGTTGCGGCCGGGTCGGACACGCCCGCCATGTTGCACTCGCGGTAGTGCGGTCCGTCCGCAATGTGCTCCGTGTCGGAGCTGGAGTCGTGGCCGGAGAGACCTCGATGGCCGTGGATCGAGGCCGCGCATAGCCGGTCATTGCCACACAAGCCGCGAGCTTCTTGAGGGGTGACGTCGCCGCCCGTTTGAGCTCACGCACGCTGCCGCTAGAGACGGTGCAGCGCTTGGCGGGCTCCGGCATTGGGGTCCGCGCGGGGGCCTCGAGCCGGAGGTTGCCAAGGTCGTTGGCGACGGTATCCAGGCTCCTAGCGGATGCCTGGTCCCGAGAGGTGGCGGGGATGAGCACGAGCTCTCCCGCCGGAGTGGCGACGAAGTCGAGGGTGCCGAAGCAGATCCAGCTCCTCGACGCAGATACGCCGTCACGGGTGAAGGAAGCCATCAAGGAAGTGAATGGGAATCCGGAGATGACGATGATGACGCTGGCCCTTACAGCGGGCGTACAACCGCTTGTTTGAATACTGCAAGTGAATTTTTAGTCAAGGGGTCGCGCGTTCCCTCTCCTTAAATGGTCTGACTCAGGGAGCCCAAGATGTATACTGGTTCGGGCCGAATGTTCCTACTCCAGTTCGTGGTGGTGGTTCTGTATTGCTCTGGGTGTAGGTGACTACACGGTGTTACAAGCGAGGACTAAGGATTGGCCTTGAGCGCCTCGTATGAGTCAGAGAAGTAAGAACAGTTCGCTCGTAAAAGCTCATCCCTTTCCCTGAGGGTCCTGCCCCCCTTTATATAGACGGAGGGGGCAGGTTACATGGGAATTTGGAAAAGAAAGGATGGGTGCCCTACGCCTAGGATTCCTGGTCTTCGGTCTTGGCGACTGACCAGTGTCTGCTCACCCCATGCTGGGTCGGTAGATACGTCGAGTGACGTAGTTTTACGCTTGCCGGAAGTGGCGACCTACCTTCTCACAAGCATTTGTTAGTAGCTGTATTTGACAGAGCACCTAGCTCTGGCGTTGCCTCGGGAAGGCGCGATCCTCCCATCCGCACGATCGACGATGAGGCCGGTGCTTGACTTCGCAACCTCCTCGCCACCTTGGGAAGGAGCCACTGCCCCACACGGCCACTCTGAGCCATCGTGGTCCGGTGGGGTGGCCAACTCGAGGCTGACCGGTGATGATCTGGCGCCCGACTCCTGGCGGAGATTGCCTTAGCTAGGTCGGAGCTTGCGGGGCGTCCGACCCATGGCGGGGGTCGGACCGCCCCCTGGTCGGTTTGGTCGGGGACGAGTGTCCTTCGTGGCCCAGCGGGGCCTTCGGCCAGAGTTGGGCTTGGGGCACCATTATCTGTCTGAGCATTTGAAATGGGTACCCATGGTATGAGTATTCACACCGCAAAAACACGTAAATCCAACGCCCGCATAATACTTGGTATGAGTTTGTATTGATGTACCGGATCATCCGTTATGTTGCAACAGCGACACTACACAGAGAAATCCAACATCCAGAAAATACTCCGGTATGGTTCTTTTGGCCATTGACGGATCATCCCAGAGTTTGTTTTGCTTTATCGTTATTATTTTTGCGCAGTTATTGTCTTAGGGAGCCGCTTTGGAAACTTCGCTTTAAAGCTCGAGCAGATCGTTCTCTGCTGGCAGATCCAAAGGCCCCAAAATTGTGAAAATAAGGAGGGAGCTAGGTTTTGAACTTGAAATCCTTGGAATAGTTAACTCTCTAAGGTAAGAGCATCTCATTCCTGACATTTGTAGAGGTTTATATCTTGTGGAGAGGAAGATGTAGTGTAGATAAAATGTGCATGGGAGAGGGGTTGAAGCGAAAAAATTAGTCCAGCGACACTCAATTCGTTGGCTTTTAGTGATGTGTCTATGACATGTAGATCTATCTGAGTGTATGACAGTGGGCCAGGGTGTCATAAAGTGAATCACGAATTCCCCTCTCTAGATCTAGAGGGAGAGGACCTTACATTCTTTCGTGATTTTAATAAAATCATTTTATAGTATTTAACTTAGGTTCTCTTGTTAAAGTTCTATCTAAATAATTGACATTTCGATCGATTTTACATTTCGTGTTCAATATGGGAAGGGCATGGATGTATAATGCCCCAAGAAATAAGGGTGTATTCCTCAAAGAGCTCGAAACTTTTATTAAAGCCGCTCAGAAGGACGCTTGGACTAAGAAGGAAACGGAAATACTTTGTCCATACAAAGACTGTAAGAACAATGTAGGGTGGGGAGATTTAAGTGTAATCAGAACACACCTGATCCTGAGAGGTTTTATAGAGGATTACACATGTTGGTCCAACTATGGCGAGCAACGTACATTGCAAACAACCGATGACGTTGATCCCGATCTCGTGGATGATCGATGTGCCGGAGGCGACACTGATGGTTTGGGAGATGAAGCTCACGTGCATGCTCGTCTTCTAGATGATGGTCGCATCGCTGATGTAGAGGAAATGTTGTGCCATGCCGAACCACAGGTTTTAAAGGAGATGACAGGTTTAGATAATGTCGATGCGTTACATAAAGCAGCGAATGATCTGTTATATGAGGAATCCAAGGGTTGTCCTCCAGAGTTTACGGTGTTGCATACAGTGCTGATGCTTCTACGGTTGAAGGCTAGCAATGGATGGTCGGACAAGAGTTTCAACGATCTGTTGAGGCTCTTGGCAAAAATATTTCCGAAGGCTAATGGATTGCCCACCTTGCCGACGAGCACTTATTTCGCGAAGAAGCTTATCACTCCGATGTCATTGGATGTGCAAAAGATACACGCATGTCCGAACCATTGTATCCTCTTCCGTAAAGATTACACGGACTTGGATCAATGCCTGGTGTGCAAGGCAAGCCGGTATAAGAAGAATGATGACTCCCATGACGATGATGATTCTTCAGCCAGCACTACGAAGAATAAGAAGAACAAGAATAGTACTACTGGTAATAACGAAGAAGACACTTCTTCAGGCACGTACAAGAAGAAAAGAATCCCTACGTTGGTGATGTGGTACTTGCTTGTTATTGACCGTCTGAAACGTTTGTACTCGAATGAGAGGGACTCCGAACTAATGGGTTGGCATTCCAACAAGCGCAGAAAAGATGGAAAGATTTGACACCCAGCCGATGGTAGACAATGGAGAAATTTTGATCGCATGTATCCAGATTTCAGCAACAAACCCAGGAATGTAAGGTTCGCACTGAGTACCGATGGTATGAATCCTTTCGGTGAATGGAATGCCACACATAGCACTTGGCCAGTAGTCCTGTCCATCTACAACCTTCCTCCATGGCTATGTATGAAGAGAAGGTACCTAATGTTGTCCTATCCATCTACAACCTTCCTCCATGGCTATGTATAAAGAGAAGGTACCTAATGTTGTCCATTCTTATCCAAGGTCCGAGACAGCCTGGAGTAGATATTGATGTGTTTCTAACCATCGATGGAAGATATGGCCATGTTGTGGCACGATGTGGTCCAGGTGTGGGATCGGCCCAACAATAGTACTTCACACTAAAAGCCATTATTTTTGTTACCATCGGTGATTACCCCATACGTTAGCCCTATCGGGTCGATTAAAGGGAAGCGGCTTGTGTAGTATGCATGGATGAAAGCGGTCGACGTTCCTTCCATGCTCACGAGGTTAGTGTACATGCGGCACCGCCATTTCATCAAAGCTCACAAATACATAAGATGGGCAAGTATTTTGACAATACGGTTGAGGAAGGTGTGGTTCCAAAGGGTCAGAGGGAAAAAAATGTTTGAAATGGTCCGAACATCAAGGTGGTTTTGGGAAGAAGCCGTGCAGGCCAAAAGAGGGGTCGAAAGAGGAAGAATACCGATGAGGAGGTTCCTCCGCTTGTTGTCCCTGCTCAAAAGATGTCAATTTTCTACAAGTATTTGCCCTACTAGAAGGACTTGGAAATTAGCCATAGCATCGATGCCATGCATGTCATAAAGAATGTCCGTGAAAGCGCATAGGTCTCTTGTTGGACATTCAAGACAAGACAAAGGATGGTCTTAAAGCTCGTAAAGACTTAGTAGTACTTAAAATCAGGAAAGAACTACACCCTCAAGAAAGAACACATGGAAAGTATTACCTTCCCCCAGCAAGTTACTCTCTGACAGCTAAGGAGAAAAGATCAGTGTGCAAGTGCTTACGTGGGGTCAGAGACCCGTCTGGTTATTCATCCAACATCAAAAACCTAGTATCGATGAAAGATTTAAAGATAAGTGGTATGAAGTCTCACGACTGCCACATCATGATGACACAAATGCTCCCAATTGCAATCAGGGGTATCAACTCAACATTTGTAAAGGTGGCCATGACACGGCTATGTCATTTCTGCAATGCGATTTCACAAAAGGTAATCGATGATGAACAGCTGAGATATCTGCAGAACTACATAGTGGAGACTATAAACCAACTTGATATGGCTTCCCTCCATCCTTTTTCGATATCATGCCGCACCTCTTGGTTCACCTTGTCGAGGAGGTAAAGGTACTGGGACCAGTATTCTTACACTGGATGTTTCCATTTGAGAGGTGGATGGGCTTGCTTAAGAGCTTACAACGAAATCGTGCTTACCCAGAGGGTTCCATTATTGAGGGCTACAATACTGAGGAAGTCATTGAGTATTGCACGGATTACTTCATGCCCACGGAAAGGCCGATTGGTGTGCCTGTCCCTCGACATGAGGAGGTTGACTGTAAAGGGACTAAGGGAAAGAAAAGTTTCATCGATCATGAGTACAAGAATGTGAACCAAGCACATTTCACCGTCTTGCAACAAACTAAAGATAGTGGAGCCGTACGTGGAGCAACACCTGGAAGAGCTTGAAAGAGAAAATCCAAGATGCCAAGTTGATTGGATCCTGAAAGAGAATAAGCGATGTTTACTACATGGTTCAAGAACCAAAACATACCAGATGGTGAGGACGAAGATACGTAAACATTGAAAATGTTGGCTCATGGCCCATCAAGTCTAGTAACATCATGGCTAGCGATGACATCAATGGGTACACGCTTTTATACCATTCAAAAGGAGAAGAAGACGTTGGCCCAAAACAAAGGGCGTTCGGGTAGAAGCCATAGATGCGATAGGAGAAGAACACCTACTATAGAATCATTGAAGAAATTTGGGAACTCGACTATGGAAGGGATATGCAGATCCCAGTATTTCACAAGAATCGGGTCAAACATCCTAATGGTGTGGAGGTGGACAACTATGGGTTCACAAATCGCCGACCTCAACAATCTTGGCCACAAAACTGACCCGTAGATACTAGCTTCTGAAGTCTCGCAAGTTTTCTACATAGCTGACCCCAGTAATAAGAAAAGGAACATAGTTGTTCCCGGAAAACAAAGGATCATTGGAGTTGACAATGTGCACGACGAGGCAGAATACAATCAGTTCGACGACCTACCGCCTTTCAGAAATCCGGAGTGGATCAAACTTGTAGAAGAAACCCTCGATATTTCAAGGATGCCATATATGCGTGATGATAGCGTCGAAAAAGTTGTTAAAGGAAAATAGGGACACGTTGTGTAAAAACTTAATATGTAATAGAACTTATATTTTTTATTGGACTTGAGTAAAACTGTTGCGTGAAAGTGCAGGATAGTACGGTAGGTAATTCGCTATTAGGCCGGATCATTTTGTAAACTGAAGCCAACAGAGGCCCAAGGAAGCCAAGTACTATTCGTCCAGACAATAATCCGGTATGGTTTTTTCTCGACTTAACGGAATGTCCGGTATGTGAATCTTAGCTTCGAGGCCTCCTTCGTCCACATTCGAGAGCGTCTTTATCTTTTCCTATACAGATTATCCGGTCTTCGTATTGTCCGCGCTCACTGTTATTGTGACTCTGCTAGGTGCTAGCACACCGCTACATAAGATGATCCGATTCTTTTTTCCTCAGGTGGCCAGACCATCCTGCCACCGAGTCGAACAGAGGCATCGATCTAGTCAGGTGATGTTTGCGATAACGGATCATCCGGTATGTTGATCTTAACCTTAGCCAAAAACACGCTTGAACATTCAGAGAACCGCCTGTGGAGCTTTAATATCGACCGCACCTAACTACTCCTCTCTCCACGCCTCCACGCCGCCTTGCACAGCAGCCTGTTTCCGTGCCTTGCGACGCCGTACTCCAATCCTCCACTCACCTCGGCGCCGCCACACGCCAGTTCGCGCCACCCATTTTGTTGCCGCTGACAAATCCGAGCCCTCGGCTGGCGATCGACTCTCCTTCACTTTGTAAGCGGTGAGATCCACATCCCTCTGGTTTCTTTGGACTCCATTCAAATGCATATGAATATGACACAAGTTCTTGACATTCAACCGTGCAACTTGCAGATGGCAGGAAAAAGGAAGGGAAAAGAAGTTGTTGTGCGAGCTGAGAAGGCTAAGAAGTCCAAGGCACAGAAGGCAGCTGAGCGAGCTGAGATGGCTGCAGATGCGAATTTGGCTTAGGCATGCGGGCGTGGCCGCCAATTGCAGATTAGAGACACACAGAGTTAGCAGCAGAGGGGTCAGAGAGGAGGGGCACTCAATTCACAGAGGGTGGTGCGGCACCTCTCGTCGCTCTAGCCGCTGCTCAGACTCGTGGTGGTTCGACATCTTCCGAGCACACGCTAGGCAGTGCGTGCTCGCCCCAACATAGTTCCGCATGAGGAGGAGACTGGCGATGAAAAGGAAGAGGACGAGGGGTACCATGTGCCACATCCTGACCCTGAGATAAGACTTAGAGACCTTCGGAACCTCTCATCCCGGAGGGTAAAGAGCCTTCGTTTCTCTGATGTCAATGTTCGGTTTCCGCTAGCCAGAGAATTTAGAGTTCATAGGAGGTTCTGGACGGTTCTTCAACAAAGCTTCTATGTTACGTACAAAGAGCTCGGGGTCCAGTTGAGCATGCACAGGAGGCTCAACTTCGCCTCTCTGCAGAGGGCCACGGGTGGGGTGGACGTTCAGAGACACTTCGACCATTTCGAAGGTCTTACCAGGCTGTTGACAGAGTTCGACACGGTAGTGGAAAAGTGGGTCAGAGACTTCTACGCCACAGTTTGCATCGACCCAGAGTACAGATACATTCAATTCATGCACGACGGAGAACCACAGAGGGTGTACAGGTCCACTTTGCTTCAGTTGTTTGGTTTTGAGGAGGAGGCCCGAACTTTGCATCAGGTGGTGTACGCAGACAGCACACTGCCTCATCGTGCTATGGCCGGAGGGTGTTTCCCGACAGATGACCAAATTCGCTTTCTGTTCCAGCAGCCGTTCCCCGTTGGATCCCTTCGCCATCCAGATTGTCTCACTCCTGAGGCAAAGGCGGTCCACATGGCTTTGAGGAAGTCACTGTTGCCGAGGATTGGGAATGCCGACACGTTCACTAGTTTGCAGCAGTGGCTACTTTATTTGATCCTATCTCATGAGCCATTCGACATTCTCGACTTTATCATTTGTGAGATTGAAGATGCTATTGCAGATGCTATGAGTTTGGCCAGACAACAACCATTTGCGCATATAATTTCTTACATATGCAGTACCTTTGCTCCCGACGAGCATCGTGAGGAGTACCTAGAAGCGCGAGTTCGTCTTCGTCAGTACATGCCTCCATCTCTTGACGACAGACGCAGAGGCTAGCGTTCCATGAGGAGGGCTCAGGAGCAGATACCTGAGGAACTAAAAGAGACCGCTCAAGGGGAGGACCAAGCACTAGCAGAGGCTGAGGAGCATGATGGGTTGGCGCGGATCATTGATATTGACTGGGATGACGACGACGAGGAGGAGGAAGACCCTGAGTACTTTCCACCAGTCCAAGCCCATGACCACAAGGCAGTGTGGATCGTGCTCAGACCGAGGACCGAGATGACTCAACACCATCGCCAGCTCCCGACGTGACACCTGTGATCAAGCTTGCTTTCGACCCCGAGCTTACTCCACGAATTGCTTCGATTGTTGAGTTGCAGAAGTCTCAGGCAGCTTCAATTGCCCAACAGCGGGAGACACAGACCCAATTACTAGAGGAGATGAGGTTGCATTAGCAGATGACCCAGGCCGCTTTGCTACACGGTCAGATGCAAATGGCTCAGATGTTCACTTTCTTCTCAGGCTGCTTTGGTCAGTTGTACAATGCAGTTGGTCTTGCACAGCCTAAGCTGCTAGCTCCAGTTCCACCTCCCGCTATCGGCATTGTTGCCCCATTTGCTTCTATTGGGGGCTTCCTGCCTACTCCCGTGTCCACGTTCCCACCAGCACCTACGGTCTTGACAGGGATGTCTCCAGACCAGCTGGTGATAAGGCATCCGCTCCATTGTCCACTACTCCACCTACTTTAGCAGATGCACCCACATCGACCATGCCTGCCCCGTGCTCAACTGATACCGAACATACGTCTGTGCATGCTGACATGACTGACGAGATGGCCGCTCAGAGTGTAGTATTGTTGAGTTCCGCACCTATCGATGCGGTGCCGACTCCTCGTTGATGACGATCCGCCATTGCCTTCGAGTGTGCTCCTCGTGAGTTCACCTACAGCCCCCGAGGCCCTCGATGAGGATAACATCAGCGCCAACATGTACAGAACATCGCCTCCGGACTCAACACACATCGCCGTGATTACTCAAATCACAGAGAATATTGCCGACACGGGTGTTGTGGATCTCGACCTTCAACTCGACAAAGGCGGCACGCATACAGCCCATCGACTTCTTGCCGTGACTGCGATTGTTCGACCCTTCACCAATAAGTTCACAGGCCCCTGATGAGGAGACTAAAGCTACAAAGTCCCAGGAGGAGAACCTCGACGAGCCTGACACCGACGGTGTTGAGCGCGAGGCTGATAGGGAAGACTCCAGCTCTGGCTCCAATCTTTTTGGTACTAGTCCAAGCACGGATGAGTAGTTCTTTACTTATTGTGCCACTTGTCTTTCGGTTGTTATGCACTCTAACTTGCTTGATATGTCATATTTTGATTTCACTATGTTCGCCTAGATTGGAACGATGCATTTCATGATAATTTTATTTAACTTTGTACTCTTTCATGACAATCTGTACTGAAGGCTTTTTGCCGATAGGATAGTCCGGTATACATATATTTACACCTACCGGATCATCCTGATTTGTAGTTCCGTTGTAGCCCACGGCGAAAGTTGTACGCATAGAGGATGATCCGGTGTGTTATCCTAACCACTGCCGGATCGTCCGGTGTGTGGAATCGGCTCCCGTGCTTGAGGAGAGCACCTAGCTAGACAACATGTGTAGAGCTTTGGTCTCCTAGTCAATCACTTACTGCTGTGATTGCTATGATCACAGAGAATAAGGCTGCTATGGGTTTTTAGGGTCCGAGGGTGGACCCTGTTAGTACGGCAGAGACAACTCCCGGAGACCCCCAAGCCCATGACCCATAGCCTGCTCCTACGACATCACTGCTAGCCCATTAGTCCGATGGTGACGAGAGTAGACCATTTCAATATCATGACCTCCACGAGCCTGCCGGCGACTTTGTTGTAGAGCGCGAGGCTGATCCAGGTCCGGCTCCGATCTTTAGGCATTCCCAGCCCGAGAACGTACGGACAAGTAGTGCTGAGTTGATTTTAGTGGTGTTAGCTCTTGTCGGATCTTCATGTAAGGACGAGTTATCTGAATGTTGCGCCACTCGTAGTTGTTTCTTTCGGTGTAATCGATCAATCCATGTGAAATGTAGCGCCCCCCGCGAACGATGTGAACATTTAGGACTGTGCGGGTGATTAATTACTTCAACACTAAATCTGTACCGAACGGTATGGCCATTTTACGTTGCATTCTTTTGCTTGTGGAGTTCGGGCACGCAAGATAACTTCGAAGGTTTTTTGTCGGTCGGATGGTCCGGTATACATATATTTACATATACCAGATCATCCTGATTTGTAGTTCGGTTGTAGCCCATGATTCTATGCATAGAGGATGATCCGGTGTGGTATCCTAACCACGGCCGGATTGTCCGGTGTGTGGAATCGGCTCCCCTTCCGAGGCGACGTTTCACCTCACACATAGAGGATGATCCGGTGTGGTAACCTAACCACGGCCGGATCGTCCGGTGTGTGGAATCGGCTCCCCTTCCGAGGCGACGTTTCGCCTCCCGGTGGTTATATTTCCTTGTTTCCGTCGGCGGTTCACAAATTCTCCCGTTCTCTCCCTCCCCACAGCCAACAATGTCGTCGTCCTCGTTTTCATCCTCCACGAGAATCTCGGCGGAGACTGAGCCCGCCACTAAGCGGGCTCGACTCCGGTCGCCATCGCATTCGTCTGCGTCCATCAACTGGGAGCCCCAGTTACTGGGAGTACCCAAGGAGGAGGAACTTCCGCTACCGCGGGTGGAGGAGGCCACTTGCAGAGGCAGCCAGGCAAGGCGACGGCAGGCAATGAGGCGGCAACAAAGGCAGCAGTGGTAGCAAAGGAGGCAAGTAGCAAAGCAGGCAAGGTAGCAAGAGCGGCAAAGCAAAGAACGAGGAGGAGGAGGAGGAGAAGCCGGAGGAGGAGGAGGAGGAAGGATTGATGTGGGTGGGGAGCGATGACGACGGCAAGAAGCGACGAGGACGCCCGGCGACTACGACCCTATCCTCTACCTACCGGGACACCTCCTCCTCCTCGCTCGCTCCTCCGCCAACATCTTGTTATCGCTTGACGAAGACGATTTATAACGATTTCGAAGTAGATAGAGTAGTTTAGCTAGGTATCTAGTTGGCGATAATTCGATGTACTATCGGCACCCTTTTTGATGTATTCAACATTGATTGAACATTTACATTTTGTGTGTTAGAATCAGAATCTATTTGTTTTGAAAATGTTAATGTTATTCGCATTGCATTGTTCCCATGGACCGGATCAAGAATGCTTTTCGATTGTGTGTTAGAATCAAGAATGCTTTTGTGTGTTAGAATCAGTAATGTTATCTGCATTGCATTGTGTGTTAGAATAAGTAATGGTTTTTGCCGGGACAATGGTCCAGTGTACACATATTTACAAGAACCGGATCATCCTGTCTGTACAATCCAAGGGTATCGGGCAAGCAAGATACTTTGAAGGCTTTTTGTCGAACGGATTATCCGGTGTACAAATATTTACACAAACCAGATAATCATTTGGAGATGCCCGCCTGGTCTCTACTGACGCCGCCTGAAGAAATTGTTTGGACCGTCTGTGGAAATCTTGTGCACCGCCTGTGCAAATCCCTAACTCCTAAAATCAATAGGCGGGAGATCGAGTGCTCCCCCGGTCCAAAGACAAATTTCCCCCGTTGACGCCTCCACGCCTCCTCCCTCAGTGACATCCCCTCGGGCTCGCGCCTCCGACAACTATTCTGCCGCGCTCGGTGACCTTCCACGGCTCGCACCTCCTACGACTGCTCGCCAAGACCTCGGTGGCCGCAATGACCTCATCGATGCCGACACCTCCACGTTGCCTCGCCGGTGACCTCTCCACGGCCTCGCTTCCCGTGATTTAACTTTCCACCGCCATTAATCGCCAAGCCTCACCTCGCCGACGCGGACGCCTCACCGATGCCAAGCAAAGCCCAAGACCAAGGTAAAAATTCCCCTGTCGACGCCGCCCCGCCGCCTCGCTCGGCCTAGCAAGGCAAGTATTTTGGTTCAGGCATTTGCTCATATAATCTCACTAAAGAGGTTTCTTTTTTCTTAATTGTTTCCTTCGAATCAACCATCGATATTTCTTGTTTCCTTCAATGTAGAATGCATTCCCCTCATCTGTAGAAATTGATTGTCAGCGATTGATTCGGATAGAATTTTAACCAAAGAGTTTGACGTGCTAATAAAACCATAATGAATTCCCACTGTAAATATTAGTAGGCTCAAATTGATGTATTTGCAATCTGTTTTGTAGTAAAATGGAAGATAAAGAATTGCTCACCAAGAAGGCGCTTAAGAGGAGCCTGCTTGCAGAGCTCGATGGTAATACACCGCTGCAAGAGGGCGATGCCGCAAGGCAGCAAGACTTGGCCGAGAAGGATGATGCAGCCACGCGGCTGGAAAGAACACCGAGCCCATCGTTGCCCTTGGGCAGCGATGGTTCCTCGTCATCGCACAAGAGCCCAAGCCAGCCCATGCCCACGCACTGAACGACGACGTGGGGAAATCGACCGACTCACGATCCCAATGAAGAGGTATTAAGAAGAGTGAGCTTGTTTTATTTGTAGCTTGGCATCGACATAATTGCATTTCCTTATGTCTCACAGATTCCTTGTGTTTATTTCTATGAAGAGGCGGAAAGGCGATCACGCCGACTAAGCGCTGCTCAAGAGGTAATTGAAGATACCTCCGGGTATGTTCCCGTGATTCCTCTCACGCAACAACCACGACCTCGCATAAACGAAAACGGGGAACGGTAGGAACAAGTTACCGGAAGGCACTTGATATATCACGGAGGTCGGTCCTTTAGAGAGCCCCTAGCACCTCGTGAGGCACTATCCAAGTTCAAATAGTCAGCGGTCGTCTTGTCAAGGACAATGTCTCCATCACGATTGATAATCGGACAAAGGTGGCCGACGCGACAAAGGCGCACCTTTGGACCGAGCAGAGAAAATCATAAGGTTCCCCTGAGTATGAGGCCATCGCTAAGAAGAATGCCTTGGACGTGATGGGGAAGAGCTCCGAACTCGGAGGTATGAGTGAACAACTACTTTGTGAAGACGGAGCGACACCATTCCGTAAATATGGAAAAATCATCGTGGGTGAATGGGCGGAGTTTGTCCTACAGAAGACCACAAGCTTAAGCCATAGCATTGAGCGAGGTGTACAAAGGCTCCTCGTGAAGAAGAACAAGTACCCCATCACCGGGCATGTGGGTCCGCCTAAGATTGTTGAGTGGAGGAGAAGAAGAAGTGGAAGCCTGCGGGGATAGAGAACCCATTGACGAGTAGAGCGAAGCGAGGCAAAATTGGGTTCTAGCTCGCCAACCCAAAGAAGAAGAAGGGTTAAAAGCACGGTGGACCCCGCGGTCCTAGAAGTTTTGGCGAAGTCTGAGAAGATCTCACACGAGTAAGCGGAGGGATCTTTCGTGCCAGACAGGAGAATGACGACCTAATGACGTTGGGGAACCAAGGAACACCTGTGTCGCACTCATGGCGCTTAAGTCGAGTGGGCTTCAAGCATGGGTTCCCAGAATATCAAGACCAATATAAGTCGCATCAAAGATATAAGAGGACCATGGCTGATACAATAAGATAGCTGGCCCAACAAGAGTTTTTAAGACTGTGGGAAGAGAAGGAGGCGGAAAGGGCGTTACAAGCGCGGTCGGATGACAACCCAAGCCCGGCCCGCATCCGGAGTAGCGTCGGGTCCGCGCCAGTCCCAACGCCTCGATATCCTGTGGATGATATCACAGAGGCAACCAAGTGCAAGCTCTGTGCACATCTGGAGCAAGGGGGTTTGGTCGTCGAGCTTGCAGAGGGCGTGGCATATCCGAGCACTGTGATACACAACCAACCTATCCCGATTGGTCACGCAAAGGTGCAAGAGGACATCGTGCTTGTTCCGTGCCTTGGCTTATGGAAGCTACCATTCAGCACCCCTGATGACGTAGAGACCATCCAAGATTCAGTTGGGTCAGTTATTGTATGGACCAAGGAAGATATTGCATTGATACAAGAGAGGTTAGAGACGCTAGCAGCAAGTCCAGACATCCTACCTCTTCCAAAATTGCCTACACCACAAACCGCATCTTCTCCGCCGGCGGTGCCTTCACCACAGCATGCATCTTCTCCGCCGGCGGCACCTTCACCACAGCACACATCTTCTCTACAAGCGGAGTCTTCACCACAAGGCGATCTCCGCTGCGGTGTTTTCACCACATCACAAGATCTCCGCTGCTAGCGCCTTTGTGCACCGTGATGCACCACCTCCGCGTTCCCAACCGTCACAACGCTACCATCTTTGGCGATGTTGTTGGTTGCAAAGAAAAACAAAGAAGTAGATTGCAATCAACGGAGTACCACCAAGTCAAAGAGGAGTGCCAACTCCACTTGGGTACAGACCATGCCTTCACCAGAGACTTATGAGCATGGCAAGCCATTTCTCCCCGTAGAGCAGATCAACGAAGGACCATGGGAGTTGAAGAGACTCCATGACTGGTACTTGAGGGCATCTCATCTTGGGGTGAAGGGCATTCAAGCCGCCGTCCCTCCAGATGTCTACAAACACGAGGATACTTGCTACGTCTAGATCGATTTTGGTGACTTGCAACAAATGTTCCGTTTTAGAAAACTCGACATCAACTTGATCAGCGTGTGGTGCCTGTAAGTTGGCCATTGATCTACCCCTACATTGTTATATCGGCTCTTGCAGTAGCAAGTGCCGATATAACAAATTATGACAGCATATCATTATATTGCATTCTGATAGCATAATAAAGAAAACCCCAAATGTATAGCAGTTGAGTTCCTCTTTATAGTAATGGCTTGTTAGATCATTCAAAATTAACAGAATCCATATAATTTTCACTAAATCGTAAGTTGGCTGATTTTAGTGGTTTTTTCCTTTTAAATAAAGTTAACTTCTGCCAAATCTGTTGAACAAGATGCATTTTGCCAAAATCTGATATTTGCCAATACGTCATGTTTCCCAGCATTCAGCATATAAATTGGCGCATTGACCATTGTCTTCTGTGTAGAATGCAATATAATGATGCTAAAAAGATGGAAAAACATGTCAGGTTCCTTGACCCCGCACGGATTAGCCAGCCGAGCTTAAGAGCTGTACTCAATGAAAAGGAGTTGAAGGATAAGGGGATAACGGAAACAGAGATAGAAAAAAAGCGACAGTCCCTGACCCGAGAATGCCAAGTAGATGTGGGGCTATACATATCAAAAGCAATGCTCCAGATGCAAAACAAGGACGTCATAATGGCTCCCTACAATTTTAAGTAATCTTCTCATTCGTCAATCGTTGCTAAAAGTTTAGTTTACACCATAATCACTCGTGAAACTTACATAAGTTTTCGTTGCAGTAATCACTTCATTTGTTTCATGCTGTACCCGAAACAAAGCAGATATATGGTCCTTGACTCATCCAGAATCCCACCGGAATCTTACGATGAATTCACCTGTGTCTTAAATGCGTAAGAAATATATATACACAAACATACATAACATAACGTAATTTGTTTTATGATATGATAGTTACTTGTTGTTGTTAACATTCGAATAGGGCTTTCAAGAATTACACGACCAAAAAAGGGGGGCACCATGATCCTGCAAAGGGGTCAAATAAGATGCTTTGCTATGTCCACCCATGGGTAAGAAGACACTTGTAATGCTTCAACATAATTGCACTAGTAAGGAAGGGTATTACCAACTGCATTAATTCCATACATTATTATTTGATTTGAAGTGCCACAAGCAACCTCCGTGTAGTGTTCTTTGTGGATACTACGCTCATGAAGTTCCTCGTAATCAACTGGAGGTATGTAGCAACCCCTAGGACGTAAGCCTATACAAATTGGTGATTCAAGATTATTTATTGTCCGATTCTCGATTTCACTATTGTTTAACCTCTTTATTGCCTACTTTATTATCGCAGTGAAGATTGCAAAGACCACTTTGGCACTCATCGATGATGACCTTTGCAATGTGCAAAATGACATATGCCGCTCATTCGTCGTGAAGTCATCCATGAGAGAGGTAGTTTCTTTTACTCGGGAGGTGAAGTGGTGAAGCATTCTAGACTTTGTAATTGGGAGACGAGGATAGACGGGCTGTGAACACTGATGTATATATATATTTTTTGAAAGACAGCAGGGCTGTAATTTATATTAGATAGAGAATATCAGAGGAGTACATGGCGCAGGATACTGCACCTAGAGAGTTTTACAAGGAGAATATCAGAGGAGTATATATAACCTTGTGTATATAACCTTGTATATATATACATAATGCAATTATAATTTATATGTGCTTGGTATATATAACCTTGTCATTGTTGTGTATGGATTTGTACTGAACAGTGATGTGATTGATAGAATGTATGCATTTATTAATATTATAATATAATTAACATAACATTATTAAAAAAAGATTCTCTGAATCTATACAGGCGGACGGCTTAAGCCCGCGCCTGTAAAAATGCTTATTTATTCAAGCGGGTGCTTAAGCCACCCGACTGCACAAAATGCATTGGTACAGGCGGGCTACTTAAGAAACCGCCTGTACAAATAAGCATTTGTGCAGGCGGGTTCTTAAACCGTCCATTGCATAAATGATATTTGTATGTGGGTGGCTTAAGAACCCAAGATGCACAAATGCTTATTTGTACAAAGCGGTTTTTAAGCAGCCCTATTGTATAAATGCATTTTACAAAGCAGTATTTTAGAAACGCTGTGCAAATATACCGATTTACACAGACTTCGCCATAAAGTGGTGCAAAACGCTGTGAAGATGGGTTACCAACCGCCTGTACAAATGATTTTTGTAGCAGTGTATATAGGAGTGCGCATAAACACATTCTTAAATTCGAGCACAAATTAACTAGATAAACTTTGCTCTAAATCATAAATCATACTAGATCTAAATACTCTTCTTTTTATACCAAGCTAACTAGATCTAAACAAAGTACCTTCAATTTTGTCTTTGTCAAGTTAGCTACATCTTAAATATTATGTAATTATAACCAATTACTACCTTACTTTACAAAGAACAAATGGATCTACAAGCTAGTATTTTCAATTATGTATTGATGAAGCTAGCAACATCTTGAATATAATGCAATTATAACCAATTGCTACCTTAGATCACAAAGAACAATTGGATCTACACCAAACTAAATCTAAACGATTTTCGATTCTTTCTTTACCAAGCTAGATCTCGAATATTATGTAATTAGAATCAATTACTAATATTAGATCACCAAGAATAAATGGATCTATGGCCACCCTTCCAAATCAACAGTCTCTTTTCACCAGATCATTTCATAGTCATAGCCACCTCATTGAGAGACCCTGAAACCCTAAAAACACAAAGTTAGCCATGCTCTGTATTATAAATTGCCTGGAGCTATCACAGACCATTTTATTTTATTTCGATAAAGGAAGCTTTTCTTAATCTTAGTAAATTACATCAAGGTGATACAATTATACTAAGAAGACTCAAACCTCTACACGCCTAGGTGTACACACCAAACACACATACACAAGAAAAGACAAAGGAACCGTCATGCAAACTACATCACGCAATATTGTCTTCAAGGCTATCCACCATCATAGCAACACTTGGACCGCGATAAAAGCTCTCCAATGACAACGCCCAAGAAGGATGGATACGCGACACGCACCGCCATTGCCATGATCCAACCAAGGAAGGCCGACCAAAGGTTTTCACCTCGAGAGTAAATCCTTAGACTACAAAACAATGCTTTCAACAAGGCCATTGCCAGCACAACCAACTAAGGTCGACCTAGGATTTCTCCACGAAAGTCGGCACCGGAGATCCCGATGTTGCAACCACCCTCATTCCGAGCTAGTGCCGCCATACCACTTAATCTTAGCCAATAGCAACGGCCACCTTCTCAAGACCGCACAAACAATTTTAGATGTTCGACTTCACGATGACAGATTCGCGAGCTAGCCAATAGGCACACAATCATCAAGTCCATAAAGTGCATCTAAAAAATGAGTTGTGTCGCCTAAGAAAGCGAATCCGCCAATCGATGCTAAGATGACATAGGTCAAAAGAAATGTATGAACAACGCTAGTAAGAGATGAAGACGCTGAAGCGAAGAGTAGTCACCTAGATCGCCCATCACCCACAAGTTGCCGAAGCCAGCCACCAGCACCAGTGTTGGCAACAACAAGTGAGGGGATCCAACCTAAACCACCATAAGGCACGGAGGGGCCAGTAGTTGCCACCGCCCGCCGGGCCACCCAGCCGTCGCCACTGTGAAGGACCAATCGCCAACCCTCAAGCCGATGCATAGGTGGGGCATCACGCACCGGGAGCGGCGATCATCATCCGCCCGCAAGGCTCCTACCAAGACGGCTAAATCCGGGCCGAGAGCACGGATCCGGTGAGGGCACTAAACATCCGCCACCAGCCATCGAGCTCCACCACGGAGTGGAGAGCGCAACCACAAAGGGACCGAGGGTGGGGAAGGAGCGCCCACCGAGCGCCCAGCTGTCTTGGCCACCACCGCGGAGAGGAGATGTAATCGCCGAGGGCGCCCGATCCGCCCCGCCAACCCCAGAAGACCGGATCCCGAGCCTTGACTCCAATCGGCGGACGCAGCCTCCCCCGTGACGCGGCCCCCTCTCCTTGGCCACCCTCGTCGCATGGAGGGGTCGCCATGGCACCCTCCAGTCGTCCCCGCGCGGATACAAAAACCGTTAGTGATGGCCATAGATGTCTAAAACCATTAGTCATGACATCTATGAACATCACTAACGGTTTTTTATGTATTAATTGACATCACTTACAATTTTATGCAAAATTCGTCAGTGGTGTCTATGGATGTCATTACTGACTGTTTTATAAGAAACCATCAGTAATGTCAATTAGTATCATGAAAAAACATCAGTAATGTCCATAGATATCATCATTGTTATCACTGATGGTTTTATACAAAATCATTAGTGATGTCCCCACCAATGATATCAATTATCACAAATATTTTCAAAAACCGTCTATAATAAAACATAAAATATAAGTCTTTTTTAGTAGTGCTCTCAGCTCCGATCTCCTACGAGGTGGTGGTGAGGTCCAGTGAACTCTAAAGAGGCTACTGTGAGGTCCAAAAATGTCCAGATGAGTTCCTGGCGAGCTCTGACGAAGGAACGGAAAGAAGAGGTGAGGAAGATGCTGTAATCACTGACATGTGGGCCTAGTTTATGAGGTTCAGATAGCCGATCCTCATTTACAAAAAATTCTCTCAAATGTAGCAGGAAATAATATTATAATGGCATCAGTGTTTTATACTCCCTCCATCCCATAATACAGGGCGCCTAGTTTTTTTACCAATACCTAGGTATGAGATGACAGACTAATTGTTTCCTACAATAATTATGCACGCTAATTATCATGACATCGGTTCGTTGAACCGCTCGCCGTGATTTTCGCCTACATGCGTCTCCTAATTACTCCGTGCTCTTAATTACTCAGGCTTGCGCAATCAGGCTCACGAGCCCACGCTTTTGCTCACGTGCGCCTAATCTCTGGCCGCTGTACGCTGCTTGCATGCTTTTGCTCTCGTCCACGGCCGCCGCGACGTGACCACCACCATCCATCCGTAGCCTTTTCGTGGAGAAGGAAAAGAGAGGATTTGGGGAATAAATTATTGGAGTAAATCATGGAGATATAATTATTGTGAAAATTTGATGTTTTTTCTATTAGTGGAGAAGGGTTGTGGGCTAGCCTGCTGGTGGTTGTGGGCTGCCTCGCCAGCCCATAAGGGCTTTCAGGAATAATCTGGAAGTTTGTCTTCTTCACTCGGTGAGATGAAATGGCTGTGGCGGCTGCTCATTTCTTTGACTGGGGACTCCTGCGATTTTGGGGGCACATCTCATGCGAAAGCAAAGGTGAGGCGATCCAGTTCTACTCTCCACCAAGATGAGCTTGGTCAATCCCGGAGGGAGGCGCTGCGGCGGCGGTTGTGCTCATCGACCAAAAGATTCCGGTCTTAGCAATGTGGAGGTTCATCTCCATTAATAGGGCCTCTTGGTTCTTCATCAATCACAGAAAGAATCAATCTTCACACTCATTTCTCTACTCCATCTAGTGTCTTGATTGGAGCCAGAGTCCATCGAGTGTGGTTCGCTTTGTCTTCAGATAGCTTCCGACTAGGGTTTTGTTGCTCACTCATTCGGTTCATCCGATCTGTGAAGCATAGATCGATCTTTGTTGTTTGATCATCTGAACCTGAATTCTTACTCACTGGTGGATTTTGGTGTGAGGCCTAATCTTGTGCAGCAGTTGCTTGAGGCTCGAGTCCGTTCTTGGTGTGTCCCGAGTTCGGTAAGGGCCTTGTATCTCCGTAATTAGGGCCTTCTCTACCGCGGCACAAGTGGCGGCAATTGGATTTCTAGGACAGCGACAATCGTCGTGTTCGCTCACCAATGAATGTAGCCGATCGCTGCTTCATTGTAAGTGTGGTTCAGACCTTTCTTTTCTTTCTGTTGGTTGTGGGTAATTGGTATTGCTCTGTGATGATTTGGGTATAGTGATGAAAGAACAATTAATCTTGTGATTTAGGCCTTGAATTGTAGAATTATATGCTGAGAAGTATTGATTCATTCAATATCTAGATTATATTTGGCTGTTTGCAAGAGCCTGACTGTTATTATCTATACTGTCAGTATTCTTATTCTTGCTAGTTTCTGATTTGTGCCTACTGATAGCATATTGATTCAGTTTTGTGCGCAGTCTGTCTCAGTAGTTGTGATATTCTGATGTATAGCTAAATTCACATTGATATTTGTTTTTGTATCATTGCTATTGTGCTACTGGACTGCTTACTGCCTGCTTAAACTGATTGATATATATGATGTCTGATTCCTCTGGAACTGTCTATTAGATTCGGTTGGCATTTGTTTAAAACTGCTGATCTGAATATACTCTGTTTTGAAGATAATCTAGTAACATTGAGATAAAACAGTCAATCCTTATTGTGCATATTAAGGTGGTAAGAACTCAAGGCCTAATTCACTGAATTAATTTGTTAGCCGATGCGTGATTGTGGTGAAGATCCTTATCTTCATCCAAACCCTAAAATCTTAGAGCAATCATATATTATTGTCTCCATATTGCCATGCTAGACATGATTAGCTATACGAATGACATAAAATTGCTTTTATGCAATCTGTTGCTATTTATGTTATTTCGAATGATAATGGTTGGTGTGTTCTTACTCATAATATTATATGGAATAATCAATAAAAACTTGCTCAACTTATCTCATATTTTCCTACAATCCAGAAATCCGATTGGATCAATGGCTTCTGTGTCCTCAGACGCAATTAAGCCTGAAATATTTGATGGGGCCGGCTTTAAACGCTGGTAGGCAAGGGCGAAACTCTGGCTGATTGAGCTTGGACTATTCTGGGCCATTAGCGAGGAGATGCCACCCCTTCCAGGGGATGATGTGACCGACAAGGCCGAAATTGATCGCATGATAGCGAAAGGGCCAGTTTGGAGAAGGCTAACACCTCGGCGTTAGCTCGCAACTTAGCCATCCTGTCAAATAGGCTTTTTGACGTATATGTGAACTTCCCGGAGGCATGCAAGATTTGGGTAGAACTTAATGAGAAATACGCTGAGAGCGACAATGGAAATGAGTCCTTCATTACGGCTAAATACCTAAATTACCAAATGGTTGAAGGCAGATCCATCATGGAGCAAATCCATGAATTGCAGCTCCTCGTACGCGACTTAGGTCAGTACGAGTGTGTTCTACCAAAGGGATTTCGGGTGAATGCGATCCTAGCTAAGTTGCCTTCTTCCTAGCGTGACTTTGTCACCGCCCGTCGACATCTGAAGAAGCAGCTAACAGTTGGTGAACTGGTTGCCGCCATTAATGTCGAGGAGAAGTCAAAAAATAGCTATGGAGAGATGAAGGCTCCCGCTCAGGCTAATCTTGTTGAGCACAAGACCCAAAGCAAAAATATGAAGAAAATCAAGAAGCCATCTCCTATGAACAATATCAAGACTAAAGACATGAAAAAGAAGAAGACGGAGATTGTCTGCTTCGTTTGCGGCGTACCTGGCCATAAAGCCAATCGGTGCCACATCCGAAGAGGAAAGGGGCCAATGCCTGATCAACAAAAGGCGGCTAAGGCTCAAGTGCATATGGCTGTTGCAGAGACCAGAAATCCCGGTGCAGGCACCTGCACTAGTGGGTATGTACCTTTGGCCTTTATGGCAGATTCATCTTCTGATTGGTGGATCGATACAGGTGCTACTAGACATATATGCACTGATCGGACTTGTTTCTCCTCTTTTCAGGGTGCAGCAAGTGGAACCATTCTAATGGGGAACGGTGCAGCGGTTGCAGTGCGTGGGATAGGACAAGTAAGTCTGGAGCTGACTTCAGGCAAGTCGCTTGTCCTTAAGGACGTATTGTATATACCTGCTATGACTCGCAATCTGTTGAGCGGGTCAATGATGTGTCGGCAAGGAATAAAGTTAGTCTTTGAGTCCAATAAGGTCGTGTTGACCAAATTTGGTTTGTTCTTAGGAAAAGGCTATGATTGCGGAGGCATGTTCCGCATCTCCACTCTGGATAATAATATAAATGTCTTTCAGTCTTCATATTGTGATAATAATAATGACTTATGGCATTCTCGTCTTTGTCATGTTAATCATGAAGCCATTGAGCGGTTGAGCAAGATGGAGATTATTCCTAAATATAAGTATGAGAAAAATCACAAGTGTGAGGTTTGTGTTCAAGCTAAACAGCCTCGGAAACCGTTTCACACGGTTGAGGACAGAACCACCTCACCACTTGAATTAATCCATTCTGATATTTGTGAAATGAATGGTATAATAACTAAAGATGGTAAAAGATATTTCTTTACTCTCATAGATGATGCAACTAGATTTTGTTACATCTATTTACTCAAAACCAAAGATGAAGCACTAGAATACTTTAAAATCTATAAGGTTGAAGTTGAAAATCAACTAGAAAAGACATGTAACATCCCAATTTTTGACTTCTCAATTAATTAATATTATGTTATTGCTATTTATGATTGTTGTGAATTTTTCTGGAGTTATTGGATTTTTTGAGATCTATTTGAATTATTTTTGAATTAATATATATGGCTTTTGTTAAGAAATAATTAAAAGGGGAAATTTAAAATAAAGTCTGCCCAAAAATATTTTATTTGAGTATAGAAGGTCTCGAAGTATTTTTAGAAAATATCTTTTTCTCTCCGGGATTAAATCGGAATAGGAATCGGATTGATTGAACAGGATTAGGAAATTGTTTGACTGACGATGCGGATTAAGTTAAGTACACTACACGCGTCTCCGCCAAAGACCAGACGTGCGAAGGATTCCTCCGTTGTCTTCAGGCGTGTGGCGAGTTATTTCTCCGAACAAAGACGAGCTGGACGCTAGCACAGGCGCACGGAAGAACTTCCGTTTCTTCGGCACGTGGCAGACTCAAATTTTCCAAGCGCGGCGCCAAAGCCATTAAGGACGGACTCCTTTCTGCGCGGGAAAGGGGCGGCTTGGCCGATTCAAGCTTGCGTAGCTAATTCCAATTCGGCGCCAAGACACGAAGTTCCGTCACGGACACGCGAGTCCGCCCGAAAGGGAAGTGCGGAGCGCTATTATTTAGCAGCGCGAGGCATCGCCAAAAACCGAGCGACCGGGGAAAAAAACGGAGCGGGAGCGATTGAGCGTCGGGAAAATCGGGAGCGCCGTCGTCCGAGGAATCGCGTGAGGGACAGCAGCGCCAGGAGATTTCCGAAGCACGTACTGTCGAGTTGTCGTCGAGGTTGTCGTCTTCGTCTCCGGTGAATTCAAGTCGCCGTCGCCTCATCGCCGATCGGGAACTTCACCAGCCGTCGGATCGTAATCAAGCGCACGGAATTCGTCCACGTCGCTTCGGAATCGGTAAGCGTCTCATATTAAATATCAACCGTTGGACTTAGATCGGATGGTTAATATTGAGTCACGTAGTAGATTTAATCGTAACCGTTAGATTGAGTTTCATCGGTCTAGATTTCGCCACGTTTTGTCCGTACAAGCTGGGGCGAGAAAACTCGTATTTTCCTTTACAGAAATAATTCGGGAAAATAAGAAATTCTAATTTCAGAATTAACTAAACTTCCGAATGTTATAACTTTTGCATATGAACTCCGATTTGGGTGATTCAAATCCCGAAATATTTGTAGAATTGAGATCTTTCCAATGGTAGATTTTATTTGAATTTTTGAGTTCATTTACTATTTGGTTTTGGTGTTTATTTGCTATTCCTTCTCGATTCACGTAGACGTTGAGTTGAGCGAGGTTTCGAAGGAGGAATTAACAACTCAAGAGCAATCTTCGGAGCAATATCAGGAGCTTAAGAAAGGCAAGTTGTGCTTTGATCATGTTGCACCCATAAATTAGATTGCATGCTATTTTGATTTACCTTATCACTTGTTATTTCATGAGTACAAATGATTTCAACCTAAATTGGGATTTAGGTATTATACCCTTTTGAATTACACCCTACCTTGATATTTGTATGCCATGATCCACTTTTCGCCTTAGATTGGTTAACTATAGTTGGTTAATACTGAAATCAACATGGATGGTTAGACCGGAATAGAATGCTTAGCCATGCCACGTCATCACATGTACTTGAATCTTTGATAAATAATCTTAACTAATGGAATATGGAACAATGTTATGAATTTGTGTGTCATGTGTGGTCACACGATGAGATTGAGTTGTGGTGGCAATGGATGTCACGCAACGATATTGAATTGTTGATGGCACGTGGTGCTTGGTAATCAACTAGGGTGGTTATGATTTTGGGTCGGAGCAAGTGGCAAGGGAAGTATGCCAGGGTGGGCCCGATGGGCAGAGGGTATGTGTATGTCTTGCTTTGATCAAACCATAAGGACACCTTGCGAGTCTTTGACCTGAGTCAATCGTGCAACCACATGTCTGTTATGGGGCGGTCTAGCTGACTAATTTGCAATGTCTTAGCTTTGGTACTACCAGTGGTGGGGTGGTTCATCCTTTTAATGAACCCAGATGGCGCAAGAGAGGGGCCCTCATAGGTTATCGACCCTCCGGTGTTGAAACCTTAGCGGTGGTACCGAAGTTAAGATGTAACATTGTAAAGGCTTTGTCATGATTCTCTGCCGTCACACCAAAGGAAGTGTGCTAATGGCCAAGCGCAAAAGAGATTATCATGTCATGTGGGTAAAGTGCATAACCTCTGCAGAGTGTACAATCTATTCGGATAGCCGTGCTCACGGTATTGAGCAAAGCTCGGGGATTACAGTCAAGGGTTTAGACTTTTTGAAAATTTGGGATGGATGGCAGGTTGCCATGGGAGGTTGAATTTTGATTTAGGACGAAAAACTTGGTTTACTTGAGAAATGCTAAATCTATCTATTACTGCTATTTGTTTTATCACTGTCTTTTCAATCTATTTATTGTATTTGTTCATAAATGCCGCCATCGCAAAATAGCCTTGTTAGCCATTCCTTTGGAATAAGCCCTACATATAGATGTATTAGGATTGCATTCTCAGGCACAACTTGTTGAGTATCGTGTGTACTCACCCTTGCCTACAACATCATCGAGTCAAGAAGGAGTACCATGAAGGGACGAATGTTTAGGGTGCGAGCCTTGTCAGTTGCCTGTGGTATACTGAGGGGTTTATCTACGTCTTCATTCCGCTGCAGTTTAATTTGTTGTTCAGCCTCGTGAGGCACCATTATGTAAGTTGACCATAAGGCCGTTCAACTAGTAATATTTAATATATAACACCTGCTATCTTATTTCCGCTGTGTATGATTGTGATATTCACTGATGTTGAGCCTGTGTGCACTAGCGTGATCCTAGACTAGTGCAGTATACACAGAGGGTCCGGATTTGCATATTCGGGTCCCGACAAGACAATAAAGAGATTAAGGTCAGACCGGGGAGGAGAATATATTCCTAAGGAATTCTCTCAATACTGTGAAGAAAGTGGTATAATACATGAGTTTACACCACCATACTCACCTCAATCAAATGGAGTGGCTGAAAGAAAGAACCGAACTATTTGTGACTTAGTGATGCTTTGTTACAAAGTTCAGGTATGGCTAACTCATGGTGGGGTGAGGCTGCTCTCATAGCTAATTATGTCCTAAATAGGGTTGCACCTCGCAATCGTGAGGTTACACCTTATGAAGGATGGAAGGGGAGAAAACCTAACTTGTCATTTCTTCGGACTTAGGGCTGTTTGGCCAAGGTGCATGTACCTCTACCGAAGAAAAGAAAGCTCGGTCCAAAGACTGTGGATTGTGTCTTTATTGGGTATGCTCATCAGAGCACAGCTTATAGATTTCCAGTGGTCAAGTCCGAGGTTTCAGACATTGCAGTAAATACTGTAATGGAGTCCCGTGACGCGACATTCTTTGAGAATATCTTCCCTATGAGAGCGAAAGAAGATAGCACGCCTAATGGTTCTCATGAACACTCTATTCCTTCTAGCGTGGATGACACAGCTCCAAAATTAGAGTTGAGAAGGAGTAAGAGGCAAAGGACTGAAAAGTCCTTCGGCGATGACTATGTCACCTATGTCGTGGATGATGAACCGCGAAGCCTTCCAGAGGCATATGCATCACCGATGCGAGTATCGAAGGAGGTACCCAAAGTGAGATGAACTCTATCATCTCAAATGGGACTAGGGAGATAGCAGATCTTCCAACAGGTTGCAAGCCAATGGGCTGCAAATGGATCTTTAAAAGGAAGCGTAGGCCCGATGGTACTATTGAAAAGTACAAGGCCCGTTTGGTGGCTAAGGGCTTTACGCAAAAGGAGGGCGAAGACTATTTTGACACTTACTCTCCTGTGGCCAGATTACCCACAATCCGAGTGCTTTTGGCATTGGCAGCTTCTTATAAACTCCTAGTACATCAAATGGATGTAAAGACCGCTTTCTTAAATGGAGAGCTGGACGAGGAGATCTATATGCAAAGAAATGATGGATTTGTGGTAAAAGGACAGAAAGCGAGTGTGTCGATTAATTAAATCCTTATATGGTCTAAAACAAGCTCCCAAGCAGTGGCATGAGAAATTTGATAGTACAATGATTTCTGTTGGCTTTTGTGTAAACGAAGCCAACAAGTGTGTGTATTATCAATTCAAAGGGAGTGAAGGTGTCATTCTATGTTTATACGTAGATGACATATTATTGTTTGGGACCAATATGGATGTAATTAATCAAACAAAGTCGTTCCTCTCCCAGAACTTTGATATGAAAGATCTGGGTGAAGCTGATGTAATCTTAAACATTAAGCTTATAAAGGGTGAGAATGGGATTACACTGTCTCAATCCCATTATGTGGACAAAGTGCTTAATCGCTTTGGCTTTGTAAATTGCAAGCGTTTGCCACACCCTATGATCCAAACACTAAGTGAAAAAGAATTTGGGTCAAGGTAAAGACTTAACTAAGATATTCACAGATTATTGGTTCCTCGATGTACTTAGCTAGTGCGACTAGGCCGTACATCTCATATCTTTGTATGCAAAGTTGAGTCGTTATACGCCCAACCCGGAGATGATCATTGATAGCACTAGAGAGAGTCATTAAATATTTAAAGGGAACAATGAATCTGGGATACATTAATCGGGTCATCTGCGGTCCCGAAGGATTCAGTGATTCTAACTGGATCAGTGACTCGGATGACATGAAGGCTACGAGTGGATATGTTTTCACTCTAGCAGGTGGGGCTGTATCGTGGAGGTCTTCCAAACAGACCATTCTTACACGATCCACCATGGAGGCTGAGTTGGTAGCTCTTGACTCAGCAGCTGTAGAGGCAGCATGGATAAGAGAGCTCCTTTCTGACCTACCAGTGCTGGAAAAACCAATTCCAGCTATACTTACATACTGCGATAACCAAACCGTTTTGGTGAAGGTGAAGAGTAGTAAGGATAATATGAAGTCGTCAAGACATATAAAAAGGCGATTAAAATTGCTAAGGCATGCTAGAGAGATGGGTGTAATTGCTGTAGAATACATCCAGTCTGAAAGGAACTTGGCCGATCCTTTCACTAAAGGAATGGCGCGGAAGGTCATTCTAGCAGCATCTAAGGGAGTGGGGCTCATACCCATTTGAGAGGATCACATCGGTAGTAACCTATCCTAGAAGAGCGGAGATCCCGTGAACTAGGCTCTAGGAAAACAAACTGTGTGGTCTAAAGAGCACAACTAAGGGTTCCATTAGGTGCAGTGCTCGACTGTATGGCAGGTTGACCTATAAGCTCTTAATGAGTTCAATGCCGTGTGGCAATAGGAGTTGTCCTACAGGACTCCTTGGAGAACTCACCTATATGAGTATAATCGTGAGGTCGTGATTAATGGAAGTTTGGGTATACTTCTAGAAGATATCTCATGAATAAAGATATTAGGACATGACCAGAAAGTCCTAACACGAGAGCTAAAGCAAAAGCTGCCTAGTACAGATTGGTACGAGTGTGAAGTCTCTCAATCAAGGCGATGGATCAAGGCTTCAGTCCTCCATTGTCTGTGCAGAAATGGAATACTTGTATCTAGACTATGAGTTCAAACCCGAAAAGTACTCATTGTTAAAACACTTGTATCTCAAACAAGGCTACTTGTTCAAAACATCAACTTTGGTGGGGACTATTGTGAAAATTTGATGTTTTTCCTGTTAGTGGAGAAGGGTTGTGGGCTGGCCTGCTGGTGGTTGTGGGCTTCCTCGCTAGCCCATTAGGGCTTCTAGGAATAATCTGGAAGTTTGGCTTCTTCACTCGGTGAGATGAAATGGCTGTGGCGGCTGCTCATTTCTTTGACTAGGGACTCCTGCGATTTTGGGGGCACGCCTCATGCGAAAGCAAAGGTGAGGCGATCCGAGTTCTCGCTCTCCACCAAGATGAGCTTGGTCAATCCCGGAGGGAGGGGTCTGGCAAGCGGCAGCTTGTGCATCGACCAAAAGATTCCAAAGCGCAATGTGGAGGTTCATCTCCATTAATAGGGCTCTTGATTCTTCATCAATCACAGAAAGAATCAATCTTCACACTCATTTTCTACTCCATCTAGTGTCTTCGATTGGGCGGTAGTCCATCGAGTGTGGTTCTGCTTTGTCTTCAGATAGCTTCGCACTAGGGTTTTGTTGCTCACTCATTCGGTTCATCCGGTCTGTGAAGCATAGATCAGTGCTTGTTGTTTGATCATCTGAACCTGAATTCTAACTCACTGGTGGATTTTGGTGTGAGGCCTAATCTTGTGCAGCAGTTGCTTGAGGCTCGAGTCCGTTCTTGGTGTGTCCCGAGTTCGGTAAGGGCCTTGTATCTCCGTAATCCGGGCCTTCTCTACCGCGGCACAAGCGGCGGCAATTGGATTTCTGGGACAGCGACAATCGTCGTGCCTGGCCTCTCCGCTGAACAGCAGTCAGTGCTGTTCTGTTGTAAGTGTGGTTCGGACCATTCTTTTCTTTCTGTTGGCTGTGGGTAATTGGTATTGCTCTGTGATGATTTGGGTATAGTGATGAAAGAACACTTAATCTTGTGATTTAGGCCTTGAATTGTAGAATTATATGCTGAGAAGTATTGATTCATTCAATATCTAGATTATATTTGGTTGTTTGCAAGAGCCTGACTGTTATTATCTATACTGTCAGTATTCTTATTCTTGCTAGTCTCTGATTTGTGCCTACTGATAGCATATTGATCCAGTTTTATGCGCAGTCTGTCTCAGTAGTTGTGATATTCTGATGTATAGCTAAATTCACATTGATATTTGTTTTTGTATCATTGCTATTGTGCTCTTGGATCTTCATCGCCGCTTAAACCGATTGATATATATGTTGTCGATTCTCCGAACTGCTCTATTAGATTCGGTTGGCATTTGTTTAAAACTGCTGATCTGAATATACTCTGTTTTGAAGATAATCTAGTAACATTGAGATAAAACAGTCAATCCTTATTGTGCATATTAAGGTGGTAAAAATTCAAGGCCTAATTCACTGAATTAATTTGTTAGCCGATGCGTGATTGTGGTGAAGATCCTTATCTTTATCCAAACCCTAAAATCTGAGAGCAATCATATATTATTATCTCCATATTGCCATGCTAGACATGATTAGCTATACGAATGACATAAAATTGCTTTTATGCAATCTGTTGCTATTTATGTTATTTCGAATGATCATGGTTGGTGTGTTCTTACTCATAATATTATATGGAATAATCAATAAAAACTTGCTCAACTTATCTCATCTTTTCCTACAATAATCGCTATGGAAAAATGCTTGCCATATGCGGCCTCTATGGAGAACAAATTGTTGGAGTAGTTTACAGGACATGCACGTCGGCTGCTAATTAATGCGCGACGCTAATTATGGGCCTCATGTACCGCGTGAGCACGTGGTTAAATAGGGAAAATGTGCACTCTATATCAAGAGGCGCTCTATATTATGGAATTGTATGAGAAAACTTATGTGCCCTATATTATGGGATGAAAGGAGTTGCAAATCATCATGTTTTTATAGTATATTCTTGCAAAGCCATAAAAACTAGCATTCTAGAATAAATGCTACAAAATTTGAGTATTTTGTAGCCAACAACAACCAAGTCTTTTGTCCTAAATAAGTTAAGGTATGCTAGTAAAATAAACCCAATCAAAATAAATAAAACTCGTAAATATTTGATCTTAAGTTATAGTTCTGGTACATAGATCACTAATTTCCATGCACTCCTATCCAATGATAAATCTTTGGAAACGTTTTAATCTCTGAAGTCTCTTTTAACTGATTCTTCCTACGTCAGTCTCAAACAACCTCTGTTTTTTTATTATTTCGGAACTACTTAAAATTTCTCTACACACTGATGCTTTATGAGGTCTCAATTATTGATATTCAAACCATCTCAGATAATTTTAGACAAGTTTTTCTTCAATTCCACTACACATCAGTGCTCAGTAGATATCCGTTGGAGATTTCTAAATAATCTATGATGATTTTTGATGAGTTTTTCTTCAATTTTAGCTAAATTGAAATGATGAACTTACATAGCGAAAGTAAACGATCGCGACGCAAACGGCAAATTGGCTGAGTGGACAGAACAATTTCCAAAGAGTGGGTGGGACTATGGGAGGGATCACTTGGGTCCTTGCCGTCCGATTGGTGTTCTTTTCTTCTGCGCGTCTGATGGGCCCACCAAGAAAGTTCAAAGTCATCATATTTTTTATATTCGACACCTATAAACGAATCATTTCTGTAGCCACCCCTTTTTCCTTCCACTGTACCGTGTACTGTGCTGAAATGGGCAACGTGCTGCGACCTGCGAGCCTGCAAAGAAAAGAGGCACAAAACGAAACATCAGGGCAACTGCCAAACTGAAGTACAAAAGTACGGCTTGAAAGGACAGAACATATTCGCTATTCTTTCACAAAAAAATAAAGTATGTCTCCTAAAGAAAATTAGTAGTGTATGCTGTATTTTTGTTTCTCATGCCAACAAATTTAAGTATTAGACGCTGTACAAATATAAGGGATTGTTTGAAACAAGGAGTTTTGAACGAACTATGTAGGATTTTCTTGTGCCAACAAATCTAGTATCACATGCTGTAGAACTACAAGGAACTTTGTAAAAAAATGAGTTTAGGAGGAACTTTGTAGCATTCGTAGCCTATAGGATTTATTTTTCCTATAAAAGGAATAGACGATGGAAATCCTATGGAAATCGTCCTTTTCTCCTGTTGGTGCAAAAAATACAATGAAGGATTAATCGGCCTTAACACACATGAGAACGTCATGTTCAATAGTACGCTCAAAGCTGATCAATCATGATAAATCAACAAAGATCTAAACAGCTAGAAAGCCGATTAAATCTGCGGTAACGATAAGTCTAATTAGCTGATTAAGGTTAATCAGATGGTAAGAGGTAGATTTTTCTGAAAAAAGCGATGCGCGGCAAGATCAAAGAAAATCAAACCTGTTTGGCGTAATTGATGAAGATCAACAATCAGCGATGTGTAACTTTATTGATCAAAATCAAATTACAAGGATGATTCTAAATTACAAAACTACCCCTAGTCGACAGGAAAATAAAAAAGTAAATAAGAGTTGTTTGATTAATTGTGTTTTTTCTTGCATGCCCCCTAGCCATCTTTTATAGCAGTATTAGCCGATTGAATCCACCTCCAACACACCATTCAAAATGAGCCGTATTGGCTTCCACACTGACAGTTCTCTTCTTATTTAGATCAATATGGATCACAATCCATATTTAAACTCCTTTTTCCTTATCCGTTATCAGCCAAGATATCTCTTGATCCTAAGCCTGACAATTTAGTCACACCTTACCAAATTTTGGTGCAAACATATGCCCCTATTTTTGGGAGATAACATGTTATCTTCCAAAAATAATTTTCATTGGCTCATTATAATCGCAACAATCTCATTGGTAACCGCTCCATTTATAACGCCGTCAAATCCTCCTAGTATCCCTCCTTTTACTGTTCATCATATCCTACTATAGCCTTATTTGGCAAACCTCTAGATCCCAGCTCCACTTCAAATCTAGAGCTTATAGGCTAAATTAAATTGAATTAAGTTTATATTTTAATATAAAATGTAAATAAGATGACCCACCTAAACACTTTTAATGTACCTACAACTCCAGCTCCATAAATTTCTGGAGCTAGGAATACCCTACTCTACCAACTCCATAGATTTTGGTGAAGTTGGAGCTATGCCAAACACCCCCTATATATATGACATACATCCTACCATCATTTTCACGTGCACGAGCTCTCGCATCCTTGGCAATCAGCTTCTTCACACTTCCAAGTCTTCTGCTCAGCTTTCCTCGTCAGTTTTCACCTCGTCAGCTAATGGATACTAACCAATTACTTATTCCCAAACCTAACAGCAATGACCAATTTTACTTAGGACTAATAGGAAATCTTTAATCGTCGATTATAATAGAGCAAGAGTTACCTCGCCTTCCTTTGTCGGCCCCCGAGTATAAAATAGAGGGATGGAGTAAGAGTTTTAGGGCTTGGCCAACAGCTCTTAAGAGGTGGAGGGAGTGGTACAATCGGGTTGTGGCACATAAAATGGTTGAATGGGAGAGCATGGGCATAGCTGAGTGTCTCCCTCTATTCCTACTCGATTCAGAGGCTAATAAGCTTTTAGTGGCCACAGCTTGTTATTTTTAGTCGGACACTTTTAAATCTTTTTTGTTCAAAACTGGTCTAGTCGGCCCAACATTTTTAGATGTGGCAAAACTCTATTGTTTAAGGCCTGACAGAGATTAGATATAGGCTTTTAGCATTAAATCCACATACAAGTTGATTCATCAAAGGGTGAGGGCTGGAATAAATATATTAGCAACAATCAAGGGATAGGCCTAGTATCGGCTAAAGAACATGTTGCCTTCTTGAACATGTGAGTGGACCGCTTCCTCTTCTGTGGAGCATCACTCAGGCTGACACAAGTCTACCAAGCCTTGGCTGAACAATTAGTAGAGGGCCGTCAGCTAGCCCTAGGAAAGATGTTTTTAGACACGGTATTTGAAATGAAGCGCATTATTCGTAGTCGATTATTCACTGGAGTAGGGTTGTACTTTGTTGGAAATGTTGGAGGACCCCTGTGGTTCATTTAGACATGGCTGTATTGTATATTCAGTAGACCCTTCCAACTTAATCCAGCCGACTGGACTCCTTATCCCTATGAAGTGATCTCGGAGGAGATGAAATATAGAGAAAGCCAATCATTTGGTGAGAGATTCATCTTATGTTCTAGCAGTGAAGCTAAAATCACTCCGATCGGCTTAAGGAAGTATTAGCCTTTTTTCTTGAACTCCGTAGTGAAGACTTTAGTCAGCATGATTTCCTCAGGTATAAAGACGACAATGATTACATGTGTCCTTCATTCCTCCATCTGTCAGCCGACAGCCACTTTATGCGCGAGGAGTCAGTTGAGTTATATAATATTTTTTTATCTTTGAGCATACTTTCCATCGGCTTGTATATCAGGAATCAGACTTGTTCTCCTTCATATGAATTTTATCATCCATTGGTATATGCAAGGCAATTGGGGTTCGGGCAAGTCCCTCCAAATTTTCAATTGCTCGATCGGCTTCAACCAAGGGAGCAAATCCGCAAGGCATCTGCAGCAAACATTGCTCTCCATATAGCTAATGATCTTTAATTGTAGAATCTGCCGCACTTTTTTCTTCATACTCGAAGGGTATGAAGTTTTACAAGGTGGTGGTCAGCTATGAGCGAAGCCTTATAGCCACCTACATGGAGCATATTAGCTGTAATGGCTGGTTTTTCCCCAAATATTGCTCTGCCATCATCAATAGCTAACACAAGTAGTGATAGCTCGAGTTCTAGCAAAGCTAGCTTATCGGGTTATACTAACTTGAGCTTTGTGAATATCACTGGTGAGGTATCAATTTGAAGTAGAATTCTGTTCCTTTTCTCTTCTCATTGCTAACTTTAAATTCTAATCGGCTTTTGCCTTTTGTTTCTATAGAACAAGGCAACAGGTAAGAGGGCCATCACCGATCCATCGAGTACCAGCTAGTCCTCCAAATGATCACGTTCGATCGCCGTATAGGGGAATACCTCTGGCACCTGGGCATTCAATCCCCATCTCTTTCTAAATCGATAAGCAGCAACTAAGAAAGTGTATATCGTCTTAACTCTCCTTCCTCTATTGCTTCCTGTTTACATACCCTTTTAGTTGATTTATTATCAGAGAAAAATGCTCTTGTGCCAACAAGAAGGTACTAGCTAGCAGAGGAAGCAAGCCGCAAGAACAGTTAGCCGAAAGTTCTCATGAATCGGCTACTGGCCAAGTTAGGCTCTCTCTTGTAGACTTACCATAATTATCCCTTCTTTTTTTAAAAAATACATCGGCTTATTGTAGGGTCGAGGATGCGCCTAGAGGGGGGGTGAATAGGCGTTTTATGAAATTCGATCGCTCACTAAACAATTCGCTCTAATACACCCCTAAGTCAAAACCTAATCAAAGATATATGCGAAGTTTATAAATAGGTTTTGACAATTAAAGCCTAAATCAACTAGGCTCACTAGTGCACTAACTAAATTATGTCTCTAAACTAGAATTGCTAAATTGATCAAACAATTAATACTAAGCAATTCTACAATCAAGCAATTGATTAATATGCAAAAGGTAAATACTTGAATGTAAAGAGACAAGAGACAAACGATGTTTTTCCGTGGTGTTCGGAGACTTGCGGTCTCCCTAGTCCACGTTGAGGCAAGCCCACACTTGGACCGGCCCCGCCGAGCACCGCCTCTTTCCACTAGTCGTGGTTTTTCACGCCAGCGAGGCTTAACCCGAACCTTCACAAACTTCGCCGGGCTTTCACACCTCGAGAGCTCCAAGACGACGCCCACGCTGCCTAGGAGTCGGCAACCTCCAAGAGTAACAAGCCGCCTTCGCTTGAACCTCACCGGCACAACAAATGCGCCCCGGTGATCACCAAGTGCAACACATGCACAAGGACTCCTCAAGTGCAACACATGCACAAGAGGCTCTCAAATCACTTCCTAATTGCAACACATGCAATTAGTCTCACTCTTAAGCTCAAGAGGCAAATGGAGAAGAGAAACACATGCACACAACTCCCACACACAAGAACAACTCGCCCTAACACCCCAAGGCCTCCTTTTATAGCCACCATGCCAAAACTAGCCGTTGGGGGCGATTAGCAAAAACAAGAAACCCAGATTACAGCCCTCATAGGGCTTCAGAGTACCGCCGTAGCCTCAACGGCCGGTTAACGGCTACAATCCCAGATTATCGCTTTCTAATGCGGTAGTATCAAGACTTATGTACTACCGCTCCCATCGAAGCAGTAGTGCCGCCTTGCCACCTTAAAATCACGCCAAGATCGAATAAAGCTACCGCCAACCAAAGGCGGTAGTACCGCATTCTTGATTATCGCCCATACCCGCGCAGTAGTGCTTGGCCTCTGGAGAAAATCCAGATTTAACTCGAAAAACATTCAAAACCGAAACCCATTCTTTGAGCCTCTAGATGATCAACACATGATCAAACACACGTGCAAAACACATTTGCACCAACTTAGCTCATGCTCAAAGAATTTCAACCAAATTGCAAAAACGCATTTCGCAATCAACTCAAAGACTATTTGCAAAACGATAGCAAATCAAACTCGAGTTTATGAGATTAATCCCCTAGCCATGTGAAGGTCAACACGAGACCAGTCAACTTGCCAACACCGTTGCAAGCCCTATTCACATGCTCTCGAATTCGACTCATAAACCTCGCTTTTTTCAAGACAACGAACTTGCAAATAACGCAATAAACACATTTCATGCTTGAGCACTACTCTTTGCAACACATGCAAAAGTCTAGCTCGAAGCAACATCAAATCAAGGTGCATGAACTCTCTAATTGCAACACATGCAATTCTCTAGTCCCATGCAACACCAAATCGACTTCACACCAAAACCAAACATCAACTAAACCAAATTGCACGTATGAGCTCTTTACTCGCAACACATGCAAGCCTCTAGCTCCATACAAACACACAACATAAAATCATGCTTGAGCTCTCTCCTTTTGCAACACATGTAAAACTTAGCTCCAAGCAACCACACTGATTTTAGAAATATGTTTTGTAAAGAACCAAAACATGAAGCTTCAACTAATGCAACACATGCAAAAGTGAACTTCACACAAAAGCCAACGCACTAGCTTATCCTATTTGCAACACATGCAAATCAAAGCATTATGCGAAAACCAAATGCAACCAAGCATAAGTTTAACCCATTCGCAACACATGCCAAATGGTCAACCCTCATGCAAAAACCAAATCAAATAAGATTTGAGCTTGACTGAACGCAGGATGAGATCACCAACACATGATGAAGCTCAAGCAAAAGAGACAACCTCTCTTAATAGCACGGCGATTAAAACCTTAGACTCAAAGACTACAAAGTCCTTAGCCTATCTAATTATACCTTCGCCGCCGCGCACAAGCAATCCCCTTTGGGGTCTTTATGATCTTCGCATATTTGCTCCCTCGGGATCTCTACTCGACTCCTCTTCGGGATCCACTCTTGACGCCCATCAACTCATGATGCCGTCCTTGTCCCGTTCTCAATCATCTCATCCATCTTTGGACCTAACTCAATCACAACTCATAAAATAGTTAGTCCAAGATGCATGGTTGTCTCAATTATCTCTTGCACTCCATTAACACATAATGGATGCCTTTAGATCAATTGAGCACAACCTAAAACAATTTGAATGATTAAATGTGCCTTAAGTACAGTAATGCAACTCATGCTTTATTATACTTAAGAACTATTCATTTGTCCTTAATTAATCAAGGGACACCATCAACACATGATGAAATGTTCTTTAATAATTAACAAGACAAATGAACTCAATTTAAATTATCATTTAAATTGATATGAGTATATATTAACTACACAAGTTTTCATATACTCATGTTGATGAGAAGTAATGATCCATAATTTGTAGATTGTATGGAAATGATCATTACTCTAAATCATCAACTATAGAATACACTCCACATGTATATGTGCATAGACATTATTGACTTGGATATAATATGCACATATTCAATTTGATCATATTGGAGTATATCCTATATTACTATGAGTATACTTTAACTAGGCAATTCAAATATATACTCAAGGATTTAGTTTCTTTGTCTTGATCCTTATATGTGTCAACAACGAATCGATCAATACAAAGAGACTTTCAAGTTAAACTACAAACTCCCCCTAAATATGTGCATCCATGTAATATATGGATTGAGAAACATAATGCACATTTTGTGGTAAATGTAATGGGGACATTCATACTTTAACTTGACTCCAAAGTATGCAACTAATACTAGAATGAATATGCAAACATACCTTGGGTTTTCCATTTTTCAATGCGATGAGACTAAACAAAGATATTCTAAATAAACATGTTAGTCTCGATATAAGATTGTCATTAATAACACTATCGCATTAGGGGATAAACTCAATATTGGATTTGTCATTAACACAAGATTAGATTTGTCATTAACACCAAAACCATAACTAATGAAGGTTGAACTTACACTTATTGACTTTTACAATGCTTTTTACAGCCTACTCCATCTCTTCCTGTCTTCTCAGCTGATGTTTTGGTCAGATCTACCAGCTATATCAAAGTTCCCCCTCCTGCTTTGCAACTGACACCAACTGCCATAGTTATCAAAGCTATGCCGGTTACCGCTGCCACTCCCATCACTGCCAAGCCAAGTTCGAAGCCAGTCAATTCGGTTATCAACGTCCTAGGCTTTGACAATGTTGACCTTGCTTGGAGAATTTCCTAGAGGAGATTCAAAAGATCCTAGCAGTCTCAAAGGACACGTTGGCTGAAGTGAGATTGGCCCCTGGTATAGCGGAGAAGCTAAATCACTTTTTCAATGTAGCCTGCTCTCCGTTGGCCAAGCTTCTTGAGAATTTGCAGCCCTTGTGAGACGCCATGGCAGTAGTGCAAGCCGATTTGTCTTAGGAGGCAATGGTGACCTTACTAGATGTTTGCCATCTCGATGCAAAAAAGGGTGTGGTGGAGGTGGCCAAGACCAGAATTGCCCATCGGACAGCACAACAAGAAGCCAGAAGTTGCTAGATAGTTTGGTAGCCGATGCTAAAGCTAAAAATGAAAAGTTCGATGAAGACTCAAAGGACTTCAAAGCCACCACGGAAATGGTGCTAAAGCTAGAATCTGCTAAGAAGTCTTTGGAGGAGGAGCTGGCCAAGGTGTCCACCACTTTGACCGAGTCTCATGAGCAGATGACCACATCGGCATTGGCCTTGAAATAGCAGAAGCTGGGTCTAGGCCTCATTGTTGCGTCAGTAAAGAAGCAATCGACTAAAATCACTCATGTCCCTAGAACCTAAGAAGAAGATGACAAAACCTTCGAGGATGTGGAGGCGATCATTGCCAAGGCTACTGCAACTCTATCGGCTCTGGGTGCTTGGCTGCACAACTTTGGAATTTAATCATTTTGCTTCGAACTTCCTCTGAAACAATATTTATATCTAGTAATGTTGGTGGCCCTAAACAATTTTTGAATGCCTTTTAAGTACTCTTATAATTGCAATTGTCTATTTAACCAATTATTTATTTATATCTTGATTCCCTTTGCAATGTGTGTAATCGGTTTTATATTTTTAGTTTAGCCAGAATTAACTACAATGAGTTAATTTAGCCTCCCTACTAATAACTGCTCATAGTTGATTAGGAACCGATCCAAACGCTAGGGTGGTATTTCTTTAAGTATTTTATATTGATTGCGTTAGGAAGTACTACACTTTCCAATGTCTCCAAAATGTAGAAATTTCCATCAACAAGTCGATTTATTTTATACGATCCTTCCCATGTAGGAGACCACTTACCAAATCAGTTATCCCTAGAGCTGATAGGTAGTATAGTTTTCCAAACCAAATCAGCTTCACAGAAAGACTTAGGCATTACTTTTTTATTGTAGGCCTTAGCAACTCTTGCCTTGTTTCTCTTAAGCCAATCCAATATATGTAAGCATAATTTCACCAAATCATTCAAATTATCAATTATCAAATCCCTATAGTCTTGAGTCGACAAAACATTTTGCTTAGCTACTCGTATGGAGTCGATATTGATCTCTACGAGTAAAATCATTTCTTGCCCATAGGCTAATTGATAGGGTGAAAACTTTGTCACTCCATGATAAGCAAGCCGATAAGCCCACAACGACTCTAATAGCATTGAGTGCCAATTCCTTGTTTTTTCATCAATTTTTCTCTTGATCAACTTGATTAAGGTTTTATTAGACGACTCGACTTGACCATTAGTTTGAGCATAATAAGTCAATGAATTAAATAGGTTGATACCCAAACTTTTGGCAAAATTCTGAAAGTTATCGGACGTAACCACAATTCCTTGATTAGTCATAATAGTTTGTAGAATTCCAAATCGATGGATAATATGCTCTGTAATAAATTCAATGGCTTCAACACTTGTAACTTTCTTGAGTGGGATCACTTCAACCCACTTGGAGAAATAATCGGTTACGGTCAAAATAAAACTGTGGTCTTTACTTGATGTTGGAATTATTTGACCAATTACATCTATCCCCCATCCTCTAAATGGCCAAGGCTTGATGATTGGATGTAAAGCCGATGTTGGAGCAATCTTCCAGCATTACCGGTGAAAAATACCCTGTTCAATTATCAAATCCCTATAGTCTTGAGTCGACAAAACATTTTGCTTGGCTACTCGTATGGAGTCGATATTGATCTCTACAGGTAAAATCGTTTCTTACCCACAGGCTAATTGATAAGGTGAAAACTTTGTCACTTCATGATAAGCAAGCCGATAAGCCCACGACGACTCTAATAGCATTGAGTGCCAATTCCTTGTTTCTTCATCAATTTTCCTCTTGATCAACTTGATTAAGGTTTTGTTAGACGACTCGACTTGACTATTAGTTTGAGCATAATAAGGCAATGAATTAAATAGCTTGATACCCAAACTTTTGGCAAAATTCTGAAAGTTATCGGACGTAACCATAGTTCCTTGATCGGTCGTAATAGTTTGTAGAATCCCAAATCGATGGATAATATGCTCTGTAACAAATTCGATGGCTTCAACGCTTGTAACTTTCTTGAGTGGGATCACTTCAACCCACTTGGAGAAATAATCGGTTACGACCAAAATAAACCTGTGGTCTTTACTTGATGTTGGAAATATCTGACCAATTACATCTATCCCCCATCCTCTAAATGGCCAAGGCTTGATGATTGGATGTAAAGCCGATGTTGGAGCAATCTTCCAGCATTATCGGTGAAAAATACCCCGTTCACCTCAACAGCCATTTCATCTTGTAAGCCAATTCAAGGAATCCACAAATGCCTTTATGTACTTCTCCTATAGATATTTTAGCTTCTTTAGCTTCAAGGCACCTTAACAACAAACCCTCTAAAGTCCAATAATATAACACATTATTAAGGACAACATACTTCAAAACTTGTCACCTAATTTTCTAGTCAGTCGGCTTTGAAGGATCAATCAAGTATTCCATTATTTTTGTCCTCCAGTCATCGGTGGTAACACACATCACTGTTTTCTCAATCGGATCACAGTCCTCAAATCGGGTGAAATCTTTATAGCCCGATGCTTGTTGAGCTAGTAAGTTGGCCTTACCATTTATTTCTCGAGCAATATAGCTAATAGAGAAAGAAAGAAATGAGCCGATTATTGTAAGACACTATTCTAAATACTTGACCAAAATTTCATCATAGCAGTTATATTCCCCCTTAACCTGCTATACAACCAATAAAGAATCACCATAAACCTCAACAGAGTCAACCCTAATATTCTCGAGTAACTGTAGGCCTTTAAGTAATGCTTTGTACTCACCTTGGTTGTTAGAGCATCGACAATTTAGCCTGAATGCAAATTCAAAATTATGCCCTTTAGGTGAAACTAGCACTATTCCAATACCATCTTCTTCTCAACAAACCAATCCATCAAAAATAGTTGCTAGGGCTACAAATACCAGATCAGAATTTGTCTCATGTCCTGTTATGAAATTAGCTATTGCCTACCTTTCAATCGCCTTAGCCGATTCATATCTTAAGTCGAACTCGATAAGCGCATAGGCCCATTTACCAAGTCAACCTCGTAAGATTAGAGCTGAAAGCATATATTTAATAATATTGGTTTTACAAATAACCTTACAAGCCGATGCTAAAATATAATGCCTTAATTTCGTGCAAGCAAAATATAAAGATAAGCAAAGCTTTTCTACAAAGGGATAACTGGTCTAGCATCAATTAATCATCATCTTAAGTAGAAAATAACCTACTCTTTTTCATTGATTTCTTGCTCCAAGACAACTAAAATAGTTTCCTCCTCAACCGATTTGTACAACCTGAATGGTACACCTTTTAGAGGTACGGCTATAACTAGAGGATTAGTCAAGTATTCCTTGATATTCTCAAAAGCTCTCTACTAATTGGCTTTCTATACAAACTCTTGATTGTCTTTCAACTTCAACAGTGGGGTAAATACACTAATATGGCCAGACAGATTTGAAATAAATCATCATAAATAATTAATCTTGTTGATCAATTTTTGTAAATCATTTTTACATGTCGGCGGTTTAGATTTGGCTATGGCTTTAACTCTTTCTTAATTGACTTCAATCCCTCGTTCATGAACCATAAAGCCTAAAAATTGTCCAGCTAACATGCTAAAAGCACACTTGTATGGATTCATCTTCAAACTGTGCACTCTTGTATTCTTGAACACTCTTTCCAAATCGGCTAAATGCTACAAATCTTCTTTAGACTTCACAACAACATCATCAATGCAAATCTCTACAATATGGCCGATTAGATTATGAAAAATCAAATTCATAGCATGCTCATATGTTGCACCAGTGTTGTTTAAGCTAAACGTCATTACAGCCCACTCAAATAACCCTAAAGCACCAGGGCACCTAAAGGCTATTTTAGGTATATCGGCTTCTACTATGAATATCTCATTATATCCGGTATTACCATCAAGAAAGCTAATTATCTTATTTCCCAATGCAGCATCGATAAGCATGTCAGCTATTGGCATTGGGTACTCATTCTTTGGCATAGCTTTGTTTAAGCCTCTGAAATCAACGCACACTCTTAACTTACCATTTTTCTTCATGATAGGAATAATGTTAGAAACCCACTCAGTGTATCGGTAAGGACTGATAAACTTGACCTCTAGTAATTTTTTTATTCTTCTTTTATAACATTATACAAATCCTAATTAAATCTTCTAAGAGATTTCTTAAATGGCCGATAACCTAGCTTTATTGGTAGCCAATGTTCAATAAGCTGTCAGCTTAAATTAGGCATCTCATGATATTCCCAAGCAAAACAATCTTTATAATTTTTTAAAATCTGACAAACTTTTCCTCACAATCTATATCTAACTTCACACTAACAAAAGTTGGTCTCTTTCCATCACCATTACCTATATCGACTTCTTTTAGCAAATCTGTTGATGTGAAACCCTAGCCTAATTTATCAATTTCTTGAAATCTTCAATGGCATCATAGTTATCCATCATTTGCTGATAGTTTTGTATTTTGTTTTGTAAAGCCTTTATTGCCGATTTGGACCCTATCAGAACAAGATTTTGTCAGTTCGATCAAGTGTACCTGACCTCACGTTGATCGGAATAAGCCATGTCTTGTTGATACGGATAAAATCACAATCAACTAGAGCTTTGCCCGATATACATTCAGCTTCTTCATGTTGCCAATTCGCATCTAAACTGGCTATAGCAATATGAGCCAATGTGTTGGCTTGGATCACCTCAACTTCATCCTTGTTCCATTGAACAAGTAACTAGTGCATAGTCGATGGCATGCAATAATTGGTGTAAATCCAATCTCGCTCAAGCAAAACACTGTAATTGCCCTTAGCATCGACTATGAAGAAAGCGGTCGGTAATGTTTTAATGCCAACTGTAAAATTCCATTACAATGACCCCCCTTGCCTCAGTGGGATCACCTGTGAAATCATTCAAAACCATATTAGTTCTAATAAGGTCTTCATCATACTTACCCAATTTCTTGCAGGTGGTATATGGCATCAAGTTGACAGTTGCTCCGCCATCAACCAACATCCTTGATATTAGCTTGCCATTGATATATCTTTTTAAATATAATGGCTTCAGATGCTAATAATTATATTGGAGTTTCTGAAATACTATGTCCTAAGCCCCTAAGAACAATTGTACAAATGTTTCTCTGGCCAATTCTATACTTATTTTGAACTCGGTCGGTAAAGTGAACACCATATTGATGTCCATCAGTGGACTGTCATCCTGAACTACGGGTAAGTCTAAGTCATCAGCTAAATCATATTCTTCTTCGACAGGCTCCTTTTTTCTCCACTCCTTAGTAGTCTTGATCGACCAAAGCTCATTGAACACTTGGTCCCTTTGCTTCTCTTGCTTGGCTTCTATCATCTCTTGAGTCTGTAGCCTTTGTAGCTATCTACATTGTGATCGACTAAGACCAGGAGGACACCAACTTGGCTTAGGTTCAATTAGCTTTCGTATCTTACCAGCCAGATTGTCCTGATTTAAGGAGCTTGATCCAACTTCTGCCTAAACTCAGGCTTGGTTTGGTGCTGATATCCTTTGATGGACCGATCACTTATGACATTCCTTAGAATGGTCTTGTATCATCCTAGATAATCTATCTTTAATTGATTATCTTGGCCATTCTCGGTGTGGGTAATGCACTATAGGTTATCGAACGAATAGAGATTATCTGGTTGACATACAGGATAGCATGGACTATTATTTTCCCTTTTCATACTTTTCATGTAACTAGGAGAAAGTCAGTTTGGGCTTGTGCATCGGTTGACATGGTGATGATGACTTCCCTGCCTTATACCACTTACCGATTTGCAAGTCCCCTTTAAGCTTGATCATCCTTGAGTTTTTCCTTCTTGATCAGTATTTACCTGTAGTGAGTTGACTGCAATTTTCAGGGTCTCCTTGCCGCTAGAACTCGACTGTATGTCAACATGACAGGCAGCCTTCGACTGTGCATCCTGCATCAGTTCCTTCCCTTTTCCAGAGCATTGAACCATATTTATCAAAAAAGGATTAGTGTCAACCTGCATCGTTGGCTCCTCCTTGAGCTTAAGCCGACCATCTTCCATGGCCGATTATATCTACTGTCAGAAAATGTTGCAATCGTTAGTATTATGAGAAAAAGAATGATACCACTTGCAATACCTTCGCTTTTTGATCTCATCGGCTGTGGTATGCATGTCCCTTAGGTAACCATATAATCATTTCTTGTAACTGTAGGTCAAAATAATGATCACACTTAGAGACATCAAACACATATTTAATTTTTGACTTATTTTTAGTCGACTTAAGCCATGAATAGACTAAGGGCCTGTTTGGTAGAGCTCCAAATTCCAGCTTCTCCTGAAATTTGAAACTTGTAGGCTAAAAAAAAAGTGAATTATAAGTTTATATTTTTGGTCTAAAATGTAAACAAGATGATCTATCTAAGCACTCTTAATGTACTCACAGCTTCAGCTTCATGAATCTAGTGAAGTTAGAATTTTCAACTTCACCAGATTCACGAATCTGGAGAAGCTGAATCCTTGCCAAACACACCCTAAGAGTTTTTTAGATCGTTTAACCCATTCAGCTATGTTTATTTCAGCTTCAACGTCTTCAGAGCATTCACTTGAACAGTAGTTGACTAGGTTAACTTTGGTTTTTTTCTTATCTCTATTGTTATTACCTTAAATTTGTCTCTAAAAGCTCTGTTATCAGTAAAACAGCTTTCTTGAGCCGATACCCTATGCAGCAAATGACTTAAATTAATGAACTCTTGTCTGCTGAATTTTTCTCTCAATTGGGGAATTAGCCCTTGGAAGGCCAAATCGGCTAATTGGTTATCTAGTAATGTAACACTAAAACATCAATTCCCTACCTCCCTAAATCTTTTGATATAATCTGTTACCGATTCCCCAAACTTTAGGCGAATAGAGCTTAAGTCAGAAATTCTAAGTTCCACGCTGCTAAAGAAGAAGTAATTATGGCTGTTGGCAAGGGTGATTACTTAAAGCACTCAACAAGTTGTGCATAGAATGCAATTCTAACATACTATATGCAAGGATTATCAAAAGGAATGGCTAACATGGCTATTTTGCAAAAAAGCAGCATTTATGAACAAGTACGATAAATAGATTGAAAAGATAGTAAAACAAATAACAATAAGTAATAATTTCAGCATTTCTCAAGTAAACTAAGTTTCCAGTCCAAAGTTAAGATTCAACCTCCCATGGCAACCTGTCATCCATCCTAGTTTTATTTTGCAAAAGTCTAACCCTTGACATACCGCGAGCACGGCTATCTGAATAGATTTTACACTCTGCAGAGGTTATGCACTTTATCCACATGATATAACCAAACACCACAAAGGTGAGTTATCATAACAAAGCCATTCTAATGCCCTGCCTTAGCCCGGTACTACCTACTAAGGTTTCAACACTAAAGGGTTAGACCATCACAACAGGCCTGCCCTCTTACACCATGTGAGTCAATCCGTAAACCTAGGACTCACACCACCACTGGTAGTACAAAAACTAAGACATCGCAAATTACTCAGCTAGGCTGTCTCATTCCAGGCATGTGGTTGCATGATTGACTCAGGTCAAAGCCTTACAAGGTTAAGTCCTTAGAGTGATTAGGGCAAGACTTCCACATACCCTTTGTCATGCTAGCCCACCTTGGCATACTGCCCCTTGCCACTTGCCCTAATCTAAATCATCACCACCTCAATTGATTACCAGGCATCACGTGCCATCAATAATTCAATATCGTTGCATGATGTCCTCTCGCCACAACAACTCAATCTCATCGTGTGACCACACATCACACACAAATTCATATCATTGTTCCATATTCCATTATTCAAGATTAATTAGAAACGATTCAAATAAATATGATGACGTGACATGGCTAAGCAAGCTATAACGATATAACCATCCCATGTTGATTGTAGTATTAACCAACTATAGCGAACCAATCTAGGTTGACAATAGATCATGGCATACAAATGACAAGTGAAGGATCGAGATGGCGAACAGAGGGGGTGAATGGTTGCAAAACAAAATTTTCCCCCATAAAATACTCCAACTAAGACTTCAAAAAGATCTCGCAAAATTTCAAGTAATTTCAACTTCATTTGAAAAAGTTATGGGCTTTTCTCTCTTTGATCAAATGCTGAAAATTTAGACTTTTGCATGATTTTGAGCTGATTTCTGATTTTTGTATCTCCAACTCAGATTATAATTTGAGGATTTCATTAGAATTAAATTTGATCCTCAATAGTTGATCCATTGTACCAAATTTTATTAGATTTTTTAGGTTTCATTTGAGCAGTTTTTCAGCCCTCTTTTTTGAGCCTAAATGAAATGTCAAAATCTGAAAATCTGAAATTCTAGTTCATTGAAATCTTTGTGGTTTTCATATCTTCAAATTGGCTTCAAGTTGGAATAACCTCCCAAAACAAAACTTGAAGATTAAATGTATTAGCTCTATAATTTATCTTAGAATCCTTTTGGAGTTTGCTTAATCAAAGTTTTGTATATTTGAAAGAAGCTCTCCTTTTGGCTATATCATAGTATTAAGTTGATCTTGAATTGATATATAGTGTTGATCTTTGAGAAAATAAGCTTGTTTTAAAATAAATATCAATGTTTTTCTCAAAGTGGAATCCTCTTGCAAAATGATCTTTACAAGTGGTATCTCTTGCAAATAGTATCATTTGAAAAACAATCTTCACTTGTGGTTTCATTACAAGTAGTATCACATTAAAATTGATATTTACAAGCTTTATATTTTCCTCAAGTGGTATTATGAGTGATGCTTCTTTAAAATTTTCTACAAGTGGTTTCATGAAAATTTCGAAACTCATTTGGATGTTTTCCTCATTTAAGAGCTATTAGGCTCTCAAAAATTGTTTTTGTGAGTTTGTTTGCAAATTAAAAAACCTAATAAAATAAGGAGTTTATTTAAATGTGGTTAAAATATATTTTTTGTGCTTAACTCAAATATGGCCACTTTTCAAGTTGGTTTACTCTTTTGGGCCATATAAAGAAGTTTGCGGAATTTTTGAATCTTATTAAAAATTCTTAATATTTACAAGTGATATTTTATTTAAGAATTCTTGTGAAATTAAATAGGTCATATGTATTCATTTCAATCTTGTTATGACCTTATTTCAGATAATTCCTTGCCAAGCTATGCATATTTCAAAATGGTATTTTCTAGCCAAGCTCTATACTCTAAAAGATCTCATTTTGGAATTTGTTTTCTATTTTTGGTGTTTAATGCCAGGGGGGAATTTGTGGAGCTTAAAATCTCATTTGATTAAGGGAGAGAATTTATTGGTTATTTGGGGTATTTGGTTGCAAAAAAAAATTATTTCGATGCTTTGTGCATGTCTTGAAGAGAAGCATATTTTTCATTCTAAAAATCTCTCATATACATTTTCAAATTGTTAATGGTTAAATTGCTCAAATGTATGCTTACATGTTCAAATAGATTAAATTATCTCAATATGATGACTTTCATCCAAATGTAAATATTAAACTTGGATTTATCATTAATCACCAAAAAGGGAGAGACTGAAAGTTCAAGCTCCATTAAGTTGGTTTTGGTGTTAATGATAAATCTAATAGTGAGACTAACTCTTTTGATAATCATAATTTTGATTAGCCTCTTATTGGTTCTTGCATGAGCTAAGTATTCGTATGTGTTGCAAATAAGGGAGCTTATACTTGTTTCTTATTGAATCTTAATTGATTTGATTTTTGCATAAAGCTTTGGATTTGCATATGTTGCAAAAGGGAGATAGCTTATGCAAGTTGGTTTAATTTATTGTTTGCATGGAGCTAGATATTTGCATGTATTGCTAATAGAGAGCTCATGCATCAGAGCCTTAGCCTGTGACTTGATCATGTGTTGATCATCAAAAAGGCTAAAATAAGTTTATATCTTGTGTTTGCAAAATAAGTTTTTACGAAATATGGTTTAATTAAATCTTATTTTAGAGCATGTGAATAGGATTTACAAATGTGTTTGTAAATTGGTTTGATCATGACATGCTCAAAGATATGATCTTGATTACTCTTGTTTGCAAGATTTATATTTGTAAATGTGTTTTGCAAAATTGTTTTGATCATGAGTTGATCATCACATGGCTCAATATTTGATCTTATTGACTCTTTCTAGTTTGTAGTCACGCTCTTGATCAAGTCTATGCGAGGGATTTTGAGAAATTAAATTTTAGACTTGAATGACTACATTAGAGTCTTTGTTTTTATGATATTTAAAAATATCTATCGTTGCTTAAATCTTGAAAATAGGTGGAGATTGTATCCCTCTTGATAAGCTGCGCATAGAGTCTAAGATCACCCAAATCGAAGTTCGGAGTAAAAATTATGAACGTTTTAGTGGTTGAAATAGTGGTAGCACCGCCCCTAGATGGGCGGTAGCACTGGCCGAGCGGTGCTACCGGCCCTAGATTGTGAGAAGGCCCGATAAAGTTGTAAAGGTCGGAGCTCACCTACCCGGAGGGGGAAAAAGCTATCATTAGTGAAATCAAGACGGGTGCTCAATTCATGGAACCGATCCAAAATGGTTTGAGCTTGCCTCAACATGGACTAGGGGAGACCAGCAAGTCTCCGAACACCACGTTAAAACATCGGTGTGTCTCCTTATGTTTGCTTGCAATTCTCAATTTACATTGTTGCAATTTACATTCCTAGACTTAAATTGCTTAATTGTCTTTAGAATTGTATATTTTTGTGTAGAGACATAATTAGCTAGTGCACTTAGTGAGTCTAGTTGACTTAGGCTTTAATTGTCAAAACCATAGTTTATCGCTTCTGCATATATTATCATTTAGGTCTTGACATAAGGGTACTTAAGCAAGATTTTAATTAATTGTAAAAGAAATTTTTTAAAGCCACCTGCTCACCCCCTCTAGTCGGCATCCTCGATCATGCAACATCCTCAGGGTCTTCTTCTTCCTTGTTGTATAGCGGTGTTGGTGCAACCTAGCCACCCTCCTAAAGTGCTTCCTCCAGCTCCATGACCCGCTCCATGAAGGCGATACGAGTGTTGTGCAGCTCCACCTCGGTGACTCTCAATGCTTTATACACCATCTTCAGCTCCTTGGCGGTATCTCTCATGTGCACATCTTAAGCGGCTGCCAATTGTACAACTGTGGCATCCTCCTCCTTGACCCTCTACTACTGTGATGCTCATCCCAAAGGGTGAAGTTGGAACACGGTGTCGTCGAGCTCATGTGAGTAGTCGCGGCAGATCCTCCTCAAAGCTAGCCGTGAAGCCTCCTAAATGCCAATCTCAAAAGTAGCTCTCCTCACGGTGATGTTAATGGGTTTGCTTGCTTTTTCATCTTCTCTTGTGTATATAAGGATCTTGCAGATAATTCCACGTGCAACTCTGTTCATGACCCAGCAACGGCCTCTGTACATCAGTCTCATGAAGCCTTCCAAAATCTGAAAAGCACCCTCCAAAGCTCCATAGCAAAACCTTCCTCACACTCCCTGTAGGTCTGCGCCATTCTCATCTATTCAAAAGAGAAATAGATGAGTCCTCAACTTGAAACGGCAACAGGAAAATGAAAATTCAACAAAAGCGAGAAGTAGAGAATAAAAAGAGTCAAGAGTGTCTTGTTATCTAAATTTAGATTTTTCTTTAGAAAATAGTTTTGGACATACCTAGGACACCACCATGCTATCTAGGGTCAAGACCTACAGTTAGTATGCTTTGATACCACCTCTGTCAGGACCCGATTTCACCAATTCAGACCCATTGTGTTTATCACACTAGTCCCAGGATCAACGCTAGTGGACATAGCTTAACATTTGTACATATCACATCATACACAACGATAAATATAATAAGATTCCATTTATTGATATAACTAAGTGTATGATCTTATAACCAAATTACATTAATAAGCCACACAGGGCTAAACTCGAAATAAGAACTAAGACATATGCAGCGGAAAATAGAAGACATAGATGACTCATCGGTTTACCACAGGTAATTGACAAGGCTCGGACCCTAATGACTCATGTCCTCTTGGAACTCCTCCTCTAGCAAAGGCGTAGACTCCTCAACTGTTGATTGTGGTTGTTGGCAAGGGTGAGTATTTAAAGCACTCAACAAGTTGTGCACAGAATGCAATTCTAACATACTATATGCAAGGCTTATCCAAAGGAATGGCTAACATGGCTATTTTCCAAAAAAGCAGCATTTATGAACAAGTACGATAAATAGATTGAAAAGATAGTAAAACAAATAACAATAAGTAATAATTTTAGCATTTCTCAAGTAAACCAAGTTTCCAGTCCTAAGTCAAGATTCAACCTCCTGTGGCAATCTGCCATCCATCCCAAATTTTATTTTGCAAAAGTCTAACTCTTGACTATAATTCTCGATCGATGCTCAATACCGTGAACACAGCTATCCGAATAGATTTTACACTCTGCAGAGATTATGCAACTTACCTATATGATACAACCAAACACCACAAAGGTGAGTGATCATAACAAAGCCGTCCAATGCCCTGCCTTAGCCCAATACTACCTGCTAAGGTTTCAACACTGAAGGGTTACACCACTACAACAGGCCTCCCTCTTGCACCATGTGAGTTAATCCGTAAACCCGGGACTCACACCACCACTGGTAGTATAAAAGCCAAGACATCACAAATTACTCTGCTAGGTTGTCCCATTTTATACATGTGGTTGCATGATTGACTCTGGTCAAAGGCTTGCAAGGTTAAGTCCTTAGAGTGAGTAGGGCAAGACTTCCACATACCCTCTATAATGTTGGCCTACCTTGGCATACTACCCCTTGCCACTTGCCCTAATATAAATCATTACCACCCCAATTGATTACCAAGCACCACGTGCCATCAACAATTCAATATTGTTACATGATGTCCTCTCGCCACAACAACTCAATCTCATCATGTGACTACACATCACACACAAATTCATATCATTGTTCCATATTCCATTATTCAAGATTAATTAGAAACGATTCAAATAAATGTGATGACGTGGCATGGCTAAGCAAGCTATAACAATCTAACCATCCCATGTTGATTGTAGTATTAACCAACTATAGCGAACCAATCTAGGTTGACAATAGATCATAGCATACAAATGATAAGGTAGGGTATAGATTAAATTGATAGATTAGCTAAGTCCCAATTTAATTTGAAACCATTGTATACATGAAATAATGTGCAATAGGATAAGACAATATAGCAATTTTATAAACATGGGTTTAACATGATCAAAGCACAACTTGCCTTGGCAGAGGTCCTAGTCTTGCTCTTGGAAGTTCTCTTGAGTCGATTGATCCTCCTCTGATACATCGCACAACTCAACGTCTACGCAAAAGGAGAAAAAGAACCAAAGAAACACAAAAAATAGAGAGAAAATAAAGTTGAAAAATCAAATAAAATTCACCATTAAATAAATCTCAATTTTAAATTTTTTTAGAAATTTGAATCACCTCAATCAGAGCTGGTATGAGGGAGAACAGGCTCAAAGAAGATTCAAAAATACTAAAAATCAGAAAATTGAAAATCAAATAATATACTGAATTATTTTTATACTGAAAATCACTTTATTGCGTTAGCGTGATGTCAGCAATACTCCGAACCAATCACATCGTGACATGTGGCCTTGGTCCACTCACTCTTGCTTAACTATTCAGTGAATGTGATGATCAAGGAGGATGTGACTTCTCGAGGAAGCTATACAAGTTAGGGTCATCTCAACCAGGGTTTCAAAAACCATTAAAAACTGCTCAAAAACTGCAAAACTGCCTGCACCGCTATGGTATGAAAATGGAACCGCTAGGTTTACCAACCAAGTTCAAATTCAAATTCGGAAAATAAAAAAAAATTATCCAAAAATTCCCTAAAATTAGTATTAATAGCTTTATGACCTCTAGCGCGAATATTTTTAAAAAAAATGAAGTTTGGAGATGTTTTTGAGCCATTCAATTATATTTAGTAGCGACATTTGTTGAATTATATTTAGTGGCAATATTTGTTGAAGTATATTTAGTACTAATATTTGTTCAATTATATTTAGCAGCAATATATGTTGAAGTATATTTAGTAGCAATAGACGATACTCAAAAATGGTACTATTTGTTTGAATAGCGATAATTATATGCATAGAAATTATCTTGCTATTGTATATTTTAATATATTAATGTTATCCAATATTGAAAAGCTTACTTCTCGTTGTATGCATGCATGAACTACCAAAACTTTAGTATGAAAGTTGTACTATGTACCGCTAGTTATATTCTGTACTTATTGTGTTGTACAACGTGTAATTTGACACAAGCAATTTCTTGCAAATTATCTATACAAGCAATTTTTGTAAGGTATTGAAATGTAAATGGTGTTGATATGTGAATGGTATTGATATGTGAATGGTTTTGGTATGTCATTATGTGAATGCTTATTTTTACACTTGTTGGATTGATATGTGAGTAATATTGAAATGAAAGATTATTTGTTGACATATTATTGCTAAATGCCTACTTTACAACTTGCAATTGTCTAAAATATAGCAAAGGTCATGTTAATTTTTTCCATATTTAGGAAAGATCATGCCGGAATTTTTTCGTGTTTCTCCATACTTTTTTTTATATTTTTTACATTTTCCTATTTTTGGTCTTTAATGGCTTTTTACAAATTTTACAACATTTTTTTTTTGCAATTTTCCCTTTTTTTATTTTTTCAACTATCGCCAGATTTCGCCAAAAACCACTCAAAATTCGAGCCGAGCCTTTTCGAGCAGTTTTCGTCTATTTCGTTTGAAAATCGCTCGACGGTTTGACCAGATTTCAAATTTATTTGACTTTTGAAGTCGTTCGGTTTTTCACGAATTTCAATGCCACCGGGTCATTAAAATCCGAGTTTGAAATGGTATTGTTAACCCTGGTGTCACAGCTCATGCTTGTTTGTGAAGTTTTCATTGGTTCTTCTGTAATATACAACTTTTGCCCTAGAGACCCTTAGGGCAATCCCAACCCATAGTTTCCATGAGTGGTTTCTAGAGGAGAGAGAGTGCAATAAATATTCGCTTAGACCTAGTCTTTTCAATGCATAGTTTTCATAGTAGTTTCTATGTAGAGAAAAATTTAATGACTTCATACATGCATCGGATCCAGGAGGAAGGGGATGGAAACCACGATTCTGCTCCCAACGCAAATTGTCTAGTTTATTTGCACATCGGTCTACGGGAGGACTTAGGGCCTGTTTGTTTAAACCGATTTCGGATTTCGCCCTAAAAGCGAATCGAAACAAATGACTGATTCTAGAATCGATTCTCACAATCCAAACCCACCCATATACACTAGAATCCACAATCCACTTCATATGTGCTTTTGGATTCCAGCTTTTAGAGAATCAGCTTCTCTACAACCACAATCCAGAATCAGCTTTTAGAGAATCCAAAGCTGAAACAAACAGGCCCTTAGTTTCCTGCATGAGAAACGATTTCCCTCTCTCACCTCAATAACTCTATTGCCATGTCACCAATTTACTTATGTGGCAGCTCTATTAATACTATGGAAACTAGCTGACATGGAGCATTGGGACTGCGCTTATGCAAAACTGGCCGACGTGCTATATTTTCGTTGCAATATAAATATTTTTTATAACTGAAGCTTATTCAGTCCGCAAGTAAAACCCTGTATAGTTATGGGAATACGGGACACCCGAAAAATCAGGGATGTCCCCACAGGTAGTTACCTCATGTTTGTTTTCCATCAAAATTGCTGTGAAATAGCCTATTCCACAAGAATTTTAAAGGAATTATATGAGTTATTCCTTTATTACAAACAACATCATAGGAAATTACCCTAGAGGATTCGAATCCTCCTAAATTCCTTGTTTTCCCTTAATTTCTAACGGGCCCTAAATCTACCGATTGATTATTATCACTTGCAAGAAGTTCATCTCTATTCATGTCCCAAGAAAATTTAATGGCGTGAATCTGAAGTTTGAACATGAATATTTCCCAGGATTGACGAAATTTGTCCGAAATTCCGAGATATTGACGAAATTTCGGATTTCAGCCACCTTCGAGATGTCAACCGAAAAGTCAACTATCTAAGCTTTAAAAGTGAAATGCATGACAGCTGCCAGGTGCAATTCTATTTTCCTGAATTAATGAAGCACCCACTGTAAAAACTAATATGTTTGGAACAAATCAATTGAGCAGGCACACTTTGATCTGGGATATTCTTTAGGCTATGTTTACAACACGGCAATTTTTTCCGATTCCTGCAAAAAATGAATTGTACTACATCTATAGATTCTTGCAGTTCAAATGGAGCCTTAAATAAAACTTGTAGGACATCTATAAATTAAGAATTAATCTGTTTCTTAAAATGTACAGTACGATTGTACTAAAAACAAACATGAAAAAGCTAACTAACTAAGAACAGCATTTAGACATGATTTGACATACATTATTATTTCCGTGGTAGTGGAATGATCTTATATAGCTAGAAGATTTTCCCCATCTGAGGAGGAAGTTCAATCCAACCACTGATGTAAAAGGCAAAGGAGCATGTTTCTACCAAGTGCTCCTACGTAATGCTGAGATTATATACTCCCGCATCTAATTCCTCTGTGCTCTCTGACTCTGAGATGTGAACGAGTATTTGGTTTAAACAGAACTAACCCGTTAAATTCCGATCGAATAGACTCTTAAAATCTTCCAGAAGCTACTGCAAAGTAACACTGAAAGAGCATTCACTTAGAGCAGATATTCCATCAGCATAATGATAAGCGATACATAATGAGCTTGTTCGTCCACACTAATGACTGATTTCCAACGTAAATGCATAGGCTCCAAAGGCTCAAGAAATATCTCGCATGCTTTTCCATGGCTTGCAGAAATTTGAAAATTTACAGATCATAACAGAAAATTAGTATATAACAAAATCTACCCCTAAGCACTGTAACCTGAAACCGTTAGCTCCAACATTTCAGGACAAATGTTAGACAAGCATAGTAAAACAGAATGCAAAAGCTTATTCAGGTAACAGCAGAACATTGAATACAAAATATATGGCAAACAGTATGCAAGGTAAGAGAATATCTTTTGAGAGTAAAACTATGCTGAATCTTGCAAAAGACATTCCAGAGTTGCATAAGAAACTTCTTTATTCTGACAATCAATCTGGTTTAACAGCAAACAACAGTTTCATTGGATACCACATCACTTTCTTATGTAGAGTAACATAGGACAGGACGCATGACACACGGTGGCAAACATCATGGAATGAGCTCCCTCAGAAAAGAGGAGCCTCTATACTGACGGTGATGAAACCAGAATAACGCACACATTTTTCCTGTTGCTGGTACAGGCTTTCACTTCTTCAGATGGGGGAAGCAATCGTACACATCTGACTTCGGATGCTTAGCTTCTGCATGCTCCCGGCACTTCACTTCAGATGTGGTACACATGAAGGTTTGCATGCACACTTTGCACTGCATTTGTGTTGATCCAAACAACATCAGAGAACTAATTTGGAGAACCATCTTGTCAAAAGTCAAAGCATACAACTGATGTTAAACAAAGATTGTTTGATTAATACAGTTTGTGAAAAGCTAGAATGTTTCACAACTCCTTTATGAACACCACCAAGTAGTTTCCTACAAGGAAATTTACTAAAGATGCATACAAACGAACTACCCCTTCAGCAGATTGTTTACTGCACCATAGAATTATTTTGTCCAATTAGTTGCAAACCAATTCACAAGGGCATGGGCTGGCCTATTTCATCAAAGGAGCCGCGTTGGAAAATTCAGTGCATTACTGTTCTTGTGGATTAGCAATGAGTATCACCCTTGCAACATTTCTTGGACAAACCAAATTTCATAGATCAAGACTTATCGATAGAATAGAGTTCTTGAGCATAAACATTACAAATCATCATACTTTCACTCGCAAATTCAAAGCTAGAACCTAAATACCACAGAATGTCGGTCCAACAAAGTAAAGTATCCTTTCTTGTGGCAAAAGAATCATCTTTACCGGTTATACTACCCCACTAAAAAGTTAAATCCTAATCGTGGGAACCGGGAAATAAACCAACCTAAACTGCAATTACATTATCGATCCAATACTAGTATCATGACCCAACCCACCAACCAATCAAGAAATTCCAGCCTAAAACCTCGAACCATAGAGCAAGAGGCACAGATCTAGAGTGCGTACCTGGATGTTCATGGCCTTCTTGTTGGTGTCAAGCTGACTCCCTGCACAAGAAAAGTACAGATCCATGAAACCACAGCCCAGACAGAACAATCAGACGACAAATCCCTCCAATCCAAGAACTGGAAGGGCGAGAAACAAAGGAACACACACACACAGAGAAGGGGCGAACCCTTGGCGGCCTTGTTCTTCTCCATATTGCGCTCGCGGGCCATCTTGGACTTCTGTCCGTTGCCGCCGCCCATCGTCGATGGATGGATTCGCCAACGACGATCGACGCCTCCTGCGCCCGGCGGCCGGCCCCCCACGCCGATCTACTCTTGGTTTGTCGTTCCCGGGGCGGTGGGGATGGAAGATCTCTACCGATGGATCTGTAGAGGACGCGGATTAAGCACAGGGGTGTTTTTAAGCAACTTAACTAGAAAAAGTTTCAAAAAATTCTGAAAAAAATCATGGATGTATATCTTAGCTTACCCCATCTACATATAAAATTTCATGATCAAATTCGTCCTGTGCTAACTGTTGGGGTAAGCTGAGATGTACATCCATGATTTTTTTCGAATTTTTGAAACTTTTTTAATGGGCCAGACTATATGCTTTCACCAATCATTCGATTCACAGGATATTTTTCCGTTTTTAAGTTGGCCTTGTTTTCGGGGCTGATTGCCAGAAAGGGACTCTTGAGCAGATCTCGACCGTCCATCTCAACCCGATCAAAAGGAAATAGTTGCCGCCTAAGGAACCAGGATTTGTTTCTTGGGAGAAAAGATTCGGGCCCCTCTAGAGCTCGAGTTTTCTTTTCTGGTTTATCTAGGGATTAAACTAACTAGATGGGTAATGGTCGGCACGTTGTTGTGGGAAGGAGGAATTGCTAAGATAGATAAAGATTTTAACAGAAAAAGAAAATCTTTTTTAGGAATACCTTCAAAAAAGGAAAACCAAATCGTCAGAATTTTTAAAAATCGCAAAAGTTTGATCATGATCCAATTATTTTATGGTAGCTTAGACATGCTCTCAAAACCCTTCTCATAAATTCTAAAGAATTTACAAATTTAGTAGCTCAATTATATCAGTGAAGCTACTTTAAGTGTTTGTATCATTGTCAAAATTTTTGAAAATCGTAAATGTTTGATCATGATTGAAATTTTTAAGGTATCGTAGATATGCTCTCAGGACCCCTCTCAAATTTTTTTAAGAATTTGCAAATTTTATAGCTCAATTAAATCAGTGAAGTTACTTCCAGAATTCATACATTTACATCAAAATTCTGTTAATTACATCTCTTTGCGATGCATAACCGAAGCAGTATTACTTACTAGAGTGACATAAGTTTTAGGCACGTAGTGTAACTGAGACACCTAGTTTATCTATTTTATTATGTTCATAATATCACCGCGACATAAAGTATTTATTTGTTTATTTTAATTTATCCAAACTATTATTCATAACATGGTACTCATTTTATTATGAAGCACATGTGCAGAATATAACTAGATGGAAATTTATTATTTATTTATTTCTTTGGTCAGTGATGTTTCCAGTCTTTACTCTTACAAAGGTTGTGTAATATCCCAAAATTTGTGTTTTGAATTGTTTAAATTTGAAAATGAACCATTTGCATTTTTCCTAGATCAATCAAAACTTGACTTGAATTTTTTATTAATGAAAAGATTTAATTTGACTAAACTATACATCAAACAAAATATTTTTATATGCTCCAAGGAATTTGAGTTGGATTCCATATGCTCCAAGGAATTTTCTGTGTTTTTGGAGTTTTTTAAATTTTATTTGCTATTTATTTGAATTTATTTTGCTTTTATTTGAATTTCTGGATTTTTCTTAATTTGGAAATGTTTTTATTTTTCCAAAACTTCTCTTGGTCCGTTTCTTCCGCCGGGCCATCTCTATTCCTTCACAATCTGCTTCTTCGTAGCCCATTGTCTCGGCTTGCCACCGCTGTGTGATCTCTCTATCCAACATGTCTCGTGGAGCCGCGTAGCCATTCCACGTGCACTATTGGATCTGTGCCGCACCTGCTGCCCCATCTCTTACTGACTGAGAGCCCTCTATCATCGAGAACTTCCTTGCTAGAACAGCTCCACGGTGGACGATCGCTTTTCTCCATTGATCCGTCTCTCCGGTCGATCTCTGCTGTAGCCAAGCACCTTCTCGAGTTCGACATGTCTCCCTCTTCCAGATCTGCACCAAATAGCGTCAGATCTGGTTGTGCTCTACTGGTAACTGCGTCGACTTCTCCATTGCCAGTGAGTTGCGCTGCCGCTCTCACCGTCGGTTTTTGTCACGAACCTCAGCCATCTGATCCATGGCGCGTGCTCTGGATTTCATCATGTCACTGACGATAGCTGCCGTGATTCTCTGCCATTTGATCCGACCATGACACTAGATGAGCGACACGTGGCTAGCCTACATCAGCGCCTACAACAGCATCCACGTCAGCGCCCTGTCAGCTGAATTGTCTGCGTCAGCACTGATGAGATCTGCCATGTCAGCCCTAACTCTATTTCGTAGACCCAGTCCACCGTGGACCAACGCAACACCGTGGACATGATCCATGGACCGAGGGTCCCACATGTCAGACAAATGAGTATTTTTTATTTATTTTAATTTTGGGAAAATTAATTGCTAACATCAGCAATACATCATTAGTTAATTTTCCAATAGAAAAATAAATCAAAAAATTCAGTTTTCCTCTTTTTTTAGCCTTTTCTCTGAATTTAATCTTCTGGAGGTTCGTTCTCTCTCATACAAACTTCGATTGAGGCAATTCAAGTTTTTAAATTTTTCTAAAATCAAGCTCTACATTCTAGAGCCATTTATTTTCAAATTTGAACTTGTTTGAGTCTATGTTTAGTATTTATTTGTATTCATTGCTTTCTTTTCTAGTAGATATGAATTATGAGGGAGCGAATAGAGAATTCGAAGATCGAGACTCAGTAATATATCAACAAGGCATGTCATAACCTTTGATCATATTGAACCTATGATTATAAAAATACTTTGTTTTATACCATTATATGCTATTTGTGTATCATGATTACTTCATGGGAATAGCTATAATCTAGTTGATACTATACCACCTTGAATATCCGGATGACATGTATCCATTGTTAACTCTAGGTTGTGACCTTACTAGTTGGACATAATCATATTGCCAACAGTGGATTATCGTAGTTATGCTTAGACATACTTAGCTGTATGTTGGGATCTCTATCACATGTCAATTAATGTTAATCTTAATTTAATGAGATATTAAATTGTGGCCGTTAGTCACTGTTATAAAATTTGTTGTACCATGGAAGGGTGTGCCACTAGTCTTGGTTGAACAAAATATTTTTCCTTGGGCAAGTGATATTGCAGTAAAGGGGGTGTTGTTAGCACATTTGGGATATTGATGTCTTTGTCAAATATCTAAATATAGGGTATGAGTATGCACCGAAAACTCAAAGATTAACTCCCTCCATTTATTTGTATAAGGCCTATTTTTTGAATGGTCTTGTTTATAAATGTAAGGCTTGCATGTAGATTTAATGAGACCTTTCTTTCTATACCCCTATTTATTTTCTCTCATCCATATGCATTTATTCATTACCACCCACACAAAGTATATCTTTCATCTTCCAAGACAATTAAGTGGGGGCATCTAAGTTATTTTTTCTCATATCTTTCTCAATTTCAACGCAACCTTAATCCTTGTGCAAAATCAAAATACGCCTTATAAAAATAAACAGAGGGAGTACCATATATGTTCAAGCAAGTATCTAGAAACTCCGGATATCGCGAGCCCAATTCTATAGAATAAGATATACACAGAGGGGGTATCTAGGACTCGATCATTTTCCCGTTACGAGGAAATCAACTCGAATACGCCTGATATCTAGGGAAGTTTCGATATGTTGCGAAGATCACGCGACAATGGACTTCTTATTGGCTATGATCTGGTATCCCAAACCGACTACAACTCGACTTGAGGTAAGGCTACCCCAACTATATAAGGATGAAGGTAGGCATCTCCAAGAGGACAAGCAATTCTCAGACTACAAGCCATCTGAGCTAGGCAAACAAGAAGACCTTTTGAGCAGAGCATCCAAGAGCCGGCGAACTACGCTTCGTCAACCCTTAGCCATAGATTAGCCACCCCCAAATTCAATCTTTATTGTAATTAGAGTTAGGCGTCCTGCTTTGTACTTTGTTCATTGACTCCATATGTCATCCATACAGGAGTAGGGTGTTACTTCATCCGGGGGTTCGAACCTGTCTACATTGTGTGCCTCCGATTTCATGCCTGACTTTGCTAATCCGAAGGTACCCGAAACTATAAGTTTATTGTAGATTTCTAACCTTTGACAGTTGGCGCGTCAGGTAGAGGCCTTTAGCTGTTTTTGCAAATCAGACACGTCTTTGGTGCATGTTCACAACAGAGTCTCCAACATCGACCCCTACGGTGACTTCAGCTCAATCTCCTTCATCAACAAAGCTCCGATAGTCGGATCTTAGATTGCCTTCAGAACCATGCTTTATCAATGGAGGTCGGGCAGAGATCTTGGGCACATCGGCTTCATCGAGTCCTGCTCATAGGACCCACGAAGAGAGGTGTGCTTCATAGACTTCGACCCTATGGAGCCCAGAGTCCTCAAGTACATCGAGACGAAGAGTGATAGTGACAGCAATGGCCTCAGCAGCCAGAACAGCAGTCATAGCAATAGCCGAGCAGATCGATGCGTGTTCATGGTAGGAGCCAACAATGGTACTACTGTTAGAAATTCCCAAGGAAGGGATCCAAGGACAAACACCACAAGTGGTCAGGGACACCAAATCCCCCGTGTAGGCCTCAAGATCCTGGCATGACGACAACTGCAGCGCAGGCGGCCGCAAATGCTGTTGCTCCCAACACTAAAGATCATCAGCGAGATCTAACCGCCACGGCCACGACCGGGATTATAGCCAATCTATCAAATCAACTCGACCTTGATAATCCAATGATGCCTCACCCGCGAGCACCGAATTTTCAGGGACATCGGATTCTTCAGTAGCACAACCACAATGGTGGGCCTAGCCGTGTCCTAAAAGCAGCATCCCATTAGAGCCACAACAGCGACATCTTTAGTACCCCTGAGGCAAATGTCCAGTGCACTCATAAGCTGTTGAAATCCCTTCTGCCACTAGATCCGGGCAACCCGATGACTCCAGTGTTTGACTAGATGAAAACGCTACTCGATGCAGCGCAAGCTCAGACTGCTCGAGCAGCCAACTCAATATTTGGACACCCTAGACAACAGGGTGCTCGGAGCTAGCTGCCAGGACCATCTCACAATAGTCATCGAGCAGCGAGATTGGCACTGGTTAGCTCTAGCCATCGTGCCTTCAGGACAGCTCATTCCAAACCCACCAAAGACGCCTTGGGGATCTTCGAGACCATATTCCTCACGATCGACGGGATTTATATGACGTCCTTCGTGATCGAAGGGAAGAATGTAACCGTGAAGACCATGAGCGACGAGAAAAAGAGTCCCACCTTCGAGGGACCAATCTCCCGCGCGTAGATTCCCTCCTTGACAAGAAGCACGACAATGTCCGTGACAGGCGACCCCCGAGGACGTCGATGAGGGGTGCAAAGTGTTCACTCCCGAACCACACGCAGACAGATGTCCAGATAAGTTCAAGCTAGGCCCTGTCGAGAAGTACTCGAGCAAAATCAATCCCATCGAATAGTTGCAAATCTATACTACAGTCATGAATGTTGCTGGAGAAAATGAGAAGGCGATGGTCAACTACCTGTTCACCACCTGGATGGTGCAACGAGATCTTGGTTACTCAACCTCCCACGTCAATCAATATCAATGTGAGCATAGTTGTGGGCTCAGTTCATCACCAATTTTTAGGGTATGTATGAGTACCCCAGAAGGCGCAATGACTTGCACCGGATGATACAGAAGTAAGGAGAGTCATTACGCGGCTTCATCCAACACTTCAGCGATAAGCGCAATTTGATACCTGACATCTCAAATGAAGCGGTCATAGTGGTCTTTGAGAACAATGTCAAGAATAAAGAGTTGAAGGAAAAACTTGCTACTCGAAAGATAAGAACCACCAAGGAACTCTTCGAGTTGGCAGACAAGTACGCCATACTTACTGAGGCCCGAGACCATCTCGATGACCCCAAGCCTGATAACGATAAGCTTGAATCGTCCAAGCAAGGGCGAAGAGGAACAAGAACCGTGGGGAGAAACACAAAAGTGTCTCCACTATAGCTGCAGTCAAAAGGGGCAAGGCGTGCAATATCGGTGACAACAAAGGCCAAAGCCGTGGAAGGAACAAATACTACCTAATCCATCATATGGACAAACACTACTTCGATGAGTGCTAGGTGATCAGTAAAAAGGTCCAAAAGAAGCTCAAGGCCGCCCTTGCCGAGCATGGGATTGAGTAGACGAAAGAAAAGCTCGAGGATAACAAGCCTGAATACCGCGGGGCTGATCACAAGCTGGCGCACATTTTTGGGGATCTGCCATGTACAAGTCCAAAAGATAGTACATGACAATGAAAAGAGAGGTCAACCTGGTCACACTAGCTCTCCCTAGATTTCTCAACTGGTTGGAAGTGCCGGTCACCTTTGACCAATCGGATTACCCAGCCATGGTTCCACATCCAGAACGATACCCCTTGGTGGTCGAGCCCATCATCATTAATGTTAAGGTCGCTCGAACCTTGGTCAATGGAGGTAGCTCGCTAAACCTTATATTCGTGAAAACACTGGAGAACATGGGGATCCCCCGGATAAAAATAAAGACCGGAGCCGAGCCGTTCTACAGCATAACTCTGCGATCATCATTAATACCACTTGGCCAAATCGAGCTACCGGTTACGTTTGGCATGCTGGACAATTTCTGCACCGAAAAGATTCTCTTCGATATGGCAGATTTTGAGACTGCCTATAATGTGATCCTAGGCCACCAATGCTAGCCAAATTCATGGCAGTGGTGCACTACGCGTACTAGATCGTCAAGATGCTAGCGCCAAAGGGAGTCCTTACAATTAAAGGGGACTAGTGTGCTGCGGTCAGGTATGACAAGAAGAGCCTGGGGATGGTCGAGCATCACTGCGGATTGGCAGCTAATGCCGACAACGAGGGAGCTAAGCGCCAAAAATCCAAGAGTAGTGATCAGGCTCCCATGTCCAATAGTGCCGCTAAGGACCTAGTCGACGATGGCAAGAAGGACAAGAAGACCAACAGAGGTGTCAAAATAGTGCCCTTAGACCAGTCAAAGCCTCACAAGACGGTCAAGGTGGGCGCCGACCTTGATGCCAAATAGGAACTCGAGCTTATTACCTTTCTTGGGCAAATCGCGACGTATTTGCATGGCAATCGTCCGACATGCCTAGGGTCCCCAAGGAGGTGATCGAGCATCGACTGGCTATGAAACCAAGAGCTAAACCCATGGTGCAGAAGCAACACAAATTAGCAAAAGATTGAAAGTAGGCCATATAAGAAGAGATCGGTAAATTCCTGAAGACTGGCTTCATCCAAAAGGTTCGTCACCCGACGTGGCTAACAAATCCTGTCCTCATCAAGAAGCCCAACGACAAGTGGAGAATATGCATCGACTACACCGATCTCAACAAAGCCTGCCCTAAGGATCCTTTTCCTTTCTCCTGTATCGACCAAATAGTGGACTCTATTACGGGCTGTGAACTGCTATTCGGGGTATCACCAAATTAGCATGTGGTCATCCCACCAAACATCGGATGTAGCTATAGTTCCTTTTTGGGGATCCCAACCTAGCCCAGTGGATTTTAGTTTTAGTTCATTCCACAAGCCATATTACTTCTTCAATGCTTCCCAATGGTTCTTAAGTTGCTTTCTATCATGCTTTTTTCTTATCATCTGATAGAACTTCTGTTGTAGGTTCTTATAATCAGTGGCACTCAAACTTCCTAATGGTCTATTACCTGCCTCTACTTCCTCCTTACAAAACTTGCAAAATACCCTGTTGTGGTATGCATCCTAGTTTGCTTTGGAGAGAGGAATTAGATCCATCTAGATAATATTCAATGAACTATAAGGATTAAACCACAGAGTCATATATATTAAATAAGTATATTATGTTAACAAATAGCAAGCTTGATTTAGCAAAAGATACAAAGATCTAAACTACTATTTTCCATGTCATAATATAAATATTTGTAGAAAAAAGAAGTACCTACAGTACTTCTTTCTCTAAGCGCTCCTTTAATTACATAAATGATGATGGTCTACCAGAAATCTATCGAGAATAAAGGTTTGCAGATGTCAGAACTGTATTAACTAAATCTAATTAGCTGGATCAATGAATACTTCTCCATAAATTTCTTTATAAGCATGAAATGGTCAATGCAAGATCAATTATATACATGCATGACACCATGCAACAAACTGCACACATAGTATATCATAGTTGTGATCCCTATCTCTTTGTCGATGTGCACGAAAGAGTTGGCTTTGCATACTTCTTTCGTGGAACATGTGAACCCAGGAATGGCACAAGACTTGGCAACATCATGCACATGTTTTGGCCTGAGGAAACAACCGCAAGGATCATCCAGTCACCTGAGTTGCACATATCTGGAAAAGGATAATTCAGTCATCTGACTCAGTGACTTGCCGACGTTTGCCCCTTAACTCGTTAGAATCATTGCCCCTTAATAGCTCGTTAGATTCATTGCTATTGCTAATTTGCCATCCCAGAGCTGCCTAATTAGTTAGTTTGATATATTATGAAATCCAATGCAAATAGAACCCAACATTTAAACCAGAGGCCAAATGGTCCAATTTCACTTAACAAAACAAAAACAAGGTTCAAAGTACATAGAACTGGGGTACCAGTCTAACCAGCCAAGCACAAAAAGAGCAGAGCCAACATTTTGATGGTTCAAGATGTAAAAATTTCTCAATTCAGAATTGATGAAATGGAGCAAGAAATAAACTCCGTGCATATCAGATATTTCCTCCTAAAATAATCATCTGGTAAATTAATCTTTTAGTGTCTGCACATGCATCTCTTCCTACAACCACCACCTGCATGCACAAATAAAATGAATTTTGCTATATGTTTCTGCGAAGCTAACAAATTCCTCAACCCTTCCAGATCAAATTTCACGAAGGCATTATCGGCGTTCCACAGTTGACTGATTCTATCGTGCTACCGGAGAAGTTTCTCCACATACATGTCATCCATTCATGTTGATCTGTTATGTGAGAATGCAGATTTCCTGAAATGCACCAAATATGAGCTTCACGAATGTAATTATCGTCCAAAATAATCAAGGAAAGAACTTGTCCACACAAGTAGCTTATGCAACTCCTCACAGCTGGGTGCAGAGTCCTGGCATTCCTCATTGATTTCCTTGGTGAGCAGCAAGTGGGCTTTCAATGTAAGCTTGAAGACTCTTGCATTTCTTTCCAACCAAATTTGCCGAAGAGCCAGTTTATTTTTCTGAGTAACTATCACTAAACATATGACGATTCAATTCAGACAGAAAAATTTTATAATAACATGGATCTGCCATGGGTGAAACTGATCTGGAATTCTTATTATGGACATGAAGTTCCACATGCTGCAAGAGAAAAGGGTTTTCATGTACTTTCAGTCAGGGTTGTTTGTTCCTATTTTGCTCGACCTTGCAGTGTGTAACATCCCAAAATTCGGGTTTTCAAAAATCTTTTGTGAAGTTTAACTCCCTAAAAATTCGCGATAATTTCCTCGTTTAATTAAAGCTTAATCTGGAATTTTCTAAAGTCAAAGTAATTTAATTTGACTAATATAAACTTCAATTAAAATAAATTAAGTTTTATTTGGGTTCCTTGTGCTTCTAGGATTTTTTTTTATTTGTTTTAGAATTTTTGGAATTTATTTGGAATTATTCGGAATTAATTTAAACTAAACCTTTTACCTAAAGTAATTAAATATTTCAAAAGAGAAAATAAATTTCTTCTGAAAACATTTTATTTGAGTTCCAAAATGTCCCAAAATATTTTCTAGAATTTTTCTAGAATTTTTCTGGTATTTTTATTGCCTCAAAAGAATTAATTTGAATTAAGTCCTTTATGGAATTAATTAAAATTTGGAAAAATTTATATAAAGTTTTGTTGAAAATATTTTATTTGAGTTAAAAATGTCTCAAAATATTTTATAGATTTTTTCTGGAATTTTGCTGATAATTTTTCTATTTTTCTTGAATTAAATGAATTTCTAGAACTAATTCAATTCGGATTCTGTTTTCCACGTGTCTCCTTCTCGCGCTGCCACGTGTCGACTCCTCGTTCGGCCACGTCGCCGAATCGCCACAGCCCTCCGATTCCAATCCGACGCACCAGAATGAGCCACGTCACCCGGTTACTATTCATTATCCGCCAACTGCTCGATTAAATCCGTTTTTGATCCGAATTCGATTTTTCTTATTTCTCCTTGTACAACACGACTTCCTAGCCTATATAAGGGTTCCTAGACCCTCCCACGCAGCCCTAATGTCCAGATCATCCCCCAAACCCTATATTTCTTCAGATCAATCTATTCATGCCATCCTACGTCGGCCGAACTTTGCTTCGCGTTCCCCGTCAACTCGTTGACTCTTTTCAAGATCCGTCTTCTCCACGGCGTGCTCTATGGTACCCTCTGTCTCCCATCCAAATTTGGTGCAATTTCATCCACGGGATCAAAAGTTACGGCTGCCCAAAGATCAAATCTTGCCGGAGCCCGTTCTCCCTCGTTTTTGCGAGTTTGACCGTGAAATTTTTATGGTAGGCTCCTCTTGATGTCCCCTACACGGTGCTCACCCTAACTCATGGTTTTGCTGGAGGGATTGGCGCAGAAAAATCAATCTTCCCCGATCAGACTGCGTTGCGAACGGCTGAAACTTCGTCGTGCGTTCCCCGTTGATCCAAAAGGTAAAACTCATATCCGTTTGCGTCACTTTGTGCCAAATGATCCCAGATAGCTCTCTGTAAAATTTGGTTAGGTTTCATGCAGTACTTTAATAGTTATGACCGTTTGATCTATTAGCTCCGAGAGCCGTTCATCGGCAGTTTGTGATCAATCCGGTGGGTCGCCGCCAAATCCGCCTATATTGTTGAGTTCGTCTCATCGCGTTCTACGTGATGGACACTTCCCCTTTGCTGTTGCATCTACCGAAATTTTTTTTATTCGTCGCCGCCGCTTTCGCCGCCGCTGCCGCCTTTTGCCGCCAACCATCTTGGATTGTCGTGACCATGTCATCCTGTCCGTAGGTCCATACCCTACTGTTTTAAGCCATCCTTGGAGTTCATTTGATCTCCGGTTGCCGTCAAAGCCATAAACTAGTATCTACCCGTCGTCTTTCGGCCTAGTCCGTTGTACCGGTTCGCGTTTCGGTTTGCCATCCTTGGTAATCTCTAATCGCAGAGCCAACCCTACCATCCTACCCTATGCCAAGTGTATCCATCCTTGAATCGTTTCGCTCAAACCCGGACTTAACCTTTGGTCCAATTTGTCGTTGCGTCACGACATGTGTACCCGATCGCAAATCAAACATGAGCCATGTCATGACCTCGCTACCCTATCATTGTACCGAGGGTCGCCATCCTGTAATCTCAAAAGTGTTTTGTTAACGCTTCACCTTCATCGTTAACGTTCCACCGTTAACGTTCGTCGTTAACGCTTCGTCGTTAGCGTCCCGTCGTTAACGTTCCATCGTTAACGTCCTGCCGTTAACGCTTTGCTCTCATCGCGTGTGTGCATGCAAGTAAAGGCCCTAGTGTGATGTCCTTACCTTTTCTATCGCCTTACTGTGATCGAACCCAATCATATGTCAATCTAGCCTCACCATCATACCATCTAGTGGTCCAATCATAACCGCACCCTTGGACCGGTTTGATGAGCTAAGTTCATCGTGAGTCGTGTGATCGACATCGCGATACCACTAGTTGGTCAAATGCGCCAACCCTAGTTTATGTTCTGCTCCAAGTCATCATCGGCTATCCAATCAAGATAATAACTTCGAAGAAATATTCTTGGGATACTATTCCTTCTTTCCCGATTATTAATCTTTCTCTCTGTATTTTCCAAAGCCGTTCTCTTTTGTCTAATCATCGACCTAATCCATTCAAATTCCTAACTTCATCTAAGCCGTTGTGCCCAATGCTATTCGTTCTTAATTTGGAGTTTACTTGATTTGCCTTTTGAGTTTTGTTGTATTTGTGTTTGTTTATCGTTAGACGCATTGCGGAAGTCGCTCAAGGAGCCGAGAATCAAGCAAGCGGAGATTGAAGATCGAGGATCAAGGATCAAAGATAAAGAGTAAAGAATAATAAAAATTGCAAGGGCCAGGCAAGTTGTGCTTTGACCATATTGATCCCATGTTTTAAAATTATTTCGTTTGAAATTATTGCATGCTAGTTTGAAATAAACTGATTTCAATTAATCTGGGATTAGATAATCAACCTACTTGTTATTGCCACCTTGTCAATATTATTTGTATGCCATGATTCATTTGTCACCCTAGATTGTGGGTTAATAGTTGGACATTAATAATTTGCCAACATGGGTTAATTAGACCGTATGTAGTGTGCTTAGCCCTGCCACGTAGATTTGTCATGATTTTGGAAAAATTAAAGTTAATATTGACTTAATGAGATATGGAACGTGTTTTTGAGAATGTGACATGTGTTATTGAGTTGATGATGGCACGTGGTGCATGGTAAAGGATTGGGGTGGGAAAGTGATTTAGACTGAGGCAAGTGGCAAGATTGTTTTCGGTGGGTCAAGAGTGGCAATTGGGCGGTCGCATTTGGTATTATGACATGTTGATGTGATGAACTTTTGGTTAGTCTTGCCTCGGTCAACTAAGGACTTAACCTTGTGAGCCTTTGACCTGAGTCTTTCATACAACCACAAGTTCAGGAATGGGACGGACCTAGTGAGTAAACCGTGAAATCTATTCTTTGGTACTGTCGTGGTGGTGTGAGGCCCGGAGAAGCGGAATGAGAACTCACATGGCGCAAGAGGGGGGCCTTGGGTGTGGTAACCAGTCCCTCCAGTGTTGAAACCTTAGCGGGCAGTACTGGGTTTAGACGGATCTTTGGAAAGGCTTTGTTATGATCGCTCATTCGCATACTCTTGTATGGCGATTCACTACCGACGTGGTGAGTTGATTATATCTTGTGGGTAAAGTGTATAACCTCTGCAGAGTGTAAAACTATTGAATAGCCGTGCTCACGGTATTGAGCATTGCTCGGGGATTACAGTCAAGGGTTAGATTTTGATAAAAAAAAATGAGGTTGGGAATGTGGATAATGTGATGTGGAACTTGGTTAAGGATGGAAATGCTTCACTTGAGAATGTTTGCAAAAGTTATTATTGGTATTACTTGTTTTATCTTTTCTATCTACTACGATTATTTGTGAAAGTCGCTTTATTGCAAAAGAACCATTCACCATTCCTTTGGAATAAGCCATGCATGTAGTAATAGAAGCGCATTACATGCATGACTTGTTGAGTACGGTTGTGTACTCACCCTTGCTTTAACAAAACATCACCAGTTGAGGAGAAGTCTTTGTCTTCGAAGAAGGAGAAGTTCTGCAAGAAGGCGATTATCTAGGAGTCGAACCCTGTCAGATGCGTGTGGTATATTGAAGGGGGTTCACCGACGTTCTTCGTTCCACTGCTGTTTACTTGGAGTTGAAGCCGTCAAGGCCTCACATGTGTCAGGTTGACCTTAAGGTCGCTCAATAGTTTATATTTTATAATTGTGTTACTTTTATTATTCCATTGTGTATGATTGTGATATTCATCTATGTTGAGACTGTGTGCACTAGCGTGATCTGGACTAGTGCGAGAATACACAGAGGGTCCGGATTTGCACATTCGGTCCCGACAGAGGTGGTATCGAGCCATCTTGTTGTAGGTCTTGACCCTAGATAGATTGGCCGTTCTTTAGAACTTCAAAATTATTTTCTAAAAGAAAATTTTAACTTGAAAAAATGATAAGTTCTTGACTTGTCTTATTCTTCTATTCTTTTCTTCTTGCTGAAAATTTCTATCTTTCCCCGTTGTTTTAAATGAAGATCTTATCTGAGTTACTCCAAATAGTTATTGTTGTTTCACACTTAAGGAGAAAGCGCTGGGTGTCGCTGCCAATCCTGAAGATCGTGAAGACAGGAATCGTCGAACTCAAGAAAAGTGGATCGATGAAGTGTTCTAGAAGCTAGAAGAACCAATGCTTTCATAGCCAGTTGAGACTCATGTGTGAGAGTCGCGTCTGTCTAAGATAGAAGTGTTACCCTCTTATATGGTAGATTATTGTGTGTTCAAAGTTAATTTGGTTTTCCTTGTTTCTTTGAGTGTGCAAGATATCGTTGCGAGCTTTTAGGCTTGGATAAGCAACCATACCAAGTTATTAATAATGTTTGTATAAGTTTTTGGGTTAAACTCGTTGTCCCCGCACTAGGATTCATGAACCTCATCTATGCTATTCCCTTACCTAAACCCCAGAGTGGTCAAGCAGTTGGAAAGGATCGACGCGCGAAGGACTCAAGGCGATTCGCGTTAGTTCAGTTGCTACTACTGGTGTTAGTGCTAAAGCAGATAGTGACCAAGAAAGTCCCATCGTGCCAACCGTGACAATTCAAAACTTGGATCAGTTGTTCACCACTTAGACTCTGCTTATGCAGACAATGATGCAATAGATGAATGTTATCAGTGCCAACATCAATCCCTCCCCAATTGAAGTTGCAACCCCCTGTTCACAGTCAAAGATTACGTTGTTCATGAAGACCAAACCGCCCACGTTTGATGGATCAACCACTCTTAGAGATGCAGAAATTTGGCTTCGCATCATAGAAGAGAAGCTGGCTTTGGTGCAATGTGAAGATAAAGAGAAAGTTCCCTACGCTACTTGTCAGTTAGAAGGAAATGCATTAGCCTGGTGGAAGAGTTTCTACGCCACCTCTAAGGATGAACATACCATCACTTGGTTAGAGTTTACCACCCTTAAATCGGCTCTTCACGTCATCGAAGATAGTGAAACCACAGTAAGACAAGGAAGAATGGTATCTCCACACTCGATACCATACCAGGATGTTGTTCTTTGAAGTGTTGTCAACCAAACCAATCAGAAGACCGTACATGCATCCGTTGTGGCGAATTAGGACACATTGCTGATGAACATGCAATTAATTGTTCTAGCTGTGAAGGAAACCACTAATTGGAGAAGGTCCTATAAATAACATCACCTGCTATCTTTGTGAAGGCCAAGATCATTGTCCGACTCAACGTCCCTGGATCCAATAGTGACCGCTGTGACTCGGCATCAGCGATAGAATTTTCGAGCAGTCATTGCTCAAGAGTTAGCGAAAAGAGAAGGATTGCCATCCGTACTTGCTATGCCACGTGAAGAAACGAAGAAGAAACATGTCAACCCTATCGGTCTACCTTAGGAAATCAGTGAGACTTGGTCACCACGGAACTGTTTCTTGTGTGATAAACGAGGACACTGGGCTAGAGAATGCCCCAGCAACCCAGCACGATGACCAAAACATTTATGTTACAACTGTGGTGAGTTAGGTTATTTTGTTAAGGAATGCCCACAGAAAGATCAAACAATTTCTGAAGCCATGATCATTCCAGAAATTTCTTTGGTTAAGTTTATAACCCCAAGAGTGAGTGATAAGACTATGGAACCAACTTGCTCCAGGAGTCAGTTGAAGCAAGAGTAATTGGTTAACAAGACCCTTGACCTAGAAGATGAGTGCAAGGAATTGGAAGACAACCGCAAGCGTCAAAAAGCTCGTCAAGAAGGACCACTGCAATAGCGAATAAGGAGTGCCCCTCAACAACTCAGTTGCCGTACTGCTTAGACTTTGTTCGGGACACCTTCACCTGTGCTTCGCCTTGATGGTCAGAGTTTCCATAACACCACCCTAGTGAAAAGTCCGCAAGGAAGAAGCTTATCGTCTAGAATTTGCTTTACTTGTCGCCAACCAGGACATCTCGCTAATAACTGCTCTCAGAAGGAAGTGATCACTGCGGATCGCATCAATCTCAGTTCTACCCCTACCAAGATTAGTGCCATGTCAAGAGGAAGCCAACAGATGTCGGTCGAGTGTTGCTTCAGATACAATGAGCCGGGATACTTCGCCAATAGTTGTCCCAGGAGAAAAGGTGTTATACCTATCCACTTAAACCCTAGTCCTCCACCTACCGAGACACTTGCGCGAGAAAGTGAAATGTGAAGCGATTCAAGATGAAGCCATGCTTGCAAGTGCGAGAATGAATCTTGATGGTTAATTTGTCCATTGTTAAGACCAAGTTTTTAATAAAGCTTATCATATTGGAAATCAATGCTTGAGATGTTTATGCCTGGAGTTAAATTAGTTACCCATGTGCAAGGCAGTTTGGGTCCATGGCTGGAGATGTAGTCGATTAAGAGGAGCTAGAGTGTTCTGAGATAAAGTTGTCATCGAGGTTAACTTTAGTTTGTTGGAGACAATGAGGACCTGTCTATTCCGTTATGGTTGAGTCAAGAAAGTGGATGAGCCATCACATCAGAAGAAAGACTTGATGTGTATGTTTAATAACTACACAAGATAATTGTCCTCCTGAAGAATTACTCTAGCTACCGCAGTGTATGCCAGCAAACCAATACCATTACATCAGTAATAGTTGAAGCTTGAGTCCAATGTGAAGGAATACCCAGTTGAAATAGAGTTCAAGCCAATACTCGAGAGTCAAGCCGACAAAGATAGTGCAAGACAAACTGGAATGTTGTTCAAGTCTCGTTCAAGACCGCAGAAATTCAAGTAAGTTTCATCGTCAGATGCAGCTTGTTCAGTTTCTACGAGAAGCAGAAAATCAAGTGTTCAGGAACAGAAGTAAGGAAACCTGTCAATGGGGTTGCCAGAAACGTCAGCATGGATGTGTGATGTGTTCCAAGAGCCTTAGCAGAAGAAGTGCTTTCTAGTGTAAGAAAATCAGACCCTATGGGAGTCAGTTCAATTGCAAAAGGATTTTATTACGAAGAGCAGCCTGCAAATTTTGGATGTTATCAAGCGTTTGCTCAGAAATAACCTTGTCCAGTGTGCAGTTGCTTGGAAGTTCGAGGAAGTCTCAAGAGTTGAGTTCCCCTGACCCTATTTCTATAGTCAGCCTTGAATCTCGGGGACGAGATTCTGTTAAGGGGGGAGGTTTGTAACATCCCAAAATTCGGGTTTTCAAAAATCTTTTGTGAAGTTTAACTCCCTAAAAATTCGCGATAATTTCCTCGTTTAATTAAAGCTTAATCTGGAATTTTCTAAAGTCAAAGTAATTTAATTTGACTAATATAAACTTCAATTAAAATAAATTAAGTTTTATTTGGGTTCCTTGTGCTTCTAGGATTTTTTTTTATTTGTTTTAGAATTTTTGGAATTTATTTGGAATTATTCTAATTAATTTAAACTAAACCTTTTACCTAAAGTAATTAAATATTTCAAAAGAGAAAATAAATTTCTTCTGAAAACATTTTATTTGAGTTCCAAAATGTCCCAAAATATTTTCTAGAATTTTTCTAGAATTTTTCTGGTATTTTTATTGCCTCAAAAGAATTAATTTGAATTAAGTCCTTTATGGAATTAATTAAAAATTTGGAAAAATTTATATAAAGTTTTGTTGAAAATATTTTATTTGAGTTAAAATGTCTCAAAATATTTTATAGATTTTTTCTGGAATTTTGCTGATAATTTTTCTATTTTTCTTGAATTAAATGAATTTCTAGAACTAATTCAATTCGGATTCTGTTTTCCACGTGTCTCCTTCTCGCGCTGCCACGTGTCGACTCCTCGTTCGGCCACGTCGCCGAATCGCCACAGCCCTCCGATTCCAATCCGACGCACCAGAATGAGCCACGTCACCCGGTTACTATTCATTATCCGCCAACTGCTCGATTAAATCCGTTTTGATCCGAATTCGATTTTTCTTATTTCTCCTTGTACAACACGACTTCCCTAGCCTATATAAGGGTTCCTAGACCCCTCCCACGCAGCCCTAATGTCCAGATCATCCCCCAAACCCTATATTTCTTCAGATCAATCTATTCATGCCATCCTACGTCGGCCGAACTTTGCTTCGCGTTCCCCGTCAACTCGTCGACTCTTTTCAAGATCCGTCTTCTCCACGGCGTGCTCTATGGTACCCTCTGTCTCCCATCCAAATTTGGTGCAATTTCATCCACGGGATCAAAAGTTACGGCTGCCCAAAGATCAAATCTTGCCGGAGCCCGTTCTCCCTCGTTTTTGCGAGTTTGACCGTGAAATTTTTATGGTAGGCTCCTCTTGATGTCCCCTACACGGTGCTCACCCTAACTCATGGTTTTGCTGGAGGGATTGGCGCAGAAAAATCAATCTTCCCCGATCAGACTGCGTTGCGGACGGCTGAAACTTTGTCGTGCGTTCCCCGTTGATCTAAAAGGTAAAACTCATATCCGTTCGCGTCACTTTGTGCCAAATGATCCCAGATAGCTCTCTGTAAAATTTGGTTAGGTTTCATGCAGTACTTTAATAGTTATGACCGTTTGATCTATTAGCTCCGAGAGCCGTTCATCGGCAGTTTGTGATCAATCCGGTGGGTCGCCGCCAAATCCGCCTATATTGTTGAGTTCGTCTCATCGCGTTCTACGTGATGGACACTTCCCCTTTGCTGTTGCATCTACCGAAATTTTTTTTATTCGTCGGCCGCCGCCTTTCGCCGTCGCCGCGCGTCGTCTTTTGCCGCCAACCATCTTGGATTGTCGTGACCATGTCATCCTGTCCGGTAGGTCCATACCCTACTGTTTTAAGCCATCCTTGGAGTTCATTTGATCTCCGGTTGCCGTCAAAGCCATAAACTAGTATCTACCCGTCGTCTTTCGCCTAGTCCGTTGTACCGGTTCGCGTTTCGGTTTGCCATCCTTGGTAATCTCTAATCGCAGAGCCAACCCTACCATCCTACCCTATGCCAAGTGTATCCATCCTTGAATCGTTTCGCTCAAACCCGGACTTAACCTTTGGTCCAATTTGTCGTTGCGTCACGACATGTGTACCCGATCGCAAATCAAACATGAGCCATGTCATGACCTCGCTACCCTATCATTGTACCGAGGGTCGCCATCCTGTAATCTCAAAAGTGTTTTGTTAACGCTTCACCTTCATCGTTAACGTTCCACCGTTAACGTTCGTCGTTAACGCTTCGTCGTTAGCGTTCCGTCGTTAACGTTCCATCGTTAACGTCCTGCCGTTAACGCTTTGCTCTCATCGCGTGTGTGCATGCAAGTAAAGGCCCTAGTGTGATGTCCTTACCTTTTCTATCGCCTTACTGTGATCGAACCCAATCATATGTCAATCTAGCCTCACCATCATACCATCTAGTGGTCCAATCATAACCGTACCCTTGGACCGGTTTGATGAGCTAAGTTCATCGTGAGTCGTGTGATCGACACTGCGATACCACTAGTTGGTCAAATGCAGTCAACCCTAGTTTATGTTCTGTTCCAAGTCATCATCGGCTATCCAATCAAGATAATAACTTCGGAAGAAATATTCTTCGGGATACTATTCCTTCTTTCCCAGTTATTAATCTTTCTCCTCGGTGTATTTTCCGAAAGCCGTTCTCTTTTGTCTAATCATCGACCTAATCCATTCAAATTCCTAACTTCATCTAAGCCGTTGTGCCCAATGCTATTCGTTCTTAATTTGGAGTTTACTTGATTTGCCTTTTGAGTTTTGTTGTATTTGTGTTTGTTTATCGTTAGACGCATTGCGGAAGTCGCTCAAGGAGCCGAGAATCAAGCAAGCGGAGATTGAAGATCGAGGATCAAGGATCAAAGATAAAGAGTAAAGAATAATAAAATTGCAAGGGCGTGCAAGTTGTGCTTTGACCATATTGATCCCATGTTTTAAAATTATTTCGTTTGAAATTATTGCATGCTAGTTTGAAATAAACCGATTTCAATTAATCTGGGATTAGATAATCAACCTACTTGTTATTGCCACCTTGTCAATATTATTTGTATGCCATGATTCATTTGTCACCCTAGATTGTGGGTTAATAGTTGGACATTAATAATTTGCCAACATGGGTTAATTAGACCGTATGTAGTGTGCTTAGCCCTGCCACGTAGATTTGTCATGATTTTGGAAAAATTAAAGTTAATATTGACTTAATGAGATATGGAACGTGTTTTTGAGAATGTGACATGTGTTATTGAGTTGATGATGGCACGTGGTGCATGGTAAAGGATTGGGGTGGGAAAGTGATTTAGACTGAGGCAAGTGGCAAGATTGTTTTCGGTGGGTCAAGAGTGGCAATTGGGCGGTCGCATTTGGTATTATGACATGTTGATGTGATGAACTTTTGGTTAGTCTTGCCTCGGTCAACTAAGGACTTAACCTTGTGAGCCTTTGACCTGAGTCTTTCATACAACCACAAGTTCCGGAATGGGACGGACCTAGCTGAGTAAACTGTGAAATCTATTCTTTGGTACTGTCGTGGTGGTGTGAGGCCCGAGAAGCGGAATGAGAACTCACATGGCGCAAGAGGGGGCCTTGGGTGTGGTAACCATCCCCTCGGTGTTGAAACCTTAGCGAGCGATCTTGGGTTTAGACGGATCTTTGGAAAGGCTTTGTTATGATCGCTCATTCGCATACTCTTGTATGGCGATTCACGGCTGACGTGGTGAGTTGATTATATCTTGTGGGTAAAGTGTATAACCTCTGCAGAGTGTAAAAACTATTCGAATAGCCGTGCTCACGGTATTGAGCATTGCTCGGGGATTACAGTCAAGGGTTAGATTTTGATAAAAAAAAATGAGGTTGGGAATGTGGATAATGTGATGTGGAACTTGGTTAAGGATGGGAAATGCTTCACTTGAGAATGTTTGCAAAAGTTATTATTGGTATTACTTGTTTTACTGCTTTTCTATCTACTACGATTATTTGTGAAAGCTGCTTTATTGCAAAAGAACCATTCAGCCATTCCTTTGGAATAAGCCATGCATGTAGTAATAGAACTGCATTCTATGCATGACTTGTTGAGTACGGTTGTGTACTCACCCTTGCTTTAACAAAACATCACCAGTTGAGGAGAAGTCTTTGTCTTCGAAGAAGGAGAAGTTCGCAAGAAGGCGATTATCTAGGAGTCGAACCTGTCGGATGCCTCGTGGTATATTGAAGGGTTCACCGACGTTCTTCGTTCCATCGCTACTTATTTGGAGTTGAAGCCGTCAAGGCCTCACATGTGTAAGGTTGACCTTAAGGTCGCTCAATAGTTTATATTTTATAATTGTGTTACTTTTATTATTCATTGTGTATGATTGTGATATTCATCTATGTTGAGACTGTGTGCACTAGCGTGATCCTGGACTAGTGCAGAATACACAGAGGGTCCGGATTTGCACATTCGGGTCCCGACACAGTGTGATTTCGATCTTCACAAGAAAGATTCAGAATTTGTGTTGTATATGTATCAGGCGTGTTGTCATATATATCCAATTGGGTAGATCATGGTATATACTAGATAGTGGTGAATTTCATAAAAGCAATCAATGTTGTTCACAACAATCAGTATACCTTCAAGTTGGGAGCTCCGATGGAATCGACGAGGGGAGGAGGATGGCAGCGGAGTTAGGATAGAGGCTTGGCCACCGGGCCTCGTGTGGTTTGAGGGAGTCGGGGGGGAGGAGGGCGCCAATGGCTTGTTGCAAGGGAGGCCGCCACAGGCTTGTCACAAGGGAGGCTGCCGTTGGGTGTCGTGGGAGATGAGGGAGTCGGGGTGAGGAGAGTGCCATCGGCTTGTCGTAGGGAAGGGTGCCGTCGAGTCTCGTGGGGGATGAGGGAGTCGGGCGGAAGAGGGCGTCGCCGACTTTCGCTAGGGAGGAGGGCATCACTGCTCAACCCTTGTAGCAAGGGAGTACTGCACCGCCAGGTCTCCCGGTGGATCAGGGGATGAGGGAGGAGAGTAGCCAAAAAACAGAAGAAAATTTTCTTATGGATAGCACTGGTGGGTAAATATTTTAGAACTTCAATGGCAAATGTCAAATTCCAATCCGTAAAAGCCAAAAAAACTCCCTTAGATTGGCTTTTAGCTTATAGTTATATGAAGGTTTTAGACTTTTTTAAAACTTGGTTGAAAAGTCATTTGTTTGTTTTGGTTTTGACTTTTTAGCTTTTAAACTGATAAAAAGGCCCAAACAAACAGGACCTCAATGTATGAATTGGCTTTATTTTAGCACTCACAATTTACTGGAGCTAGAAGTAGCATATATGTGCATAGGTGGTAAACTCGTTGGCCGAACCATTCAGTTCTGTGATTTTGTTTGTTGCTACCAATATGGTTTCTTGTGTCTTTTTTTGCCGGCTATGCCAAAATGACAGCAATATCAAGAAACAGAGTTGCAAAGGCAAAGGCAGTTTTCCTTAGATATGTGCAAGGTAAACTCCCCTCCGTTGGATTACTACTCATGATATGGTATTCGCGAATATAAAATCCATGTACGAGCATAACCATGATGAAGATTAATTAATTAGCAATTTTTTGGTGTATCATTTTCTTTTGCAGCACATACTAGCTCATAATTTGTATCCGCTTTAAGGGACTGAACCTAAAAGGCAGGGTCTTGTATCTTCTCACCCTTGATCCGTATCTGATGGGGACGGCGATCCCGATCTTTCGGTGAGATGATGATATGTCGATTTGGAGGTGTTGATGGCACCGAATCTAGGGCTTCCAACCAGCAGGTCGGGAACTTCACAATCGCAATGCCAATTCCACACAGATACAAGATCCAAACGATCAATTGTTCCTGCAAGAAATCGAGAACCCGCAAGAACAAAGTATGAAGCAACTCTGGAAATATGGTATTGAAATCAAAAGAGCAAGTTGAGGTTCTGTTTCTCGGCTCGGGCGGTCTAGTCGACACGCGCAAACACGAGGAGGGACGCACACGGGGTCTACCAAACACAACAAAACCTAAACGAAAAAGAACGGCGGCGGCCACATATATAGCGGCGGCCAGGAGGTGTAGGGCAGCCAAAACAGCGGTGCCCACCAAAACCCTAAGATACATGGGCCTTGGGCCTAAAGGAAAGGTGGTGCAGCACCTGGGATTTCTGTCCCGTGAGATTTTTTTGTGATTTCTCGTCGCTCCAGGAGGAATTTGGCCCTGAGACTAGATCCATTGGAAAGGTTATCTCGATACCTTTCAAACGGGTGGTCGCACACTGAAAACGGAGTCCAAGAGCCCAAGTTATGTCCATTTGAAGTACTGCTGCTCCTGGATGGCCGAACCGGACTTGTAGACGAATTGGGCTTGATCTTGGACCTTCCTTGGCGCGTGGGCTGTTCTTGGTGGATGATCTTGACGTGCTGGTCTAGCAAAGGTGGGTGGAAAGGCCTTGCTTCCGGATTAAGCCCTCCAAGCGTCGTAGATGAAGTAGCGGCCGAAACAGAGACGGTCGGGGACGAAGTAGTGGTCGTAGGGGAAGAAGGGGCAGCGGTTGTGTCCTTGGTTGTGATGTCCTCATCAGTATCCATGTGTAGGGACCGAAACTAAGAAATAAGGATATGATCACTCGCTCTTGATCCTTGTCCACTAACAGAACAGAACTAGGAAATGATGCCTTGATACTTCTCACCTTGATTCCTATCCATGCGTAGGGACCAAAACTAAGAAACGATAATATGATCACTCGCTATTGATCCGTATCCACTAACGGGACCGAACTAGGTAATGAGGCATTGATACTCTCACCCTTGATCTGTATCCATGGGTAGAGACCAATACTAAGAAACGAGAATATTGTATCTTCGTTCTTGATCCGTATCCACTAACGGGACTGAACTAGGAAAGAAGAGAATGCACCTTGACTTGTATCACTTGACCAAGCCTAAAGGCAAAGGGAGATAGGAAAAAGCTCCCTTACTTGTATTACTTGACCAAGTCTAAGGACTAAGGAAAAACATATTCTCATCTTCTTTTACCTTCTTGCATTCTCTCAATGGCAGCTTGTTTGCTCTCCTTTTTTTGTTTCCTCTTAAAGTGTTTGTTTTGCTTCCCCTCCAAAAGTTCTCTCCAGAAGTCCCTTTTTTCTACCATTTGCCTTCTATTTATAGAGCAAAGATGAGTGAGAGGTTTGCTTCTTTGAGGGAGGTTACAGTTAGGGATGAAAACGGAACGGAAACGCAGTAAATGGTTGTTCCCTTTCTATTTCAACATTTTTTACAGTAATAGAAACGAAATCGGAAATCTCGGAAACGGATACAAAAACAAACAGTGACGAAAATATATGTGGAATGACATGAAGCGGATACAGAAACATAAGTAAAAAATTCCACAAAAATATAACACATGATCTAGCTTGTCGTAACTAAGACATTCAATCATACAGTTACCCTAGGTTATGCTCTAGTTTTTATATTATAGTGGACCAAAGACTAGTATTGTATAGTCAATCAGTTCCATTGCTTTCACCTGGTAGTGCTATATGATTGGAATTTAGATAAAGGTTTGCTGAAATTCAAAGGATTTATCACCTATATATAGTCATATTAGAATGGTTCTTTTTTCCAAACAATATTCTGACCACGCAGTCATGTTTTGGCTCTGTTATTTTGGGTCTCCGTTGCCTTTCTTTGACTGGTCTTTTGACTAATGGATCAAAGGAAAACAGACTTTGGAACTTGTGTCTCTCAAAACAGACTTTACAATTAGAGCAGCTTTTGATTTTTTTAATCTCTCTTTTCTTGCGCTGTGAACGGCTGCGGGCGTCTTGTCTGTGTACTGCAGACAGGATGATTGCTTTTTGCGTTGCTGAACGGAGGCCTGAGGGAGTTGCTTGTGGGCCAGCTCTATGGGAAGTTCCGGTTTCCCTTATACAGAATTTCATTTTAGCCTATACGGAATTTTTGTTTTATTTCTGTTTCCTTCGAAAGTAACTCTTTTATTTCTATTTCTGTTTCTGAATTTCTTTTTGTTTTCATTTCCATACTGACAATTTTCGTTTCCATTTTTTAAAAAAAGGATTTTCGTTTTCGTTTTTCTTCGAAACAATCAGAAAGTTTTCATTATGTTTTTATCCTAATTACGGCAACTGCATTTCCTCTCATGTGCGTGCAGAAAGTAGTTAGTGTTTTGATTTGTTTTATTGCACCATGCCACAGGTCGTGCATGAGAAGGGCGTGCGTGGTGGTTTGCACTAAAGTTTCTTCTTTCTTTTTTTTTTAGCTGACTTTGTCGTTATTCATTTGTTAACCGGCCGATCAAGAAGCAAAATACTAATTGATGAGCCAAGCATGCACGCAACCTCTTAGTTGACGTTGGCTAATGGACCATGCAGATCCTCTTTCTTAATGTTGTAAAACATAGTCGTTTATCTATGATTAATCAACAGTACGCTAACGAAATCATATGAACAAAAACAGGGAGCACACACAATATAGGGGGCAATATTCTCTCACTTTGATTGATTCTTGTACATGGGGGATGCCCAGTATATAAAGGAAAACCGTAAGAGATGAGTTCGGATCCGCCTACACATAAGAGATAAAGTTTAACCGAATACGGTTGGAATATCTTATCTCATAACACTCCTCCTTGGGTGAATACCGCGTAATGCACATGCATCATCAAAAACTCCACTAAAAAACCCAGTGGGAAAAAGAAGATAGAGAAAAGAGTGCATTGTACTCCCACTTTATGTTGCACTAGTTGCTTCGTTAAAACCTTCATGTGAGAAAACTTTAGGAAAACTTATTAAGGAAAAAAGAGTGCAATTTATAATCTTCAGTATTTATATTAGGACCTTCAGGGTCATAATCAGGGTTATGGTTCTAGGATTTACTCCCCCTGAACTTTCCATATTTCTAAGTCTTCTCATTTCAATGCCTTTGACACATCTTTGAAATATGGATTTAAGCAAGGACTTAGTGAATAAATCTGCAAGATTTTTCACATGACTTAGTTTGAACAATCTTTACCTCACTATTCTTCTAGAGTTCGTGAGGATAGAAAAGTTTAAGAGCAATATACTTTGTGATATTGCTTTTCTCATAACCCATTTGCATTTGTACAACATAAGCAGTATTATCTTATGATAATGGTGGGGGTATCGACGATGTTAAGACCACATGTCTTTTGGATATGGTTAATTACACGTCGTAACAAAAAACATTCACGTGAGGTCTTATATAAAGTTATAATCTCTGAGTGGTGTATAGAAGTAGTTATCAAGGTCTGCTTATAAGACCGCTAAGAAATGGCTGTACCACCGCAGAGAAATACAAAACCAGTATGAGATTTGGCATTGTGGGGATCAAACAGATAGCTAGCATCCATATATCCCTCCATGGTCAAGTCTTGGTCCTTCTGAAAAACAATCCAAAATCTTGAGTACCTTGAAGGTATCTAAGTAAAGTCTTGACAACAGCCTAATGTCTTTTGGTTGGGACTGAACTATGTCTTGCTAGCAAATTCACTGTGAATGCAATATCAGACCTTGTGCAATTCGCAAGATACACAAGTGTTCTAATGGCACTTAAATATGGGACTTCAGGTCCTAAGACTTTCTCATTTTCCAACCTCAGTCTGAAAGGGCTTTCTCTACTTTAAGGGATCTTACGACCATGGGGTTTTTCAAAGGATACGATTTATCCAAATTAAACCTCTCCAATACCTTCTAGATATAAGCAGACTAGTGTACTAGAATTCGTTCTAGGAAATGCTCTAGCTACAGACCTAAGTAAAATTTGGTTTTACCCAACTCTTTCATATCAAAACTTCGTTGTGAGGTAAGCATTTACTTCCTCTATCTCCTCTGTGGTTCCGATAATATTCAGATCATTGATATATACCGAGATGATACAAAATCCATTATGGGATTTTTTTATGAATACACAGGGACAATATCCCTTCTTCAGGAGAAATTCACTAAGTCGGTTACACTACATTTTCCCCGACTATTTTAATCCGTATAGCGGTTTCTTTAGTTGACTCTATATATGTTGCGATTATTAGGATCCGGAACTTTGACACCTTCAGGGATTCTCATATAAATATCCATATCTAGTGACCCATATGTGGTCACTACATCCATCAACTATTGATAAGTTTAAACTTTTTGCCATTAATATTAAATTTCGGAACATTATTCCATTCATTACAGGAGAAATAGGTTTCATCGTAAACGATGCTGGGTCTCTACGTAAACCCTTGTGCTACAAGTCTCGCTTTATATCTCACCACCTGGGTATTTTCATTTCTTTTTCTGGATGAAAAACCCATTTGATCCTCAGGGAATACACTAGGAGATGTTCGGTCAACAGGACCAAAAACTTTCCTGTTATTAAGCAACCGCTGCCTCAATTGCTTCTTTTGTTTGACCCTATCTGAGCGTTTCTAGTACTCTGCCATAGACTTTGGTTCTGGATCCAGCTTTTTAGCAATTTTAGAGGCAAATATATGTCGACAATTGTATTCTTTCTTTCATTCATTTCTCCTGCATCACTTCGGGGATATATCTATAGTAATTTCTTCCAGCTCCTCCTGATTTCCCACAACGATGGAGTCTAGGTGTTCCGACTTCCTAGTGTTTAAATTATGCGCGCAAATGTATGCTAGGTTATCATCTTCAGGATGCATCACTTCAGGGATGTTACCACCTCCAGGATGGCTAACTTCAGGGATTTTCAAAACATCAGGTTGGGCTTCTTCTACTGTCACAAGTGGTGTTCTCATTTGTTCGGTTCTCTACTTTTGTGGACGTCTCCACGGAATGGAGTCCCGTGCACCTGGAGGCCTCCCCCTCTTCTTATCATGAGGGTCAAGAGTTAGTTCAATATCCTTCTAGGGTATTTCCACTCTTTTAGGTGCAAATACTGCAGGTATATGAGATCTTTAACTCCCCTATGAACAGTGAAGGCATTTGGGAGATTATTAGTTTATTTATTGCAGATTTATTACCCTTCGAACTTCATGTTCGATCTCTCTAGTGCACGGATCTAAGGACTCGGCATTCTCTAATGTGGTACTTATCTTACCCTAATACCGAAAAATGTCTTTAGTATAATCAGTGTACCAAGCCGTGTACAGATCCCCTGTCATAGGCTCTAGGTATTTTAATACATGACAGAGATTTATAACTGTCGGCACCCGAATATACAAATCTGGACCCTTTGTGTATTCCGTACTAGTCCAGAATCACGGTAGTGTACACAGGCTCAACATAAATGAATATCACAATCATACTCAACGATAATATAAATAAGACTTTATCAAGTTTAATATAAATGTTGAATGACCTTATGGTCCACCTTACATGAAGACGCCATGCAGGGCTAAGACTGAAAGTAAATGAATAAACTGCACCAAAAATAATCAAAGTGTAGAAACCCTACAACTGCCACAGGCAACTAACAAGGTTCGCACCTTAGTTGTTCGCCTCCTCGTGGAACTCCTCAAAAGCAGGTGTTGCTTCTTCTTCAACTGATGTTGTTTTGTTGCAAGGGGTGAGTACATAAAGCACTCAACAAGCTGTGCACAGAATGCAAGTCTATATACTATATGCATGGCTTAGTACAAAGGATTGGCTACAAGATTACTTTGCATAAACAACATTTGCAACAGAATAGCAATAATAGATTGAAAAGGTAGTAAAATAAATAGTAATAAGAATAACTTCGGCAATTGTTTTCAATGACCAATTCACCACCTATTTCCTCATTTCAACATTCCATCCCACATTTGTTTTGATAAAAATCTAACCCTTGATTGTAATCACAGAGCAATGCTCAAAACCGCGAGTACAGCTATTCAAATAGATTTTACACTGCAGAGGCTATACACTTTACCCACAAGATATAATCAAACACCACAAAGGCGAGTGACCATAAGGCCATTCCCAGTGGGAGTTTCAAATGGGATTCATTCTCATTAAATACTGTGACACATTAGCAAAACTGATGACTTGGCAAGCTAATTAAGAGGAGAGAAAGAAAAGGAGTTTCAAGGAGATGAAACCCATCGGTCACTATTTGCTAAGGTTTCAACACTAGTGGGACTGGTTACCACATCCAAGGCCCTACTCTTGCACCATGTGAGCCAACCCATGCGAGGACTGGTTACCACTACCCGGGCCCCACACCACCACAATAGTACTAAAGTTTAGACTCAACAAATTAATCAGCTAGGTCTGTCCCATTCTAGACTTGTGGTTGTATGAATGACTCAGTTCAAATTCTTGTAAGGTTAAGTCCTTAATTGACCAAGGCAAGACTAACCAAAAATCACCATGTCCGAAACCACAATTATCATAAAAAGCAAATGCGACCGCCCACGTGCCAACATTGGTCCACCACAAATACTTGCTACTTGCCTCAGTGTAAATCATTTTACCACCCCAGTTGATTTACCATGCACCACGTGCCATCAACAATACCAACATTATATGACAACACCGACACACAATTAATACACATGCTCCATAATCATTAAGCAAGATTAAGCATTTGTACATAAAATGATGACTTGTTGTGGGGCTAAGCATTCTACTTGTGTTCTAATTACCCACATTGGCAATTATAGCCACTAATTAATATTGAACCATTCTAGGGTGACAATGAGATATGGCATACAACATGGCAAGGTTGAATGTAACTCAAGTGGACGATTAACTACTCCCAACATATGGCAAATATTTGATAATTGAAATAACATGCATTACATTAAAACAACATAATATTTAAAGCATAGGTTCAACATGATCAGGAGGGGTCTGGATCTCGCTCTGAAACCTGGTCAAGTGCTGGCTCCTCGACAACGAACTCACTCGGCAACTCAATGTCTATGCACAACAAAGAAAGCAATAAATAATCAAAATAGAGAGCAAAATCAACTCTAAAAATTAAATACAATTCAACATTAAATAGATCACAATTTTACAATTTTTTAGAGACTGGAATCACCTCAATCGAAGTTCGGATGCGAAAGATATGGCCTTTCAAAGCTTTAATTAAATGGAAAATACTAAAAATCAGAAAATCCGAATTATTTTCTTACGGGAAATTCATGTTTACGACGTCAGTATGACCTAAAGAGTTAGCATCGAAATAAATTTTGGTTGAATTATTTTTCTACTAAAAATTAATTGTGATGTCATTGCTGACGTCAGCATGACACGTGGCCCAATCACACGCTGACACGCGTCGCAACTAGAGGCTGCCACGCGTCTCGGCGCATGGACTCGGTCCCCAGCGGCTCTGGTCCAGTGTGCTCACCCCAGTGTCGTCTTCAGCACCCCTAACGCTAATGTCTAGTGTACTGACATGCTATTGAAGTCTCTCCCACCATTGGACCTGGCCAATCTTATGACGCCGGTGTTCGACTAGATGACGAAGTTGCTCGATGCAGCGCAAGCCTAGACTGCTCGAGTGGCTAATTCAGGATTCGGATAGCCAAGCCAACAGGGCACCCGGAGCCGGATGCCAGGGCCGTCCTACAACAGTCGCCGAGCAGCAAGATCAACGGTGGCCAATTCTATTCATCGTGTTCCAGGACGGTCCACTCGAACACCCACTGAGGATACCCTGGAGACCTTCGAGATCAAATCCCACATGATCGTCGAGACTTGCGTGAAATCCTACGAGATCGAAGGAAAGAGCGAGACTGCGAAGACCGTGAAGGGCGAGATGATGAATCTTCGTCGTCCAGAGGCTGATCTCCGACTTGACATGCGTGCCGCGGTAGATCTTCGCCCTCGAGGGACCGCTCACCGCCACGACACAGGTTTCCCCCTCGGTAGGATGCACATAGAGGACAACGCCATATGACCTTGGAGAACATCGATGAGGGGTGCAAGGCGTTCACTCCAGCACTGCGTGCAGTCAGGTGGCCGGACAAGTTCAAGCCCGGTCCGGTTGAGAAGTATTCGAGGAAGATCAACCCTGTTTAATAGCTGTAGATCTATAATACAGTCATGAGAGCAGCCGGAGGCAACGAGAAGGTGATGGCCAACTACCTGCTCACCACTCTCGATGGGGCAGCTAGGTCTTGGTTACTAAACCTCCCGCCTCAGTCGATATCGTCATGAGCTGAGTTGTAGGCACAGTTCATCGCCAGCTTTCAAGGCACGTATGAACACCCCAGAACAATTAGTGACTTGCATCAGCTGGTGCATAAGCTAGGAGAGTCGCTGTGTAGCTTCATTCGACGATTTAGTGACAAAAGGAACCTGATCCCTGACATCTCGGATGAGGCAGTAATTGTTGCCTTCGAGAACGGGGTGAAGGATGGAGATCTGAAGGGGAAGCTCGCCACTCGAAAGATCCGAACCACCAAGGAGATCTTCGAGTTAGTGGACGAGTACGCCATCCGCGCCAAAGCCCGAGACCATCTCGATAACCTGATGCTTAGCAGCGACAAGGCTGAGTCGTCCAAGCAAGGGGCAGAGAGGAACAAGAACCGTGGGGAGAAGCGCAAGGGTGACTCCACTGTGGCTGCGGTCGAGAGGGGTAAGATGCGCAACCTAGGTGACAACAAAGGTTGAAGCCGCGGAGGAGGCAAGTACTATCCCGTCCATCACTCGGACAAGCACGGCTTCGAAGAGTGCTAGGTAATCAGCAAGAAGGTCCAAGAGAAGCTCAAGGCCACCCTTGCTAAGCGAGGCATTGAGTTGGCTAGAGACAAGCTCGAAGATGACAAACCCGAGTATCGAGGAGCTGAGCATAAGCTGGCACACATCTTCGGGGGGTCTGCCACGTACGAGTCTAAGAGGCAGTACAAGGCAGTTGAGAGAGAGGTCAATCTGACCACGCCGGCTCTCCTTCGATTCCTTAAGTGGTCAGAAATGCCGATCACGTTCGACCAGATGGATCATCCGATTTCGGTTCCGCATCCAGGGCGATACCTTGTGGTGGTCGAGCCCACCATCGTAAACATCTAGGTCGCCTGAACCTTAGTCGATGGAGGAAGCTCGTTGAACCTCATCTTCGTGAAAACGCTAGACAACATGGGTATTCCCCGGACCGAGATAAGAACCGAAGCCGAGCCGTTCTATGGAATAACTCCGCGCTCATCGGCTACCCCGCTAAGTCAGATCGAGTTGTCGGTTACATTTGGCACGCCGGACAACCGTACTGAGAAGATCCTCTTTGACGTAGCGGATTTTGAGACCACGTATAATATGATCCTGGGCCGCCCAATGCTGGCCAAATTCATGGCGGTGGTGCACTATGCTACCAGACAGTCAACACACCGACGCCAAAGGGAGTCCTCACAATCCAGTGCGACCAGCGCGCGGTGGTCAAGTGCGACAAGAAGAGCCTAGAGATGGCTGACCATCTCGATCGATCGGCAGCCAGAGCCGGCGATGAGAGAGCTAAGCGCCAGAAATCCAAAGGTAGCAATTAGGCTTCCACGCCCAACAGAGCCGCCAATGACAAAGTCAACGACGGCGGGAAGGGCAAGAAGATCTGTGAAGAGGTCAAGACAGTGCCCCTCAACCCGACGGAGCCATCCAAGATGGTTAAGGTCGGCGCCGACCTCGACCCTAAATAGGAACTCGAGCTCATCACTTTCCTTCGGGTAAACCGCGACGTGTTCGCATGGCAGTCGTCTGATATGCCTGGAGTCCCTAGGGAGGTGATTGAGCATTGATTAGTTGTGGAGCCAAGCGCCAAGCCCGTGGTGCAGAAGCAGCACAGATTCACGGAGGACTGGAAGCAAGCCATACAAGAGGAGGTCGGCAAACTCTTGGAGGCTGGCTTCATCCAAGAGGTCCACCACCCAACGTGGCTGGCGAACCCAGTTCTCGTAAAGAAGGCCAACGGCAAGTGGAAAATGTGTGTTGACTACACCGACCTCAACAAGGTGTGTCCAAAGGACCCTTTTCCTCTCCCTCGCATCGACCAAATAGTGGATTCCACTGCAAGTTGTGAATTGCTAAGTTTTCTAGATGCCTATTCGAGGTATCACCAAATTAGCATGTCCACCAAGGATGAAGAGAAAACAGCCTTGACTACCCCTTTCGATGTATTTTGTTATGTGAAGATACCCTTTGGTTTGAAATGTGCTGGTGCGACGTATCAACGATGTATTCAAAACTGCTTGAAATCCCAAATAGGTCGCAATGTAGAAGCATACGTTGATGACACCGTAGTAAAATCGAGAACCAGGGGTACTCTAGTTGGGGACCTCAGCGAAACATTCGACAACCTTAGGAAGTATCGAATGATGCTTAACCCCGAGAAGTGCACATTCGGCGTCCCGTCCAGCAAGCTTCTCGGCTTCCTGGTGTCTAGTCGAGGCATCGAGGCCAACCCGCACAAGATCGAGGCAGTAAATCAGATGCATCCTCGACGAACGCTAAGAGAGGTACAGAAGCTTACGGGATGTATTGCTGCCCTCAATCGATTCATCTCACGGATGGGCGAGCAGGGGCTACCTTTCTTCAAGCTGCTTAAGAAGCACGATAACTTCGAGTGGACCAAGGAGGCTGAAGAAGCCTTTCAAGATCTAAGAAGGTATTTATCATCTCCGCCAATTCTGGTTTCACCTAACGAAAAAGAGGAGCTTTTCCTTTACATTGCAGCTACCCCCAAGTAGTAAGTACGGTCCTGGTGGTTGAGCGGGATTGCCCCGACAAAAAGGCCAAAATCCAGAAGCCGATATACTACGTCAACGAAGTCCTGCATGGAGCCAAATCACGATACTCTCAGATACAGAAGATCATATACGCTATCTTGATGACTTCTCAAAAGTTACGGCACTACTTCTAGGCGCATAAAATCGTGGTAATAATCACGTACCCTCTGAAGGAGGTGCTGCGCAACAAAGATACAACAGGATGGATCGTGTAATGGGCAGTCGAGCTCAACGAGTTCAAGGTCGATTTTGCGCCAAGGACCAACGTCAAGTTAGGGATTCTGGCAGATTTCATCGCGGAGTGGACACACGTCGAAGAGAAGGAAGCCAAGGCAAATGACAACCACTGGACCATGTTCTTCGATGGATCGCTCACGCTCCAAGGCTCAGGGGCTAGCATCGTGCTAAGATCTCCGGCAGGTGACGAACTCAAATATGTCATCCAACTCGATTTTTAAGCTTCGAATAATGTTGCAGAGTACGAGGGACTAGTCAACGGGCTTCGGATAGCCACAACACTAGGAATCAAGCGATTACTCGTGAAAAGGGACTCACAGCTAGTCGTAAACCAAGTGCAGAAAGAATACCAGTGCTTAGATGACAACATGGTAGCATACTTGAACGAGGGCCGCAAGCTGGAGCACAAGTTCAAAGGCCTCGAGATAAGGTATATTCGACGAAGTGATAATGCTGCGGCTGACGAACTTGCCAGGCTCACTTCATCCCGTTCGCCAGCACCATTGGGAGTCTTCGTGGAGAAACTCCCCAAACCATCTGTCTCCTCTCCGCAAGAAGCAGATGTTGCCCAACTCGACCATCAGTCTTGTCGAGTCAACGAGGAAGAACTAGCAGGCACGGAAGCTGCACTACTCGAACGCGAGCCGACCTGGATGACTCCATTCCGGGCCTATCTCAAAGGTCGAGAAATCCCTAACAATGATGCCTCAGTTGAGAAAATTGCACGTAAGTCCAAGCTCTACGCATTGGTAGATGACAATCTCTATCGAAAAAGGAGTAACGTAATCTTGATGAAGTGCATCACTCAGGAAGAGGGTAATAAAATATTGCTTGATGTTCATAGAGGCATCTGTGTCAACCATGCGTCCTATCGCACCCTAGTTGGGAAGGTTTTCCAGCAAGGGTTCTATTGGCCAACTGCCCTCCAGGACGCTTGCGAGCTGATGAAAAAGTGTGAAAACTACCAATTCTACGGTAAGCAAACTACCCGACCAGCCCAAGCCCTACAAACTATTCCTCTGTCTTGGCCCTTCTCCATCTTGGGACCGTTCCCGAGAGCCTAAGGAGGTTACAAGTTCCTGTTCGTGGCAATCGTCACGTTCACTAAGTGGATCGATGCTGAACCCGTCAGGAACATCACATCAGAAGTAGCCAAGAGGTTCATGAGAAGCATTATTACCCGATTTGGCATCCCGAATTGAGTAATTACCGATAATGGTAGCTAGTTCAAGAGTAGTGCTTTTATAGTCTTCTGCGAGGAACTGGGAATCAAACTCTACTTCATTTCTGTCGCTCATCCTCAGAGTTATAGTCAGGTCGAACGAGCTAATGGCATGATCTTGCAGGGGATAAATACCCGCGTATTTGATAGGCTGAAAGCTTACTCGACCAAGTGGGCGAAAGAACTCCCCTCGATGCTTTGGGCTATTCGAATATCGACTAGTTAAGCCACTGATGCAACCCCATTTTTCTTAGTCTACGGAGCAGAAGCAGTGCTCCCGACTGAGTTAACATTTAAATCACCTGGAGTGGAAAACTACTCAGAAAAGGAACAAGAGCTAGAGTGAGCAAATGATATAATTCTACTCAAAGAGTATAGAGATCGAGCATCCATCCATGTGGCCAAGTATCAGTAAGCCCTGCGCAGGTATCACAACACAAAAATCCAAGAAAGAGAACTCGATGTTAGGGACTTAATACTACGAAAGGTGCAGAGGCAGGATAACCACAACAAGTTATCACTTAAGTGGGAAGGCCCCCATGTTGTAGTCGAGACTACTCGACCAGGATCAATGCGATTATCTACAGCAGATAGCATGATACATGAAAACTCGTGGAACATCGATCAGCTAAGGAAATTCTATGCGTAAAAAAGAGTTGCACAAATAAGAACAAGCAAAGATTCCAGGTAAGTAAAAGTTCATTTCATTTATAGTATTAACAAAAGTCTTCTGTTACATTTTTCAGAATAGGCTACCCTAGCTACCCTACAACTACTTGCCGTTGAAGGCGTCTCACCTCCTCTTTTCCTCGCTCATGGGCAAGCAGTTGATGGCCCTCGGAAGAGGCCGGTGACCTCACGAAAGGGGGTCAGAAGAGGCGATGAGCGGGCGTAGACCAGTGGATGGCAAAGGAGCCACCTCCTGTACCACCAAATGTCCTCAACTGCCATCGTGATAGGTGAGAAGGTGGGCAGGCAATGGACTGATGAAGCTGCCCCGAGCTTCGCCTCCACCGTTGGCGGCGGCGGCCTCGCCTTTTTCTCCCCTGGTGTTGGAGGAGGCGACACTCGTCCTGAAGAGAGGGGTAGAGGTGGCATGGTCTTGTGGGGAAGCAACACGCAGCTTGCTTGTCACTTCCTCCCCTTCCTCAGGCCACACCTTCCTCTCGATGGCCTCCCAGTCGATCTTTTCCTCCTCTTCTTCGGGCCAGACCTACTTTTCGATTATGTCCCAGTCGATCTCATCGTTTTTGTCATCGGAAAAGACAATGACAATGCACTGAGAGGGCCCCGTAGCAAGAGGCAGAGAAGGGATCTTGACAGGAAGCTCCCGAGGAGGGGCCCCCTCAAGGATCTCCAAGGAGGGAGACGAAGGTGGCGAGGAGGCCATTAGAATGTCTGAAGCTAAAGTTGGTGCAATACCAAAGAAAGGAAAGTGATGCCAAAAGACTAGGCGTCCCATCTATTTATAGCCTTGGGAGCGCGTCAGGCCAAGCGTCGCAAGCCAATAAGAGTCCACGTCGGCCCCGATTTATGAAGCGTCACAGTTGTGTCTTCAAAATAATGCGGAAGCTAAGCAGGCGTTGAGGGAAAATGAATCGCATAGAGACCGAAGGACGTGATGGTTGCAGTAGGCCTCAATAATAAAGGCATAAGTAGAGATGGTGCTAAGTCTGATCATTGCCCTTGGGGGCTCGTGCGCTCAGACGTACGATCAAATAATATCGAACGTGACGCTTACGCCCAACTGTCGCCTCGATGATCCGATCGAGCAGAGAGTCAGGGGCCACGTCGCATTGCCGCTAAGCATGAGACTCCACCAAGTACACGTGGGGGCTCAGCCACCGAGGCGTACAACCGAGGGTTCTCTTCAAAGGCATTTATGCCTACTCGTCATAACGAGCAATCGAGTAAGAAGTTGAAGACTAGCATCGCTCAAATTCTTGCCTCGACGTAGCCTCGTCCTCAATTCGAGACACTCATCTAGTGTTCAAGAGTTCACTCGGTGCATTCGTGGCGGTTAGGCACCACCAAGCGCCAAAGCCATATTTGCGGTGCAATTGCGGGTCTCGGCGTTTTGACCCTCGGCGGCCGAGAATTAATATAATTCATATATATTATTGATTTTATTATGAATAAAAATTTTTAGTTTTCTTTTCTACTTATTTGCAAATTGCAAGACATCAATTATTAAAGTAGAATATTAAACTAAAATACTTGAACACATACTACTCAATTAATCAAGTAATAAACTAAGTAGTAAGTACTATGTTAGTGACTTAGTGTACCTTACTTTTAGGGCGACGACGTGAATGAGTGAATCTTTCAATCATGGTCATCAGGTCATGTAAATAATAGATCAAAATGGTCTCTCTTATAGTCTCATCCTCATCCAAAATCACATGTAAAGAAAAGAAATAGAATGTATATTACAAACAATGTTCAAATATATATAATATAATGTAGTAAACTAGTGATTAGAAATTTAGAATGTACCTTTTCGACTTGAGCAATAATAGTGTCATCCTCATCCAAAATCAAAATACAACTTTCTGCAAGATTAAAACCCTACAAGCCAATAGGCAATTACAAGGAATAAGCAAACAACCACAAACAGAGTCCAACACATCATAATTCATACATACTAATAGAGTTCAAATAATGGTTCAGATTCTAAAACATAAATGCTCTCAATAGTCAATAGCAAATGCATAACATAAATTTATAATGCAGCAAGCTCTTCTGATTCATTGCCATCAAATTCATCTGGTTCCTCTTTGTCATCCTCAAACTCAGCCTCTTCTTCCTCTACTTCATTCACCTCTTCCTTGATTCCTCCATGAGGTCTATATCATCCTCTTCATCCTCTACTAGAAGTATAATCCTTGCACTCCTACGAGGTTGCAGTTCATCACCTCCTTCTCCTTGAGCTTCATTAATCACCTCATCACCTTCTTCATCATCGGGAACATATTGATACCACCCAAGGGCTGTCCTATCATCCTTGCTTAGTAGCGGATCAATGTTCCTCTCCTTGCCCCGTCTTTTTTTATTCATCAACATTGAATTAAATTGGATAAAGACAAGTTTTTCCAAATGCTCAACATTTAGTCTATTCCTCTTCTTTGTACGTCTCTAGCAATTGACAAGTAATATGGTTAGTTAGGTACTAGACTACTAGTTAGAGGCTAAATATGGAATTTCAATTTAAAGAGTTAGAGACTAACCCCTTCAAAACAACTCCAATTTCTTTCACAACCGGAAGAACTAGAGGTCAAAGAGAGGATTTTCATTGCCATTCTTTGGAGCAACAGCACACCACATCCAAAAGTTTCCCACCACTCCATTGTATGTTGCAAAACAACAAGTAATAATGAGAAAACTGCAAATAACGTTGAAAACATAGCAGCAATTATATGTAGATGTAGTATGCAAGAACAGATTATATTACCAGGATTAAAATTGAAGCTTTCACATCCTTTCTTAGCCGCAATCTTTCCAAATAACCCCTCTTGTTTTTAAATTTAGGTCACTCTTTAATTAGCACATCTGTTTGCTTAGCAACATCATCATGATAGAATGTCTCTACACAAATGAAAAACCCTTGAACTAATTCTTGGTCTAGGAAAACATCCTTCTTTGCATAACTATAGTAAGGATTTAGGAGATATGCTGTCAAATGCAATGGGGAATCGAGTCTATCCTTCATTTTGTCCTCAATAATAGTGAGAATAGGCTTATAGTTGTTCTCTACATTACCATTAGTATGCATGATTGCTTCCTTTGCTTCCAAAAGATCTCCATAAAGAAATGCCATCGAAGGCTTCACATCTCCATCAACCATGCGAAGAATTTTAACCAAAGGATGAAATGTTTTTAAGCAATTCAAAACACTTTGCCAAAATCCAAAACTTATTATTGTCTTTGTTGTGGCCTTTCCCTTTTGTGTTTTGACTGCCTTACAACCTTCCTAGTCCGCCGAAATACCCATGCTTCTTAATGCCTTCTTCTTTTCACTCATGCTATGCAAAGTGAGAAAAGAGGAAGAAAATCTAGTGACCCCTGGCCTTATTATATCCCTCTTTTTAGTAAACTTTCTCATCATTGCTAATGTTTTGTGATGTGCATAGACAAAGATAGGGAATGACTTAGCTTGATCAATAACCTTCTTGAATCTCGACAACTTTCCAATTGCTTCTAGCATCAAGTTCAGAGAATGGGTTGCACATGAAGTCCAAAATATTGTGGGCCTTTTCTCCTTCATCAAAGCCTTTGCTCCCATGTTATTTGATGCATTATCGGTTACTACATAAGAAAGAAAAAAGTCAAAAATAAAACATTATATTACAATTTATGAAATTGAAATGGTAATTGACTAAGGGCAATAACTTTTCTTACCAGTTTGAACAACATGATCAGCACCTACTTTCTCAACATAGCCATCCACATACTCAAAGATAACTTCTGTGTGCTACATCCGAAGCCTCCACCAAACCAAGAAAATATGTTCCCAAACTACAATTCACACACAAATTCATTATGCTTCTCCTCTTTCTATCACTCCAAGCATCGGTCATTATAGAGCACCCTGTGAACGCTCTTACTTCTTCATGACCCTTTAGTGCCTCCTTTTTTTTCTCCATTTCCTCATTCAACAATCTCTCACGAAGATCCCATTGATAAGGAGGGACAAAACCAGGACCATAGCGACCAATTGCCTCACACATCTAATCAAAAGAATCACAATCAATTTTATTGAAAGGAACGACATTCTCATACATCCATTTTGCAACATATTGCCTCACTTTCCATGTTCTCTCCTTATCCAATGCATCGTTAATGTTTTGTTGGTGCAAGTTCGATATGCTAATTGAGAGATCAACAGGCGTTGCAAATTTATCCATGGGCCCTAATTTTCGAACTCCTGACGTGCCAATTTCATCTAGCTTCTCTTCCTATTGAGGATTGGAAGGGTTGGAAGGAATGTCTACTTGATCTGCACGAATAAATCCAATGCAAACAACAAACAAAAATGAATCACAATCGATAACATGATATAAGCTAAAAAAATAGATACATGTAATGATGTATACACGGCTTACCTCCTCATCATGTTCTTTCCTAGCCTTCTTCTTCAACCGTACTTCCTCCATACGTCCCTTGCAGATTAACTTATCTTCTTCGGTGGCATTTGAGCAAGCTTTTACTATCCCTTTAGTTCCCGCAATATGTAGCTTGATTCTAGTTGCACCTCCAGAAAATTTCTTCTTTCACAACTTACACATAACTTTATCTTTATTAGCCGGATCCCATCTAACTCCATATTTCCATGCAATGTCATCCGATTGCACATCGACATTTTTAGTAGTGGGAGGGGGAGCGGGATTAGTAGGGGTCGTAGCTGAGGCAACACTTGGCATCACCAATTTGACATTTTAGAAACACTACAATGTCAACATTAAATTCAGTTAAGTTCTATTTCTACATGCCATCCATAAGATGATAATCAACTATTCTACAGTATACTGTACATACAACTGATAAAAGAGGGATACATCAGTGGCAATGCTACACAACAATTATTCATATCATCAATTCATCATATATTCAAATGCATTTGTATTTGTATTTGATGATACATCAGTGGCAGACTAGTAGTAACAAAACAAGCATGGCATACATCTGTCCCATACATAGAATTGAACTCCCAGACCAGTAACAACAATTGTCAATGGCAGCAGCAGAAAGGAAAAGATTTGACTAAATTCTAGTTGCTAAATGCATATGCATGTATTTATCTGAATTTCTCACCCAACAAAACAGCCTCTTCAGCTTCGGCAACACAACTATCAAGCCATCCATATCATATATTCATATGCATTTGATACAATAATTTGATAATCATACAAATTGTCAACAACAATTTGATACAATCATACAACAATTTGATACAATCATACAATTTGATATCATATATTCATATGCATCACAGCATCAGTCAATCTCAATCAGGGGCAGACCAGTAGCGCAGAGGACTAGAGGAGCCGAGGAGGAGGACTGGAGGAGGGACCAAGGGAGGCGTGGCGCCGTGGCTTGACATGAGCATTCCTGGGTGTGACCGGCATAGGCAAGCTCCGGTGGCGGTGGGGGCAAGCTCTGGTGGCGGCGGGAGTAGAGATTAGCGCCTTGGACTAGCGGAGAGACGGAGATGTGGTCACGGGGGTCGGCCGGTTGGGGAGAAGCAGTGATGCGGGCATGGATGAGGTCCAAGATTTTTCTTTAGCTGAATCCTTGGTTCATGATAATCATGCTACACGTGCCACCACGCCGAGCAAGTACATTCTTGTGGATGAAGAAAATGGGAGTGTCTTGAGCTTTCAACCATGCATACATAAATCAAGAGAGTACACAACTGAGATGGTTTGGTATGTTATTTCCCTAAGGTTGTATCTTTCATTACGTGACATGGGATGGGGTCCACCTCAATATCAAAACAAATTAGTAAATGGTATCACCAATCCGTCCGCCTAATTTGAAATGATCTCAGTGCAGATTGTGACATTTTACACAGACATGGACCACATTGTTGGAAATCTAATGAAGTCTAGTTTCACATGCAACAAACCGTGCTTCTTTTGGACTTCCAAGGTGGGAGTAATGACTGTTTTAGTGGAAGACATGCAGACTGTCAAAGAGCTGCGCGAGAACTAATGTAGCTACCCAACTTTCAAGGCTTTAGATCTTCTATCTACCCAAGAAAACCCCTTTAGTTTTTTTGTTTAGTTTCACACCTAAACTAGGAGGGATGTTCCTAGTATAAATACCTATGTAATCCTGTCATTTGAAAATGAAGAACATGAGCATGAATTGAGAACACGAGTGTGTCTCCGGCTACGTGCCGCTAGGGTGGATCCTTGAATTATTGTATGAGTGTTTCCCGTCTGAGGTTTGTGTTAGCGTTGTAGAATCAAGAACAAGTGGTTCTTGGGCTGCTCGCTGAATCTATATGATTCACCCTTCTGTATCGTGAGTATAACATACCTTGTTCACGCATCGAAAGATTATCAAGGCCGGAGTTGCATCCATCTATTAGAAAGCAAAACGGTTGGTTATCTTGCTGCATTCCTGTTGTAACACCGCGAAAGATCGAGTGACCTACAGAAGTGATCTCTTGCGTAGTACGATCCTCATCAAGCAGACCAGTGGGGAGGTGAAGCAGCTGACTAATGGAGAGCCAGAGTCGGCGACGGTGGCAGCGATGTCTGGCGGCGGCGGGAGCAGAGCTCGGATCCTCGGAGGTTCGAAGTGTCGGTCGGTTGGGGAGAAGTGGACAGATGGGGTCGCAATGCCGGATGGGGCCAGCACTGGCGACGGTTGCGGAGACGTCTAGCGGTGCCACCGCCGAGGTCTGGCAGCCAGAGCTCCAAGGAAACCCTAGCGCGAGTGGAGTCTAGAGGCGAGTGGCGTTCAGGCGAGAGGAGCGGTGCTGCGGGAGGCGAGGGAGTTGGGCGATTTTGTGCTAGTCGAATCGCATGCCAAGGCCCACCATGGTTTGCCACGGCCCGCCAAGTCTCGCCACGGCCCGCAATTTTGGCCCAGCCACCAAACAGGCTGCCAACTGTAATATCGGCCGCAATTTCGCCGCCAAGTACCGAATTTTTGAACACTGCACTCATCGAGTAAGAGATCAGGAGTCACGACAAATGCACAAGACTGACACTCGGCTGACACCTCGATCTAGCTATCGAGTAGAAACCGAGAGTAGAAGCGCAGCATAATGTCGACTATACTCTACTCCCCACCCGATAGTCTCATCGAGTAGGGAGTTGGGGGCTACAGGTAACTCGATACTCGACACACGCCATACAGGTAACCCGACACTTTGTTCAATTTTTGCCATCTGTCAATTCTCTTTTAATCGATACGGCTATCGAGTAGAGCACACTGTAGGTGAAAATTTTGTATTTCATAAATGCGAATCCCTTTGCATGCATTTACTCAATTCTATGCCCAACCGGTTAGCAAACAAAGCCAAAGCACGGCCATGCCTGAACCCGACGATGAGCAATTCTATCCTGTGCGCAAACGAGCACTAGATTGTCTAACATCTAACGCTCAGCAGCCAGTGGGAAATGAGGCCTCTAGTCATTTCTACATGCGTTGTCCGATAAAGCTCAAGTTTGCTACGCGGTCTAAGCCGTTTGGTCAATGAAGGCTGGCAAAGCATCGTGTAAGTTCCTAGCATTGTCCACACGACATAGATATTATGCACAGCCTCTCCGAGCGCAAGCTCAGGGCCTCAGGAATTTAATAGAATCTCATTTTAAGTTTTGTGTGCAGGTATAGCCGAAGCACAAGCACCAATTTATAAGTGCTAACCAAAATTGCATCTATCAGTGTCTCTTTTGTTTCATCGAAAAGGAACCAAAAGCATGACACGAATGGACAAGCAAAATAGTTAGTATCTTTATCCAAAAAAGAGGCGTTGAACCAGCGCAAGCTCTGTTACATCAAGGCCATCAGCTTAAGGGCTTCGCTTGTCCTCGCTATTCGGAGACATTTCCAGCCTGTTTACAAACCGCTAGGCCTGATCTTTGAAGGAGTCGACCAGATCATCAACCTTGTCCTCCTCACAAGCGAAGCCATCTTCTAGGCACGAGAGGTCTAATTCCGGGTAATGGGAATTCACCGTGGCAAGCAGGGATGACGTCACGAGACAAGATGAATTAGTCATGTGGCAGAGAGTCTTCGACTGCAGAGTTGCCAATGCCATGTCTGTCGCAGCCTTCTCTCCCTCGACCTTCTTCAAGTTCGCCTCCAAGGAAGAATTCCTGGCCTTTAGTGTCTCTGCATCCGCAAGTAGCTTTTGCTCCCTCGCCTCAGATTCAACCCGAGCTTCCCTCAGTTTCTTCATCTCCAGCTGGACTTTCGCCAGCTCGTTGTTCTTCATCTGGACAACCCGCTGCTTGGAAGCTGCAAGCAACTCATTTTCTTGCTTAGCTTGTAGGCAGAACATCTTAACGTGACGCAGGGTTTCTGAAGCCCGCTGTCGCAAGATGGACGGCAGAGGTTGAAAAGTAGCAAAAAAGGGAAATGAGCTCCAAATGTAGGACTGATCAAGTGTATTTGCATACCTGGAGATCTGGTTCCAGGAGCCACCAATGTTCGAGGGGGGCTGAAGGAGGTGGAAGCAAGGATGAGGCCGCGGGAAGTGCAGCTGGGGTGCCAAGAGCTGGTTCGGTCATGCTTGTGTCCGTTAAAGGTAAGGAACCAGCTAGGGCTGCGGTGACCGTTTCCGGCGGTATCGAGGTGCCAACCGAAATTGGTTCGATTGTGCCGGTTGGTGGAGAGGAGCCATCAGTAGCACCCTCGATGGTGCTGTCAAGCACATCCTTCCTACAAAGGAAATTCTCGTGTGACACCTTCCAATAAGATGGGAGCACTGGAGAGCTATGGATAGGTAATCTTACTTCTTTGTCTTCAACACCATTCTTAACCCGCTCCACGAGCGAGATCTCTTCTTCGGCACCAACTCAGCCCTGGTGACTGCCCTTTCGGCTGGCTCAGCTAACGAAAGTGGTGGTGTCGGTAGATCAGCAACAGGAGAAGCAACTTGCTCGCGTAGGGAAATTATCAGCAATCGACTCAGACTACTAGCCCGGCAAATGATCGGGAATGGTCACTTTACCCATTCGACTATTTCAATTGGTGAAGGAACTTCTTGGGACAACGCCTGCGAAGTTGCAGCCAAATGTTTCGCATCAACGACTAAGGTGTCCCGTTGTTCCTATAAAAGTTACCGAACTACGTCAGCAACAACCTCATAACACCCGAGTGGTCAATTGAATGTCACCTGATCTGAAGTCTTCGACACTTAGCGGCGTTTCCACTGAGGGAGGGATGATGGCAACGCTGAACTCCCCAGTCGAGTAGAAGCCGTCGCCTCTTCCTCCTGGGATACTTCGACCTCGCTGGGACCTAGGGCAAGCTCCGTAGACGGACCCACATCAGCAGGGCCTGAGCTCGATGCATGCCCGCCGTCCTGAGCAGGCTCATCGTCCAGGTCTATGGCCCCCTCCAGCAGTTCGCTATGCTCGTCCCACTTGACATCCTAAATAAGCCCTGATGGCTGCCCTAGAGCGGCAACAGTGGTAAGCACTCGATACATACCTCCGGCTGAGGGTTGGTGAGAGAGTAGGCCTCTATGCTACAGGGCCCAGGAGACGATCCATGGAAAATTTTGCTCAATCGAGCAGAAATATTGGCATCTGTCAAGACTGTTGGTCAATAAAGCAGTATGTCAATCACTAACCATGGCAGAAAAGGAAAAGCAACAAAATAGATTAGTATCACTTACCTTTGGAAGAATCCCGGGTCACATCATTGACCCTAGAGTACTCCCACGCCAGATGGTCCCAGCACCTCAGCGGACTAGACTACCGCGTCAGGAAGTCTCGGGCGACATGCCACCCAGAGAGACCTCTTTTCCTCAGCTCCTTAATCTTCTCGATGTAGCGTGCATTCCGCGTAGTCGACGTAGGAAATTTCGTCCAGAGCTCGGAAAAGGCCGGGAAGGAAGGTTTGTAAGATAAAGGAAAGTTAACTATGTCCGGCGAGGTGATATAAAACCACCGCTTCTTCCAGTTTGACTACCAGGAAGAAGTCACTGGTACAGGTATATAGGCACTAGCAGCACCGCTGTGAAGATGGAAGCCAGCGCCCCCGACGACCTCATTCTTGGTCATCCTCTTCAGATTATAGAAATGACAGAACAAGTTGAGGCTGGGTCGGATGCCCAGGTAGGCCTCACAGAGAAGAACAAAGATGCTGAGCATTGTGACGAAATTGGGGCTCGGGTGAAAAAGCTAGATTCCGTAGAAGTCCAAAACATCAAGCAGAAATTTGGAAGGGGGAAAGCTGAGACCACCACAAAAAAGGACTAAAAAACAACAGTCTCATCCTCATTCATAGGAGTCGGGTATTCCTCCCCAGCGGAAAGCCTCCAAAGGAAGAATGCTCGAGGAGGAATAATGCCGTCCTTCTCCAGCTGCATTAAGCGTTTCTTCATCATGGTGCACGTCTACCACACCTGCCGGTACGATTCATCACTGAAGGCTGGTTATTCGATGGGCTCCGCTGCAACCTCCTTCTTTGGGACGATGACCTTGGGGTGGGCAGAAGAGCCAGATGCCATTGGAACAAGAAGAGGAAGCTCTTAGGACACAGAACGTGAGGGCTCAAGGAAACGAAACGGAGGCTTCGGGAGGAAAGCTAAAGGCAAAAGCATGAACGGCTACAGTTCCGAATCCAGAGATTTATAAGCCAAAAGGTGTCCAGGCACAACAGTTCATTTCCCGCCGAACAACACGACAATCACCGAAAAAAGTGGAATGATGGCACCGTATTCGCCACGATGTGAGCAATAAATGCTCCAACTGCTCAACGTTCAGAATTTCTAACAACGGTTCCAACTCTGGTCAGAGTCAGGTTAACTAGCTAATACCAGGCAGCGCAAGGTTTCATTCATAGATACGAAGGAAGAAGAAAAAGATTAGTCAAGATTTCATTCATAATCTTGTACAATTTTAATCTTTTAGAAAATAGTTTTATCTTCTTCGGCCAGTCTATCTAGGGTCAAGTCCCACAGTCAGTATGCTCTGATACCACCTCTGTCGGGACCCGAATCTGCAAATCCGGACCCTCTGTGTATTCTGCACTAGTCTAGGATCACGCTAGTGCACACAGGCTAAACAGGGTTAAAGTACCAAAATCATACACAGCGGAATAATAATAAGGTACTTCAAACATGTATATAAACGAGTTGTACGACCTTATGGTCCTCCTTACAATAGTTTACCACGCAGGGCTTACATAAATCAGAGTAATAAGAATTCAATAGCGGAAAATAAAACATCGTGATGATCCATCTCCTGCCACAGGCACCTTGACGAGGCTTGTTCCCTAGTTCTCTGGCTCTCCAGCAAACTCCTCTTCCCATGCAGGCGTAGACTCCTCCTCTGGTAAATTGTTGTCCGCAAGGGTGAGTACACACCGTACTCAACAAGTCATGCACAGAATGCAGTTCTATTACTACATGCATGGCTTGTTACAAAGGAATGGCTCAAGTGGTTATTTTGCATTGCATCAATATTTAAACTTACTATTTATTTAGATATAAAGCAGCAAACCATATTAATATAATAAGTTTCTCCAAATATTTTCCACATAATTTTGGACACACAGTCCTTAATCAAATTTCACCATTATCCCTAGCACATAGCCTTTTATCCCATTTTATTTTCAAAGATCTAACCCTTAACTGTAATCCCCGAGCAATGTTCAATACCGTGAACACGGCTATTCGAATAGTTTTTACACTCTACAGAGGTTATACACTTTACCCACACGATATAGTTAAACACCACTCAGGCGAGTAACCATAACAAAGTCTTTCCGAAACTTCCATCCTCACATGCGTACCTCCCGATATAGTTCCCACTGTCCCTTCTCTCACACAGAGCAGAAGTACAGGGCCAACGTATACCGTTGAAGAGATGTAAGACCGCAATGGTAAACACTACACCCTTCTTCCCACATCCACGGCTACAAAACCACCTAAGGTCTCACATGCTAAGACTTCGGAATCATACTCAACTAGGTCTGTCCCATACCAGCCATGTGGTTGTATGAATGACTCAGATCAAAGGCTTGCAAGGTTAAGTCCTTATGGTGACCAAGGCAAGACTTCCTTTTTCCCAAAAATTTGGCACACAACCACCTCATTTGCCACACAGGATTCCCCTGGCACAAAGCCTCGATCCACTTGCCCCAGTCTAAAACATTTCCCAACCCAAGTTGTTTTACGGTGCAACACATGCCTGTAAATCAACCTTCATGTAGAACCACACAGGTCTCTACATTCCAACGTCATTACCAACAACATTCCACCTTTTATCGAAATACATTCACTATTCCATTAGTCATTATTGCTTTTGTATTTGAAAAGATTATTCACGATATATGCAAAGCTAAGCAACTATTCACGGTCTAGCCTCCCGTATTGGTATATCATTACATCCAGCTAATATTATCAACTTACACAACAAATGAATCATGGCATACAAATATTAGTGACAAGGAGACAATAACAAATAGGTTGATTAACTAATTCACTCAATTTAATTAAATCCATTTTTAATTAAATTAGCATGCATAGTTTGAATCAAAATACATTTTCAAAACATAGGAGCAAAATGATCAAAGCACAACTTGCCTTCAAACAGTGGTTGATCCTGGTCTGGAGCTTGGCCTTGTGCTGGAAATTCCTCCTCGAAGCTCTCCGTCAAATCAACGTCTACTCGAAATAAATATACACATAATAAACACAATTTATAGAGAGCAAAATCAACTCTAAAAATTCTATAAAATTCACCAATAAATATATCTTGATTTTACAAATTTTTAGAAATTTGAATCACTCAAATCGGAGTTAAAACGCAAAAGTTATAGTCATTTGAAGTTTAAAAATCAGTTAAAAAGAATAAACCGAATTTCTTTATTTATTTCTATAAGGGAAATTCGGAAATATGACATCAGCATGACGTCATCACCGAATTGTATTTCCACGGAATTATTTTTCTAAAGGAAAATCGAATTATTGCGCAAGCATGATGTCAGCCGGTTCATGGACTCGGTCTACCGTTCGGCTTAGTCTACCGTGAACTCAGTCTATGGAACAGTACCTCCGCTGACACATGGGCCCACTGATGACGTCAGCATCCACAGTACCACGACTGACATGTGGTCCCACTGATGACGTCAGCTGCTAACGTCAGCATGACACGTGGCACGATCTGGACGCGACACGCGGCGCAAAACTATCAACCGAAAACTTGATCCAATCTCGTCCGTCCGATTCAAAACGAACGGTTGAGATCTATGCGACGATTCGACTCTGGTTTACCCTGGAGCCGACACGTGGCTTCATCGTGACCATTGGATCCCGATCGGACGGCTAAAACTAAATCGGATGACGTCGCCCGAGACAGCAGCGATGACTCTTCGATTTCTGTGCGACATGCGTCAGCGCGGAACTGGTCCAGCATGCGGCGCAATCAGATCCGTTCATTCAAATTTCAATGGCCTAGATTGAATCTTATTCGCGCATCACGACCCGCTACGTGGTTACCCTGGTGTGTGACGCGTGGACGCATCTGCACCACCCAACTAAGATCTGACGGTCTAGATTAATTCAATCCTACGCTATCAAAACAAATCCAACGGCTACGGTTAATGATGCTACGCGGCGAAACAAGAACCACACGATCAAGATCTAACGGCTGCGAAGTAAAGATGGGATTTACTGTTGAATGGAGACGTGGCTTAATCTAAACCGCACACCATGGATCTAACGGATGATATTGCATCAAAGCAAAACTTCACTAATTGATTTGAACCGTTCATCCTAATCCAACGGCTAAGGGGTAAAGATGAGACTCACTGTAGTGGCGACAACGTGGTGAGATCTGGGCCGGTGATTGAAGATCCGATGGCGGTCAAAGCTCGACTCAGCGGCGATGTCGCGGCGGCGTGGTTCTTGTCGGAGAGGAAGAAGACGACACGGCGACGGTGTTCAAGGCTTCCTCCGGTGACACGAAATGGCTCAATGGACGCAGCTTGACGCAGGCGACTCGACGGCAACCCCCAACACGACGGAGAGTGACCGGAGATGGTGCAAAACATGGCGGAGATGCTTCGGGACTACGGCGAGCTCGTGTGGGTGCTACGGTGTGTCTCGGGAGGTGTGAAATGGCGCAAATGGTGCAGAAAGAGGTGCTCTGCACGACGCACTAGCTAATGAAGGCGGAGAATTAACGCAGCGGCATTAATGGCGCGCGCAAACTCCGGCCGTAACTCACGGCGGCGGTGCTTCCGGAAACCGAAGACGAAGCGACGTGGCTCAATCACAGCCGTCCACGCAGCAACGATCCAACAACGGTCGAGCTCGAGCGACGTGGCCTCTCTAGGACCGTCCGATGAAAAATCAACGGCAGATATCCCGTGCCGTTTAGGGTTCCGCTTCATTTGGGCGGCGACCGACTGATAATGGGCTCGGCCCAACAACATTCAACTTGACTTTTCTTGGGTTTTCAAATAAAAATAATTCCTGAAATTCATTTAATTCATTTGAGGCATTTAAAATATCAGATAAATTGCAGAAAAAATTCCAGAAAATATTTTGAAACATTTTGAACTTAAATAAAATAATTTCATTTATTTTTTTTCAAAAACTTATTCATTATTTATTTAATTTTCAGTGAAAGATTAATTTCCAGAAATTCCAATTAAATCCAAATAAATTCCAAAAATTTTCAAAAATTCATAATACTTATGAAATTCAAAATGGCCAAATTTTGGGATGTTACAGAACCTAACTGGTAAGATTCCACAACCAATTGAGCCCAAGCTATGATGGTGTCCTCTAGGTCTCAGCCGACCTCAGTGTAGGCATTTGAAAAGGCTCAGGACCTAAGAGGTCAGAGAGGCCGAGCAAGAAAAATAAAAGGATCAGGTTTTTAATGAGCTCCAGCCAATTAAGATCATTAAAAAGGAGTAGAGGAAGAAGGAACTGGTTGACAAAGAGTTCAATTCAACCGATGACTTATACTCTCTGATGATTCGAGATGATACCCCTCCTATGTACATCAATATGGTGTTCACTCTTCCAGTAGAGTTCAAATAAGGACAGAATCAACTACAAAAACCTTCACTCAATTGAGTTTAGGGGCTCAAGATGCTGTCTACAAGAAGCCCCAAGATGCTCATTGGCATTTTAAGCTGTTGTACTTAAAGGGGCATATAAATGGCTGGCCGAGCTCAAGGATGCTGCTAGATGTAGGAGCAAAGGTTAACCTGATGCCGTACACCACCTGCAAAAAGCTGGGTGAGTCTGATGAAGACTTAATTAAAACTAATATGCTTTTAAATGACTTTACAGGTGATCCCATCGAAGCTAAAGGCGTCATGGTGACAGAATTGACTGTCGGCAGCAAAACATTGCCAACTATTTTCTTTGAAATTGACGCCAAAGGCAGCTATAGTGTATTGTTCGGACGGGACTGGATGCATGCGAATTGTTGTACATCGTCGACTATGCACTAGTTGCTTGTCCAGTGGAATAGAAATGAATTCGAGGTTGTTCCAGCTGATACATCGGCTCATATTGCTATGGCTAGTTCGGATGTGAATTGGCAACATGAAAACGCCGAGTGCATATCAAGCAAAGTGTTGGAAGATTGTGATTTTCATCTACATTAGTAAAACGAGACTTATATCGATCAATGTCAGGCCCAGTACATTTGATCGAACAAGTAAAGTTTTGCTCCGATGGGGCCAACCAAACCATGAAGGCCCTACAAGACAAGATGCATAGCTATGAGCAGATAACAGATAGCTACGAGGCCATCGAAGATTTCCAAGAAATTGAAAAATTAGGCCAAGGATTCACATCGACTAATTTGCTTGAAGAAGTCGACATAGGTGATGTGATAGCAAAAGTCCTACTTTTATTAGTGCAAAATTACATGTAGGATATAGGGAAAAGTGGGTCAAAATCCTTAGGGATTATAAAGATTGTTTTGCCTGGGAATACCATGAGATGCCTAGCTTAAGTCGACAGCTTGTTGAACATCGACTACCTGTAAAGCCAGGGTATCGGCCGTTTAAGTAGTACCCTTAGAGGTTTAATCCGGCTTTGTACAACATTATAAAGGAAGAAATAGAGTGATTGCTGGAGGCCAAGTTTATAAAGCCTTGCTGATCTGCTAAATAGGTTTCCAATATTGCCCCTGTTATGAAGAAAATTGGTAAACCCAGGGTGTGCGTCGACTTTAGATATCTGAATAAAGCTACACGAAAAGATAAATATCCAATACCAATAGTCGATATGCTGCACTAGGAAATAAGATTATTAGCTTCCTTGATGGGAATGCCAGATATAATCAGATATTTATGGCAGAAGTCGATATACCAAAAACTGCCTTCAGATGCCCTGGTGCTCTAGGGTTATTTCAGTGAACAGTGATGACGTTCGACACAACCTATCAATGGAATATGAATTTAATCTTTCATGATTTAATTGGCCATATTGTTGAAATCTACATTGATGATGTTGTTGTAAAGTCCAAAGATGATTTGCAGCATTTAGTCGATTTAGAGACAGTCTTAAAAAATACAAGGGCACACAGCCTAAAAATGAATCCTTTTAAGTGTGCATTTGGCATGTTGATTGGGTAATTTTTAGGTTTTATGGTCCATAAAATAGGAATTGAAGTTAATCAAAAAAGAGTTAAGGCCATAGCCAAAACAAAGCCACTGACTTGCAAAAATGAGTTGCAGAAGTTGATCGACAAAATCAATTATTTACGACGATTCATCTCAAATCTTTTAGGTTGCATCCATGAGTTTACCACACTGTTAAAGATAAAGGATAATCAAGAGTTTATTTGGAGAGCAGATCAACAAAAATCTTTCGATGATATCAAAGAGTACCTAACCAATCTTCTAGTGTTGGCCGCCCCACGAGAGGGGATTCCATTCAAAATATACATATCGGTTGAGGAGAAAACTATTGAAGCAGTTTTGGCACAAGAAGTTGATGGCAAGGAAAGGATAATCTTTTATTTAAGCTGGTGATTGTTGGACACTAAAATTAGATACCCCTTTGTAGAGAAACTATGCTTATCTTTATATATTTGCTTGTACAAAATTGAGGCATTATATCTTAGCATCGGCTTGCAAAGTGGTTTGTAGAGTAGATGTTATAAAGTATATGCTGTCAGCTCTAATTTTGTAGGGTCGACTTGGCAAATGGGCGTATGCCTTAGTTGAGTTCGACCTAACATATGAATCGGCTAAAGTGGTAAAAGGACAAGTTATTTCTGATTTTATAACAAGACACGAAACTACTACCGATCTTCTTTTCATCACCCCTTGGTAGTTGTATTTTGATGGATCAGCGTGTCGAGAGGGTGATGGCATTGATATATTACTCATCTCACCAAAGGGACAAAACTTTGAGTTTGCATTCCGGCTAAGTAGCCATGCTCTAATAATCAGGCAAAGCATGAAGCATTGCTCAAAGGCCTACAGCTACTGAAAAATATCATTGTAGATGCTGTTAAGGCCTACGAAGATTCCTTATTGATTGTGCAACAAGTCAAGTTAGAATACCAATGTCAAGATGAAACACTGCTTAAATACTTAAAACAATGCCTTGATACAATCCGCTCGTTCACTTCATTTCCATTGACCATATTCCCCGGGAAATGAATGATAGAGCTAACTTGTTGGCTCAACAGCCATCAGGCTATAAGGATTTTGGTCAATCTCAAGTACCTGAGCCGATTGTGAAAGCGGTAATGTGCGCTGACACTGTCGACTGAAAGACAAGAATAAAGGAATATCTACATGATCCATCCAAGCCGATAGAATGCAAAGTTAGGCAATAGGCTCTCAAGTATGTTGTCCTAGATGGGCTGTTATAGTATCAAACATAAGAGGGTTTGTTGCTGAGATACCTTGGAGCTGATGATGCCAGAGTGGCGATGGGAGAAGTGCACAAAGGTATTTGTGGGTCTCACCAATCGGCTTACAAGATGAAATGGATGCTCAGATGCACGGGATATTTTTGGCTGACAATGTTAGAAGCTTGTTTCCGATATTATAAAGGGTGTCAAATTTGTCAGAAATTCAGCAACACACAATTAGCCCCAGCATTGGCTTTGCATCCTATTATTAAGCCATGGCCATTCAGAGGATGGTAGATAGATGTAATCGGTCAAATATTTTCTACTTCGAGCAAAGGCCATAAATACATTTTGGCTGCAACCAATTATTTTTCTAAGTGGGTTGAAGCCATATCTTTCAAAAGGGTTACAAGTGTCGAGGCTGTCGGGTTTGTTAATGAACACATCATTCATCGGTATAGTATCTAGCAAACTATTACGACTGATCAAGGCACCGTGTTCATGTTCGATGAATTTCAAGGTTTTGCCAGAAATCTAAGAATCAAGGTGCTAAATTCATCGCCTTATTATGCTCAAGGTAATGGACAAGCCGAGTCGCCTAATAATACATTGATTAAGTTGATTAAAAGAAAAATCGATGAGAAACCAAGGAATTAGCACTTAACGCTGTCAGTCATTATGGGCCTATTGGTTAGCGTACCATGCATCAACAAAGCTTTTGCCTTATCAGCTAGTTTTTGGTCAAGAAGCCATTTATAGAGATCAATATTGATTCCATACGCATGGCTAGACAAAACGATTTGTCGGCCCAAGACTACAAGGATTTGCTGATTAACAACTTCGATGATTTAGCAGAATTATGTTTATCTACATTAGATTGGCTTAAGAAGAATAAGATGAGAGTTGCGAGGGAATATAACAAGAAGGTTATTCCCAAGTCCTTTAGTGAAGCCGATTTAGTTTGGAAGACCATACAACCCATTGGAAAAAGAGATAGCCGATTTGGTAAATGGTCACCTACGTGAGGAGGACCATATAAAATAAATTGGCTTAGTGGTGGAAATTCCTACATACTTGAAACATTGGAAAGAGTCATTTTTCTCAAGGCGATTAATGGAAAATACTTGAAGAGATATTGTCCTAGCATTTGGATTGGTGCTTAGTTGGCTCGTGAGATCAAATCAACTCAGTGCAATAAATTGTAAATAACAAGAACTCATGAACAAGATAAAGCTTAGATAGAAGTCGGCTTTAATGGCTAGTTAAAACATTAGTGAATACAAAAGTGGGACAAAGTTTGTAGGTATTACAAATTGGCTACAAAAGGCTAGAACTAAGAAGCCTAGCACCTAAAGCCGACAAAGCAGCTACAGCCTTAGCGATTGTCATCTGCACTTCGTCGAGGATCTTGTCATCATCCTTGGCGCTCCTTGGTGTAGGTACTATCTTGGCCGATTGTTTCTTGAAGCCAACTACTACCAGTGCTATGCCTAGCTTATGGTCTTTAATAGCCAACATAGATTGCTCCAAGAGTTGATGGTTTTTGACAAGCTACTTTGTCATCTTAGCCAACTCCTCTTCAAGAAACTTCTTGGTCGCCTCCAGCTTCTGAACCGAGTCCTTGGTTGCCTTGAACGATTCCATGTCAGCTTCAAACATGTGTTTCTTCGCCTTGGCATCGGCCACCAGGTTATCCAAAAGGTTTTGGTCGACATTTTGTGCCTCTCTCACTGCGATCCTGGCCCTGGTAGCAACAATTGCCGCCTTTCTAACATCAAGGTGGTAGACTTCCAATAGAGCCGCCCACTACAAAAAAAAGTGATTTTTAATGACGATCTAAACTCATCATCATTAGTCCCGAAATCTTCATGGTATGTTTTTTATGACGAATTTATGACGAAATTTAACTTGTCATAAAAAGTGCGTCATACAAAGTTTTCAATGACAAATTGCTTATTTTCGTCATTAAAAATCAACTTTTCTATAACAAATCACCTTTCCGTCAACAAAGAGGTCACTTCTATGACGAATATAACCGCCATTAATTATACCCAAAACGTCATGAAAAATGTTAAATTCATCCCAAAAAACACTCCGGTCAGCCAAAAAAGAGCGTTGACCATTTTATTTATGACGAAATTGTTCGTCACAGATTATTACCACGTGGATATGCATTTTCGTTATTGAACACTCTAGTGTCACGTCAACAGCTAGGGTGACAAGTGACGTGGCACGTGTTGACACAATTGTTTCGTCACAGATGATTGCCACGTGGACATTCATTTTCATCATGGAACACTCTAATGCCACATAATACAAGTATATCCATGCATATGCATACAGAATCAATCCTAGCATGATAATAAAATCTCAATTAAAACAGATTTGCATAGATCAACAACCCGTTTAAATTATAGTGTAATCAAATCCATTCAATTACATCTAAAATTTATAAAAGGTGGGAATCAAATCATAAACTTTCATACAAACTGACAAAACATCAAGATCTGCATAACCTCAAACCTCTCAAAAATCTCTATCCTCATATCTCATACAACACAAACAAATTCTCAAAAATTTGCAAAAGAAATAGACTCCTAATCTATGCCATGATATAGCATGGGAGCAGAAATCCAGCAGCTCGAAGAAGAAGCTGCAAGACAACAAATTAGATATTGAGATTAGAAGGTTTAGTCAACATGAAGAACCAACTGAACCACTAAATATCGAAAGAAGAAAAAAAAATCAAGACCACATGACTCACCGAGAACATGGTAGAAGCATATCATCATCTCCTTCGCTCTCTCAGATAGACAAAGCATGCCTCAGTAGTAACAGGGCCATTAGTTGCAAAAAATAAGGTTTTTCAAATGTTTAAACTTGAGAATACCAAAAATATTATACGAGCCATTGAGAGTAGCTAAATGGGAGCTTGTCAAAGCGATGCGACCACCAGTGTGGGTGAGTGCCTGCACGGGTCATCATCAATTAATCTTAATCTCTCATGCATCAGTTCTCTTTATTAACTATACAACATAAAAAAAAACTTGGTAGAAGCAAAACTTAGTAGTAACATAAATAAAAGGAAGTAAAAATATGCTATTCTGAACACAATTTTTGCAGGGCTCCAACTTTTTAAGGGTGTAAAACTGAAAGCGATTTGCGTACTCGTCACCTTAAAAAATTCCATGTTGATTCTTACTATCAGGTGCTTAAAAAAACAGGCATGGGCAAGTAAGAAAGGACATCTAGTATAATAAGAAACTATCTAACCTGCATGTCAGTATAACACATCAACATAATTAAATTGAACACATATGGAATTATTATTGAAGCAAAAGACATAAACTGTTGGAATCATGTTGCAATACTATGAAATCTTATTTAGTCTACAGAATCTAACAAACCCACAGGAATGGAAGAAGTGTAAAATTTAGTCAAGCTATTGTTAGTTTGTCACTTATATATGGCCTAATAAAACCAATAGCACGTTTTAATGAACAATGACACCTATTTATATGCTCAAATGCTAAAAATTGACTTATACATCAACCTATTTAATTGTTTCATAACATCCTATGTTTAAGTTGGAAGAAAACCAACATCACTTTCCTGATCTGAGTGTATAATAAGTGCTCATAGTTTCTAATTTGCGATAACCACTTGGTAACAGCAGGTTGTCATTCCATTTGTCCATCTAAGTAAACTCTAGGCAATGTTGGTTTAACGGAAGCTGTTATAGTGATAATCTGCAGTGCATGTACTTCCTCTTATTATTATGTTTTGAAAGGCCATATTTGATCATAATCACATGGTCTGACATGAACTGCATGGAACCTGCCATTTGTAAGTGCCTAAATGACAACTCTTCAAAGTGGCACATGTTCAATTAATACGTAACGATTTTTAGAGGAAAAAAGTTGCTAAAAGCATGGCCAGATCTAACAACTGTTAACCAAAACTTCATAGGGATAAAGCATGTTCTCATAGCTTAATCACGGTTTTAACTACTTTGTCCAAAAACAAGGTTCCTGATTACACTGAGCCCAACATAATGATCAATGTTCAAACTGTATCAAGACATGAAAATATTGAAAGGAGAGTGAACTGATTCAAACATCAAGCATCTCTTCAAAAGCGCCAATGCTTCTTCTTCCCTTCTAGCTTTCCCATAAGCTTTGATTAGCGAGGAATAGCTCACAACATCTAGTATTAGTCGGCTCTTTGCATCTAAAAGTTATGGCATTTTTAGGAAAAAGAAGAAAATATATAACTCCAATCTTGTGTAGCATCACATCTTGTTGTCTTGATTAATTTGTGGAAGTACGATCATAGATACTTGAAACTTCCTTGTAACCTGTTTGAAATGACATCAAACTATTAAAAGTGATCAGAGGCGTGGGATCCTCTCTCGGACATCTGCAAGAAGCACCTTATGGGCCCGGGATAGTCACCAACTTTCTTGTACATATAAATCATCATATGAAACATCTTACGTGCGGCTTAAAAGAAGCTCTTTTTTCATTAAGAAGGTCCTTGAATATAGCTTCAGCTTCCTTAGCTCTAGTCGTGCCCAAGTGAGGATGGGGAACAAATAAATCAACCAAAGGATGGGGAACAAATAAATTCTAACTCAGTATAAACAACAGCCTGCACTTTCTAGGGTTTGCACGTAGTTCATTTACCATTTGAAGCACATATATCACACTAACAATTTGCAGAGGTATACAACCATGAACATCTCAAAGATAAGCTCATCAACTCAAAATCCTACTCAGTGCTCAATCAAGATGTCAACATATTCAACCATAAGGCACACAGATAGATGCCTAACACAAACATACTTATACTCCTTGCCAACCATATTTAAGCAACCCTAGAGGTTCCATTTCCACCAGCTGAACCAAACCAAGAGAAAATAATTCAGTGTTTCATTTTGCAAGTTCATATTGTGGTCAGCATGCGCAAGACCCATAGCAGCTAGATGTCTAGTCAAAAAAAAGAGAAGGGGGATTAGGGCGTAGCTCTTGTGAAGTCAATGAAGCCGTGGCTGAACCATGGTTGTGTGTGGTGGTAGATCGCTCCTCGGAGTAGTGGTCTCCTCACCGGTGTCGATGCATGGTGCGGTGCGTGTGGCCACCAGACACCATAACCTCAGGGAGGGAGTAGAGAAGAGGGTGAGTAGGGGGTGAAATGGAAATAATTTGGTGGGGAGTGATTTCAGTACCTAGTTCGTGGTAGAAGCCGTCGGTGTCATCTGCGGCACAAGAGCGGCGGCAAAAAGCACCCTCGGTGCGGTAGCGCGAGGGCGGTGGTGGGGCGGCGGGGAAGCCGTAGTCTTCACGGTAGCCAGCGGTGGCGTGGGAAGAGGGAGAGGAGCCGGTGGCGCGTAGATCTGAGGTGGAGGCGTGGGCCATCACCGAAGACCGCCGCGGCGTTGTCGGATCTAAGGATGTGTGTGTGGGGGGAACCAAATGAGGCGGTGGGAGCACAGCGTGGCCAATTTGTGGCGTCGGTGCCTGACGCAACCAAGAGGAACCGGCTGCACGGCGGGAGGCTGAGACACTGTGGCCAGGCGGCAGGGGAGATATAGGCGTGGGGAGGAAAGAAGAAAGGAGGGAGGAAGCGAGGGGGACCGTGGCGGCGTCGGCACCAGTGAAGAGGGAGGAGGCGGCGGTAGTGAGCAGAGAGGAGGGGCGATGCTCGGGAGTGAGTCTTGGGAGGAGAGGTGAGGCCGAGGCGGTGGCTGGGAGTAAGACGTGAGGAGAGAGGGGGTGATCGGAGACGTAGATTAGGTTTAGGGTTAAGTAGAGTGCCGGTTGGGCCAGTTGTGCCGTAAATTTTGGGCCCGCCTATCTAGAAAAAAAATATATATATATATATATATGTATATGATGCTATTGATAAAAAACTAAATAATAACATTAATAATAAATAAATTATATAAATAAATAAATAAATAAAACATCACAAATTTCAAAGTACACAATTTAGTAAATTAATTCTCAATCACGGAAAATATTGCATTGGAAATTAAAATCCAATCTAAAAAAACATGAATATTAATACCTCGGTGCTCTTATTAGGAATTCTCTCCGATAACATTAGTAATCAATACTACAATGTAATACCTTTTGTGTTTTCACGTGATCTCCACTCAGATTCAACGATGTAATGTTCGCGCCCTTGCAGATCAATCTAACAGAAGAGAACCATCGTGCCATAGCTATGTGGCGATCAATGCGGCAATGCTGAGAGCGAATTCGGCGGCTTGGCGTCACGCTCCCGCTCACTCGAGTCCTTGGACTTGCACTTCCCAACGATTGTGTCGAGCAGCAAGATCATACGACGTGACAAAGGGGACGTCGTTTCCAAAGCAAACCACATTCTCAGAATGGCCATATCCAAGCCGATCGCGGCCTTACCAAAAAAGAACGACAGGAAAAGCAATACCTGCATACCTAGACAAAGTGGAAGCAAAACAGAGGGCGTGGCACGGTGTTATTACAGTGCTTGTGTATGCCAGAGGTTTTAGGTTCGATCTCTATGATCATAGGTTTTTTGTTATGAATTTTTTTTCCTTTCCTTATCTTCGATTGAATATGAGATAAATAACTTGGTACTTGCCCAACAAATATGTTGTAGCCTGGTGGAAAACTATACAACGAATGAAGGTAAGGTCACGGGTTGAAGTCACCGTCTTGCTAATTTTTACTTTTCTAAAGCACAAAAAAATTATGGACCCAAACTGTGGGTCCCACTTCACCCACAATTGACAGTGTGTAAGGTATAACCCATATATAGGCACACACAGCCACGTCTGACAACAAGGCCACCTCGAACAGGGGCCTCTAAACATATCTTCTCGATAGGCCATGCCTCCGTGATGACAAAGCATATCGTCACAATACAAATATACGTTTGATGTCAATTGTAACAGCCCAATTTTCGTTGATCCGGTAAGTGAGGCTTGTCGCGCTAACATCTTCCATAATCTCGCTGCATCCTCCTTAATTATAATCATACGAGTGTTAGGACATTCATCTTACATAAAAGAGGGAGTTGCAAAACCCTGAACATCATTTTTCAAACTGCACACATGTTATTTTGCCTTAGTCATTGACATGTGGGCCATATGAACAAGAGAGAGGAGTGAAGGCTGCACATACCTACCCTACTAGTTGCTACATTACTCACCCCTACCTATGTACATGACAAGTCAATGACACATGGGACCTACCATTGCATAGAAAATTGTGGACTGCACATCCCTTCCATGACTTTTCTCACTCAAACCACCCATACCCACCCTTTTACCTACTCTATGACATGTGGGACCTAGCCCCACATGTAAGGCATGAGTGGGCAGCCTATATAAGGCCTAAACCTTGGTTTCTCCTCCCTTTTTCTGCTCATTTGCACAGCCCCAACCCAGAAAACAGCAAGAGTGTTCTTCCTCACCTCTTGCCATTTCTCCCCCACAAATCCCCTCCAAACTTGAGTTTTGGTTTGTGCATGCTATACCATCTTGTAGCCAAGGTCAAGAGCTTCACATCCATCCAAATGGATTCTTGAAGCACTAAGTTTTGGGTGAGTGGCAATCGATTTTCATTCCTCCTTGTTCTGAAATTTCTGCTCTTGTGACTCATTTCTTGCCTTTCCATGGAATCCATCATCAATCCTTGATTCGGTTGGGTTTGTCGCAAAGAAGTTCGAGGAAGAGGGCTAGTGGTCGTTGCAAGCACGAGCAAAGGAAGGCATTGCCGTCACGTGAGCTAGGAGGAGGTGAACCGTGAAGAACCCGGCATTGCGACGTTTTCATCATCCACTCTTGAAACCAACATCCACCTTGTGCAAAGGCAACCTTGTAGTGGTAAGTTTCTACCTTAGTCCATTCCATTAGAGCCCTAGTCCATCCCCGTGAAACCCTAGCTCATTACTTGGAAGTGTAGAGGATAATAGACAAACCAGTTGTTACAAAGCGAACGCCGGCTCGGATAGTCGAGATTTTACTCGGACATTCGAACACCTTCGGATACTCCGAATGAAGTTCCGGATAGTCCGACTAGGAGTTAGCTTGACGGCTGCATTGGCTAACCGAGAAGGTCTGCTCGGACATTCCGAGGTACCACTCGGATACTCCGAACCTACCTTCGGATACTCCGAATCATATTTCGGACAGTCCGAAAGGAATTTCAACTTCATACCGAGAGGGTCAGTTCGGACAGTCCGAATGACACTCGGATAGTCCGAACCATTCGGACATTCTGAATGAAACTTCGGATAGTCCGAACATAATTTCAATTCAGACCGAGAGGGTCCGCTCGGATAGTCCGAAGTGAAACTCGGATACTCCGAACATAATTCAATAAAAGCTTTAAGACTTGAACTTTTAACGCAAAAACTCAATTAGTACTTTCATATTATGACTAGTACTACACATCATGAGCATTTCATGCATCTTTTAATCATGTGCATCATTTGAATTCTTGATTTGGTGTTTATGGATTTGGATTTTCTCGTTAGGTGTTGACGTTTCGGAAGGCACCCCCGAGTACGACTACGCCTTCGAAATCAAGAACGAGCAGCAAGGCACTATTTTACTCCTTGACCATGATTGCTCCTACTAATTGCAATTTATGTTTTGGAAGTATTTTATCAATTGCATGCTTACTTTCAATTACAATTATGTTTGGGTAGAAATTCGTAGCTATTACCACCTTGTGATGCCATCCCCTTATCATATTCTTTCCATGTTCCAATGTCGCCCTAGATGGTTGGTTTATTATTAATATATGGGTTCGTGCGATTTGCTTAGCCATGCTTAGAACATCGTTAGAAACGCGATAGATGGACTTAGTCCATTGGTGCAATGATTGAGAATTATTATGATGAAGTTGATTTTAATTGTTGATTAATGAGTAGAGATATTGGTTAAGGACCCTAAGGATTAAATCCTGGTGACGTCTTTTTGAGTAACTATCGTGCGAACCACACGCCGTTTATGGGACCGGCGTAACCAAGTACTTGTGTATGACTAGGGTATGTAAACCATATGCACTCAGTATTCCTTGAGCTTTGTAGAGTGTCAAGGAATGTCCGTCGGAGTTCCTTGGGCTTAGTAGAGCGCCAAGGAATGTCCTCGGAGTCCCTCGAACTTTGTTGAGTTGGGGATGTCCAACAACGGATGTACTCCTTGATCCACACACACCGAGCACTGGGCACGCGGGATCGAGGTCACGATCATCCGGATGGTTTAGATACACTACCATGCATCTTTGGAAAATGGTTTGTCACGTTCGCCTCGGCCGACACATCTAAGGAAATGTGTTAATAGCTTGGCTCACGAGTGTGACGTGTCGTGTGGGTAAAGTCGTACCTCTGCAGAGTTTAAACAATTCGAATAGCCGCGTCCATGGTTAAGGACGATCTCTTGAATTGTCAGTCACTGGGCGAGTATTAAGGTCTTGGTAAGAATGGGATGGGAATGGGAAAAGAGATACACAAGTATTGGAGTACTTGTGTGTGTGCAATTGAACATGAGCGATGGAACTCATGGTTCGGAGAATGCTTGAAGGCATGATGTGAATGTGATTATGATGATGTTATATTATGTATTAGATCTTTCAAATGTTTACCAAATGCAATTCTTTTCAATCTATACATGTTTACAATTTATATAACCAATGTTGCTTTATGCCGAAATTGCCATTATGCCTTTCCTTGGATGTAGCAACCACATGTAGCTAGAGATCAGCATGAAATGTATATTATTGTGCGAGTACACTCTTTGTACTCAATCGGATTGTCCACTTGCTGCGGTGAGGATGAGGCATTACAGGGGACTTTACCGGGCGATTTCGATGATGCTAACGTTTAGTCGCCGTTCTTGCCCCAGTTGGTTACCTGAGGGTTTGGGGGCATGCCGTGCTGGCCCTTTTGTTGTTTATCTTATGTTTTCCGCTGCTACTTGATGTAATAACTCTAAATATGTCGTTATGGACAGCAGTCCTACTTTTGGTATGTATTAACGTTTATGCTTCCGCTAATTATGTATGTGTTGTGATGTCAAGCTGTTGGATGAGAATGCTCGTGTTGGCGAACTATCACAGGACCAACACGGGTATAATCACGGGGCCGAGGTTCCTTGATTCACTTGAGATATGCCATGCATTTGGGTGAATCGGTGGAGTCGGGGACAGTTCCCCCAGCTTGGTATCGAGCCATCTTGTTGTAGGTTAGAACGGCCATGCTACGATTAGTTAGAGTATGCTTTGAGTCCAAAATTATTTTGCTATCAAATAATTTCAGAACTGATAACATTGTGCAATTCCTTTATTTCTTACCCTCTTAGTTCTATATCTCACCCCGATGTTCATTTGATTGTGCAAACAAGTTTCTAACCTCTCTTATCCTTTTCAACTTTGTGAGATGAGTTTTGGGCCATTGGTTTTAGTCACCATGTTGAAGATGTGGAGGCTATCCTTCCCTCCTTAGGGATATGCTTTGGAGGCCAACTTCACCTATGCACCGAGTATGCGTCTATGGTCGTGCTACAGGACTGGATTTAGGACCTACATCGCCACGGTTCACATCATCGCTAGGATGGTGACGGGAGCATTCCCTATCACTTTCAAAGTAGGGGGCGTCCGTGGGGATGGCCATTCAAGAGGTGGCATATGTTGCCATGTGCCATCTCCGTCATGATTTGTGGGAGCTGACATTACCTCCTTATCAATATTTCCCTAGCGAGGATCGACGGATGAAGTCAACAGATGTCGCTGAAACCGAGATAGGAGAAGATTCTTCAATTCGCCGGTTGTCGGGTTTGGTCCGTGCCTTGGACCAAGCTAATCGTTGCCTTGTCCATGAGTGTGGGAGACTCGTGCCCGTCTCCATGAGGCACAAGGGCATCTCCACCAATTCGTTCAGATTAACTTGGTGCCAAGGGCGCTTTGTATGGGCGCAACTCCACGACGCCACATGATGCAGCCCCACCTATTTTTCAGTTTCGCATGTGCGGGGATAGAGACTGAGGACGTTGTGTCCAACACCGCGCGCATCAATTCGGGAGGTGTGATGCGTCGGCGTGCCCGGGAATCTCCGGGGGTACCTAGGTTCTATATAGGATCACCCCAGCGTCTCACTAACCCCTTGGACCCGAAGACACGGATCGCGGGATATCATCTTTGGATGTGTTTCCCCATGGATTCCTTAGAGACATTTGAGTTTGTTATTTGAACCAATTTAATTGATGTAATAGGCTGCCTTATGAACCTATGCTAGCTCTTGTATTTGGACTTGTCGCCTTTAGCTATCATTCTTGACCTCACGGGTCGTGAACTTGTGCTATTGTATCGGGACCTTGTTATTTGCTTTCATGGATGATGTTGTGGCTTAAGAACCTTTTTATATTGATGTCTTTTGGAGTTGGTGCATGTTTTCTTGCTGCATACATGTAGAGTTTTAATTGTGTGATTTGCTGTCCGGATATTTTAAATTCAGCATTGTGGTGGCTCTCCTGTTACTTGTTGCTTATTTGGTTTTGGCAACAGATGACGGAGTTACCACTCGTTCCCAAGCTCAGCGTGACGCGAGGCCGCAATCCACCGGCTCCCAAGCAAGCGAGGATCCAACTCGGGGTCACTCGACCACCCGAGTCCTCGTGATCGCCAAAATCAGCACCACCCTCGCGTGGAGGAGGAACTTCCACCCCTCCTACCATGGCTCAAGTCCTCGCTCGATTGAGTAAAACCGGCAAGATCAAACTTTGATCCTGCAGCAGATCGCCCATAACACGGCCTATGCCCGGCCCTTTTCGAGGAGCCGAGAGGTAGGACATCACGCCGCCGGCCGGACTTGGCGAAGTTTCTCCGCGACGCAGCCGCCAACATTCTCCGTGCTGCGGATCCACTCGAGGCCGATGATTGGCCGGACTATTGGCGCAAGCTGGCTATCGCTCAATGCCGGACCATGAGAAGGTCCTCTATGCTTCGCATCAACTCGATGGTGCGGCGTGCGCATGGTGGGACAGCTTTATCGCCATGCAGCCCGCCGATCATGTCATCACTTGGCGGAGTTTCGCGCGGCTTTCATGAGGCTCATGTTCCCGCCGGAGTTATGGCAAGGAAGAAGCGTGAATTTCTCGCATTGAAGCAAGGAGCAAGACTGTCATGGATTATCTTCACGAGTTCAACTATTTGGCTCGATATGCCCTGACGAGGTCTCTAATGATGGCGCAAGCAAAAGCGCTTCATGGAGGGACTTTCGGATGAGTTGCAGCTAGAGCTCGCTGCTCACGACTTCGAAACTTCCAGCACTTAGTCCACAAGGCTATAATGGTGGAAGAGAAGTGGGGAAAATTGGAGGATTCGCATAGCGCAAGCGAAGCTGCACAAAATTCAGCAAGCGGCAACTTGCAGCCACCACGCATGGTGCGCCTCGTTTCCAAACTATCAAGCTCCGGCACCGCCGAGGCCTCCAACATTCATTGCTCGCCCACCGTAGCCAAGTCTTCCACCAATTGTAGGTGGAAATCAGCAAGGAGCCAACACTCAAGCTCGTCCAATCCTTGTTTGTTTCCAGTGCAAACAGCCGGGACACTTTGCACGCCAATGCCCACAAAAGAACCAAGCAACGTCGGGGATTTGACCCACTATTGCACCGGGGGCAGCAACCCCATCACCTCGACCAACGCCTCCAAGAATCGCACCAACCCCACCTCGTGGTCGCATCAACCATGTGACTGCCGAAGAAGCTCAGAATGCACCGGAAGTGGTGTTGGGTACGCTTTCTGTCAACTCATACCCGACTACCGTATTATTCGATTCCGGAGCATCTCATTCATTTATTAAAGAGAAGTTTGCTGTGCATCATGAGTTCTCTATACAACTTATGCATCCACCACTTCTCATTAAAACCCCGGGATCGGAATTAAGGACCGATCGAGTCTGCCGGGAGGTAAAGATTGAAGTCAATGAGGTAGAGTTCCTAGCTGATTTGATAATGATTAAAACGGAGGGAATTGAAGTTATTCTTGGGATGGATTGGCTATCCAAGCACAAAGGATGCATCAATTGTGCAAGCAGATCTATTTCACTCACCAACGCAAGCGGCAAACAAGTCGTGTTTGCATCTGTCGAGATTATGCTCACCTTTATGCCTTGAAGGGTGAGCCATTCCTTGAAATAAGTAGCATACCGGTGGTATGTGATTACCCGGATGTGTTTCGGAAGAGTTGCGGGGATGCCACGGACCGGAGATTGAGTTCGTCATTGAGCTTCTACGGAGCGACCCGATATCAAAACGACCTTACCGTATGCCTCCAAATGAGTTGATCGAGTTAAAGAAACAACTTACGGAGCTGCAAGAGAAGGGTTTCATTCGACCGAGCTCCTCACCTTGGGGATGCCCGGCGCTATTTGTGAAGAAGAAGGATGATAGCTTGCGGATGTGTGTTGATTACCGTCCATTGAATGAAGTCACGGTCAAGAACAAGTATCCACTTCCGCGGATCGATGATTTGTTCGACCAAATGAGTGGAGCCAGTATCTTCTCCAAGATTGACCTGAGATTAGGCTACCATCAAATTAAGATCAGATCGGGAGACATTCCAAAAACGGCATTCTCCACTCGTTATGGCCTATATGAGTATACCGTCATGTCTTTCGGTTTGACCAATGCACCAGCATACTTCATGAGCCTTATGAATTCGGTTTTCATGGAGTATCTCGACAAGTTTGTTGTCATCTTCATTGATGATATCCTTGTTTACTCCAAGTCTGAAGAGGAGCATGAAGTACACCTTCGGAAAGTCTTAGAAAAGCTGCGAGAGCATCAACTCTACGCAAAATTCAGCAAATGTGAATTCTGGCTGAAGGAGGTTGCCTTCTTGGGCCATGTGATCTCGGAAGGCGGAGTTGCGGTTGACCCCGGCAAGATACAGACTGTACTCAACTGGGGGCAGCCTAAGAACATCACGGATGTTCGAAGTTTTCTCGGGTTCGCGGGTTATTACCGCCGATTCGTGGAGAACTTCTCCAAAATCGCGAAGCCACTGACCGAACTTTTGAAGAAGGAGAATAAGTTCGTATGGTCAGCAAAGTGTGAGGCAAGCTTTCAATTGTTAAAGGTTCGATTGACCACTGCACCTGTCTTAGTCCTGCCGGATATTCACAAGGGTTTTGACATCTATTGCGATGCATCCGCCTCGAAATTTGGGTTGTGTACTTATGCAAGAAGGCCGAGTTGTGGCGTATGCATCGAGGCAATTGAGACCTCATGAGATGAATTATCCCACCCATGATTTAGAGCTAGCAGCAGTGGTGCATGCTCTAAAAATCTGGCGACATTACCTCATCGGTAGTCGTTGTGAAATCTACACCGATCACAAGAGCACGAAGTATATCTTTACTCAAGCCGATCTGAACTTGAGGCAAAGAAGGTGGCTTGAATTGATCAAAGATTATGATATGGGACTCCATTATCATCTGGAAAGGCCAATATTGTTGCCGATGCTCGAGGTAAAAGCCTCAATGCAATCGTCTTTTAGTAGAGCGAATCGGACGCCATGTGCGCCGAAGTTTGGAAGTTCAACCCGAAGTGGTTAAGGAGGATTCCTTGCTGTCATGGAAGTTAAATCTAACCTATTGGACCAAATCAAAGAGGCTCAAAGGACAGACAAGGGCATAGCACTCATCCGAGCCCGCATCAAGCAAGGCAAGGCCAATTGCTTCACCGAGGACTCGCAAGGTGTCTTGTGGTTCGGCAAACGGCTAGTGGTGCCAAATTGTAAGGAATTGAGGGCACTAATTCTTGATGAAGCTCATAATTCCTCATTTTCCATTCATCCCGGGAGTACGAAAATGTACCAAGATCTTAAGCCAAGACTTTGGTGGACCCGGATGAAACGAGAAATTGCCCGGTATGTCGCCGAGTGCGACGTATGTCAGCGGGTGAAAGCCGACCATTTGCGTGCAGCAGGCACACTTCAATCACTACCCATTCCTATGTGGAAGTGGGAAGAGATTGGTATGGATTTCATCACCGGGTTGCCCAAGACGCAAAAAGGTTTTGATTCTATATGGGTAATCGTTGACCGACTAACGAAGATCGCTCATTTCCTTCTGTCAAGGCAGCGGATCTGATGAGTAAGTTGGCTGAGTTATACCTTCATCGAATTGTATCCCTTCATGGTGTTCCCAAAAGGATTGTCTCAGATCGAGGTACCCAGTTTACCTCACATTTTTGGCAATACCTCCACAAGGCCATGGGGACTCAACTCTCTTTTAGCACAGCTTATCATCCTCAGACAGATGGGCAAGCTGAACGGGTGAACCAAATTCTTGAGGATATGCTTAGGGCTTGTGCCCTTACCTACGGCAAGAATTGGGAGAAATGCTTACCTTTCGCGGAGTTCTCCTACAACAACAGCTATCAAGCTAGTCTCCAAATGAGTCCATTGAAGCACTCTATGGGAGATCTTGCGTAACTCCACTTAAGCTGTGCGAGTCCGAGAAAGACCCCTCTTTGGTCCCGAACTAGTCGCCGAAGCAGAGGAGCAAGTCCGATTTATTCGTGAACGGTTGCGGACTGCGCAGTCTCGTCAAAAGAGCTACGCTGATCGCCGCCGCCGTGAACTCAAGTTCGAAGTTGGTGATCATGTTTATCTCAAGGTTTCACCGATGAAGGGTGTTCGTCGGTTTCAAGTGAAGGGAAAGCTAGCCCCTCGTTATATCGGACCTTTCCAGATTATAGCAAGGCGAGGAGCAGTGGCATATCAATTGGAGCTTCCCTCTTCACTAGCCGATGTGCACGATGTTTTTCATGTCTCTCAACTGAAGAAATGCCTTCGTGTCCCAACCGAAGCCACGGAATTGGACACTCTCGAATTACAACCCGATCTATCTTACAAGGAGCATCCCATTTGCATTCTCGACGAGAGGGAGCGTGTTACTCGAAACCACTCCATCAAATTCTTTAAGGTTCAATGGAGTAATCACACCCCTGATGAGGCCACATGGGAGCGGGAGGATCATCTTCGAGCCGAATACCCCTACCTCTTCAATGAAGCGGTGTAATCTCGAGGACGAGATTCTTTTAAGGGGGGAGGCTTGTAACAGCCCAATTTTCGTTGATCCGGTAAGTGAGGCTTGTCGCGCTAACATCTTCCATAATCTCGCTGCATCCTCCTTAATTATAATCATACGAGTGTTAGGACATTCATCTTACATAAAAGAGGGAGTTGCAAAACCCTGAACATCATTTTTCAAACTGCACACATGTTATTTTGCCTTAGTCATTGACATGTGGGCCATATGAACAAGAGAGAGGAGTGAAGGCTGCACATACCTACCCTACTAGTTGCTACATTACTCACCCCTACCTATGTACATGACAAGTCAATGACACATGGGACCTACCATTGCATAGAAAATTGTGGACTGCACATCCCTTCCATGACTTTTCTCACTCAAACCACCCATACCCACCCTTTTACCTACTCTATGACATGTGGGACCTAGCCCCACATGTAAGGCATGAGTGGGCAGCCTATATAAGGCCTAAACCTTGGTTTCTCCTCCCTTTTTCTGCTCATTTGCACAGCCCCAACCCAGAAAACAGCAAGAGTGTTCTTCCTCACCTCTTGCCATTTCTCCCCCACAAATCCCCTCCAAACTTGAGTTTTGGTTTGTGCATGCTATACCATCTTGTAGCCAAGGTCAAGAGCTTCACATCCATCCAAATGGATTCTTGAAGCACTAAGTTTTGGGTGAGTGGCAATCGATTTTTCATTCCTCCTTGTTCTGAAATTTCTGCTCTTGTGACTCATTTCTTGCCTTTCCATGGAATCCATCATCAATCCTTGATTCGGGTCGGGTTTGTCGCAAAGAAGTTCGAGGAAGAGGGCTAGTGGTCGTTGCAAGCACGAGCAAAGGAAGGCATTGCCGTCTACGTGAGCTAGGAGGAGGTGAACCGTGAAGAACCGGCATTGCGACGTTTTCATCATCCACTCTTGAAACCAACATCCACCTTGTGCAAAGGCAACCTTGTAGTGGTAAGTTTCTACCTTAGTCCATTCCATTAGAGCCCTAGTCCATCCCCGTGAAACCCTAGCTCATTACTTGGAAGTGTAGAGGATAATAGACAAACCAGTTGTTCTGAAACAGAAACGCTCAGCTCGGACAGTCCGAGATTTTACTCGGACATTCCGAACACCTTCGGATACTCTGAATGAAGTTCCGGATAGTCCGACTAGGAGTTAGCTTGACGGCTGCATTGGCTAACCGAGAAGGTCTGCTCGGACATTCCAAGGTACCACTCGGATACTCCGAACCTACCTTCGGATACTTCGAATCATATTTCGGACAGTCCGAAAGGAATTTCAACTTCATACCGAGAGGGTCAGTTCGGACAGTCCGAATGACACTCGGATAGTCCGAACCATTCGGACATTCAGAATGAAACTTCGGATAGTCCGAACATAATTTCAATTCAGACCGAGAGGGTCCGCTCGGATAGTCCGAAGTGAAACTCGGATACTCCGAACATAATTCAATAAAAGCTTTAAGACTTGAACTTTTAACGCAAAAACTCAATTAGTACTTTCATATTATGACTAGTACTACACATCATGAGCATTTCATGCATCTTTTAATCATGTGCATCATTTGAATTCTTGATTTGGTGTTTATGGATTTGGATTTTCTCGTTAGGTGTTGACGTTTCGGAAGGCACCCCCGAGTACGACTCACGCCTTGAAATCAAGAACGAGCGAGAAGGCACTATTTTACTCCTTGACCATGATTGCTCCTACTAATTGCAATTTATGTTTTGGAAGTATTTTATCAATTGCATGCTTACTTTCAATTACAATTATGTTTGGGTAGAAATTTGTAGCTATTACCACCTTGTGATGCCATCCCCTTATCATATTCTTTCCATGTTCCATTGTCGCCCTAGATGGTTGGTTTATTATTAATATATGGGTTCGTGCGATTTGCTTAGCCATGCTTAGAACATCGTTAGAAACCGCGATAGATGGACTTAGTCCATTGGTCGCAATGATTGAGAATTATTATGATGAAGTTGATTTTAATTGTTGATTAATGAGTAGAGATATTGGTTAAGGACCCTAAGGATTAAATCTGGTAGCGTCTTTTTGAGTAACTATCGTGCGAACCACACGCCGTTTATGGGACCGGCGTAACCAAGTACTTGTGTATGACTAGGGTATGTAAACCATATGCACTCGGTATTCCTTGAGCTTTGTAGAGTGTCAAGGAATGTCCGTCGGAGTTCCTTGGGCTTAGTGGAGCGCCAAGGAATGTCCTCGGAGTCCCTCGAACTTTGTTGAGTTGGGGATGTCCAACAACGGATGTACTCCTTGATCCACACACACCGAGCACTGGGCACGCGGGATCGAGGTCACGATCATCCGGATGGTTTAGATACACTACCATGCATCTTTGGAAAATGGTTTGTCACGTTCGCCTCGGCCGACACATCTAAGGAAATGTGTTAATAGCTTGGCTCACGAGTGTGACGTGTCGTGTGGGTTAAGTCGTACCTCTGCAGAGTTTAAACAATTGAATAGCGCGTCCATGGTTAGGGACGATCTCTTGAATTGTCAGTCACTGGGCGAGTATTAAGGTCTTGGTAAGAATGGGATGGGAATGGGAAAAGAGATACACAAGTATTGGAGTACTTGTGTGTGTGCAATTGAACATGAGCGATGGAACTCATGGTTCGGAGAATGCTTGAAGGCATGATGTGAATGTGATTATGATGATGTTATATTATGTATTAGATCTTTCAAATGTTTACCAAATGCAATTCTTTTCAATCTATACATGTTTACAATTTATATAACCAATGTTGCTTTATGCGAAATTGCCATTATGCCTTTCCTTGGATGTAGCAACCACATGTAGCTAGAGATCAGCATGAAATGTATATTATTGTGCGAGTACACTCTTTGTACTCAATCGGATTGTCCACTTGCTGCAGGTGAGGATGAGGCATTACCCGGGGACTTTTACCGGGCCGATTTCGATGATGCTAACGTTTAGTCGCCTTTCTTGCCCCAGTTGGTTACCTGAGGGTTTGGGGGCATGCCATGCTGGCCCTTTTGTTGTTTATCTTATGTTTTCCGCTGCTACTTGATGTAATAACTCTAAATATGTCGTTATGGACAGCAGTCCTACTTTTGGTATGTATTAACGTTTATGCTTCCGCTAATTATGTATGTGTTGTGATGTCAAGCTGTTGGATGAGAATGCTCGTGTTGGCGAACTATCACAGGACCAACACGGTATAATCACGGGGCCCGAGGTTCCTTGATTCACTTGAGATATGCCATGCATTTGGGTGAATCGGTGGAGTCGAGGGACGGTTCCCCAGTGCTTGGTATCGAGCCATCTTGTTGTAGGTTAGAACGGCCATGCTACGATTAGTTAGAGTATGCTTTGAGTCCAAAAATTATTTTGCTATCAAATAATTTCAGAACTGATAACATTGTGCAATTCCTTTATTTCTTACCCCTCTTAGTTCTATATCTCACCCTGATGTTCATTTGATTGTGCAAACAAGTTTCTAACCTCTCTTATCCTTTTCAACTTTGTGAGATGAGTTTTGGGCCATTGGTTTTAGTCACCCGCTGAAGATGTGGAGGCTATCCTTCCTCCTTAGGGATATGCTTTGGAGGGCCAACTTCACCTATGCACCGAGTATGCGTCTATGGTCGTGCTCTGAGGACTGGATTTAGGACCTACATCGCCACGGTTCACATCATCGCTAGGATGGTGACGGGAGCATTCCTATCACTTTCAAAGCGAGGGGGCGTCGTGGGGATGGCCATTCAAGAGGTGGCATATGTTGCCATGTGCCATCTCCGTCATGATTTGTGGGGCTGACATTACCTCCTTATCAATATTTCCCTAGCGAGGATCGACGGATGAAGTCAACGATGTCGCTGAAACCGAGATAGGAGAAGATTCTTCAATTCGCCGGTTGTCGGGTTTGGTCCGTGCCTTGGACCGGGCTAATCGTTGCCTTGTCCATGAGTGTGGGAGACTCGTGCCCGTCTCCATGAGGCACAAGGGCATCTCCACCAATTCGTTCAGATTAACTTGGTGCCAAGGGCGCTTTGTATGGGCGCAACTCCACGGCGCCACATGATGCAGCCCACCTATTTTTCAGTTTCGCATGTGCGGTGATAGAGGCGAGGGCGTTGTGTCCAACACCGCGCGCATCAATTCGGGAGGTGTGATCGTCGGCGTGCGGGAATCTCCGGGGTACCTAGGTTCTATATAGGATCACCCAGCGTCTCACTAACCCCTTGGACCCGAAGACACGGATCGGAGGGATATCATCTTTGGATGTGTTTCCCCATGGATTCCTTAGAGACATTTGAGTTTGTTATTTGAACCAATTTAATTGATGTAATAGGCTGCCTTATGAACCTATGCTAGCTCTTGTATTTGGACTTGTCGCCTTTAGCTATCATTCTTGACCTCACGGGTCGTGAACTTGTGCTATTGTATCGGGACCTTGTTATTTGCTTTCATGGATGATGTTGTGGCTTAGAACCTTTTTATATTGATGTCTTTTGGAGTTGGTGCATGTTTTCTTGCTGCATACATGTAGAGTTTTAATTGTGTGATTTGCTGTCCGGATATTTTAAATTCAGCATTGTGGTGGCTCTCCTGTTACTTGTTGCTTATTTGGTTTTGGCAACAGATGACGGGAGTTACCACTCGTTCCCAAGCTCAGCGTGACGCGAGGCCGCAATCCACCGGCTCCCAAGCAACTGAGGATCCAACTCAGGGGGTCACTCCTGACCACCCGGAGTCCTCGCATCGCCAAAATCAGCACCACCCTCGCGTGGAGGAGGAACTTCCACCCCCTCCTACCATGGCTCAAGTCCTCGCTCTGATTGAGCAAAACCGGCAAGATCAAACTTTGATCCTGCAGCAGATCGCCCGTAACACGGCCTATGCCCCAGCCCCTTTTCGAGGAGCTGAGAGGGTAGGACATCACGCCGCCAGCGGACTTGGCGAGTTTCTCCGCACGCAGCCGCCAACATTCTCCCGTGCTGCGGATCCACTCGAGGCCGATGATTGGCTTCGGACTATTGAGCGCAAGCTGGCCATCGCTCAATGCCCGGACCATGAGAAGGTCCTCTATGCTTCGCATCAACTCGATGGTGCGGCGTGCGCATGGTGGGACAGCTTATCGCCATGCAGCCCGCCGATCATGTCATCACTTGGCGGAGTTTGCGCGGCTTTCGCGAGGCTCATGTTCCCGCCGGAGTTATGGCAAGGAAGAAGCGTGAATTTCTCGCATTGAAGCAAGGGAGCAAGACTGTCATGGATTATCTTCACGAGTTCAACTATTTGGCTCGATATGCCCCAGACGAGGTCTCTAATGATGAGCGCAAGCAAGAGCGCTTCATGGAGGGACTTTCGGATGAGTTGCAGCTAGAGCTCGCTGCTCACGACTTCTGAAACTTCCAGCACTTAGTCCACAAGGCTATAGTGGTGGAAGAGAAGTGGGGAAAATTGGAGGATTTGCGCAAGCGCAAGCGAGCTGCACAAAATTCAGCAAGCGGCAACTTGCAGCCACCACGCATGGTGCGCCCCTCGTTTCCAAACTATCAAGCTCCGGCACCGCCGAGGCCTCCAACATTCATTGCTCGCCCACCGCAGCCAAGTCTTCCACCAATTGTAGGTGGAAATCAGCAAGGAGCCAACACTCAAGCTCGTCCAATCCTTGTTTGTTTCGGTGCAAACAAGGGACACTTTGCGCCAATGCCCACAAAAGAACCAAGCAACGTCGGGGATTCGACCCACTATTGCACCAGGGGCAGCAACCCCATCACCTTGACCAACGCCTCCAAGAATCGCACCAACCCCACCTCGTGGTCGCATCAACCATGTGACTGCCGAAGAAGCTCAGAATGCACCGGAAGTGGTGTTGGGTACGCTTTCTGTCAACTCATACCCGACTACCGTATTATTCGATTCTGGAGCATCTCATTCATTTATTAAAGAGAAGTTTGCTGTGCATCATGAGTTCTCTATACAACTTATGCATCCACCACTTCTCATTAAAACCCCGGGATCGGAATTAAGGACCGTCGAGTCTCTGGGAGGTAAAGATTGAAGTCAATGGGGTAGAGTTCTAGCTGATTTGATAATGATTAAAAGCGGAGGAATTGAAGTTATTCTTGGGATGGATTGGCTATCCAAGCACAAAGGATGCATCAATTGTGCAAGCAGATCCATTTCACTCACCAGCATAGCGGCAAACAAGTCGTGTTTGCATCTGTCGATTATGCTCACCTTTATGCCTTGAAGGGTGAGCCATTCCTTGAAATAAGTAGCATACCAGTGGTATGTGATTACCCGGATGTGTTTCCAGAAGAGTTGCCGGGGATGCCACCTGACCGGGAGATTGAGTTCGTCATTGAGCTTCTACGGAGCGGCCCGATATCAAAACGACCTTACCGTATGCCTCCAAATGAGTTGATCGAGTTAAAGAAACAACTTACGGAGCTGCAAGAGAAGGGTTTCATTCGACCGAGCTCCTCACCTTGGGGATGCCCGGCGCTATTTGTGAAGAAGAAGGATGATAGCTTGCGGATGTGTGTTGATTACCGTCCATTGAATGAAGTCACGGTCAAGAACAAGTATCCACTTCCGCGGATCGATGATTTGTTCGACCAAATGACTGGAGCCTGTATCTTCTCCAAGATTGACCTGAGATTAGGCTACCATCAAATTAAGATCAGATCGGGAGACATTCCAAAAACGGCATTCTCCACTCGTTATGGCCTATATGAGTATACCGTCATGTCTTTCGGTTTGACCAATGCACCAGCATACTTCATGAGCCTTATGAATTCGGTTTTAATGGAGTATCTCGACAAATTTGTTGTCATCTTCATTGATGATATCCTTGTTTACTCCAAGTCTGAAGAGGAGCATGAAGTACACCTTCGGAAAGTCTTAGAAAAGTGCTGAGAGCATCAACTCTCATAAAATTCAGCAAATGTGAATTTCGGTGAAGGAGGTTGCCTTCTTGGGCCATGTGATCTCGGAAGGCGGAGTTGCGGTTGACCCCGCAAGATCTGGTGTACTCAAGCTGGGGCAGCCTAAGAACATCACGGATGTTCAAGTTTTCTCGGGTTCGCGGGTTATTACCGCCGATTCGTGGAGAACTTCTCCAAAATCATGAAACCATCGAATCGAACTTTTGAAGAAGGAGAATAAGTTCATATGGTCAGCAAAGTGTGAGGCAAGCTTTCAATTGTTAAAGGTTCGATTGACCATCTTGACTGTCTTAGTCTGCTGGGATATTCACAAGGGTTTTGACATCTATTGCGATGCATCCGCCTCGAAATTTGGGTTGTGTACTTATGCAAGAAGGCGAGTTGTGGCGTATGCATCGAGGCAATTGAGACCTCATGAGATGAATTATCCCACCCATGATTTAGAGCTAGCAGCGGTGGTGCATGCTCTAAAAATCTGGCGACATTACCTCATCAGTGTCGTTGTGAAATCTACACCGATCACAAGAGCACGAAGTATATCTTTACTCAAGCCGATCTGAACTTGAGGCAAAGAAGGTGGCTTGAATTGATCAAAGATTATGATATGGGACTCCATTATCATCTGGAAAGGCCAATATTGTTGCCGATGCTCGGTAAGCCGAAAGCCTCAATGCAATCGTCTTTTAGTAGAGTCGGAATCGGACGCCATGTGCGCTTGTAGAGTTTGGAAGTTCAACCTCGAAGTGGTTAAGGAGGATTCCTTGCTATCATGGAAGTTAAATCTAACCTATTGGACCAAATCAAAGAGGCTCAAAGGACGAGACAAGGGCATAGCACTCATCAGAGCCGCATCAAGCAAGGCAAGGCCAATTGCTTCACCGAGGACTCATAAGGTGTCTTGTGGTTCGACAAGCGGCTAGTGGTGCCAAATTGTAAGGAATTGAGGGCACTAATTCTTGATGAAGCTCATAATTCCTCATTTTCCATTCATCCCGGAGTATGAAAATGTACCAAGATCTTAAGCCAAGACTTTGGTGGACCGGATGAAACGAGAAATTGCCGGTATGTCGCCGAGTGCGGCGTATGTCGGCCGGTGAAAGCCGACCATTTGCGTGCAGCAGAGCACACTTCAATCACTACCCATTCCTATGTGGAAGTGGGAAGAGATTGGTATGGATTTCATCACGGGTTGCCCAAGACGCAAAAAGGTTTTGATTCTATATGGGTGTCGTTGACCGACTAACGAAGATCGCTCATTTCCTTCTGTCAAGGCAGCGGATCTGATGAGTAAGTTGGCTGAGTTATACCTTCATCGAATTGTGTCCCTTCATGGTGTTCCCAAAAGGATTGTCTCAGATCGAGGTACCCAGTTTACCTCGCATTTTTGGCAATACCTCCACAAGGCCATGGGGACTCAACTCTCTTTTAGCACAGCTTATCATCCTCAGACAGATGGGCAAGCTGAACGGGTGAACCAAATTCTTGAGGATATGCTTAGGGCTTGTGCCCTTACCTACGGCAAGAATTGGGAGAAATGCTTACCTTTCGCGGAGTTCTCCTACAACAACAGCTATCAAGCTAGTCTCCAAATGAGTCCATTCGAAGCACTCTATGGGAGATCTTGCAGAACTCCACTTAAGCGAGTGCGAGTGCGGAGAAAGACCCCTCTTTGGTCCCGAACTAGTCGCCGAAGCAGAGGAGCAAGTCCGATTTATTCGTGAACGGTTGCGGACTGCGCAGTCTCGTCAAAAGAGCTACGCTGATCGCCGCCGCCGTGAACTCAAGTTCGAAGTTGGTGATCATGTTTATCTCAAGGTTTCACCGATGAAGGGTGTTAAATCGGTTTCAAGTGAAGGAAAGCTAGCCCTCGTTATATCGGACCTTTCCAGATTATAGCAAGGCGAGGAGCGGTGGCATATCAATTGGAGCTTCCCTCTTCACTAGCCGATGTGCACGATGTTTTTCATGTCTCTCAACTGAAGAAATGCCTTCGTGTCCCAACCGAAGCCACGGAATTGGACACTCTCGAATTACAACCCGATCTATCTTACAAGGAGCATCCCATTTGCATTCTCGACGAGAGGGAGCGTGTTACTCGAAACCACTCCATCAAATTCTTTAAGGTTCAATGGAGTAATCACACCTGATGAGGCCACATGGGAGCGGAGGATCATCTTGAGCGAATACCCTACCTCTTCAATGAAGCGGTGTAATCTCGAGGGCGAGATTCTTTAAGGGGGAGGCTTATAATGCCCAATTTTAGTTGATCCGGTAAGTGAGGCTTGTCGCGCTAACATCTTCCATAATCTCGCTGCATCCTCCTTAATTATAATCATACGAGTGTTAGGACATTCATCTTACATAAAAGAGGAGTTGCAAAACCACGAACATCATTTTTCAAACTGCACACATGTTATTTTGCCTTAGTCATTGACATGTGGGCCATATGAACTAAGAGAGAGGAGTGAAGGCTGCACATACCTACCCTACTAGTTGCTACATTACTCACCCCTACCTATGTACATGACAAGTCAATGACACATGGGACCTACCATTGCATAGAAAATTGTGGACTGCACATCCCTTCCATGATTTTTCTCACTCAAACCACCCATACCCACCCTTTTACCTACTCTATGACATGTGGGACCTAGCCCCACATGTAAGGCATGAGTGGGCAGCCTATATAAGGCCTAAACCTTGGTTTCTCCTCCCTTTTCTGCTCATTTGCACAGCCCCAACCCAGAAAACAGCAAGAGTGTTCTTCCTCACCTCTTGCCATTTCTCCCCACAAATCCCTCCAAACTTGAGTTTTGGTTTGTGCATGCTATACCATCTTGTAGCCAAGGTCAAGAGCTTCACATCCATCCAAATGGATTCTTGAAGCACTAAGTTTTGGGTGAGTGGCAATCGATTTTTCATTCCTCCTTGTTCTGAAATTTCTGCTCTTGTGACTCATTTCTTGCCTTTCCATGGAATCCATCATCAATCCTTGATTGAATTCGGGTTTGTCGCAAAGAAGTTCGAGGAAGAGGGCTAGTGGTCGTTGCAAGCACGAGCAAAGGAAGGCATTGCCGTCTACGTGAGCTAGGAGGAGGTGAACCGTGAAGAACCGGCATTGCGACGTTTTCATCATCCACTCGCCGAAACCAACATCCACCTTGTGCAAAGGCAACCTTGTAGTGGTAAGTTTCTACCTTAGTCCATTCCATTAGAGCCCTAGTCCATCCCCGTGAAACCCTAGCTCATTACTTGGAAGTGTAGAGGATAATAGACAAACCAGTTGTTCTGAAACAGAAACGCTCAGCTCGGACAGTCCGAGATTTTACTCGGACATTCCGAACACCTTCGGATACTCCGAATGAAGTTCCGGATAGTCCGACTAGGAGTTAGCTTGACGGCTGCATTGGCTAACCGAGAAGGTCTGCTCGAACATTCCGAGGTACCACTCGGATACTCCGAACCTACCTTCGGATACTCCGAATCATATTTCGGACAGTCCGAAAGGAATTTCAACTTCATACCGAGAGGGTCAATTCGGACAGTCCGAATGACACTCGGATAGTCCGAACCATTCGGACATTCTGAATGAAACTTCGGATAGTCCGAACATAATTTCAATTCAGACCGAGAGGGTCCGCTCGGATAGTCCGAAGTGAAACTCGGATACTCCGAACATAATTCAATAAAAGCTTTAAAACTTGAACTTTTAACGCAAAAACTCAATTAGTACTTTCATATTATGACTAGTACTACACATCATGAGCATTTCATGCATCTTTTAATCATGTGCATCATTTGAATTCTTGATTTGGTGTTTATGGATTTGGATTTTCTCGTTAGGTGTTGACGTTTCGGAAGGCACCCCCGAGTACGACTACGCCTTCGAAATCAAGAACGAGCAGCAAGGCACTATTTTACTCCTTGACCATGATTGCTCCTACTAATTGCAATTTATGTTTTGGAAGTATTTTATCAATTGCATGCTTACTTTCAATTACAATTATGTTTGGGTAGAAATTCGTAGCTATTACCACCTTGTGATGCCATCCCCTTATCATATTCTTTCCATGTTCCAATGTCGCCCTAGATGGTTGGTTTATTATTAATATATGGGTTCGTGCGATTTGCTTAGCCATGCTTAGAACATCGTTAGAAACCGCGATAGATGGACTTAGTCCATTGGTCGCAATGATTGAGAATTATTATGATGAAGTTGATTTTAATTGTTGATTAATGAGTAGAGATATTGGTTAAGGACCCTAAGGATTAATCTCGGACGCGTCTTTTTGAGTAACTATAAATGCGAACCACACGCCGTTTATGGGACCGGCGTAACCAAGTACTTGTGTATGACTAGGGTATGTAAACCATATGCACTCGGTATTCCTTGAGCTTTGTAGAGTGTCAAGGAATGTCCGTCGGAGTTCCTTGGGCTTAGTGGAGCGCCAAGGAATGTCCTCGAGTCCCTCAAACTTTGTTGAGTTGGGGATGTCCAACAACGGATGTACTCCTTGATCCACACACACCGAAACTTTGGGCGCGGGATCGAGGGTCACAGTCATCCGGATGGTTTAGATACACTACCATGCATACTGGAAAATGGTTTGTCACGTTCGCCTCGGCCGACACATCTAAGGAAATGTGTTAATAGCTTGGCTCACGAGTGTGACGTGTCGTGTGGGTAAAGTCGTACCTCTGCAGAGTTTAAACTATTCGAATAGCCGCGTCCATGGTTAAGGACGATCTCTTGAATTGTCAGTCACTGGGCGAGTATTAAGGTCTTGGTAAGAATGGGATGGGAATGGGAAAAGAGATACACAAGTATTGGAGTACTTGTGTGTGTGCAATTGAACATGAGCGATGGAACTCATGGTTCGGAGAATGCTTGAAGGCATGATGTGAATGTGATTATGATGATGTTATATTATGTATTAGATCTTTCAAATGTTTACCAAATGCAATTCTTTTCAATCTATACATGTTTACAATTTATATAACCAATGTTGCTTTATGCGAAATTGCCATTATGCCTTTCCTTGGATGTAGCAACCATATGTAGCTAGAGATCAGCATGAAATGTATATTATTGTGCGAGTACACTCTTTGTACTCAATCGGATTGTCCACTTGCTGCGGTGAGGATGAGGCATTACAGGGGACTTTTAGGGCGATTTCGATGATGCTAACGTTTAGTCGCCGTTCTTGCCCAGTTGGTTGCACGAGGGTTTGGGGCATGCCATGCTGGCCCTTTTGTTGTTTATCTTATGTTTTCCACTGCTACTTGATGTAATAATTCTAAATATGTCGTTATGGACAGCAGTCCTACTTTTGGTATGTATTAACGTTTATGCTTCCGCTAATTATGTATGTGTTGTGATGTCAACTGTTGGATGAGAATGCTCGTGTTGGCGAACTATCCTAGGACCAACACGGGTATAATCACGGGACGCCCGAGGTTCCCTTGATTCACTTGAGATATGCCATGCATTTGGGTGAATCAGTGGAGTCCCGGGGACGGTTCCCCACATCAATCCAAGACAAACAACCCTTCATTTTCTGTGACGATTTGTATTATGGTTGTCGGTGTACTTTGCACCGGGGTACCCTTTCCGTCGTGAAAAGTAATAGACCCAAGAAGTGGCCTGGCCCAATTTAAAGCCCACACAGCCCCCAGGCGAGCAGTCTGGCGACCACGCCGTACTCGCCAGGCAAGCGGCCCGCGTGGTGCCCTGGCGGGCAGCCGGGCGAGTATGCCTTGCCCATGCCGGCGAGCTGCCACGTGACCTGGCGAGCAATCTGGCGACGACGCACGCTTTCAAAGACGGCGACCCGCGTGGCGCCGTGGCGGGCAACCGGGTGAGCATGCCCTGCCCGCCGGGTGAGCTACCCACGTGGTCCCATGGCGAGCAATCTAGCGACCACGCCCTGCTCGCCGGGCGAGCATGCCTTGCCCGCCGGGCGAGCATGCCTTGCCCGCCTGGCGAGGAGCCCACGTGGTGACCTGCCGAGTGGGCGGGTGTTTGGGCCCCCCTTGTTAGGCCACGGATGCAACCAAAGGAATGGAAAGAAGGCTTCACCTCAAAGTTTCCCTCTCCTGGCACCTCGTGTCAGGGTCATTAATTGTGAAGGGTCCAGCGTTCGACACGACGGCGATTCATCCCTCTGACGTCTCTCACCAACCCATCGTAGAAGCGTCCTGTCCCGGGCGGACCGGGCGAGGCCTCTCACCGACATTAAATGATGTTGGAAGGACATGGCCACGAAGGCATGCTTAATAAATAAGTCATGGGTAGACGTGGAAGCTGGAATGATGGGTGTAATTAATGTGTGTAGATAAATATAGCGCCACCTTCTCTCCTGCTCAGGGTGGCTCGTCTATATACGGGCCCCTTGATGCATGAAGAAGGGGGCCGGTGGGCTAGAACAAGAAGCATAGAAAGGCAGACATTGAGAAACACCTTTGTAAACATTTTCCCCATTTCCTCAACAAAGAACTACATAAGGCGAGGGCTATTACCCACACAGGGGCTGAACTCGGTAGATCGGTGTGTCCACCGACTTCATGCTTGGAACTCACATTTGAGATACATTAGGGTTTCCAGCCACGAAGATGCCCTCTACCGAACCATAATTTCCGTCTAGGGAGTAGACACTCTGTTAGTGAAATCTTGTCAGGCAAAATACGCCGACAATGGTTTCATGACGAAATTTTATATTTCGTCACAAAAGTGCATGGGGCGACAACACCTGATACAATTAATGATGAACAGAAACAAGTCGTCACAGAAAATAGATTTTCCATGACAAAAGTTGACAACGTCACGACGTTTTCGTCACAGATAATCACTTTTCTTGTAGTGGCCATGGCCTCCAGGAGCAGGTCGGCTTCCATGGCTGCCATCACATCTCAAAGTGGCTGGGTGTTCCGCAGGAGGTCAACTTTAGGCTTCATGACTTCATCAAAAAGCCTATTCAGCCTTTCCTGCATCCAACGGGCAGCGGTCACAGTAGCTGACACTTCCTACAACACCTCCAGAATCTTCTGAATGTCGGCTGGGTAGTTGTCCTTAGCCACCTCCTCCAGGTCCTTGAGATCGTCCAAAGTAAAACCCAACAAGTCTGCTGGATTGGATAACATAGGGATGATGGTAGCTGCCACGGGGGCTGGTGGCGTCGGCTAGGAGGACGACGAGGGAGGCTCAATGGAGGAAGCAGGTAGATCAACAAAGATATTGGCCACTTGCACCGATGGAGTCGGCTGAAAATAAGATAAATACAAGTTAGGTCGGTCATCAATCTGTTCTTGAAGCTTTGAGCCTCTTTTGGCAGCAGCCTTGGTGTACTTGGCACGTTTTTTTTCTGGAATTGATCGGTTATTGGTATTAGTCAATGAAGAGATTTCTATGAAATAAAAATAGGCAATCAAAAGACTTATTGGGCTACTGCTGCTTCTCCATGTCCGATAAGGAAGGACATTGGATACCCAACAAGCTGGAGGTATAGCCCATCAGACTAGTCGATTGATGTGGCCTCTTGGTTTGGCCGTGTAACGTCCCGAAATTTGACCAAAATTTTAATTTCTGGAGTTATTTGAATTTTTGTTAATTACTTAAAAATTTATTTGCATTTAATTGAATTTATCTAATTATCTGGGATTTATTGGATTTAATTGAAATTATTTTCAAATTATCCTTTCTTGAATATTTAAATATCAGAAAGTGTAATTATCAAAAATAAATGAAAATATTTTATTTAGGCTCAAAATGCTCTGAAATATTTTCTAGAATTTTTCTAGAATTTTTTGAGTATTTTTAGAGCTCCAAATAAATAATTTGAATTTCTGGATTTATTTTATTGAGAAAAACCGAAAAAACCCGCTAGCTACAGTGTCGGGCCGAGCCCAACACTGTGCCACGCCAGAAAACCCTAGCGCCGCTGATTTCGCGCCGTGCGATCTCGATCAGACGATCGTGAATGAGCCGCGTCGCTCTTGGCGTTTGAGCCATTGGATCTTGGCGTCAAGCCATTAGGATGGCGACGCGTGGCACAGCTCCGCCGAACCGTTATTCATTCCGCGCCGTTGGATCGCAATCGAACGGCGGGATGAGACCGAGCAGTCTCGGGAGGGAGCGCTCTGCCGCACCGTCGTCGCCCGTAGGCCGCCAAGATTCGTCAGGGATTTGCACGCATTCCAAGGCATCTCGATGACCGTGCTGTAGCCCATTAAATTGGTCTCCTCGCCCCACTCATTCGGTCCATTCGTCCGTTAGCTCTCATGCACCGTAGCCCACACAGGAGCTCGCCGGAGTAGCCTCTTCCCTCTCCTCGGTTCTTCTTCATATTCGCCGTCGTCCGCCGCTCCCCACCGCGCTTGATACCCTCGCCGAGTTCCTAGTGTTGCGCCGCATCCGTTGGGCTACTTCTTTCCACCAGAGAAGCTCAAAAACGCCATCGACTGCGTCGTTTTTTCCAAGTTCGGCGACAAGCACCGCCGCCTCTTCTTCAAGCATCGCAACGCACTGCCACCGTTGGATCTCCATCACTCGGCTCTGGTAACGCCACGTATCTCTTCCTGTAGCGCTAGACCTGGAAAGCTTCGAGTGAAAATGGCCGTTAGATCTTGATCGTGCGGCTCTAGTGAGGCCACGTAGGTCTGGGAATAGGGAATCGCTCGGTATAACTTCCGCCGTTAGATCTTCATCCAACCGTGCCCTTGCGTCCACGTAGCTGCCGTGAAAAGCGTTAATAATGACCGTTAGATCTTAATCACGCGGCTCTGATTAGGCCACGTAGGTGCGGTGAGCAGTAAACCGTCCGGGTAACCGCCGCTGTTGGATTTCCATCCGGCCGCCGCGGCAAGGCCGGCGAGGTCCAGTGAATAGTGTTACGTTCGTAACCTTGTTGTCCATGCTCAATCCTACTGCTACCGAGGTGCCACATAGCCGTGCGGAGGCGCAGCCGTTGCCGTATACCGACTGCTGGATTTGAATCCAATGGCCGGGAAGATTTGTGTCACGTGGACTATTGTGCGTGTGCCGCGTGTCAGCTCCCGATTGGACCAAGCACTGTTCATCGGGCCCCACATGTCAGTGGGATGACTGTTGGGTGTGCTGACGTCAACATGACGTCATCTGGGCCCACATGTCAGTGACCGTGATGACGTGGTTAAATCTGGTGCCGACACGTGTCGTGCCGAGGAAATTTCCCGGATTTTCAGTAGGAAAACAAATTGAGTAATTCAGTTTTTCTTTATTTGAATTTCAGAAAAGTTGCAAATGCTATAACTTTTGCGTTTTAACTCCGAATTGGGTGATTCCAGTGCCCAAAAATTTGTAAAAATGTGAACTATTTAATAGTGAATTTTATTTTATTTTTAAAATTTATCTTGCTGTTTGTATTGTGTATTTATTATATGTTTGCTTGGTACGAATAGACTCCGAGTTTAGGAAGTCGGGAAGGATTCAAGACCCGCCGCAAGAGCCGGACAGAACCAATCGCTTTTGAAGGCAAGTCATGCTTTGACCATATTGCCCCTAGATTTTAAAATGTATTTCGATTCAATTTATGCATGCTATGTTAATTAAGAATGAAATTGTTACGTTGGGAAAGGTAGCTAAAAATACCATTTGATTATGCCACCTTGTTAATATCATTGCACGCCCTGAACACATTGTCACCCTAGAATGCTAAATTATGTTGGTTGCTATATTAATGCCAACACGGGAGGCTAGACTGTGGTTAGTCGCTTAGCCAGCTTGTATGCGTTGAATGTCCTTCAATTAGCAAATCAATACTGACTAAACAATTATGGAACGCATTTTAGAATAATGCGATGATGTCATGAGATGGAATTGGGGGTAGCGGCCTGTGTGGTCCTACTCATACAATGACGTGGGCATTGGCATGTGTTGCATAAATGCAAACCGGGATGGGAAATGTTTTGGACCGGGGCAAGTGGCAAGAAGGCTTCATGCCAGGTGGGCCTGTGTGGCAATGGGCTGTATTGTGATGGTTAAGGCTGTGTGCCGTGAATTATAAAATGGATATCTTGCCTGGGACAGTTAAGGACTTCACCTTGTGAGCCTTTGAACTGAGTTTCTCGTACAACCACTTGTCCGGAATGGGACGGACCTAGTTTAGTAGGTCTCTAATATCTTTCCTTTGATACCTCGGGGCGACAGTTACACAAAAATGTAATCAGTATGGGGGGCGTACTGCTTTTGACTTGGTACCCATCCAATCAGATTCTGCTGTTCTAAACTTTGGCTCTGTGTGAGGGAAGTGTTAGGAAGGCAATACTAGAGAGGTTCACTGGTTAAGTGTTAGTCTCTGAAGGACTTTGTTGCAATCAATCACCTGTGTGGTGAGCGACTGTATCCTTTGGGTAAAGTGTACAACCTCTGCAGAGTGTGTGTGTTAAATCTATTCGAATAGCCGTGTCCGCGGTATTGGATATTGCTCAGGGATTACAGTCAAGGGTTAGATCTTCACGAATAAAAATGTGGAATGGGTGGCTGTGTGCCAAAAGCTGATGGATCAAACTAGGGCTGTGTGCCAAACTCTTGGAAAAGAATTGAGAAATCAATTATTAATAATATTGGTTTTACCACTTTTAATCTAATAGGATTACCTGTTAAAAAGAAATGCTGCTTTATACAAAATAACCATTTAAGCCTTTCCATTGGAATAAGCCATGCATGTAGTAATAGAACTGCATTTGTGCATGACTTGTTGAGTATGTTGTATACTCACCTTTGCATCGACAAAAACCTCAGAAGAAGAAGCTGAGCCAGCTTGGGAGGAGGAGTTCATCGAAGGCCAGGAGAATTAGGGATTAAGCCTCGTCGGTTGCCTGTGGCTATGAAGGGTTCCTTGCTTTACTTTTGCTTCCGCTATTGAACTTGTGCTACTTTGATATTATCGCCCTGCGTGGCGAATTATTATAAGGTGACCATAAGGTCTTGTAACACGTTTATATTCATGTTTGAAGTACTTTATTATTAATTCCGCTGTGTATGTTTGTGGTACTTCAACCTGTTTATCCTGTGTGTACTAAGCGTGATCTGGACTAGTCTGAGAACACAGAGGGTCCGGATTTGCAGATTCGGGTCCCGACAGGGTTGGTATCAGAGCCATACTGACTGTAGGACTTAACCCTAGTTAGACTGGCCGTCTTAGAGGAATACAAATTAATTTCTAAAGGATAAAATTTGGGCAAGAATAATTAATGAAATCTCGACTCATCTCTTCTTCCTTACTTCATACCTATGCTGTATTGTGCTATTACTTTTGTGCTCTTTCAAAATTTTAGTACTGACGCGTTGCTTTGGCAGATGCGGATGGTTCACTCTTTCGGCGAGCGCCACGGAGGCTATGCAGTGGAGCTTTGGAGGATGCTCCAGGTGCTGGGAGGCTTCGACCGCCCTCTCTACCAGTCCCGCACCTGGATAGTCAACGGGATCAACCGCGGATGGGAGACGACCCTCACTTTGTACGCGCGGGAGCATGCGCGTGCTAGTCGTCCGCTCCACCTCGCGGTGAAGCGAGCCAGTTACGAGGCGGGCATACAAGAGTGTGCCCGGGTTGCGCTGCGTCGGGTTAGCAGGGACTACGGCTACGAGCTGTGGGACACTGCTTTCCGTGTGCACCCGCACACGGGAGGACCTCTCCAGGCGCGCTTGGAGCTAGAGGACGACGCCGCCGTCGTGCACCTGGGCCGGTTTGCCACGGCTCAGGAGGAGGTCATGGACGCTACGACTACGGAGCTGCAGGCTGTGTACCACGTCCTGGAGGAGACCGAGGTGGCCCTGCGAGAGACCAGAGAGCACGCCGTTCAGAGGATCGCCAAGCTGGAGGAGGCTCTCTACGGTCACGGGGAGCCTGAGGCCATCATGGAGCTCGACCACGAGGACGAGGAGGAGCCGAAGGAGCCAGTGCCCACGCCAGAGGACCAGCAGCCGGTGGTGCCCCCAGCAGCACCAGTGGGAGGGCATGGGGATCAGTTTGCCCCGATGCCAGCTCACCCACCTGTGTACGTGATCGGCGAGCCGCAGCCAGGGTGGCTCGAGGAGTGAGTTCGTTAGGGTGGTTAGCTGTTGGTTTTTCTTTTGCGTTGAGGCTCAATTGTGTTGAGTCGCATCTTTAATTCAAACTTAGCTGTGCGATGTTGTAATGAACTATTTGATGTGATGTTGTGACTGTTTTGATGGTTGCATAGTCCCTAGACTATGTAAGAAACCATACCTATCTGTTAATTATGCTTTAATGTTTAAGGGTTTAAGTTACACCTGTTTCCCCCATAAGTTCTTCTACGTATCTACTTTCTTTCCCCCTTATCTCTAAACCACCGAAGCAATCAGCAGATGGTGAACACTCGCAACAACGGAGCCGGAGGCAGTGGTTCATGTCCCAGAGGCAGTCAGAGCAGTACACCACCACCACAAGCCGCACCGCCAGTCGACATGCAGAATCTGGGAGCTTTTCTCGCAGCACAAACGCAGTTAATGCAAACCATGATGGCAACCGTACAACAAATCAACACCCAAGCAGTCGCCAACAACCAAGCTGCTAACAATGTGCCACGCCCTTACTCGAGATTGTCCGAATTTATGAGGACACGTCCGCCTACTTTCTCAGGCAATGCTAGCCCGTTAGAGGCAGATGATTGGTTGAGAACCATAGAAAGGAAACTGCATATAACCCAGTGTGATGGGAATGAGAGGGTGCTTTACGCCTCTCACCAGCTTGAAGGAACCACCGCTGAATGGTGGGAAAATTACTGCGCATCGCAGGAGAACCCGCAGGAAATTACTTGGGAAGAATTCACTATAGCTTTTCGTCAATACCATGTGCTTGGGAGGGTATCATGGAGTTGAAAAGGAGGAATTGAGAGCATCAAGCGAGGAGGCCGACGGTGGCTGATTATCTGAATAAGTTCACTCAACTAGCACGCTACGCTCCAGAAGACGTAGCAACCGACAAGGCCAGACAATCCCGTTTCATGAAGGGACTCAACACTGGTCTACAGGTGGGATTGATCACCCACACTTTTCCCGATTTCCAAGAACTGGTAAATAAGGCACTCATACTGGAGGATAAGCGCAAGGAGCTTGATGACAACCGCAAACGCCGCATGGCTCAGCAAGGAGGACGCCATGGTTAGCAAAAGACAAGAATGATACCCCAGCAGTTCGCCAGGTTCCAGCAGGGAAGCAGCATCAGGACACCGCCGCCAATGCCAAAACCAGCAGGACAAACCCCTCAGACCCCAGTCAGGATTGCCAATCAGAACGGAGGAAATCAGCAGGTGTCAGGAAGACGCTGCTACAATTGCAACGAGACTGGGCATTTTGCTAACATGTGCCCAAAGAAAGGAGGTGTGACGCCGGTGCGCTTCAACTTAGGTTACACGCCAGCTAAGACTCCTGTCCAAGGAGGAAGCCAAGGACCCGCCAAGGTGGAGCCACACCGAGCATTTACTGTGGCGAAATTAACCATATCTCCGCAGACGAGGTCCAGAATGCTACAGACGTCGTGCTCGGTAAGTTCCTTGTCAATTCAGTGCCAGCTACAGTGTTATTCGATTCAGGAGCTTCATATTCGTTCGTTTCTCGAGATTTTGCCGTGACAAATGAATTGGATATTGTTAACCTAAAAAGTACACTTCTAGTCCAATCCCCTAGATCAGAACTCCGCTCTAAGGTCGGATGTTCTGGGGTTAAGCTATTAATAAGAGGAGTAGAGTTCCTAGCGAACCTTATTATATTAGATACCCAAACCCTGGATGTTATCTTAGGAATGGATTGGTTGACTAAGCATAAGGCTGTATTAGACTGTGGGCGAAGAGTTGTGTCTATTGAGAACCCTGAAGGTAGAAAAGTGAAATTTCAAGCAGTGGTAGTTCGAGAAGGACAGATGTTAGTGAACAATCTGGAGACCGTAAGTATAAGAGGTGTACCAGTGGTCAGTGAATACCCGGATGTTTTTCCCGAGGAATTACCAGGAATGCCACCAGACAGAGACATAGAGTTCGTAATTGACTTAGTACCTGGAACCGCACCAATAGCAAAGAGACCATATCGGATGTCCACCGAAGAGTTGGTTGAAATGAAGAAGCAGATTGAGGAGTTATTGGAAAAAGGATTCTTCAGACCAAGCTCGTCACCTTGGGGAGCGCCGGTTCTATTCGTTAAGAAGAAAGATGGGAGTTTTCGGATGTGTGTAGATTATCGTGCGCTTAACGAAGTGACGATAAAGAATAAATACCCGTTACCCCGGATAGATGATCTTTTTGATCAATTAAGAGGAGCAGGAGTATTCTCCAAGATCGACCTTAGGTCAGGATACCACCAATTGAAAATCAAGACAGAGGACATACCCAAGACTGCATTTTCTTCAAGATATGGACACTATGAGTTCACAGTTATGTCGTTTGGATTAACAAATGCGCCAGCATACTTTATGAACCTAATGAATAAAGTATTCATGGAATATTTAGATAAATTTGTGGTCGTGTTCATAGACGATATTCTGGTTTATTCAAGGACGGATGAAGAGCACGCCCAACATTTGAGATTAGTATTGGAAAAGTTGAGGGAGCAACAGTTATATGCAAAATTCAGTAAATGCGATTTCTGGAAGAGTAAGGTAGATTTCCTAGGGCATGTAATGACCGCGGAGGGAATCGCAGTGGACCCAAGCAAGGTTGAGGCAGTACTACATTGGGAATCATCAAAGACGGTTACGCAGATTCGAAGTTTTCTTGGGATGGCTGGTTATTACCGCCGATTTATAGAAGGGTTTTCGACAATTGCCAGGCCAATTACACAACTGCTAAAGAAGGAGAAGAAATTTGTGTGGACACCGGATTGTGAGAGAAGCTTTCAAGAATTAAAGAAACGATTGACATCAGCACCGGTGTTAGTTCAACCAGATGTGCATCAGAGTTTTGATATTTACTGCGATGCATCACGCCAAGGACTTGGATGCGTGTTAATGCAGAATGGATAGGTAGTAGCTTATGCATCAAGGCAATTAAGGCCACATGAAGGAAATTACCCGACGCATGATCTAGAATTAGCAGCTGTAGTGCATGCCCTAAAGATATGGCGTCACTACCTTATTGGTAACAAGTGTGAGGTGTATACAGACCATAATAGCCTTAAATACATTTTCACCCAATCTGACCTGAACATGAGGCAAAGGAGATGGTTAGAACTGATCAAGGATTACAACATGGGTATCCATTATCATCCAGGCAAGGCCAATGTAGTGGTTGATGCCTTGAGTCGGAAAAGTCATGGTCTAAGTATGAAAGTGGGAGAAAGCCAGGGAGAATTGTGCAAGGATCTTCAGAGGTTGAAATTGGAAGTTGTTCCGGAAGGATTCGTAGCCGCGTTAGAAGTGAAGCCTATTTTGGAAGATCAGATTAGAGAAGGTCAGAAGAATGATGAGAAGATCGAGAGAATCAAAGCCAAGATAGAGGAAGGGCAAGCAAAAGAATGTAAGCTGGACGAACATGGCACGTTGTGGATGAAAGAGCGCATTTGTGTGCCCAACAAAAAGGAGTTAAAGCAGTTAATACTGGAGGAAGCTCACGACTCCAAGTATTCGATTCACCCAGGAAGCGCAAAAATGTATCAAGATTTAAAAGAAAGGTTCTGGTGGCCAAATATGAAGAGAGAGGTTGCTGAACATGTAGCACTATGTGACGTATGCCAGCGAGTGAAAGCTATGCATCAGAGACCAGCAGGATCGCTGCGGTAGATTAAAAATACCAGAGTGGAAATGGGAAGAAATCGGAATGGATTTCATTACCGGATTGCCAAGGACGCAAGGAGGTTACGACTCCATATGGGTCATCGTGGATCGATTGACAAAGGTCGCGCACTTCATACCGGTAAAGACAACCTACTCAGGAGATAAGTTGGCACAGCTATACATGGCAAGGATCGTTTGCTTACATGGAGTGCCAAAGAAGATAGTATCGCATGAGGTACCCAATTTACCTCAAGATTTTGGGACAAAATGCATACAAACAATGGGCACTGCTTGAACTTGATCTGACTTATCACCCATAAGCAGATGGGCGATGTAAAGAGTCAATTAGATATTAGAAGATATGTTAAGAGCTTGTGCGTTGGCATATACATCGACTTGGGATAAATGCTTACCATATGCTGAATTCAGTTACAACAACAGCTATCAGGCTAGTCTTCGATGTCACCTTTCGAAGCATTGTATGGTCGGCCTTGTAAGACGCCGATTAAATTGAATGAGGCGGTGGCGTCGAGTCTTGGACTGACATACTCCAAGAAGTCAAGATCAAATAGCGATAAGGAGAGGTTGAAAATCGCGCAGTCCAGGCAAAAGAGTTATGCGGACAATCGCCGCAGGGATTTGAGCTTCGAGCTGAAAGATTATGTGTATCTCAGGGTTACACCTTTTAAGGGAGTCCAGAGGTTTCACAAAAAGGGTAAACATGCGCCAAGATATGTAGGACCGTTTAAGATCATAAGCCGTAAGGGCGAAGTCGCATATCAACTAGAGTTACCGCAGTCATTAGCAGGAATACACAATGTATTCCATGTATCGCAACTCAAGAAGTGTCTCCGAATACCTGAGGAGCAAACGTCCCTAGAAGAAGTTGAACTACAAAAAGACCTGACTTACAAAGAGCAACCAACAAAAATTATGGATACGGTGGATCGAAAAACAAGGAGCAAGACGACCCGTTTGCAGAGTTCAGTGGAGTAATCACACAGAAAGCGAGGCCACATGGGAACGAGAGGAAGATTTGAAAAAGGAGTTTCCAAACCTATTCTCTAGTTAGGCTTCGAATCTCGGGGTCGAGATTCTGTTAAGGGAGGTAGGTTTGTAACGTCTCGAAATTTGACCTAAATTTTAATTTCTGGAGTTATTTGAATTTTTGTGAATTACTTAAAAATTTATTTGCATTTAATTGAATTTATCTAATTATCTGGGATTTATTGGATTTAATTGAAATTATTTTCAGATTATCCTTTCTTGAATATTTAAATATCAGAAAGTGTAATTATCAAAAATAAATGAAAATATTTTATTTAGGCTCAAAATGCTCTGAAATATTTTCTAGAATTTTTCTAGAATTTTTCGAGTATTTTTAGAGCTCCAAATAAATACTTTGAATTTCTGGATTTATTTTATTGAGAAAAACCGGAAAAAACCCGCTAGCTACAGTGTCGGCCCGAGCCCAACACTGTGCCGCGCCAGAAAACCCTAGCGCCGCAGATTTCGCGCCATGCGATCTCGATCGGATGATCGTGAATGAGCCGCGTCGCTCTTGGCGCTTGAGCCATTGGATCTTGGCGTCAAGCCGTTAGGATGGCGACGCGTGGCACAGCTCCGTCGAACCGTTATTCATTCCGCGCCGTTGGATCACAATTGAACGGCGGGATGTGACCGAGCAGTCTCGGGAGGGAGCGCTCTGCCGCACCGCCGTCGCCCGTAGGCCGTCGAGATTCGTCAGGGATTTGCACGCATTCCAAGGCGTCTCAACGACCGTGCTGTAGCCCATTAAATTGGTCTCCTCACCCCGCTCATTCGGTCCGTTCGTCCGTTAGCTCTCGTGCACCGTAGCCCACACAGGAGCTCGCCGGAGTAGCCTCTTCCCTCTCCTCGGTTCTTCTTCATTATTCACCGTCGTCCGCCGCTCCCCACCGCGCTTGATACCATCGCCGAGTTCCTGGTGTCGCGCCGCATCCGTTGGGCTACTTCTTTCCACCGGAGAAGCTCGGAAACGCCATCGACTGCGTCATCTTCTCCAAGTCCGGCGACAAGCACCGCCGCCTCTTCTTCAAGCATCGCAACGCACTGCCACCGTTGGATCTCCATCACTCGGCTCTGGTAACGCCACGTATCTCTTCCTGTAGCGCTAGACCTGGAAAGCTTCGAGTGAAAATGGCCGTTAGATCTTAATCGTGCGGCTCTAGTGAGGCCACGTAGGTCTGGGAATAGGGAATCGCTCGGTATAACTTCCGCCGTTAGATCTTCATCCAACCGTGCCCTTGCGTCCACGTAGCTGCCGTGAAAAGCGTTAATAATGACCGTTAGATCTTAATCACGCGGCTCTGATTAGGCCACGTAGGTGCGGTGAGCAGTAAACCGTCCGGCTAACCGCCGTTGATTTCCATCCGGCCGGCACGTGCGCCCACGAGGTCCGTGAATAGTGTTCTGTTCGGGTAAAGGCAGCCGTCGATGCTCAATCCTACCGCTACCGAGGTGCCACGAGCCGCTTGAGGCGCAATTGCAAGTGCAGATATCGATCACCGGATTTGAATCCAACGGCCGGGAAGATTTGTGTCGCGTGGACTGTTGTGCGTGTGCCGCGTGTCAGCTCCCGATTGGACCAAGCAATGTTCATCGGGCCCCACATGTTAGTGGGATGACTGTTGGGTGTGCTGACGTCAGCATGACGTCATCTGGGCCCACATGTCAGTGACCGTGATGACGTGGTTAAATCTGGTGCCGACACGTGTCGTGCTGAGGAAATTTCCCGGATTTTCCGTAGGAAAACAAATTGAGTAATTCAGTTTTTCTTTATTTGAATTTCAGAAAAGTTGCAAATGCTATAACTTTTGCGTTTTAACTCGGAATTGGGTGATTCCAGTGCCCAAAAATTTGTAAAAATGTGAACTATTTAATAGTGAATTTTATTTTATTTTTAAAATTTATCTTGCTGTCTGTATTGTGTATTTATTATATGTTTGCTTGGTACGAATAGACTCCGAGTTGCCGGAAGTCGCCGGGGAAGGATTCGAGGACCCGCCGCAAGAGCCGGACCAGAACCAACTGCTTTTCGAAGGCAAGTCATGCTTTGACCATATTGCCCCTAGATTTTAAAATGTATTTCGATTCAATTTATGCATGCTATGTTAATTAAGAATGAAATTGTTATGTTGGGAAAGGTAGCTAAAAATACCATTTGATTATGCCACCTTGTTAATATCATTGCACGCCCTGAACACCTTGTCGCCCTAGAATGCTAAATTATGTTGGTTGCTATATTAATGCCAACACGGGAGGCTAGACCGTGGTTAGTCGCTTAGCCTGCTTGTATGCGTTGAATGTCCTTCAATTAGCAAACCAATACTGACTAAACAATTATGGAACGCATTTTAGAATAATGCGATGATGTCATGAGATGGAATTGGGGGTAGCGGCCTGTGTGGTCCTACTCATACAATGACGTGGGCATTGGCATGTGTTGCATAAATGCAAACCGGGATGGGAAATGTTTTGGACCGGGGCAAGTGGCAAGAAGGCTTCGTGCCAGGTGGGCCTGTGTGGCAATGGGCTGTATTGTGATGGTTAAGGCTGTGTGCCGTGAATTATAAAATGGATGTCTTGCCCGGGACAGTTAAGGACTTCACCTTGCGAGCCTTTGAACTGAGTTTCTCGTACAACCACTTGTCCGGAATGGGACGGACCTAGTTTAGTAGGTCTCTAATATCTTTCCTTTGATACTCGGGCTTACAGTTACACAAAAATGTAACTGTATGGGGAGCGTGCACTGTCTTTGCGCCTTGGTACCCATCCAATCATGTCTGCTCTGTTTCTAAACTTTGGCTCTGTGTGAGGGAAGTGTTAGTAAGGCAATACTGGAGAGGTTCACTGGTTAAGTGTTAGTCTCTGAAAGACTTTGTTGCAATCAATCACCTGTGTGGTGAGCGACTGTATCCTGTGGGTAAAGTGTACAGCCTCTGCAGAGTGTGTGTGTTAAATCTATTCGAATAGCCGTGTCCGCGGTATTGGACATTGCTTGGGGATTACAGTCAAGGGTTAGATCTTCACGAATAAAAATGTGGAATGGGTGGCTGTGTGCCAAAAGCTGATGGATCAAACTAGGGCTGTGTGCCAAACTCTTGGAAAAGAATTGAGAAATCAATTATTAATAATATTGGTTTTACCGCTTTTAATCTAATAGGATTACCTGTTAAAAAGAAATGCTGCTTTATGCAAAATAACCATTTAAGCCTTTCCTTTGGAATAAGCCATGCATGTAGTAATAGAACTGCATTTGTGCATGACTTGTTGAGTATGTTGTATACTCACCCTTGCATCGACAAAAACCTCAGAAGAAGAAGCTGTGCCAGCTTGGGAGGAGGAGTTCATCGAAGGCCAGGAGAATTAGGGATTAAGCCTCGTCGGTTGCCTATGGCTATGAAGGGTTCCTTACTTTACTTTTGCTTCCGCTATTGAACTTGTTCTACTTTGATATTATCGCCCTGTGTAGCGAATTATTGTAAGGTGACCATAAGGTCTTGTAACTCGTTTATATTCTTGTTTGAGTACTTTATTATTAATTCCGCTGTGTATGTTTGTGGTACTTCAACCTGTTTATCCTGTGTGTACTAGCGTGATCCTGGACTAGTACAGAATACACAGAGGGTCCGGATTTGCAGATTCGGGTCCCGACAGGCCGCCACCCGATGGGCCTAAGATAGGGTTCTTCCCAGCTACTTTGGTCTGAAAAGTAGGGGGCACAACCAATTAGCAAAAGAGTTAATCGAGTAGAGTTCAAATGTAATAAACGGAGAAAATTTATTCGAGCCGATACCTCGCTGATAATGTCTAGTAAACTTGTGTTAGTATACCTGAAGGAGCTAGACTTATCGCTCGAATCATCATCAGATGCTATCATCGGCTCAAGCAAGTTAGGGAAAAACTCATTAACAATGGCCGACAGTGTCTTCTCGAGATAAAGCGCCTCTACGATTACCGGCCACCAAGAGGAGAAATGTCCAGCCTGATGTGCATTCAACACAAAATGAAGCAGATCTTCAATTTGGAGTTCGTCGGCTATTTCTAGTACAATGTTTGCTACAACTGCATTTCGGACCCGAGCTCTTGGTTGAAGCCGATCGAGAAATGGGAAACTCGGAATAACTTGTCCAAAGCCCAATTGCCGAGCATAGACTGATGGGTGGTAAAATTCATATGAAGGCTAGAAAGTCCATTTTCTTGTGCGATGACCGACATGCAATATACTCAGGGATATGAAAATCTTATATAATTCCAAAGTCTCGAGGGGCATCATGGCACTATTGGCATCCAAATGAAGGAAAGAAGGCCATGAGAAATCAGCTGCATTTGTATAGCTAAAAAAATCATGTTGATTGAAGTCTTCGCTGTTGAGTTGCAAAAAGAAAGACAAGTATTTCCTTGAGCCGATGGGTGTAATCTTTGTCTCATTCCCTGAGCACATTATGAACTTTTCGCTGAAGGATTGGCATGGTCTGAATTGGGGGATCTCTCCCTCTGGGTTGTCTTCCCAGGGAAATAGAGTATTCTCAGGAAGATTCAAGGCTAAAGATCGGCTGAATAAGCTGCTTAGCCAGATATGTACAAACCAAAGAGGCCCTCCCACATTGTCGACAGTGGAGTTGGCAAAGCCTGTAAATAGTCGACTCGTTATAATATGCAAAGTTTGGAAAACTGCCCCGAGCAGTGTTTTTCCAAGGGCTAGCCGATGACCCTCTACCAACGGCTCTTCTATGGTCTGGTAAGTTTGGGTCGATCTAAGGGAAGCCCCATAGAAGAGGAATCTATCCAGCCAGAGATTGAGGAAGGCGATGTGTTCTTCATCCGATACCGGTCCCCTAACTTGGTTGTTATTGTTCATATACTTGCTCCACCCTTCACCCTTGGATCTAATGAGTTTGAGTTTTGGCTTGGTGCAATAAGCCGATATCTGTTGCTTGTTAGGTCTTAAGCAATACAATTGAGCTACGTCTAAAAGGGTCGGGCCAACTGGACCAGTACGAAACATAAAGACATTTAAGGTGTCTGACCAGAAGTAGCAAACCGTGGCCACAAAGAGCTCATTGGCTTCTAGATTGACTAAAGAAAGGACGAGGCATTTGGCTATTCCCATCCTCTCTTGCACTTCTCTCTTCTGAGTGGCCACTCGGATATACCAGTTTTTCCATCCTTTGAGTGCTTCAGTCAGCCCCTAAAGCTCTTGCTCCATCCCTCGATGTTATGTCCAGCAGCCCATAGTGGGAGACGTGGGATTTCATGGTTTATGACCATATCAAAATCTAGGTTTCCTACTAGACCTAGGTAGAATTGGTCATTGCGGTCAAGAATCGGAATAACTACTTGAGAGGGACCGATTCAGCTGATCTTGTTTGGGAGTTGTCAATGTATTTCATCGGATAGGACCCTGTCAACAGACGGGGGGTCCTCCAAGGATGGAGGTTAAGGTTCGGTAGAGGGCGTCTTCGTGGTTGGAAACCCTAATGGCTCTCGTACGGGGGATCCAGGGATCAAAAGATCAAAGAACTCTCTAGTGTATCCAGGTTCAGGCTCCTGTCTGGGTAACTACCTTACGTCCTGCTAGATTTTTGTTGATGGGTATTGAGCTGGTTACAATGCTCTTCGTTTTTCTCTTTTTTCTCGCTAAGTCTTTCGACCTCCACCCGACCTCCTTTCCCCATGCACCAGAGCTCCCTTATATAGACTGGACTGGCTCGGGTAGGTAAGAAGGTGACATCATACTGATCTATGACTCATTAATTACACCCATCCCTGTAGACCTGTCCCTCAAGCTTCATTTAATGTCTCTATATGGCTTCGCCCGGTCTGCCCGGGATGTGACTTTCTTGCGACGGGTTAGGTGTGAGGCGTCAGAGGGATGGGCCGTCGTTGTATCACCAGTAGAACTCTTCGCAATCGATGGCCCTGACAGGGCACGTTAGGCTCTGACATACCGTGTTAGGGGAAGGAGATTTCGAGGCGAAGCCTCCTTTTCATTTTTTGGTCACCGTGCTTTGGCGAGAGGGACTGATCACCCACTGCCGCCAGCCGCCACGCAGGCTGCCGCCCTACGAGAGGGACTGAAACGCCTGCTTGCTCGCTAGGCCGCCACGGAGGCCAACGCCCGCGGCGTGGCTCGATCGCTCACCGCTTGCTGTGCCGCCACGGAGGCCGACGACGGGGTAGGGCTCGATTGTTCGCTTGCTCGCCAGCCGCCACGAGGTCGGCACCCCGACGCAGGAACTGATCGCCTCTATCGCCGCCAGTTGCCACGGAGGTCGACGCCCGGCGCGGCAGGGCTCGCCCCTCCCGCCGCTAAGGCCGCCACGGAGGCCGACGCCCGGCGGCCAGGCTACCACGGAGGCCAGCGCCCGGCGAGCAGGGCCTGATCACCCGCCTGCTCACCAGGCCGCCACGTGGTCTTACTTATTTGCGACGGAGAGGGTACCCTGGCGTAAAGTACGTCCATAGTAGCCCCTGGGTCCGTCCTGGAACGCGCGCCAGTTTCTTTTTAGGCCTCATTTAATGTCGGTGCGTTCCTGGATGGGCCCAACACTTCTGAGCATGCAACCGTCTCGGTCCTCCCCACTTCCGTCGATTTTTCTCGAGACCCAAAACGTCCCGTACTTTTGCCTGTTTGCGAACCATCTGTGTGAGGGGACTATATATATGCGCACCCCTAACCAGCAGTTCACGCTCCTTCTAATTTCTGCGAACTTTGCTATTTGCCCTTTCATCTTCCTTGTCTAAAGACCTTGCTTCTGCTCCAATGGCGCAACCCCTTCTACCTTCCACTGTTGACAAGGATAGGGTGGTGACGCTCTCCAAGATGGCACCCAAGGGTTTCCTCCACCTTCACTGTGGAACCCTCGTACCACGGTGCGAACTGGGGGAGATCGTCATCTTCGCCTGGGGACTCCTGGCGGGCATGGTGCCGCCATTTTCTAAATTCTTCCTCACTGTTCTCCATTTCTATGAGATCCATCACCTTCACCTTACTCCCAATTCCATTCTCATTCTTTCCACCTTCGCATACCTCTGTGAGATGTTCATAGGGGTAATGCCCAATCTTCCTCTCTTCCGCTACTTCTACATCTGTCGCAGCTCCTCCAACGGCGGGATCGCGGGGAGCTGCCATTTTCGTCTTCGCGACGGGTTGACCCCCCCACTACATCCCCTTCCAGCTGAAATCCAACTGGAAGTCGTGGCGGAGCGACTGGCATTATGTCGGCGACGACAGCGGGGTCGACCTCCTCGGGATGCCCTGTGCGCAGGCGGAGGTTCGCGACAGCTGGAGCTCACCCGTCGAGGAGACGGTAGAGCTCCTGGCGATGGCGGCCCGCATCAACTGGCTGTGGGACGCTGGGATGATCAGGGCGCTAGTAGTCCGGGACTTCGTAGCCCGGAGGATCAGCCCCCTTCGTCGTCATGCCCGTCCTGCATGGCAGTACACGAGCGAGGATGACATGACCCGTACGCATTCAGGCCGTAAGTTCTTTATTCTTCTTATGAACACATATTTCCTTTTGTGGTCGCCATCAACCAACATCCTTGTCTTCTTTATTGCCAGGTGAAGGAAACCTGGACAGCCCCGCCATCTCAAAATGGCTGTTCGGACTGCTCCCACCAACGCCAAACGGCCTGGATTTTCCTGTTGGGGCCCGGTCGCTCTACGATCTGGAGTTCGCGCAGCGCCTTCGGATTATCCAGTCGTTTCTGGCGATGGACTTCATGGGCCCTGCGGTGCTGCCGGCCCGCGGTCCCTTGGTGATCAGGGACCTAGCCCCAACTGACGATCAGAGCGCAGGCAAGCGGGCTTGCGCTCCGGATGCCTGGGGTGCGAAAACCAAGAGGCCCCGCACTGAGGATCACACTCCCGCTACCACCAACTCCGCCACTTCTCAAAGCGCACCTCGAGTGGTGGCGTCTTCATCTGGGGTGACGACGTTCGCCGCCCATGCTTCAACGTCGACTGCACCGACACCGACTCCTACGGCGCCGACCTCAACGGCACCAGCTTCAACGGCGCAAACTCCAATGGTGCTAACTTCCGCGGCGCCAACTCCATCAGCGATGAGGGTTGCCGCCACCGCCCGCCAGGGCGGGCTCACGCTCCCGGTGGCTTCCTTCCGCTTCCAGTCACCTCCAAGGGTGGCCCCCCATGGTGCTCTGGCCAAGTAGACATCCGCAGTGCCAACAGACGCAATGGGGACTTCTGCCCAGGGGCAACCCGGTGCGTCCGAGGCGGTCGGAGTAGACGTCGCCGGCACCAGCACCTCTGCCGTCCTCACCCCGAGCATCTCCCTCGCCCCTACCTCCCAGCTGGCAGGGCTGCTCGCCGAACTCGGCAAAATGCACGAGTCTTCGGGTGCCCTCCTTGCCGTGGACACCTAGCGCAAAGTTGTAGGATCTAAATATACTAATGTAGCAATCAGAGGGGGGTGAATGATTGCGCGGAAGCTAAAATCAAATTTTTGGACTTTGCTTTTCTAACACACCCCAATTTAAACTCAAATTGCTTGGAGACCAGTTCACGCAGCCAGGAGACCAGTTCACGAGTTGGCGGACCCAAGAGACCGGTTTGGGCGACACAGAGACCGATCTGGCGATCATGAGACCGATCTGGGCGACACAGAGACCCGGTCAGGCGACCAAGAGAGCGATCTGGTGACCGAGAGACCGGTCAGGCGACCATTAGACCAGTCTGAGCGACCAGTAGACCAGTCGGGTGACCAAGCGAGCAGTTAGGGTGACCAGGAGAGCAGTCGGGCGACCAGGCGAGTAGTTTGGGTGACCAGGCAAGCAGTTTGGGCGAGCAGACTGACACATATTCACTAAAATAGAAATTCCTAAACATCTAACCGTTGGATTGATGTGAAATTTTAACTGTAGAAACTAGACTTAATTTGGAAGCTAACCAAAATAGAATCCATGCGATCGGACCTATGGATCTTGAGATATTACCTTCGCAAGATGACTAAATTGTTAGACGCCGGACCAAAACCAGAACGAAAGGATATACATTCACTAAAATAGTAATTCCTAAAGATCCAACCGTTGGATTGATATAAACTTTTAACTGTAGAAACTAGGTTTAATTCCAAAGTTAATCCAAAAAGAATCAATTCGATCGGATCTATAGATCTTGAGATATTACCTTTGCAAGATGATTCCTTTGCAAGAAACCGAACTCCGTGATGAACTTCGTGACTACTGCGACGGACAAAACTTCAAGCGATCGATCAACTATGCCATAGCCAAGAGCAAAACAAAAAATCGCCAACCGCTGGAGACGCAAGAAAGATCTTTATTTTCTGATCTGGTTACAGTACTCAAACAAAAGAGTACAAACCCTAAAATCTGGCTCTCTACATAAACAGGAGACACCTCCCCCTATTTATACAGAGCAAACATAAAGATATTGAATACAATTCCACTTCGCACATGGAAAGAGTTCGTATACATCTCAACCTGGCCCAACATGGCCAAAAACAACTCTTGCACGCATGTACAGCCCACATGCTGTAAATACGTGACTAACCAGCCTCTATGTGCATGTTCTCTTGCCCGAACGTCCCGCATGACATCCTTGACCACCAAGACCTCGATTCCTCCCTGAATCTAGTCCCGAACCTCAGTTCCTCCATAAACCTAGTTCCGGTCTAGTCATCGACCATGTTCGCCCTCGAGCAACACCTACACATGAATAAATAAGAAACAGATCCGAGCACAAGTCCACGACTTGACTCAAAGTCAATTCATGCAACCACTCACACGAGTGTGTTGCATCAAGCAAAACCATTATCATGTTATCACCAGCATATGCACAAGCACCACACATGCCACAATCACAACCACTTTGTAATACCAATTTCATTACTCAGCCAATTTTTCAGCAAATGATTTCATAGAAGTCCAGATGACTCGGCAAATGGCGGCGTTTCGGGAGGAGCGGGTGCGGGAAAGGGAGAGGAGCGAGGCCTTGCTGGCTCAGGAGAGAGCGAATGGAGTGGCCTTGCTTGCCAGAGCGCAGGTGGCCGAAGCGGTGCAGCGGCAGGCTGACGATGAACTACACCACAGGCGACAGAACTTTGGCGTGATGCTCCGTCCAGCATACCAACGCATGGGCAGGAATCTGCGACCATTGGGGGTGGAGCTACATGAGCCGCTAGAGCCTTCGGCGATGCAGTACACACATTGCATCACCCGAGTTACCGAGGCGCTCTCCGGTCTTCCCGCCGCCTTGTCCGCCCACTCCGCCATGCAAGAAATATATTAGAGAGTGTAAGTCCTCGCGCGGGGTTGTCATGGTCCCTTTTTCGGAGCTTACGCCATTGTGATTCGGAACCAGCCCGCGGCGTTGCGTGTCAAGGTAGCAGGTTCCCAGGAGTGGTATTAGGCTAGCGATGCTCACGGTGACAGCCAGCGGTGCTTCGCAGAGCCAACCCGAGGTGTACGAGCCGCGTTTGAGCACCGTGTCGAACTCGCGCTCCTGGTCGCCCGTCCGTCCCTACCCGACGTGAACGCCGGGTGTTATCGCATATCAACAAGGGGCGGCCAAACTGCCGGTACCAATGACACCCACGCGAAATGCTACCCACCGGGGCATAAGTAAGGAAAATAAAGCTAAAGCCTTTAAGGCAAATGACTTTACTGACCATCAGTAGTCGTCGATCAGCCAGGGGAAAGCCTCACCCTTGCAGCTGATCGGGGCGGACTACCGAGTACTTACAGTTCTTATGGACAAAATTTTCGCAGTAACTCCACGTTGTAGGAGTTCGCCAGCTCTTGGCCGTCCTTAGTGTCCAACCGAACCGCCCCGGGCCGAGAGACTGAGACCACCTTAAAGGGGCCCTCCCACTGGGGAGACAGTTTGTGGTGCCCAGCATACGTCTAGATTCTGCGCAAGACCAGGTCGCATACTGCCAGTGTTCTCTCATGGACCCGGGTGGCGTGGTACCGCCTGAGACTTTGCTGGTACCAAGTGGCACGCAGGGCCGCCTGGTCACGCACCTCCTCCAGAAGGTTGACTTCTTCTCCGCAGTGGTCCTCTTGGCCTTCCTCGCTGAACACCGAGACGCGTGGGGAGCCGAGCGACAGCTCGGACGGAAGGACAACTTCTGTGCCGTAGACCAGGAAGAAAGGTGTTTCTCCAGTCGCCCGACTAGGTGTGGTGCGAAGTGACCACAACACAGTCGGGAGTTCTTCCGTCCACCGCGCTCCCCGCTTGTGGAGACGATCAAACGCTCTAGTCTTGAGGCCCCTCAACACCAGTGCGTTGGCACGCTCCGCTTGGCCATTACTCCTTGGATGGGCCACCGAAGCGAAGCATACCTTGGTACCCATCTCGTCACAGAACTCTAGGAAGGCCACGCTGGTGAATTGAGTGCCGTTGTCGGTGATGATGCGATTGGCGACTCCGAAGGGGGTGAAGATTCCGTGGATGAACTTGATAGCAGCGGAAGCCGTGATGGCATGTACTGCTTCGACTTCAGCCCACTTGGTGAATTTGTCGATAGCGATTTAGCAGATGGGTGAAGCCCTCAGAGTCGTGGGAACGGGCTCAGATATCCGAATTTCTAGGCTGCGAACGGCCAAGAGAGCGGGATGGTTTGCAGAGCTTAGGCCGGTCGGTGGATTTGCTTGGCAAAGAATTAGCATGCTTCGCATTTCCTCACCAGCTCGCAAGCATCCTAGAGGGTAGTAGGCCAATAAAATCCTTGGCGGAACGCTTTGCCGACCAGTGTCCGGCTGGACATATGGCTCCCGCACGTGCCTCCATGGACATCAGAGAGCAAATTGCTCCCCTCTTCCCGAGTGATGCACTTCAGTAGAATTCTATTTCTGCTCCGGCGGTATAGGTCCCCACCTACCAGAGTATAGCACTTGGTCTTGCGTGTAATTTTCTCAACTAAGGCATCATCGTCGGGGATCACTTGGTCTTACAGGAAGGCTAGGATAGGATCCATCTGCTGCCCTTCCCGGCCAAGTGTGGCGATCACGTGTTGATCGCCCGGGTACTCCGCTTGGCCAAGCTTTTCCCCGAGTGCCGCACCAGCGACACCGCCGCCTTCCTCCGGGACTGGGCCGAGGCGGGCGCGCCTTCCTTCCCCCCGACTGGAGGCCACGACACCACGCCGCCTCCCCATCTCGAAGCCGGAGGTCAGGACGGCTGCATCGTCATCCCCACCTTGAACGGGGGCAGCGACGGATGGTCGCGATAGTCTTTCTTCAAAGACCCCAACTGAGACAGAAGTTCTTGAGGACACGAGCTGTGAAAGCTCATCCGTCGTATGGTTGTCGCATCGTGGGATATGGATATATCCCAGTCCTTCGAAGTGGCGCTCCATCTTTCTGACCTCCGCCAAGTAGGCGGCCATGGTGGGGTCAGAATATTGAAATTCCTTCCACGCCTGATTGATGACCAGCAGGCAGTCGCCTTTGACTTGGAGGCATCGGACGCCCAACGCCGAGGCGGCACGCAGCCCTGCTAGTAGGCCCTCATATTCGGCGATGTTGTTGGTGGCCTTGAAGTCTAGGGCGACCACGTACTGGAGGATGTCGCCGGTCGTGGAGACCAGGACAACTCTAGCCCCCGCGCCTTTGAGCCTAAAGGAGCCATCGAAGAACAAAGTCCAGGGAGAAGGCGTGGGCATCTCTTCAGCTTTAGAAGCGGTTGGAGTCCATTCGGCAACAAACTCCGCCATCTTCTGGCTCTTAATAGCGGTGCGGGGTACAAATTTGAGACAGAATTCCCCTAGCTCCACCGACCACTTGGCAATATGGCCTTCAGCTTCCCGGTTGTGGAGGATCTCTCACAGAGGGTAGGCAGTGACCACCGTGATCTCTCGCTCCTGGAAGTAGTGCCGCAGCTTCCTAGACGCCACCAAGACAGTGTACAACATCTTCTGTGCTTGCGGGTACCTGGTCTATGCCTCGTGTAGCACCTTGCTGATGTAGTAGACCAACTTCTGAATGCCCTCCCTCTTCGCCACCAGTACCGCGCTCACCACTGCAGGGGTAGGGGCGATGTATAGGAGCAATGGTTCGCCAAGCTTAGGGGCGACCAACACTAGCGGGGAGGAGAGATACTGCTTCAAATCTTCAAATGCTCATTGAGCCTCCTTAGTCCACTCGAAGTGGTTGGTCCTCTTCAGCAGCTTGAATAGGGGCAGGCTTCTCTCTCCAACCAGGCGATAATCGCCTAAGGGAGGCCAGCGATCACCAGCATTGCACTGCTGAGCCGAACCGGCGCTTCATGTGCTCGATGGCGCTATCTTGTCGATTGGCTTCAATGCCCCGATCAGATACGAGAATCCCAAAGACTTCGGAGGGTACGCCGAACACACATTTTTCGGAGTTGAGCATCAGGCAATTCTTCTGGAGGTTAGCAAAAGTTTCCTCCAGGTCTTCGATCAGTTCTTCGCTCTCTTAACTTTCACAACCAAGTCGTCGACGTACACCTCAAGATTTCACCCTATCTGTGGGCGGAAAGTAATATGCATGGCGCGTTGATAAGTAGAACCAGCATTCTTTAACCCAAAAGCCATTCTGATATAATAATAAACGCCCATTGGGGTTACAAAAATGATTTTTTCTTCGTCTTCCATCGCCATGCTAATCTGGTGGTACCCAGAGTATGCGTCTAGAAAGCACAGCAGCTCGCATCCTGCCGTTCAGTCGACGATGAGATTGACGCGCGGCAGGGGGTAAGGATCCATCAAGCAGGTTTTGTTGAGGTCGGTGAAGTCGACGCACATCCACCACTTCCCGTTGGATTTCTTGACAAGCACAGGGTTGGCAAGCCACTCGGGGTGAGAGACTTCCCTGACGATCCCTGAGTGTAGCAGCTTCTCTACCTCCTCTCAAATGGCATCTTGCCACTCGGGTGCCTGCCTCCAGACCTTTTGTCGGACCGGGCGCACTCCGGGGAGCGTTGCCAATCGGTGCTCGATCACCTCCCTGGGGACCCCAGTCATATCGAACGGTTGCCAGGCAAACACGTCGGAGTTAGACCGGAGGAAGGTGATGAGCGCGTCTTCCTATTTGGCGCTAAGGTTGACGCCAATGGTGATGGTCTTCCCAGGCTTGCCCACGCTCAGGGAGACCACCTTCACCTCGCCGGCCGAGCCGGGCGAGGCACGGGTCTGTGCCAGAGGGGCTCCCGAGAAGGCGGCATCAGCCGGCTTCACGCAGGTAGCTCCGGCCAGGTCCAATGCGTGCTTATGGCAACGCAAGGCCTCCGGCCTGTCCACTCGGAAGACTATGGGGTCACCAAGCACTGGTATCTTCACCACCATGTATCCATAGTGGGTCGTCGTCATGAACTTGGCCAATACCGGTTGGCCAAGTATGGCATTGTACGGGAGGTCGGAATCAGCGACTTCGAAGTTGACCAACTTCGTACGGTAGTTGCTTTCCTCCCCGAAGGTGACGAGGAGGCGCACCTGGCCTAGGGGGACCGACCCAGCCCTTGGGGCAATTCCATAGAAGGGCAAGGCCAGGCGCAGCTCCTGTCGCGATATCTGGAGTGCCCGAAATGTCTTGGAGGACAGAAGGTTGATGGAACTCCCTCCGTCCACTAGCACCCGCCCAAGCTTCACATTCCGGATCGTGGGCGAAACCACAATCGGGAGGTGACCTAGGCTGGCAGTGCTTTCAGGGTGGTCGGCCCGACTGAAGGTGATCGGCTCCTCCGACCACTTCAGCATCCGACACGCCCCTGAGCTCGGTACCGTGGCACAAACCTCCCTCCTCAGGCATTTGTATGTCGTGTTGGAGGGGTAGGTGGCCTAGCCACCATGAATGTACGCCACGGTTTGGTCTGCCTGCTGGAAGGCAAGCGAGGCAGGGTCTTCGTCTTGGTCGTCGACACGGGGGCGGCGCTCCTTAAGCCGCTGCTCCACCATCTTACTCACAACCTGGCAGCTAGCCAGGTCGTGGGTGTTGGTCCTATGGATCGGGCAGAAGTGTCTGCCCTCCTCCTCGCGGCGGTCATTCCTCCGACCGCAGCGGTCGCCTCGCTGGTCACGGCGGTCGCGCCCTTGCGGCTTGGTCAGGACCCGCCTAGTCTCAGCCGCCTCGCGTCTCCGCACTTTCTTGTTCGTAGGGCCAGGACCTCCCTAAGTCCTGGCTTCGTCTCCGCCGCGTCCACGCGCGTGGCCAGACACCAGCCCCCGAGCCTCCGTCGCCCGCGCGCACTTGTGCGCTAGGGAGAAAAGCTCGGAGGTAGTGGTGATGTTGTGGGTCGCCATCTTCTCCCGCATCTTGTGGTCTCGAACGTCTCTCTAAAAGGCAATGACGACCGACTGCTCTGAAATCTGGGGGATTATGTTGCGATAATGACTGAAACATCGGATGAAGTCATGCAACGATTCCCCTCTCTCCTGCTCGAGGGCATGGAGATCGTCCTCCACGCCCGGTTGTGTGTAGGAGCCCTGAAAGTTGGCGACGAAGAGGCCGCACAACTCCTCCCACGAGTGTACTGATCCTCACGGGAGGTTGAATAGCCAAGACCGGGCGAACCTCGTCAAGGCCGTTGGGAAGTAATTGGCCATGGCCTTTTCAGACCCGCCAGCGGCCCACACCACCGTGGTGTAGATCTGCAAGAACTCCTCCGGGTTGGTGGTGTCGTCGTACTTCTCGATGGATGCCGAACGAAACCTTTCGGGCCACGCCACACGGCGTAGCCATCGGGAAAACGCCTGGCACCCAACGCCATAGGGGGAGTCCTGCCGTCCACCTGAACCCCGGCCTGGAGACCATGCCAAAGAGTGCGGATCGTGACTCCCCAAAGAATCAAAGGAGTGGACCTCCTCCTCGCTCTGAAGGTGAAAGTCATGGGAGGAGCCTTCATCCCCAGGAGCCATCCGCCTGCCGCGGCCTTGCCCTTGGGTACGACGGCGCTGCAGGTGATTACACAAATCATCGCCGCACGGCCGCCGATGCTTCTGTAGATGGACCCTCAGGTCCTTGCGGCTCCTCACGGAACCAGGACCCTCTTCTTGTATGCCCTTTCCTTTATCCTGGCCCTCCTGGCCAGAACGCTTCTCGCTCGGGCGGCTAGAAGCTTGGGTGCGGTCAGGACGCACCCTTGATCGAGGGGTGCTGACGGTTCCCGATCAGTCGGGCACCGCTACGCGGAGCTGGGCCGCGTCTATGAGGCCAACAATGTCCCGTAGCCACGGTGTGACCGTGGTGTCTCCTGCAAGTTCCACCGGAGGGTGGTCCAGGAGGAGACGGATTGCATGCAGGTTCTGGGCCGGGGTGGCCGCTTCCATGGCTAGCCGACGCCGAACCGGATGTTCTGTCGCTGCCAAGGGGCACCACCGCTTCTCTGCGAGGGCGGCGTGAGACAATCCCTCGTCCGGCGGGAGTGCCGGGATGTGTTCTGAGCGCTACAAGCCTCCGTCGCCTCTTGTTGCTGTGAATGTGAACCCGCCATCACCAAATGCGCGGTCCTTTTAGACAGAAGACCAGAATCCGCCGGAGAGATGGCTGGGTGAGCCAACCACTAGCCCCCTACCTGGCGCGCCCCTGTCGGCATATTTCGACGGACAGGACCTAGTCAACAGATGGGGGGTCCTCCAAGGATGGAGGTTAAGGTTCGGTAGAGGGATTCTTCGCAGTTGGAATCCCTAATGGCTCTCGCACGAGGGATCCAGGGATCAACAGATCAAAGAACACTCCAGTGTATCCAGGTTTAGGCCCCCTGTCTGGGTAACAGCCTTACGTCCTGCTAGATTTTTGTTGATGGGTATTGAGCTGGTTACAATGCTCTTTGTTTTTCTCTTTTTTCTCGCTAAGTCTTTTGACCTCCACCCGACCTCCTTTCCCCATGCACCAGAGCTCCCTTATATAGACTAGGCTGGCTCAGGCAAGTAAGAAGATGACATCATACTGATCTATGACTCATTAATTACACCCATCACTGTAGACCTGTCCCTCAAGCTTCATTTAATGTCGCTATATGGCTTTGCCCGGTCCGCCCGTGATGTGACTTTCTTGCGACGGGTTTGGTGTGAGGCGTTGGAGGAATGAGCCATCATCATGTCGCCAGTAGAACTCTTCATAATCAATGGCCCTGACAGGGCACGTCAGGCTTTGACATACCGTGTCAGGGGAAAGTGACTTCAAGGCAAAGCCTCCTTTTCATTCTTTTGGTCGCCCGCGTGGCCTGGCGAGAGGGACCTAAGCGCCTGCCTACTCGCCAAGCCTCCAAGGAGGTCAGTGCCATGAAAGGTGGCTCGATCGCCCACCGCCACCAGTCGCCACGGCCAACGCCAATGAGTAGGGCTTGATTGCCCTTCGCCAAAGCCGCCACGGAGGCCGGCGCCCAGCAGGCTCGATCGCCCACTGCCGCCAAAGCCGCCACGGAGGTCGACGCCCGGCGAGCAGGGCCTAATCGCCCACCTGCTCGCCAGGCCGCCACGTGGTCTTACTTATTTGCAGCGGAGAGGGTACCCTGGCGTAAAGTACGCCGATTGGAGTCGATTGAGAACCGGGAGATTAGTGTTGGAAGGCTTAACAGCAGGAAGGAAGAAGCCGATTGCAGGTGCTCGGAGAGCTCGGGAGCGTAAAAATGATGATGTGGAGGCCGCATATTTATATGGAGGGTAAAAAAAGAGAAATAGCGAGAAAGATTTTGAAGAGACACATGCAGTTAAAATACATGATGCGCATATCAAGATTTTTACGGCGCCATTAATGCAGCGGTTACTGGTGAAGATTTCTTACTAAGCCAATGTCAATTAAGCCGATGGTCAAGATTTTTTGAAGAAAATAAGTTTTCTCCGAAAAAAATGGGGGGCATATGTTTGAACAAAAATTTGGTAGGTGTGGTCAAAATCGACAGGATCAAATCAATGTATCGTAACTGACGGATAGTTTGGAAAGATTTGAAGATATTTGGTTATGGTAAAGATTTTAGTGGAAAAGCATCCAAATAAAGGCCGATTTAGATCATGTTTTCTAATGTATTGTAATAGGACACGATCGGCCGATGGGTATAAACAGATAGACATGGGCAGGCAAAGAGAACACACACAATCCAATCAACAAATACTCTACTTTTATTTTTTCTGTCAACTAGGAGTAGTTCTTGCAATTTCGACTCTTATAACTCGATTTTGATCAATGAAGTTGCGAATCGCCGATTGTTGATCATCTTCTATTACGCCCAACAGGTTTGATTTTCTCTGATCTTGTTACGCATCACCTTTTTCGGAGTCGATCTACCTTTACCTTCTGATTAGCCTTAATCGGCTAATTAGGCTTACCATTGTCCTTGATTTGATTGGCTTTTAGTTATTAGATCTAAGCCGGTTGCTTCCCGAGATCGGCTTTGCGCGTATTTTATATTTTTCTTACCGATTGCAGGATCAAATCGGTTGGCTTGCCTTGAATCTGGTGTTCGTCTAGTGTGTTGTTGCCAATAAACACTACTTCAAGCTTTTTACGCCAACATATGCACATATTTAGCACCAGGCAAGGAGAGGCCAGCCTAGCTCAGCGAAGCAAAGCAAGCTTATTTGGTTGTTTGGTTCCCTTGCTCAATATCCAGAAGTAGAGCAGAGCAAGTGCTAACAACACTGCGATAATGATGGTGTCTGACGATCGGGATGGAGTGGCCGGTGATAATGATGAGGCTTAGATGGGACTAGAATGTGAGCAGATCGAGCTCAGTGGCGAGCACTTGAGGCTGGCAGAGACTACATCGAGAGGTGGTGTAATGGCTCAAAAAATGTGAAAATAATGTAAAGTAACTTAGCATGCTTTTTAATGCATTTTGGGATTTTCGATAGGATTTATTTGCATTATAATTTATTAACCATAATTAAATCCTTTCTTTTTAAATATGAGCATTCTAAAGAAACTATTAAAAACTTCAATTAACATACCGTGAGAAATAATTTTATAAAATACTATAACGCCTAAGATGAATAAATATGAATTTTTCACAATTTTTTTACAACATAAAAATACTATAGCGCCATACGCACGCCATGAGCAGGCGCGAGCCTAAACGAGCAAGCAATGTGCCACGGACCACCCGCCACGTGTGGGCAGCCTCTCCAGACCTGGCCAGTCGCGACAACCCCCCTGCCTCAGCCACACAAAGCGCCAACGAGGCCTGCACCACGTACAAGATGCACGGCTATAAGCTTTCGCATGGCGCCCTTCCTTCCTTCGAAGCTTTAGCTACAGCGAGAACGCAGCGGTAGATTAGAAGAGATACGTGACAGATACTACCAAGAGGCCTATCCATGCTGCTCCGGCTGAAGATTGTCACCGTCCATCCAGTGGCACTCCTTGGGCACCACCATGCCGCGTGCGGCGCGGCAGCACCACGGCGGCTCGCCGGAGCATCGACGAGGACGACGACGAGGCGGAGGCCGAGGACCGTCACGGTGACGATGGCGCTGAAAGAGGAACCGGAGAGCAGCCGCAGTGGCTTCGCCGGCGGCGGCCCGAGCTGGGACCCCGGGCTGGAGATACAAGTCCCGTTCGAGCAAAGACCGGTATATATGGTTTAGCGGCTAACAAAAATTTTGCAGCGAATATATATCCCTCAAGTATGCTTACCAATGAATTAATGATGGATTTTTCTGGTTAATTTGATGACTGCTGCAGGTTAATGAGTACTCCGCTCTCAAGGATAGCATTCTGTACTCATGGGCAGAGCTGAGCCCGGGGTCGTTCTTTCTGCGGCTCGGTAGCCTGTGGCTGGTGACGTTTACAGTACTGGCGGGCTCCAATAGCCGCCGCAAGTTTCAATCCTGGAAAGGTAGGGAAATTTCTTCCATCTTGTCTCACGTTTCATTTCACATGCGATACTTGTGTTCCGGTATATGCACAAAACAAAACAAATGAAGAGTAATTTGGAACCAATTCAAATGATGCGCCCTTCAAATTAACTTGGTCATCTGTCTATCTATGTTTATACATGCAGGATCCACTCAAGTTTGTGCTAGCTGCTGGGATAGGAACTCTGCTCCTGGTGTCTTTGGTGGTTCTCAGGATCTATCTGGTGCGTTCGGCAAACGCTATAATAGATCAATTGATTAGAATATGGGATTTGATAAACATCAACCGGATGTTTTTTTTGTTGAAATCACCCAAATCTAGAATCATTGGATCATTGTTGACATTCGGGAGTATCGATTACATCCGATCCTATGATTTGATCCAACGGTCCGGTGAATTTGGATGTTAGATCCAACGGCCCACATCCGATCCTATGATTTGATCCAACGGCCCGATGAATTTGGATGTTAGATCCAACGGCCCGGTGAATTTGAATGTTAGTTAAGACAAAAACATCCGGATGATACCTATACACTCCCTTAGAATATATGTCACAGGTGATTTTGCACCAGTTACCAAGAAAGAAAAAACAAAATGGAAATGATCAAGAGATTTAATTCACTTTCGATCCAAACGGATCAGTTTCTCAACTGTGTTAATATAGCAGCTGCTAGTACTGCAGGGATGGAGTTACGTTGGAGATAGGCTGTTGTCGGCAGTTGTGCCGTACGAGGAAACCGGATGGTACGACGGGCAAATGTGGGTAAAGCCACCAGAGGTACGCACGGACAAACTTTGTCAATCAAGAAAGTAATGTAAAAAAAAATCATGCTAATCGAACTTAACATTGTTTGGATTGGTAGAGATATAATGATTGTTCATAAACTGCAGTCATCAGAAAACATCAAAACCGCAAATATGAATTTCTAATTCCCAAATCCCAACATAGTGGATTTCATTATTCGCGAAATGTCCTTGTAGTCGAACAAACCCAGTCTAGCTGTCTACGATTTTCACATAGTATACACCTTGAACGCAACGATGCACTTCAGGCTAGCTTTACATGTCTGCAATTCCATTTCTGTTGCAGGTGCTGGCTCGTGACAGGCTCTTGGGATCTTACAAGGTAATGAATTTGCTTTCTCACTGGTGATAACTTTTTCCCCTCATTAATAGCATAACCTTTGATGTTTCACTAGAGTTTCGAATTTCACGGAAGTTTCATCAAAATTCAGTCCTTTCGATAGGCCCCAAAATACATTTATCCTAGTTATATTTCGGTGGATTGATTTGAATCGGTCATAGTTCGTAAAAAAATCAAAATTTTGGACAACCATTTCATCCCGAAACTCCACCAAAATTTCCGAAATGACCAAATTTCGGTGGGTGGCAAAATTGTTTTTAAAACGAAATTCGAAACCTTGTGTTTCACTTACAACGAAAGTCCCATTGCATTGTCTTGCTGACGGATTCTTCAGGTAAAGCCGGTGATCAACCTGCTGAAGCAGACGCTGGTGGGCACCGGCGCGCTGCTCGTCGGCGCGGTGTCGCTGTTCGCGTTCGCCGCCCCCGTCGAGGACTTCCTCCACTCATTGAACGAACCCACCTCTGCTGTCTCGTCCAAGCCCAGCTTGAGGTGAGAACTTGCGATCGTGCATATAGATGCATACAGGCATGCAGTTCTTGTCAAACCTGAACAATGTAAACTTCGCTGCATGCGCTTCATTTCCTCATGCGTGCCACATAGTACTAAGCCATTCTTGAAAATGAAAACGTGCGTTTTCGTGCGCAGGAGGGAGGAGCTGCTGCGCCTGCCCGTGGAGGTGATGCAAGACGACGACCTCGCTGCAGCTGCAGCGGAGGCAGCCGACGGACGGCCGGTCTACTGCAGGGATCGTTACTACCGGGCACTCGCCGGCGGGCAGTACTGCAAGTGGGACGACCTGCTGAACTGATAACTAATATAAGTTAATTCTGATATATGCAGTTTGCTACGTTGATAAGCAAAAGCTAATTAAGCAAATGTATCTTATCGGAATGAAAATTTTGAGACGATCTTGTTGATTGTGTAATAGATAGCTCGATCCTCGCAGCGCAGCGCTACTATCAATTCTTCTTTATTAGACAGCATATTAGGACTAGACGGCTTAACTGTCAATGCCGAAATGCTATAAAAAAACAGAGAGCTCAGAAAATTATCCATTGCTTACCAGATTTTCTATAGCTTAACTAGTACTCCTTACTTGTTTCCTAAAAAAACACTGCTACTCCCTCCTGTGCAAAAATAGTGGTCGTTTTAATTAGCAAGCTGGCTTTGGTTTGCAAATTTTTATCATTAGGTTTCTCTAAACATTATTTCTCAGCAAATACCAGTATTGATCGAGTATGCGCGCGGTAGTACTAGTTCGAGACATATATATAGCGAAGATGGGCAACATCACAAACTAAAACATTAAATTTCCTCTATCATACGTACCGACTACTAAAACGGTATATAGACCAAAGGAAGCATCCCCTCTTTATACTTCCCAAGCAGCACACCCATCCCACCTGTAGCATCTCACCTCCGTCACCGCTTGCCCTCTTATACTGTCGTCACTTCCTCCTGTTATGCCAACACACCTTTCAACGGCGCCACGTCCATTGGTTGCAGCTATCAGTGATCTACCGATGGCAATTCCGCCATTGCGCTTGCACTCACTGATGAGTGATGACTACCCTTTTCTCACACTATTCTTGTTAGAAATTGGCCCATTGGGTGGCCCAAGTCCTTTAATTCCAAAGTATGTATGGTTTAGTATCATATTGTCTAGTTAAGTGGAGGTTAGACAACTTAAAAGGTGGAGTTCTTTCCACCTATTGAGTACTGACAATTGGCATGAGAGTGGCATAGGGTGGATAGTGGCTAAACACACGCAAGCACGCGCGCGCGTATTCGCGTATTTTTGCGTGACTTGTAACTTGCGACCACGTCGCGTCGTAGTGTGTCTCCTGGTACTTTGAATTCACCTTTTGTTTTGCTGAACCTTACAATTATCTCTCCATTCAATCTGTTTAAATGAGATTTAAACATATGTTTTAATTCAGTGTCATTATACAGTCAGTTACTAGTAAGTTAATTGACATTATGCAGTCAGTTACTAGTAACTGCCGCATTCAAATTGTCAGTTACTAGTAACTGTCATATTTAACTGATATAATGTGGTCAGTTACTAGTGCGTATCTATATAAACTCCTGGAGACGTCCAAGACGTGGACACTGAATTCTCCTCCATTCTTCCTCCTCTCTGAATTGTTGTATTGTTGAGTTGAGCTATTGAACCTCACCGGCTTTCCTCCTCGGCGTGCACCGTGAAGGAGGGTGAGCGGTATCTCTGAGTCATTGCTGCAGAGTTCACATGCACGAGGCGGCAATAAGGTTTCTAGGCAGCGCATCAGCGCGACCGTTTTGCTTCTTCCGCGACATCGACTACTTCCACGACCACGTGTACGCTGTGCTGCCTTCTGTTCTTTAGCAAGCCCAATAGTAAGTCGTTCGTGTGCTTAACCGACTCCATGAAAATACAATTCTTGAGATATTCTGAAGTACATTGTGTTGCCTGCTGTTTTATGCATCTCTAGTCTTTTGTTATCTTTGCCTCAAAATAAAATCTGGAATAAAAATATTGCACCTATTTCCAACAATTCTGCCTCCAATGGTCATCATTAGCATGTCCTCCTTCCAGTAGGCCTCACCATGTCACCATTTTCTGTTCCACACTTGATCAACGGTGGATCAGGTACTTCTTCATTAACGAAAATAGAAAAAACACATATAAGGAAGAAAAGTGGGCTTCAATGCATAAGTAGCTATTTTTTTAGTAAAATAATAAGTCATATTTGACACTAAACCAAGATTATGTACATCTCATCCCCTCTCTACTCCTCCTCATACATCCTCGCACAACTCCTTAACACTAACCGTCTCATCCCATCATTTGCTTCCAACCCTCCCCCAGTCACTCTGCTAGCACATCCCCTGCCGCCGCTCCAACTCTTCCTCATTTATAATGGTTCACCGCTCCTGGATTCATGTCATCGATCACCTCCATCGAACACAAAATCCTAACTTCATACTCTAATCTCTTGGACATGCTGCCCCGCTGCCAAGTGCCAATCATCTTCCTTCCAATCCGGTGGCGATTGTTGTAACCGCCACCACGAGGATGGCATCACCACCATTGTAGAGGACAATGTCACCACCTAATAGAATAAGCATCCACATGTAGATCTAAACTTGAGAAAATCATTTTATTTTATGGAAAAAATCATTCAACTAAATTTTACCCGATCCGAAGAAAAAGGGATAGTTGACGCTACGCAATAGTCGATAGTGTAGGCAGGCCACTGATCTTTAGTTCGTGCCTGCATAGGTGTCTGTCGATAACTTTATATTGAGTACACCTAAAGGACTGAAAAAGGCAACTAAAGGGGATGAATAGATCTTTGAACATTTCCAAATTTGACCTCACCAAGTTGCTACAAGGATCAAAGTCCCCCGAGTCATCATGCTCGAGAGAATGGATATAGGCAAGGAGTTGCCAGAGGCAATCAGAAGCAGGTAAATCTCTGTTACCTTGGCATTCGATGCCAATCACTGACGACGATCCACACATCCATTGGGAAGCTCAACAATCTTCAGATGATGGATGTGACAAATAGCTCGGTGCGCGAGCTTCCGTTGTCCTTTTGGAAGATCATGTTGCTGCAGCATGTCATTGGCCATAAACTAGTCATGCTAAAACATGCCAGCCAGCTAAAGCAGCTAAACACGCTCAGCTCATTGCAAACATCACAGGATTGGGACGGCCAGATTCTGACAAGAATGGTTAACATCAAGATCTTGAATGTGATCATCGATGAGGGCACACTACTATAGAGAAGGCTATTACAAACTGTTCAAAAACGTCATCACAGATAGTTTTTTGAACCGTCTGTAAGCATGTGTTAGTGACCAACTGTGAAAACACATATCACAGATGGTTCTCAACTAAAATCATCTGTGATATATATTGATCACAGACGTTTTCTAAATAGAATAGTCTGTGATATATTTTTTCCTAACTCTCTTGGCAGAACTTCTATTATTAGTATCTATTGTTTGAAATTTTCTTCTCCTTAGATATTTCTACAATGACATTTACAAAGCACAACTAGTCATAGGTTTTGCAATTGAATGTCAAAACATCCTAGATGCATTGAGGCAACAGCTTATCTAATGAGGTGGCCTTTGAGCACTTGCAACATGGTGGCCTAAACTAGCATGCTCTACTGCTATCGTAGGACCCGCATGTGACCTTGCACACCACGTTGCCACACGAAGCAGCTACCCGTATGAAGGCCACTTGCAGCCTGATGCCCTCCACGGCCGCCTGTTGTTCCTCTGCTGCCCCCGGGAGTCTCCTCTCTGGGGCCACGGCTTGATCTAAAACTTTAGGCTTTAATACCAATTGTTAGAACTATTAGAAAATTTTGTTGGCCTACATAACTACTCAGCCTTTTCTGGTTTTTCATTGCCATTTATACTAGAGATTACATGCTAACATGAATAACAATTTGAACTTCTAATCTTAACAGACTCAAACAAAACTTGCAGAATTTGAACCTTCTAAAACTAAAAAACTAAATCTTATCTCTTAACCAATGCATGTCAAGATTATCTCTAACACCAATTGATCTCCATTCATATCTCTTAATCCCTACGAAAGCGATCATGTTGTTATAATAAGGGTCTCTTGGTATATTATTAGTAAGTCAAATTAAATACTAGAAACCTTTATATTACCTCTATAAGCTCAGCTTTAGCTTCTTCCATCTGTACATTAGCCCCGCGGTTCTTAATGATAAGTGCCATGTTAAGAGATTTAATATCTTGCAATTTATCATTTAAATCTTTCAGTTCTTGTTTCATCTTATAAATCTTTTCAATTAACTCAGACTTGCTCTTCAGTTGTTTGATCTCCACCTTAAGTTTTTGTTTAGCTTCTAACAACTTTTTCATGTCGTTTATGTTACCATAATCAGATCTTGTTAATTAATTTAAATCAAAAACAAAATGATGTTCTCACATACAAGAATAATAGACTGATCAAAGTAGTGGTAATGAGAATTTCAATGTTTTGCATAAAATAAATTCAGAAGCAATAACTAGTGCAAATAATGTTCACTAAGTTTTGCCTTGTCAAGTGCAATAATCTATATAGGCAAGCATAAGAGTGATCAATTTGGCAATGTTGCATTGGCATTTAACACAATATATTCCTGTATATCATTGACTATCTAATTCCATGCATTTTTCTCAGAAAAAGGAAATGGTAACCTCGGTATGAACTAATTGACAAAAAATGTTCCAGCGAGATGATATGAGAAAGAAAATTAGATGAGTTGGGAAACCTAATTGTCTAAACTAATCATTAAGAGTAACTATTAGAATTAAGTTTGTCATGCAAAGGCAACATGTATATAAATCCTACCGTATGCAAATTTCTACAATTTTGTTAGTTTATTATGTTTAACATAAAACTCTTGAAAAGACTTGCTATCGATATGAACATACATTTGATAACACCAATTTTTACAATTCATTAACAAATATCCAGAATACCACATGACAATCAATGCAAATAACATATACTTTTATTCATAAAGGAGATCTAGTAATTAGAGACTAAAACAATTGATCTATTTCAAACTTTGGCATCGGCATGCTTGCCCTAGGTAAGAGAATGAAAAATCATGTGATTTTCCATTCTGCTGTACTTCTTGATCACTACCATACAAACTTGCACTAGCAACTGGAGATGTTGCTACCCTTTCCTCCTATAGAAGATGAATGTCAAGCAAAATATCGACAGACAATAACTTCATGATACATAATAACAAAAGTTACTTTCTTTAGGAAACCATACCGACATCAACATTATTCAAACTCCAACGTGTGCAAGTATGGCTCTATAACAACTTTTAACCTTTTTCTATATGTTTTTGTGTAGCATGTAGTCATGTTTGAGTACTGCCATTAAACTTAATGAGTATGCATGTAAAGACATATTGAGCATTGATTATCCCAGCCACTATAGATATAACACCTATCTTGTATCCATTTATAGTAGTATAATTCATCCATACAACCATTGATCTATTAGCACATGATGATGCTTCACAATCATAAGCATGCCCTAGGTAGAGATTGATCTTTTGTACTATTTTACCAATCATCCATAGAAATCACAACATAAGGACACAGGGGACTCACCAAATCAAATGGAGCACGGGCTCGAGGGGAGGAGGAGGAGGTCATCGAGGAGGAGGACACTAGCCAGGAAGAGGTCACCAGGGAGGAGGTCAGCGGGGAGGAGGCAGCCGAGGAGGAGGTCACCAGTGAGGAGTTCAGCTGAGGAGGAGGTCACCGGGGAGGAGTTCGGTGGGGAGCAGGTAGCAGAGAAGGAGGCCACTGGGGAGGAGTTCGGCGAGGAGGAGGCCACCGTGAAGGAGTTCGTTCAAGAGGAGGATGCCAGGGCTAGGGTTTTGGGGAGGCGAAACATGTAGGGAGCTAAGGTCTACGCGACGAATCTCTCGGTATGTTTATATAGTGGTCTCAGTTCATATCATAGATGGTTCATAGTTAGAACTGTTTGTGATAGCTACAGGAGTCATCACTGATGGTTTTATAATAAAATCATCTATGATATTACTGTATATCACTGATGGTTTCTGAAGATTACCGTCTGTGGTTATGTCATTGATGGTTTCACTATAGAACCGTCAGTGATGTTTCTCATCACAGACGGTTTTTCAAGCATCTAATATAAGTCATTCTGTAGTAGTGGCACTCAAAGAGGAGAAAGCAAATAAGTTTTTAGACAACCTGAACAAGCTCAATTACCTAACCACACTCATCTTGGAAGGAGACGGCCTCCCAATGAGCATATTTGTAATGACCCTCCTTTTTGGTACGGAATAGCAAGAAGGTTGATCTATGTACATACTATACTAGTCCCATGATCAGTGGCTAGTACGCACATTTACAACAATTAGAATCACAACCATACACAATATTATTAAAGTGAAAACTATTGATATAGTGTAGTCTTACAGTTTAAAGTATATTGTAGCAGAAGAAGTAAAAGTCTTGTAGTGTGCCCATCCAACTCACAGGCAACTGATAAAGCATAAACCCGAGAAAAACTTGCTAAAATAATCCCCACAATCTGTGTCAAAATATATGTCGTCTGGAGGTTCACTATCTTCACCTAAAACCAACAAATAAGTAAGGGTGAGTACTTTCATACTCAGTAAGACACAAGGTGGTATTTGCAAATGCAGTAATACAGGCTGTGTCAAAGAGGCTTCTATGGTTAATTTGCATAAGCCAAAATTTGATTTGTAAATCAAGTTGTAATTTGCAAAACAAAATTTGTAAAAGCAAGTTTGACTGATATAAAAATAACAAGTAAGGCATAAGTAATAACTCACAGTCCACGACGTGAGCATCAAGACATCCAATTCCTACGAACACCATTCTTTGCCAACACGAGGCAAACAGATGAAACCAACCCTTTTTGAAAATAAGAAAACTTCTAACTATGAGATGACTTTACCAAGTGCCCTTGACTGCGAGTGTGGCTTTTCAAAAAAATTAACCCTCTGTAGAGGTGTACAGCTTTACCCATAAGAAATGATCAGCTCTTTATGCAAGCTATTAGCACACTTCCTTTGGTGTGCCGTAGAGTGATCACAACATAACCGTTACATCACCTAGCCCAAGCTTTGAACCAGTCCAGTGACGACAAACCCATACTATGGTGGTCAAAGATGGTTGTACAATCACTGTATGACAAATGGTTAAACACCCCATTGTCCCACTTCTCCCCAAAGTATGGCGTACACTATTGTATCAGCAAACATTTGATCCATTATCACCTTGGTGTGGACGTCCCTTCGGGCAATCAGTCACTAAAAGCCTACATCTTCAGCCTTCCAATGTGTAAAGCTAGTTCTAAGTAACTTAGTAGGTTAAGACTGTTCGACACCAGCACTTGTGATTGTACGTATTTCTTGGCTTGAGAATAACTCATAGTCTGGTCCTTATTCCGATACGGACGATAATCTTCCTCTACACTATGTGCAAGTCCCTTGCACTTCTGGCTATTGCCAATAATCACCCGCATCTAAGCCATAGTTTTATTTTGAGTTTTTAACAAAATACTAGCAACCATCATCATATCTCAATATCTCCAATGATCAGTTTATCCAATTTGTTCATCCCAATTCTAAAGCATGGCTAAGCTTGATTATTAAATTGCATATACCTGAAGTGACATTATATATTGTCTAACCTTAATTCTAGGTTTATCAAGGTTCATATGTCAATACTTATCAAGGAAGTTCCATGAAACAATGGGTGTATCTACCGATATCACAAAATAGTGAATTTAAAAAATATAAGCGTATGCATGAAACAATGTGATAAACAAATAAAAATTAAATACTGGGATCAATATAATCAAAGGGGTGCTTACCTTGCTTGTTGATTCAATTGTGAAATCAGAGTTGACTATCGTAGACTCTGGAATGTCGGAGTTTACTCGTAGCTCATTGATAATATAGCAAATAACAAACTTTTAATAAGGGCCAAAAGAAATTAGATAAAAAATCAAATAGAAATCTACTACACAGAACATGTGTGATTTCGGCTTAGAGTTTCTTGATTGCATGTGTTTTGTTTCGAATTCAAGATGCAAAAATTATTTAGATTTATAATGTTTAGGCCGAATTCTCCTTATGGTAAGTTATGTGCATATAGTATTTATTTTTAAATGTTTTTGGTTTTTTAAGGGTTGAATTAATTTAGAGAAAAACAAGAAAATAAAATATAGATTTGTTTCTACTCTCTCTCTCTCTCTTGGCCCGTTTTCACTCTTTCTTTTATTTTCAGCGCAGGCTGAGAAACACATGTACATATACATATTTTATTTTATTTTGCCGGCTAGGCTGACCCTTTTTCTCAGCCCAACCAACCCATTTCTCAACCCATCCCATTACCTAACCCTAAGACCTAACTTCTCACTCTCCTCTCTCATTCCTCACTCAGCCGCTGCCCCTCCATTCCACAGCATGTCTTCCTCAACCCCTTCACCTTCTGGCGCTTGCTCCCTTCTAGTGAGTCACCGCCTCCTTCTAGTTCCTGGCCGACCACACTTCCGCTGGCCCATGGCCTCCTCCGGCTCCTCCCCTTCTTCCTACTTCTCATGCGTCTACACTTCTCAGCCCTAGTGCCGCCTTCCTCTTCACTGAGTGGGCCGCTGCCACCTTCTCAGCTGTTGCCGCTCTCTTCCCCCATGGCCATGGCGCCGCCTCTCCTCTCTGCACGCCGAGCGCCGTAGCCAGCCTCTAAGACCCTCGACCACCGGCCGGTCTCCCCCTTGCCATATTCGGATGCCCTTTGATGGATCTGATGTTTTCCTACATGGCAACTTCCCGAGGTAAGTCTCCCCCTATTCTCTTCCTTTTCCTCTCCCCTACTCCACTTGTCCGTAGCTAATCTCTCCCCTCTTCTTCTCCTCTTTTGCACTTGCAGCTAGAGCGGCACCGCCGTTGTCCGATCTGACGCCAACACCCTACACCGGCCTCATGCTCTACTCTCTTGATCAACTCCATGACCAAATCTGCTAGGTGGTGGGAGCCCGAGTGCTCGGTCACATGCACAAGGCACAGTGGCCGCCTGCGTCGACCGTTCTCCCCTCAGCCACCCACACCAGCTACCATCTCATTAGCAACGGCTACACCTCCCTTCTTTCCCATGAGCTATGTACCGGAATCCCCTTAAGCTAAGTGCTACCTCTTCCTCTCAGATTTGATATTAGATCACTAAGAATGCGTTTGGCTGGGTATACGAGGGTGAACCGAACCGTTCCGTACAGGATTTGGTTCTGTTTTTGCGTTTGGTTGGTTGAACGGAACCATTTGGTGCAAGATGAGATGGTACAGATTCTTAGAATATTCTAAAAAGATGATGCACCATCCTGTATGGAAAATTTGGCCGAACCAATCGGTCCAGACACTACTACAGAACCGGCTACCACAAGCGGCTCGTAACCCCCTTTAGAAGCGGTTTTATAACCGCTTCTAAATCAAGGTGATACCGTCGGGTATCACAAGCGGTTGCTCAAACCGCCAGCTGTGGGCACCGTAAGCGGTTGGGAAGGTGTTCAGAGGGCAGTGGAGCCGCCATTGGGATTCCACAAGCGGTTCGTGTTACAAACCGCCAGGAGAAGGATATTCAAGCGGTTAGTCTTACCAACCGCTAGGAGAGCAAGATTCGAAGCGGTTGGAATCACCAACCGCCAGGAGAGAGTTTTCGATTATATGTATTATAGAATATGTTCTACAAAGTGTTTTTGTATACCGCTTTTGACCATGAAATTAAATATGGGTGGAGGAGTTTTTATGCAATTAAATATATATTACATATGCATACTCATACACATGTTCACATGCTAGCTCAAGACACAAAAAATGAACTTAATAGTGTAAAAATGGACAAGTACATACACGCAACCGACGTTTATAAGTTTGAATGATGAAAAAATGATTATCGAACTCATTTCTTGCATGCGCCACTCTTTATGTCCTTGGTCGACGTGGATGTCGTCATCGTTCAGCGGTGTCCAACGCAGAAACCTTACGTGGAACTCGCCATTTGGAGATACAACCTCGCTGACAAGGAAGCCGATGAGTTGTTCTTGGAGTCGCGCACCGGTGAGGCGGGATCACGTTAACGTGCTCATCGATGTTGGGTGACAATTAATTAAGCAGAAGTATATAAATATCCGATCACATGCAATTAATTAAAATGTAAGTTGTAGCTAACAAATTGACATGCGATATTGAACCTCGGCATAATGTTCCAAACTCATCGCCATGGATAAAAACTTTGAATATAGTGGAACACGAGTAGCCGCATAAGTTGTTTCGGTAGTCGGCGCTTAACCTTCACGGGAGAAATTTCGAATATCGATGAAGAACTGTTATGGCGCATGTATATTAATAATAGTTTTTGTAGTACGACGCACTGAAAGCTTACTATGACTTCAATTCTTTCAGAATTCTCCTTTTTGCTTCTTCTTGAACTTTGCAAATGTCTGTTAAGGACGCCAATGAACCATTGGTATTTTTGGACCGGATTCCTTCTTGAGTCATGAACTATAATCCCGCTATTGTCAAGCTCGATGACTAGAAGGATCCAAGTGAAACCTATTCAGATATTGCAACATATGCGTAAGTAGCTACTCGTACTATCAATGGCTTAAGAAATACAAGAACAAGAGGTTTGTGAGAACACGACTTGAAGTTGAAGGGCGAAGTATGTACGGTTTGTAGTGTTGTTTCAACAATGCATGCAAAAGGTATCCCTCAAGTAGCGGTTTTTGCTTGTCGATGACCAGACTTTCTCGTTGACAATCTCTGGTCGATGAAGCCAACATTCTGCTTTGCCCGCCTTGTACATCGTTGTATCTCCATTCTACATAAGAAGGATAACTAAGTTAATTAGATTTTCAATTTTGTGGTGCGGAGGAAGCAAATGGTAAACTTAGTAGATCGGCACTTACAGACACCAAGCAGACATGAAAGACACGTTGACCTCGTCTCCTTGGTACACATGGTACAAGTCATCAAATTCGACCATAGTTACGTGTTGTTCCCGCTGAAGAAATACTCATCTTGGAAACGGAGGAGGAACATTTGCTCTCCTTTAGATGCCCTTTCCATGTACCATTCATGCATTTGACGATCTTGGTTGGGAGATCTTTTATATCCTTTGGATCAATTAGCGGTTTGCCCAACTCATACTTCCATTTGGTTGGTGCCATTGGAAGATCTGGTCTAATGATTTGAGTCCCGCCTCCTTCAGAATGCCATTTTTCTCAACTCCTCAAAGACTCTGCTGATCTTCCACTTTCTTCTTCTTTCCGCCAAGGAGCCCGTGTATTTTGCAATCGTAGCCTTTCTTATTGTCCTTTGTAGTCGCCATCACAAGGCGGCGCTGCCCGCATGACCGAAAGTGCTTCACGCTTTTTTTATCTATTTTAGCTTGGGCTCGCTTCTTTGGCGAAGTCGCTTAGCCACATCCGTTTTACGGATGCTGACTAGCTCCTCCGCGAGATCATATGGCCTCTTTGGCGGTTGCTTTGACATTCTCTGGTCACGGATGCCGATTTCGTGGGAGGAGGTGCTAGTGCGGGATCCCTCCTTCTGACATCGAGCTTCTTCCTCGGGGGAGATGCTGGAGGCGTGGTGACTGGAGATGTTGGGTGCTTCTTACTTTCAGGCGGTGGCGGTGGCGGCGGAGTCGGGCTTCTTTGTGGAGCGGGAGGTGAAGGAGGCGTGGCCTGGACCACCGGGGAAGCATTGCGTGCAGGCGACGCTGGAGGAGTCATGGGTTGTCGATGTGGAGGAGGCGTGCTTGCTCCTGGAGCTGGCTCAAATTGCGGGGCCTCTCTTGCTGGAGATATAACCTCCACACCATCTGGAAATATGATGTACTTTTTGCGCCATAGGATGAATGTGCCATGGAGGGCCTGTCCAAGGTTGGTCACCTCGTCGCCCCTAGGAATATCGAGAATGAGATCTTCGAAGCCCCCCACCACCTCTTCCTCGCACTGGCGGCGAACCTTGATGCTGTCCACGGGATGACGGGCGTCTGGGTCGCTCACATAGGCCACGGCGGACGACGCCAAGAATCGCTCTTTTGCGTGGTCGGACTGATCACGGATTCCGGCGCCGTCTGAACATTGGTCGAACGTAGTGCTCCTTGAAGCTGGCTCATTGCTTCGGACACTTTTTGCGTGACCAGGACATCGATGGAAGCCTTCGTAGCTCTAAGCTCTTCCTCCAATCGGCTCACTCTACCTTGATCTCTCCTCTTGCTTCTGTCCCGACTCCTGTAAGTGCTTGAGTCTTTGGCAAAGCCGTGCCTCCATGGCACCTTCCCGAAACCTCGTGTCCGTCCCGGGTGCTCAGGGTTTTGAAGGGCATATGTTAGCTCATCATTCTCCCTGTCCGTCACCAAGGATCCTGACCGAGTCTGCTCGATGGCTTCTACAATCCTTTCACCAACTTCTTGGTATCGGTTGCCATCACCAAGCTACCATCATCGGCAAGTCTGCCCCGTAAGCCAATAACAAATTGCGCATGCGGGCTCCCAATTTCGCCAGTATAATATCGTCGGCCAAGTTCATCTTCCCGCTTGTCCCATTTCTTTGCACTTTGATGTAACCACCGTCCCGAGATGGTGGTGGTATTTCTTCTTCGTGCATTCACCTTGTTTTTCTCTCTCGCGCCCGCCCCGCATCCGGCGGCTTGTACTCCTCGAAGAATCCCAATGATTGGCCGGCTTAGGAAATTTATTGAAGTCCGCCTTTCTCCTTTGTCGATGTACTTGCGGGTGAGGGACGACTTCCCTCCGAAAGGAAGTTGCCATCTTCTTCAAAGCCCATCCCTTGGCCTTCTGTTCGCACCCTTCCGAAAAGTGAAATTTTCCTTTATATCATTCGCAGCGGTTCCTTGGTAGTCGCAGGACTTCACCCATTTACGGATGTCGATTGGGACGTGATCCTCACGTGGTAGCCGCAAGCGTTGTTGAAAGGCCCAATTGCTGATTCCGGCTAGCAGACTCCGTCGTTGTCGACTTTGTTATCACGTACTTTGTCGAAGGCTTCTTGTTAGGTCCTCGGTTCATTCCGGACTGGGTGGCCGATGAGGTACCGGGCTGGATACACAAACACATATAATATGAATGATTTTAGAATAATTAACATGTTTACGGGTGAAACCTATTCGTAATGGGTGAGAGTATACCTCGGTACTAGTGTTAACGGCCTCATCGACAGCGTCAGCAGCACCATCGTGATTTTCCGCATCAGTATTAACGGCCTCATTGGCTAAGATGCTACCCAAATGCAATAGTCTCGAATATCGATTTTCCGCCTCATCAAAGCCGGGTCACCACGTCTTGGTGTCGCCATCTAGAGTAGAGCACATCTCGAGGCTTAGATTATATATGAAGACAAGGTTGTTGAGAACAATTCGAGTTTGAAAGCATAGTTTAAGATCGACAGGAACAGGTTTGTGCCTGATGAGATCACATTTCACATGATACATATACAATTGACAATTCACATATACTTGTACATTTCACATATACTTACACATTTCACATGGTACATATACAATTGACAATTCACATATACTTATACATTTCACATAGACTTACACATTTCACATGGTACATATACAATTGACAATTCACATATACTTATACATTTCACATGGTACATATACAATTGACAATTCACATATACTTACACATTTCACATGATACATATACAATTGACAATTCACATATACTTATTTGCTAAATAAAAAAAATAATGAATCATTCTTATTCCACACTAATATGATTTTCAAAAAATGAAATAAGGTTATAAATCCACGACTAGAATGTTAATAGTCTATTACACCCGGCGATCGGTTAATGTCGCAAACGCGTCACCTCGTGGCTCCACGGCCGCAGCTTTCTGTAGCCGCTATGCTGTCGATCATCGCTATGGAGCCCATCGGCGATATTAGGTGCCGATCACCGGAGAAGGTTCTGCGTTCGAGGACCAAAGACTGCAAGTTCCAAAAGCATGGCTGCCAAGAAAGCATACGATATACTCCGTGGAGAAGACCATGAGGTGACGTGCTTGGTTGACAAGAAACTGATTGCTCTGCTTTCTTTTTGTGTAATAGACTATTAACATTCTAGTCATGGATTTATAACCTTATTTCATTTTTTGAAAATCATATTAGTGTGGAATAAGAATGATTCATTATTTTTTTATTTAGCAAATTTTACTGAGTCCTTATCTTCATCTGACCAGCCTCAATCTGGAATAAAGGATAGATTGTGATTACGTCCCAGGGCATACATGTTTTCACAGATTCTACTTCACATCTCACTGAAAATGACTATTTTTTCTACTGAAATAAACTGAATCAAAGACAGTAAGTATGTGCAGTAGTAATCATATTCCGATTCTGTAAAGTTGTCACTCATTCATATTTGCTTATCTCATGTATTTACCTCTTTCCACATCTAAGTTGAAGTACTAATAATCTGATTTTTAATCTCCATATCTCAATAGCAAAGATATATACTCCAAGAACATCCTGTATACGCTTATGCTATGTCCAACAAACAATATGCAGAAGTCACAGCTCATATGTGTTCACCTCCCATACATCCAAGAATCCATCCCGAGTGTTCATGAAGTGTTCGAATATGTCGGTAAGTTTTTGAAGTTATTCATTTGTTCATATTCCTTGACTTTCACCTTCCGCTCCATTCTTTTCGCTTGAAGGGCACAAAGATGTCCAGTATTGGCGTTAATGAAAAAAGCCACCATAGTCTTGAAAATCTTGCAATGCAAATTGCTGCATTACAAGAAGATTTGTTGCCAAGGAGAGTTCACAGATCCGATGACTAGTGTCTATAAGAGGGAGAGATGCACATCCCACGCTTCTGATGACAACAAGAGTATTAAAAAGCTAGAAGAAAGGATGAAAAGAGTAGAGGACATGCTAAAGAAATTAGTTAATATAGCTATCATTGTAATGTTGCTCCTTTTAGTTAATATAGCTATCATTGTAATGTTGTAAATTTCACACTGCTTTTGGTGTTTTGTATGGGAATTTATGAGCTAACTATGCTAAGCTGAATTTCTCTTTGTATGTTAAAATTTATGCAGTCCTTTCATAGAGTGGATATAAATTTTCAGGCTTTGTTCTCATTTTAAAATTTGTACAAATGGTTTTCAGGCTTTGTTTTCATTTTAAAATTTGTAGAAATAATTATGTACAAGCAATGCTAAACATCAACATATCAACATGATCATATAGAATAATTTGTATACAAGTAGTACATCTTAAGTCTTCGTCTTTACAATTGGTCCTTCGTTATGATCGTGGACGTATGTAACGAGCATCGACATCATCGCCACGCAGACGCTTATGTCGACATCAACTCGTAAAAGGAGGGAGCTCGTCGAACTGACCATACTCTTCCTCGTCGGTGACGTTCTCAACTCCTACAATCCTTCGTTTGCCTTGGAGAACCACATGTCGCTTTGGCATTACCTTTTGCTTGTCCTTCTTCTTTTTAGGTTTGCTTGACATGTCCATTACATAGAAGACCTGGATCACATCGTTCGCGAGAACAAACGGTTCGCGCCTATAGCCGACTTCTGTGAGATCCACGGTTGTCATGCCGTATTTGTCGACCTTCACACCATTTGGAGTCAGCTTGACCCATTGGCACTTAAATAGAGGGACCTTCAGAGGTCCATAGTCGAGCTCCCATATTTCTTCTATGAAACCATAATATGTGTCCAACTCGCATTTGTTGTCTTGGCGTCTATACGGACACCGCTATTACGTTGGTGTTCTGTTATCCCGATCCGTGTAGAATGTGTAACCATTGATCTCATACCCCTTGAATGTCACGATTTCTTGTGATGGTCCCCGAGCCAAGCGTTGCAATAGTTCATCGCTTGACCCTTCCTCAAGGATGTACTTCTGTAGCCAGCCACCGAAAGAATCCATGTGCTTCAGGGTTATCCAACTCTCTGTCTTCCCTGTGAACTCGCGGCGTAGGACACTCTTGTGTCAAGGACATAGGGGCGACTATAGTTGATTGCTTGAGCGTTGAAATGTGCTTGCTTGAATGCAACAAGATCATTGCATGCAACTGATTGCCTTCCTATTGTCCCTTTGCCCCGTAGCCTCCCCTCGTGTCGTGATATGGGGACGCCGATAGGATTTAGATCATTCATGTAATCAACACAAAACTCTATCACCTCCTCCGTCACGTAGCCCTCGGCAATGCAGCCTTCCGAACACGAACGGTTACGGACGTACTTCTTAAGGACACTCATGTACCTCTCGAAAGGGAACATGTTGTGCAGATACACTGGTCCGAGGATACCTATCTCCTTGACAAGGTGAACGGTGAGATGAACCATGATATCAAAGAATGCAGGAGGAAAGATCATCTCGAGGCTAACCAAACTTTGTACCACATCAACCTCCAACTTAGGCAGTTTAGCTGGTTCGACAACCTTCTCGCGAAATGGCGCTCAGAAGGAACATAGCTTTGTGATTGTCCCCGCACCCACTGGCAAGATACCTCGACGACTCAATGGAGCAATCTGTGTCATCAACACAAGGCGATCATGGGATTTTAGGCCTTGAGTTTGTTCTCTTTCGTGTTTACGAGTCTCTTTACATTTGAGGAGTATCCGAAGGGACCTTCACACTGCTCAAACACTCAATCATGCTTTTTTCTCTTCTTTGCTTGGAGTGTAGCTCGCAGGATGTAGAAAAGTTGTTTTGTCCCTTCTTTGTTTTTAGGATGTAGGTCACTCCTCACCTCCATGTCTTCAAGGTCCTTCCGAGCTTACGCAGTATCTTTCGATTTGCCATACATATCTATGTAGCCTAGCGTGTTCAAGCAAACATTCTTCGTGATGTGCATGAAGTCAAGCGAGTGACGAACCTCCAAAACTTCCCAATACTGGCAGTCCCAAAATATTGATTTCTTCTTCCATGTGGGTGCATGACCATCCTCGCTAAACATGTATGCTTCCAAGACCCTTCCCAAATACTACTTTCAGATCCTTTACCATAGCAAACACAAGTCGCCCATTACGATGCCGAGGCTTAACACAAATTTTGTTCCCCATTAAATTTATCGCTTTCCACCTCAAAGCATGATTGCCAGAAGAAACTGCGGTGGCCCATGTACACACACTTCCGAGAGTTTTTCGGTACATGCATCCGTTTCATCTATGCACTCGGTGCGAGCTTTAAACCCTTTGACATTTTACGGACAGTTTCGAGAGCAGCCAATCGTTGATTGTTACAAACAACAATGCACGCAGTTGAAATACTCTCTTTGTACTCATCCCAAACCCGTACACCATCCTCCCACAACTTCACAAGGTCTTCAACTAATGGCTTGTGTACACATCGATGTCGTTTCGAGTGTTGCTTCGGCCTTCGATCAACAATGGCATCATGATGTACTTCCGCTTCATGCACGTACCATGGAGGAATGTTATAGATGCAAAGCATCATAGGCCAGTGCTATGGATGTTGCTCAACCGACCGAAAGGATTCATCCCATCGGTGCTCAACCCAAACCTTATATTTCGACCTCATTTGCAAAGTTGGGATAAGCCCGATCTACTTTCCTCCATCTGCGAGCCATCTGCAGGTGTCTAAGCATCCCGCCTTCCTTACGCTTCTTCGCATGCCAACGCATCATCTTGGCATGACCTTCGTTAGCAAACAGACGCTTCAACCGGGGATCACAGGAAATACCACAATACTTTGGTCGAGTTCTCTTCTTCGTACGATTCCCATCTAATTCACCTGGATCGTCACACTGCACCTTATACGGATTCTTCGCACACCGGACAAACCTCCAAATCGGCATACTCATTGCGATACAGATACAATCGTTAGGACATGCGTGTATCTTCCGTACTTGCAATCCTAAAGGGCGAGGACTCGCTTCGCTTCATACGAGATTCGGGTAGAGTGTTACCTTAGGAAGCAACTTCTTTACGAGTGATAACAAACCATTGAATGCCTTGTCCGACACACCGCTTGTGGCCTTCCATTGCATGAGTTCTAGTGTAGTACACATCTTTTGTGGCCCCATCCATAGTTTGGGTACAAAGCGCCTCGTGGTCCTCTACCATGCTCTGAAACTTCTTGTATTGTCTTTCCTCTGTGAACTCTCCTCTCCATCACAGAGCATCTGATCTAACTCATCATCGCCAAACTCGCCGATCAGATCTTCCACGGACCCGTATTGAGTGGTGTCCGCATCTCGTTGGCTCTATCTTCCTCTTCTTCGTCTTCTTCATCGCCTTCCCGTCGAATCGCCTCGCTTTCTCCATGGTGGGTCCAAGAGTATAGTTTGCAATGAAACCTCTCGTGATCACATGGCTCATAACCATCCATCGCTCGAGTGCTCCTTCTCATTCTTGCAATCTACGCACGGACAACGATGAAGCTTCTCGAGGCAAAAATTCAACGGCCGCGTCGAGAAACTCCTTCATGCCATCTCTGAACTCTCTTGACCGACGGTCCGCATTGTACATCCATTGCCGGTTCATCTACACCAATACAAATAATAACAACATCTATCACTATATTTAATTAAAGCTAACTATGTCTAATAGTTTTGTATTTTTTAATCATTCTGCATTCTTTCAACTAAAGCCAACTAATTATTTCTAATCCTGCTACATTTTTTTTAAAATAAAACTAACTAATTGTTACATGTTCATGCAAACCTTTTCTATCATTCCGCATTTTAATTTTACTAAATAAAAATTATTTTTTACCTTGTCCCCACCTTTCTAATTTTTCATCGTTTCACATTTATTACATTTCATTCCATACACCAAACAATATATCACCTTAAGAACAAAAAAAAAACCAACAACAGAAACACTAACAATTCCCACAAGAACAAAACATGACTTCTCAACATCCAATGCACAAAAAACATCAATATATAGGTGAGAAGGATGTCAGCAACATGTTACTCACCTTAGGAACAATTAATTCGAGCTAATAGCCTCAATTGAAAATTTTGGCAAGACCTCCCCATGAATCGCTCTCGCCCACCACTCTGCTGTCCAAAGGCGAGCTCGGGAGGAAGATGGGGTTTAAATCTGTTGGGCGTGAAGGGGTCTCTACAAGCGGTTCTACACACGAACCGCCTCGATCCTCACCTATAGAAGCGGTTCGTGTCTCGAATCGCTTCTAGATCTCTAGCGGTTCTAGACATGAACCGCTTCTAGAGATGGGACTCGAAGAGGGTTCGCCTCAAGAACCGCTTCTAGAGACCCTCCGCCTGCTGCTCACTTAACCGCTTGTGGCACATAGAGCACAAGCGGTGCGCACCTAACCGCTTGTGATAGACTGGTTGTGAAGGCCGGTTCTGTAGTAGTGAGAATAGGATTGTTCACTTGCATCATCCCTCAAACCAACCTCATTTCTCAATCTAATCTCATCCCTTCAACCAAACATCATCTCGTACCATCCTGTATCATTTCATCCAAGCAACCAAACAAAATCTTGTATCATTCCATTCAGGCAACCAAACACCTTCCCTATACCATCTCATCTAGGATCATTCCATCCATCCCGTACCATCCCATCCCATTCATTCTCGTACACCCAACCAAACACACCCTAATTGTTCGATGCTATCTATGATTCCATTTTGGTTTAAGCCGATTGTTGCTAAAATTACCTGCTTAAAATTTGGTGTACTACTTTGTTGTTTGAGGTGTGCATGATCCCATATGTTGGTCCTCTATGCAATTGTGATTGATAAGATGTATGTTATCGAATCCTTAAAGTAGCTAAGGTTTTTGTTCCAGAGATCCTAAAATGGGTAGGCTTGTATAGGGTTTTGAAATAGGATACTATTGTCTGGTAAAAAGAATCAACATGTGATGGAAATTCGTTCTCTGTGCTTTCTGTTCATTAGGGTAAATATGCATATATGGATGAGCTTGTGAGAATAAGAATCAACGTATTGCCGAATTTTGCGTGTTGGGGTTGTTGACTTACTAATGTATATGGTTTCCTTTGACTCTAATCTCTTTTGTCAGTATTGAACCTATATGTGTTGATCCAGAAGATTGAGCTCTTGTGCAAAGTGAATATATATATATATATATGCATGTATGTATGTATGTATATAGCTAGTTAAATGAATTAGGGTTGATCAATGATGATATTGTTTTGTATTGTTGGGCAAGGAGAAATTCTTTTCACTTGAGTTTTATATGTTCATATTTGAAATGGAGAAAAAGGGGCTAAAGTTGTTCATGTTATAGTTATTCAACATATGTATAAAGTCCCATATTGGTTAAGGTTTACATTTTAGATTGAATGGTGATGTTGTATTGATGGTTCACATGGTCATATGTGTATAAGCTCATATTGTTACTACCATGGTTATTTTTGTCAACTGTGTATCTTCCCAGATTTAGTAAAATATTATTATGTTCTTGTCGATGTATTCTACATCGAGATACTCTCTCCACCGCTGTTAGGTGGGACCGCGAGCGCAAGATGCATAGAGAAGAAGGTCCTGTGCAAAGGACTCAACCTGTTGAACAAAGACTTAGCGGATGACTAGGTCCAAGCTCCAGCGATCAGACACGTGGCGCCCGTGGCACTGGATCGACTGTGTCCCGGCCGGGTGACTAGATCACGACCACAGAAGACCGGGACACGTGGCTGCCCGACGAGCAGTCAGGCGACTAGGCCACATGGCTGCCCGACGAGTAGGCAAGCCCATTCTCAGCCGACCACGCAGACAGAGCTAGGAGGCTTCCGCCCGAAGCAATTGCCAGGATCACAACGTATCATAGCCATTAAATGCGCATGGGAGCCATTCAATGCGTGGGGAGCCGTTACAATGCGCCTGAAGGTGTAACATCCCTAAATTTGGATTATTTTAATCTAAATGGTTTAAATGAATTTTTTAGAATTTCTAGAATTTATTTGGATTTCTAGAAATTAGTTCTTCTCTGGAAATTAATTTAATAATGAAAAGTTTTAATAAAATATAAATGGAAATATTTTATTTGAGTTCAAAATGTCTTAAAATATTTTCTGGAATTTTTCTAGAATTTTTCTGATATTTTAAGTGCCTCAAATAATTTAAATGAATATTCAGAATTATTTTTATTTGAAAAACAATCGAAATTCCGATGAACAGTAACGGGCCGAGCCCATTACGGTGCGCGCCGGCCGAAAACCCTATCGCTACCGAATCACCAACCGTCCGATCCGCATCGGACGGCTGAAAATTAACCGCGTCGTTCCGCCACACTCGTCTGTTGGATCGTTGACGTGTGGACGCCCCGGATACGTCCACGTCGTTTCGTTCTCAGCTTCTGGTAACGCCGCCGCCGAGCTTTACTGCCGAAGGAAACCGTCGCCATTAACGTCGGTGCACTACCTCCGCCGCTTCATTAGCTGGTACACGGTATAAAGCGCTTTGTTCCACACCCGTTGAGCCCTTTCACGCAAACCGAGAATCACCGTAGACATCGCACTTGTTCGCCTAGTTCCGAGACATTTTACCACCTTGCGCCTTCTCTGGTAAGTCTCCGCCACTGCCAAGGTCACCGGAGTACTCCTCGCGTTGAGCCGCACCGGAAGGACCACTTCTTCTTGCCGGAGGAAGCCCGGAACGCCGTCGCCGTGTCGTCGTCCCCAACTCTGGCAAGAACCGTGCCGCCGCGACATCACCGCTTCTTCGAGCCTTGCTAGCCGTTGGATCTTCTTTCAAGCGCCCAGATTCATCCACGTCTTCAATCACCAGTGAGTTTCATCTTCACCCCGTAGCCATAGATCTAGAGATCAATGGTTAGGATAGCGCCACATGCCCGTGAGGGATCGCCCACGTGTGCTTAGAAACCGAGTGCATGTTAGCCGTAGGATCTTAGATGTGCGGCTTAGATCTATCCACGTCGCCGTGGTACAGTAAACTTCATCTTCAATTGTTGACCGTTCGATCTTGATCGTGTGATTATGATGCAGCCACGTAGCCATTTAACTGTAGCCATTAGATCTGAAATATTAAGCGTAAAATTGAATCGATCTGAGTCGTTGATTTTGAAATGGACGTTCGGGATCACGCCGCACACCGGGCCAGTCCCGAGACGACGCGTGTTGCTCGAGAATCGAGGCGACGCAGCCGTCGCTGTGGTCGACGTCACCCGAATAATTGTCGCCGTTAGATTTAGATCTGATGGTCATGATTGAGCCACGTGTCAGCACCGCGATAACGATCAAAAGTGTCGGTGCAATCTTGGCCGTTGATCTCATCGCACGAATCTTGACGTTTGACCGGATCAATTGAGTCGATATTCTGGTTATTTTCCGCCGTTAGATCTCGATCCAGTGGTTGATATCGTGCCACGTGTCGCCACCGCAGTAAACCGAGCCGAATCGACGTTAGATCGTGGCCGTTCGTTTTAAATCGGACGGTCAGGAATAAATTAACTTCTCGGTTGATAGTTCGTTGACACGTGTCATGGTGAGAGTTCGCCACGTGTCCGAGGATGACGTCATCAGTGGGGCCCACATGTCAGACTTGGCACGGTGGGTGCTAACGTCAGCAGTGACGTCATAATTAATTTTAAAAAAAAAATATTTCGGTAGAAAATCAATTCAGTGCTGACGTCATAATTAGCTATGCTGACGTCATAATTCTCGGATTTTACCGTATAAAAATAAATAAATAAATTCGGTTTATTCTTTTTGATTTATTTTCAAATTTCAAATGGCTATAACTTCTGCGTTTTAACTCCGATTTGAGTGATTCCAATTTCTAAAAATTTGTAAAATCAAGATCTATTTATTGGTAAATTTTGTGGAATTTTTAGAGTTAAGTTTGCTCTCTATAAAATCTATTTATTGTGTGTATAATTGTTTTGGGTAGACGCTGATTTGTCGGTGAACTTCGAGGGGGAATTTCCTACACAAGAATTTACTCTGGACCAGGATCAGTAACTCTTTGAAGGCAAATTATGCTTTGACCATGTTGCTCCTACTTTTAGAAATTTATTTTTGCTTTAAACTATGCATGCTAATTCAACTTAAAATGGACTTAATTATTTTGGGTGAATTAGCTAATCAACCTAATTGTTTATGCCACCTTGTTATTATTATTCATATGCCATGATTTCTTGATAACCTAAGTTGGGAATATAGTTGGTTGATTGTAGTGTGCCAACACGGGAGGCTAGACCGTGAATAGATGCTTAGCCATGCTTATAACGTGAACATTTCTATTTGGATTACAAAAGTAACATTGACTAAAGAATAGTGAATGCATTTTGATAAAAGGTGAAAAGATGTTGGTATTGAGACTGGAATGTAGAACCTATGTGGATTTACATGAAAGAGGATTACAGGCATGTGATGCACCGATAAATGACTTGGGGTGGAATTGATTTAGACTGGGGCAAGTGGACCGAGGCTTTGTGCCAGGTGGGCCTTTGTGGCAACTGGGGATGGGTTGAGTGTTGTGAGGGCTGTGTGCCAAATTGAGAGAAGGATGTCTTGCTTTGGTCAATTAAGGACCTTACCTTGCAAGCCTTTGACCTGAGTCTCTCGTACAACCACATGTCTAAATGGGAAGACCTAGCTTAGTAGGGTTCTGATGTCTTACCTTTGATACCTCGGGGTGGCAGTTGCAAGGGGGTAACTGTACGGGGGAGCGTGCCTATGCTTCGGCGTTGGTACCCTATCTAACGGTGTTCGTCGGTCCTATACTTCGGCTCTGAGTGAGGGAAGTGATAGTGAAGGCAATAGGAGAGGTTCTTAGGCTGGGATAGAAGTCTCTGAAAAGTTTTGTTACGGTTAATCGCCTTTGTGGTGTGCGACTGTATCTTGTGGGTAAAGTGTACAACCTCTGCAGAGTGTCAAAACTGTTCGAATAGCCGAGTCCACGGAAATGGACAATGCTCGGGAATTACAGTCAAGGGTTAGTGTTTGAAAATAAAATGGGGGAATTGACTGTGTGTCAAAGGAAGATGTTTAGGGACTGTGTGTCCAAATTATTGTGAAAAACAACTTGGGAAATATAATGGTTATATAACTTTGATGCTTTCAGTATAAATAAATATCAGTTTAAAATATTGATGCAAAAGCAAAACAACCAGAAAAGCCTTTCCTTTGTAATAAGCCATGCATGTAGTAAATAGAACTGCATTCTGTGCATGACTTGTTGAGTACGGTGTGTACTCACCCTTGCGGACAAACTTACCAGAAAAAGAAACTACTCCTGCTTATGAAGAAGAGTACGTTGAAGGGCCGAAGAACTAGAGAATCAAGCCTTTGTCAGGGCGTCTGTGGCAGAAGATGGAGCACCACGAAGATTTATTTTATTCCGCTGTTGAACTTTTGTTATTTGATAAATGTAAGCCCTGCATGGCATAACTATTGTAAGGATGACCATAAGGTCGTACACTCGTTTATATAAATGTTTGAAATACTTATTCAATATTTCGCTGTGTATGACGTGATATTATACCCTGTTTAGCCTGTGTGCACTAGCGCGATCCTGGACTAGTGCTGAATACACAGAGTGTCTGGGTTTGCAAATTCAGAGCACGACAGAAGGCCATTAAATAGGCGTGGCTCCCTGATGCCATGATGACCCATCCCTCCGACTGAGCCAGCTTTACCAACTCCCGTTCCATCTACACGCCCGGGCAAGGCAGGGTGTGGCGTGTACCAGGCGTTAAATCACGCGATGTCGAACCCATCCTCTCGGGCGGTCCGAAGACAGGCAGCGTCAAGAAATGGTGTAGACAAAGAGGCTCCGAGGGACAGTAGCGATAGGACTAGATATAGTCGATGTAATTAATGTAAAACCACTCCCTCCGCCTGCCCTTGCTAGTCCCGAGAGTATATAAGGGAGCTAGTGTGCATGGGGGGAGGAGGTCGGAAAATCAGATGACGGAGGTTGGTCAGTCGATCAGTTCATAACGGAGAGCAAGCAGAATACTAGAGCAACACGAGCTTAAGCAGGACGTAGGGCTGTTACCCGCATTGGGGGCCCGAACCTAGGTAAATCCTGTGTGTTCCTTGTGTTCTCCCTGTGTGTTCTTGAGCTTCCTATCCTATTGAAACTTGGTTATACACTCGAACCAATACTGTCTGGCACAAACACGCCGACAGGGCACGCCAGGTAGGGGTGGTAGTAGTTGTTCCACTCTTTGCTTTCTTTGGCGGATCATCAAGCACCGGCTGCGAAGATGGAGGCTTCACGCAACCATCTGGCGGGGGACCATCCGACGCCTTCTGTAGAAGGCGGCGGTGCCCCCACCGCGACAGGAGCACAGCTGGTCCGACGATGACTAGCGATGGAGGAGGCCACGCCGGCCCAAAACCTGCATGCGGCCAGCCTCCTCTTGGAGCACCCGCCGGTGGAGCTGGGGGGCGATACCCCGGTAGCGCCATGGCCGCGGGACATCGCTCACCTCGTGGACACAGCCCAGCTCCACACAGAGGCATCAGAATGGCCAGATACCTCTGGTATCCCATGGTCAAAGTTGCGCGCAAAGCGCACGCAAGCTTCGAGCCACCCAAGCGACCAACGCTCACATCATGATGAGCGAAGCAAGGGAAAGGGCCTTCAAGATGCAGGCCCCGCTCTCGCCGGGGGTCGTGCGACAGCTCTAGGGCCGTCCCGCGCATCCCCCGGGTGTGAGGGGAGTGCCTGTGAAGATCTTAGGGCTTATTTAAAGGAGCGACGCCGAGCGCGTGGTGGTGACTTGTGTGGCAAGTTGCACCATCGGCAAGCGCAGGAGCAGGACCACGGCAAGCGGATGGCTCCTGAAGAAGACGACTCCTCCTGTGACCCCGATTTCCCTGCAGAGGAGGGGACCTTCTCCTCCGAGGCTTGCAAGAGCCAAGTCCCACACCCCCCAGCGCGACCCTTGGGCCGAGGTTCCGTGTCGCGTGGCCAGAAAGGTTTCGCCAGCAACCATCTAGAAGTACGACGGCACCATCAACCCGGAGGAGTTCCTGTAGATCTACACCACGGTGGTGCGGGCTGCTGGTGGCTTCGAGAAGGTTATGGTGAGCTATCTCCCGACAACATTGGCGAGCTGCGCCTGTTCTTGGCTGATGAACCTCCCGAGGGGGTCGGTGCACACATGGGTGGAGTTGTGTGGCCAGTTTGTCACCAACTTCCAGGGCTCCTACGCCCAACCAGGTGTGGAGGACGACCTCCATGCCCTTGAACAGAAGAGAGAGGAGTCGTTGCGCGCGTTCATCCACCGATTCAACTGCTGTCGCAACACAATCCCCAAGATCTCTGGCTAGTCCGTCATCATCGCCTTCCGGAGGGGAGTGCGAGACCGCAAGATGCGGGAGAAGATGGCCACCTGCGGCATCGCCACCACATCCGAGCTATTCGCCTTGGCGCACAAGTGCGCTCGGGCGGCGGAGGCGCGGGAGCGGACTACCGAAGCGGATGACGCTCGCAAAAAGAAGCGTGTGGTGGCCGAGTCTAGTCAGGTCTTGGCCGCTGAGCGCAGGCACAAGGTCGTCAAGCCATGGCGAGACGATCGCTGCGATCGGCAAGACGGCCACCGCGATCGACAGGACTACCATCGATAGGAAAACAGGGGTAAGTTCTTCTGCTCTATCCATAATACTAATGTACATGATTTGGATAATTGCCAGGTCGTGCACTAGAAGGTGGAGCAGCGGCTCAGGGAATGCCTCCCTCCTCACGACGACGACAAGGGAGACGACTCCGCCCAGCTGCCTTTCCAGCAGGCAGAGCATAGGGTGGCCTACATCCATGATGGTTCGCCCACCCACGCCTCCAACACAATGTACAAGCTCCTGATGAGGGAAGTTTGCGCCGCCGTACCAAGCTCGGGGGCGGTTAGGCCACTGAGGTGGTCGGAGGAGCCAATCACCTTCAGCCGCACCGACCACCGTGCGAGCACCGCCGGCCTAGGGCACCTTCCAATCGTGGTCTCGCCCACGGTTCAGAACATGCAGCTCGGGCACGTGCTAATCGACGGGGGGAGCTCCATCAACCTCTGTCCCAGGCGTTACAGGCTCTTGGATCGGGAGAGAGCTCTCCTTCGGCGCTCCCCTCTCTGAGTCACCCGGGGGCTGGCTCAATGCCCCTGGGCCACGTCCGCCTTCCTATCACTTTCGGGAACGTGGAAAACAACAGCAAGGAGTTGGTGGATTTCGATGTCGCTGACTTTGACCTCCCCTACAACGCCTTACTTGGCCGACCCGCGTTAGTCAAGTTCATGGCGACCACCCAATATGCCTATATGGTGGTGAAGACACCGGGGCCTGGAGATCCCATAACCATCCAGGTGGACAAGCCGGAGGCCCAGCACTGTGATAAGCAAGCCTTGGACCTGGCAAACGCCACCTGTGCAAGGCAGGCTAACGTTGTGTCGGTGTTTCGAGAACCGGCAAGTAAATTTGTAGGTCTAGAGGGGCTACGCGCTCCCGCTCCTTGAATGGTTAGACCGAAAGACAAGAGGTCCAAGAGTTATACTGGTTCAGGCTGAATGTCCCTACTCCAGTTCGTGGGGTGGTCGGATGTTATTCATTAGGTGTATGCGTCGTGTTACAAGCGAGGTGAGCTCGGGCTCGGGCGCCTCGTGTCTGAGGTTACTCGGAATGACTCTGAGTGACTTCGGGGTCTTGTGTTATTGCCTAGCACCTCCCGCTCGAATGGCCACGCCTCCTTATATAGCTTTGGGGAGGCGATGGCGCGGAGGTTACGAGTCGCTAAAAGGAAAAAAATGGATGGGGCTCCCGCGCCTTGGAGTCGGTCTTTTGCCTCGGTGTCGATCGCTTAGGCGGCCTTGACGGGTGGTTGCCGTCTGCGTTGGGTTGGTGAAGCGGTAAGGTGACGGCTCGGTCCATCTCTCCGGAAGCGGCGCACACTGCCCTCTGCTGTCTGTGTCGGATCTTGGCCGAGGGTGTCGACCGAGGCTGACTTGGGAAGGGGCGTAGTGTCCCGTCCCGGCTCGATTGTGATGAGTCGCTGCGTCGGCCGACCTAAGCGACGATGAGGGGCTGGTTCGATGATCGGCCTTTGCCTTTTGGTGAAAACGATCCAGAGCTCAAATGCAGGGGCCGGTCGGTCCGGCCCGTTGGTTGGGTCAACCCTAGATCGTCGTTGCTGCAGGTCGCGGGGCGCCGGTCCCGTAGCGCCTGGTCGGACCGCTCTCTGGGGTCGGCTTGGTCGGATGTCGTGGGCCACCATGCTGGGCTTTTTGTTCGAGGCCCAGGCGCGGTGGCGGCCCACATGCCTCTCCTGGGCCGCTAGGGATACCTATCCCCTGGATATTCGTCAGTAGCCCCCGAGCGGATCGGAGAGCCGGTCGGGGGTTCTCTCTGTTCGACGGGCGCTGATCAGCATGCCGTTCCGATATGGCCGGATCTCTGTGTCTTGGGACCGATCGATCGGTTTCTGCAATTTCCGGCGCCCGGCCAGTCGAGTCTGGTCGGTTTCGCTGGTCTTGTATGGCGCATCCGGTGGATGAAACCCAGCCCCGAGTGGATCGGAGAGCGGTCGGGGTTTACCTTCGTCTGAGGCGGCTCGGTTGGTGACCTCGCGCTCTGGTGGTCGTCTAAATACTGCAAGTGCATCGATCGGACGGGTGGCCCCTCGATCGTGGCGTCCGACCAAATGGGCTGGTCGTCGGTGCCGGTGTGTGTGGCGCATCCGGTGGATAAACCCCAAGCCCCGAGCGGTCGAGAGCTGGTTGGGGTTTACCTTTGTAGGAGGCGTTCACTTGGCGTCGTGATCGATGCACTGTAGAGTGCTGCGCCAAAAAGCAGAACAAAGCGTCGCCCCATGCTTTCGTCGGCGAGGTGTGGCGCTTCCACGAATCGCCCCATCCGCGGTGTGGGACTGGAGGGTGAGCTAACGCCCGTTGCCATCGTTGGCGAACGCCCGTGCTTTCGTCGGTGATAAGCGGGTTTGTCGAGTGGGCCTGGCGGCCTCGAAAGGAGAACCGTTTCGGCGGGCGTTATCCGTCGCGGGCATCCGGCCCCCTGGCGGCGACCCATGAGAACCTTTCTTTACTCGATCCCGTGTCGGACTCTAGGTCGTCCGTCGACCCGAGCCTTGCTGGCGCCCACCCGTCGGCAGGTTCCACGGAGAGTGTGAAGTATGGTCTCGAACGATTAAAAGCGATTGGGCGTCCATGGCTGGAGGGAAACCAGGGAGCTCACCTTATCCTCGTCCCTCGCTCGATTTTTCGTTCGGGGTGATGCGTGCACCCACTTGGTGATTGGGTGCTCGGAGCCCATAACACTCGGTCGAGTCCTGAACATAAGTTGGGGAGCCCTGTCGTGGCCTCTGGGACCGTAGCGGCCTTGGCGTGCCTTTCTGCTGTCACCAGGTGCCCTTTCGAATTTGGGAACGAGGCCCGAGGAGCGGCGCGCCGCTCTGCCCGATGCGTGGCCTTTTCGCCTGGCTGCTATCCTGTCAGGAATTAACGCAAAGGCGACCAAGGATCGAGGTGTCGTACCGTTGAACCGTCGCGACGGTCGGGGAGGGAAACGCACGCCGCTTCTCTTCGCGATACCGTCTGTTCGGCCGACGCCTGTCCGGCCGATGGGCGTTGCGTCCCTTATAAAAAAGTGGGTAGCCACCGGTCGGATTCCTTCGTGTTGTCCTGTTCTTCGCTGCGAAAGAAAAAGAAAGTCGACGCGGTTGTGAGGGAAGCCAAAAAACCTAGGAGAGGAATTCCTCGCCTCAGCCCCCTTCTTCGCTCGTCAGTCCTGCGCTTTCGGAGATGTCGTGGCCGGAGTGCACCGTGCTCGACGCTCGCGTGCTTGGCCTGGCGAAGAAGCGATTCCTTCCCCCGCGCCACATATCTCGGTGGAGGGTGCCGACGGGAGCCGCGGCTCCGGAGCCTGGCGACGGCGAGATCGTCGTGTCAGCGTCCTTCTTCGAGCGCGGATTCGGCCTCCCCCTCCACTCGTTTGTTCGCGGACTTCTTCATTTTTACAAGGTGGAGGCGCACCACCTGAATCCTCACGGTGTGCTGCATATTGCGATCTTCATCATCTTGTCGAGGCTTTCCTAGAATTGAGCCCCATTGGGCCCTCTGGAATATTTCTTCCACATGTGCGGCATTGAAGGGAAAATCGTGGCGGGTAGCTTGATTAGCGCCGATCGGCGGGGAACGCCATCGGCTTCGGTCTAACTGGCGTCGGATACATCGATATGAAGCTGCCTTCGTCGAGCGAGGATGGCACTCGAATGGTTCTACATTGGAGCAGAGGACAGCGCCCGGCCTTCAGGAGAGGCCGGAGGTGATGCTGAATGGAACCGGCCGTGACCGCGAAGGAGAAGAGGAAAATGGAGGTGATCCTCGGCGACTTCTTGGTCTCAAGAGGCGAGGCTCGATGGGTGGACGCTGTCGTCCGTACGTTCATGGCGAGACGCGTCCAACCCCTTATGGACAGGCCTCACCCGATATTCGAGTACGTGGGAGCGTCTAACCCCATGAGGATGGAGCGTTCGGACCTCCCTTCGTCGGAGGTCGAGGCTCGGGTGATGACCGTCTGGTCGTGAAGGCCATGGTGGCGGTCGTGGCGCTCGAGCCCTTCTCGTGAAAACCCCCAAATCTGGTAATTAGGCGGCCCCCTACTTTCCCGTCCTTTGTCTTAATTCCTTGCATTTTGACCTGAATAGAATTCCGACCCCCTTTCCGGGCCTGCTTGGGGCATCCTCCCGGGCATGGCTGCCGGGGGAGAAGGAGATGAGGGCGGCGACCCGCCATAAAGCAGTGGAGCCGAGGACCTTTCGAAAAAGCCTTGAGGAGAGCGGAGGAAGGAAGAGGGAAGCCCGCTCGGCCATGCAGCGCCTTGCGGGCGTGTCGAGCGACCGCCTTCTCCTCGTTCGGCGAAGTGCGTCTTCAGCGGCAGCGAAGATCCGGTGATCCGTCTGAAAGCGTCTGATTCAGGTTGTCGTCGGCGGCGATCCGGGCGTCGTCTGAAATCGTCGTTAAGTGCCCAGCAAAATCACCCAATGGCGCCCACAGATGGAGGAAGGCGGCCCGTCTTCGCCCGAAGGCAGCGAAGAAGCGCGGTTGTTCGGCACCGCTTCGGCGGTTGGTTTTATCTTCGTCATTCGCGCCGGCTTTACTTGGCCGACCGGCCCGTGCTCTTAGGGATTTAGCGAAGCTTAGCGGAGGTGGCGGAATTGCCGTTGGGATCGTCGCTGCCACTCCATGCCGAGAAGATTGAGGATGGAGCCATCCGGGCGAGCAGATGGTGGAGGCAGTGGCGTTAGTCGTGCCCGGCGGACGGCGTAACGAGGAGTTGCGTTTGTGGTCGTCTGGGTCGACCGTGGGTCGATGCGCCCACGAACCGGGCGACCGTCGGCGGCTTCGCTTTGTCGAGGATCGAGGGCAGCGATGGCGGAAGCGAGCCTTGCGCCGCCCGGTTGCTGAAATCTGCGCCGGTCTGGCGCTGGAAGCCCGCCTTCTACGTCGTAGGAGAACAACCCGGAGAGTCGCGGTGTGGTGGTGGCGGTCGCCGATTCGCCGCCCGGTGGCGCGAGATCCCGCCGTCGGTGCGGCTCTTTGGGGCGACCACGAGGAACCCCTCGATCGCCGCAGTCCATCTTAGTGTGGCCGGAACAGCGACCAACTGTGAGGCATCATTTGCGTTGGATGACGGCGCAGAGCTTGGGGAGTGGGAATCCCTGCAGGAGGCTCCCTGCGAATGAAGACTGAGATGGAGAAGATTCGGGCGAGCTTGGGTCAGCTCCTCGAGTCCTCCGGCAGGGCGCTGGACGCGGTCACCGGTGGGGTCGACCCGGCCGGTGTGGTAAGTTGTGCTCGAAATTTCTCCGGCTCTTCAAATCCTGCTGGACCTTGTATTGATGTGCCGACTTGTTGCAGCGTCTGCGGGAGCATTCGGAGGGTAAGTCCGGGTTCCTCCGTTACTGCAATGCAATGGGAGGGCTGACGCGGAGGAAGCCATAACCAAGCCAGGCTCGAGGCTGCGTGAGGCGCGAGGAATGTGGCGCGTGGCGATCGGCGGCGAAGAGGCCCGCCCGGACGATGAATGAGATGGCCGATGTCTTGCGGGAGGCGTCGGTTAGGCGATCCTGGCTGGCGAATAACCCGGCTGGAGTCCCTCTAGGCGAGGCCAACAATGCCAAGGTTATCGCTCGGCGAAGCGTGGCGAAAAAATCTCGAGGAGACTCGGGCCAAGCTCATCGCCATGACCGAATCGTCGGCGGTAAAACGTTATCGGGTTGATTTGGGAGGCGTCGTCGGCGTGCCTTCGACCTTTGCCCGATCTTGAGTGCGAAGAATCTTGGCGAAATCGCGAGCCTTGGCGATTAGCGGCGGAAGCGTGTGGCGATGTAGCGGGCGGTGGCTCGGTCGGCGTGGAAAAAGTTGGAGGCGGCAAGAACTGGGCGGTCGACGAGTTGGCGACCACAGGAAGGTCGGCGGGTTATGCTGCAACCGTCTGCTTTCGAGGCGTCTGGGGGCACAAATGCGCTTTCGCGGCAAAGAGTTAGCTCGTGTGCTTGAACACGTCGAAATCGGTGAAGAGCGAGTGCTGCCACAGGGGCCCCTGCTGTTGGTTAACACCATGTCCTTCTAGCGGTATCAACTTTGGACAATGTTAGCGGCGGGGTTGCGAACCGGACCGGCGAGGAGGTCCATCGCCAGCGCGGTAGAGCCCCATGCAGTGATTGCTAATCGGATATCGCCCATGAGCGTCCTCCGCAGGGATTATGAATAATGTTAGACATTACCTTTTAAAGATGTAAAACTTTAACATGTAATGAATCGGGGTTCGCCTTTGTGTTAGTTTGCGAGTTTGAAATTGTTCCTTGGCGTTTGGAAACCGTGGCCTGGCTAGGGGTTTTTTGGGCGTGGCGTGTTCAATTTTACGAGGAGGCCTTGAAGGAAGTGCTAACAAACCACGAGGTCAAAAGCGTCTATTAGTGCTTCATCTCGGGGATGAGTGGCTCTGGTGACTTATGGTTTGGCACCATGCGGGTAGCCCTTACATAAGCGCTACTTGAAACCGTGGCCGTGGGGTATGGGTCGTAGGGCTTGAGGTGGACGGATTATCCGCATGGGGAGCAGTGGTCGGTCGGGCCACTGCCGTATGAATATGAGCGAGTTAGAGAACAAAATTAGCGTTTCATGCGGGGAGGCGGCTCTGGTGACTCGTGGCTCGCGTGCGTCTGGTAGCCTCATAGCGCTACTTCAAAACCGTAGCCGCTAGGGCGTAGGTCGTAGGGCTTGGGTCGGACGGATTATCCGCACGGGGAGCCGAGTGGTCGGTCGGTCCACCGGCCCGTATGAGTGTGAATGACGTTGCTCCTGTGCCCCCGAGTAATTCGCGGCGACCAGGCCGTGGTCGGCGCGTATTGCTGGTCGTTCGAGATAATCGTAAAGGAGACCGAGATTTGAGAGACTTATCTCTTTTGGTCGGTAGTCGAGCGGCTCGTTGGCGCCTGGCGCAGACTCCGAAGTTGTCCGTATAACCGGCTCTACGCGAAGATCGAAGGGTCGCGTTGCTTCAGCACGAAGCGGCGCCCTCCTGCGCCCGTGTTGTTTCGGCGCATTTAATGTGGAGTGGGATTTTAATGCCCGTCACGTCGGCGTATCGGACGGTGGGCGTGTTAGAGGGAGTTCGCGGGCGCCGTCTGGCGGTTTACGGCTGGCGAAACCACCCTACTCATCTGGTCTTTGGGTAGCGAAACTCACATCTGGCCCAGAGGTTTGCGTGCGTTCGCCTTCTTCATCCTTCAAGCGCTTCCTTGAGAACTATGGCGAGCAGTGGCGGTGATGAAAGGAGGTCGGGGAAGCGGGTAGCGGAAGCGGACCGGGGTTCTCCTTCCAGAAACCTCGGATGGAGGCGTTCCTCGGTCTTGCGGCGAGGTGGCGTCGACCTACCCTCGCCGAGGTTCTTCATCTGGAGCCCCCGCCGCGGGTATATGTCCTTCTAGTGGTTTTAGTGAGACGTTGGGGTTGCCAAGTTGAGGTCCGTCTTTGATACTTGCCTCTTGCAGTGCAGTCGGCCCGGTAGCGGTTGCTCAACAAGCACCAGCCAGTAGCCTTGACACCCCGGTGGCGAAGTGGCATCTTGAGGGCCGGGCGGCGAGCATGGTGGGCGCACTTGTCGATGCATCTTGCCGCCAGTGTGTCAGTGGGGGCCTCCGTGCCCTCGAGCGGTGTGGCTAGCTGGCGTAGTCTTTTGCGCCGAAGATGGCGGCGGCTTCGTGCGCGTCTTTGAAACGCCCGGCGAAGATAGCCAGCCGCGAGCGAGTTCGACTCCACGCCGCGCAGTTCTCCTCTCCATGCTCCATACCTTACGAGAGCATGGGCGAGGGGCTGAGGGCGGCGGGGGTGGAGGCTGAGCAACAGTTCGGCCTTACCATGGCCTTGATCGCTTCCGGGCTTACTCGGGCGGCAGGCGTTGGAGACTGCCCGGGCCCTCCGGGGCGCTCCGCCCGTGAAGGCGGAGGTTACCGGTGGCAATCGTCTTTGGCGTCTTCGCGCCCGCCCCATCGCGGCTCCTTCACCAGCGGCCACCGTCTCCCATATCCAAAGCGTCACGGGCGGTAGCGGGCGAGTGCGAGGAGGCGGAGTGCGGTGGCGAGCGGCTGCATCTGGAGGTCTCGGGCGGCAGAGACCGATCTGACAGCGAGTCTCCGGGGAAAGCGGCAGGGGCAGCGCCTTTGGCCCGACCCTTAGGGGCGTCGCTTCGCCCCCAGACTTCGTCGTCTTGGCGAGGCATCTTGAAGCCTGGGGCGGCTCTTTCCATCTTCGTTGTCCGACTCTTTGTTTTGCGATTTTTGCGCTCTTTTACCGCCGGGACTGCACAAGTTGTATCTTGTTTTATGTTCCTTTTCTTGTAATGGACACTTACGTGCTTTTCTTTGGTCGTATCCTATCCTTGAAGCTTCCTCGCAATGTTTCCTCTCGTTGAACTCTCTGTACTGGTCGCCTGGTCATTGCTAACCGCCTGCGGGAACTCCTTCGCCAATCGCCCGCGGGTCGCACGCGTGGGGGCCACTCCACCCCGCGGACCACTACTTTAGTAGCCGTAGTCGAGGAAAACTCTAGGAGTTTTCACAAGGCGTGAGGCCGTAGTGGTCGGCGAAGTGGGTCCTTCAGCGAGGCGGTCCTTGGGTCGACTTGGGCACCACGCATGCGAGGTTCGTGGGGTAAAGCTCGGCGAGTTCGCGCCGCTCGAGACTCGTCGGTGATAAAGGCGTCCGTTGAAGAAAATTAGTTTCGAAAAGCGCCTAAGCTTTTCGATGTTCCAGCGTTTGAAACAATCTTGCCATCGGCGTCTCTTAGTCGATAGGTGCGGGCGAATTACCTCCTAGCGGTGAAGGGGCCTTCCCATGGGGTGAAAGCTTGTGCACCTAGCGTTGGGTGGGCGTGGCGCGAGGACCAAATCGCCAGCGTTGAAGGCTCGGCAGCGGACTTAGCGACTCGATATCGTCGCGGCGTCTGCTGATACTTAGCGTGATCGGAGGGCGGCGGCGTCGCGTGCCTCGTCGGTGGTCGATGGCATCTTCTTTGTGAGTCGCGTCCCGAGCTTGGTGAAGGTTTGCAACCTTGGGCGCCGTACTCGGTCGACGGCTTTCACCGGCTCGTGGCGAGCACAGCTCTGGCGACCCAAGGGGACCTCAGTGACTAGTGCGGGGCGGTACATATTGTCTGTGGCGTGCTCTATCAGCTCTGGAGGTCTTTGGTAGGTGTCCACGGCCTCGAGCTCGTTCGGCTCGAGGGGCAGCGAACAACATGCGGCCGCGGTGAAGTTACGGCTAGGAAGGGAAAACAGGCGGCAGCCGGTTCTTCGCGATTCTCTCTATACTGGCGTCGTCTGCCGTGCATCGCCGGCGGCACGGTGGCAGCGTGAGTTGGCTTAGCTGACAGGGTCGACCCTCGCCTTGCCAAGTCGGCGCAGCGCAACTCCGGTTCATGTTGGTGGAAGCTTGTCATGGTGGATCGAGGAGACCCATCTGGCGTCTTAAACGCCCGCCTCCGTAACCGGGGCGCCGGTGGCGGGCTTCTGGCTTCGAAATGGCGGCGGTGATCGACTCGTCGACCACGTTGCATTAAGTGAGATCTGGTCCGCCGATCTTTCGCTCCGTGTCGGGCTTGAGTCGATGTCGAAAGAACTCTCGATGTTCGTGGAAGGAGGTCGGTCGGCGTAGCCGACCATCCGCTTCTGGCGACGCGATCGCGGAAAGGTGGTAGCGTCGCTGCCGCGGACATCTGGCGCACCCAGCGGCGGGCGGCGGTGGCTTGGGCCTTGCGTCGAAAACAACGCAGAGTCCTCGAGTCGAAGGTTGTCGGCGTGGCGGCGAGTCGAGCGCTCGTGGGGGCACTGGCCATGAGGCGGCGGGAAGCGAGCTTGAGCTCCCACGCCTGATGGTGGAAGTCGAAGGAACCAAAGCAGTTCGGCTCCCGGTAGAGGCCAGCGTCGCCGTCGGTAGTGAAAGCCATCAAGGAGACAAATGGGAATCCGGAGATGCGTGTAACCGTGAGCCCCTACACGCATGGCCAGCCGGTGTTTCGAAGCCGTGAGTAAATTTGTAGGTCTAGAGACTCACGGCGCTCCGCTCCTTGAATGGTTAGACCGAAAGACAAGAGGTCCAAGAGTTATACTGGTTCGGGCTGAATGTCCCTACTCCAGTTCGTGGGGTGGTTGGATGTTATTCATTCCGGTGTATGCGTCGTGTTACAAGCGAGGGCTGAGCTTCGGGCTCGGGCGCCTCGTGTCGGGGTTACTCGGAATGACTCGAGAATGACTTCGAAGTCTTGTGTTATTGCCTAGCTCTGCCCGCTCGAATGGCGCCTCCTTATATAACTTTGGGAGGGTGGTGGCGTGGAGGTTACACGAGAGTGCGCAAAAAGGAAAAAATGGATGGGGCTCCCCGCGCCTTGGAGTCCGGTCTTTTGCCTCGGTGTCTGATCGCTTAGACTGGCCTTCTGACGGGTGGTTGCACGTCCTGCGTTGGGTTGGTGAAGCGGTAAGGTGACGGCTCGGTCCATCTCTCAGGAAGCAGGCGCTTTGCCCTCTGCTTTGTGTCGAATCTTGTGGAGGGTGTCGACCTGAGGGCCCGACTTGGGAAGGGGCGTAGTGTCCCGTCCCGGCTCGATTGTGATGAGTCGCTGCGTCAGCCAGCCTAGGCGACCAGTAGGGGCTGGTTCCCGATGATCTGACGTCTGCCTTTTGGTGAAGATGATCCGAGCTCGTCTGGGGCGGCCGGTCGGTCCGGCCCGTTGGTTGGGTCAACCCTGGATCGTCGTTGCTGCAGGTCGCGGGGCACCGGTCCCGTAGCGCCTGGTCGGACCGCTCTCTGGGGTCGGCTTAGTCGGAGGTCGTGGGCCTCCATGCTGGGCTTTTTGTTCGAGGTCCAGGCGTGGTGGCGGCCCACATGCCTCTCCTGGGCCGCTAGGGATACCTATCCCCTGGATATTCGTCACGTTGTCTACTCGGGAGCCCCTCCGGTGAGGACCTACGCCTCGCTCAGCCCATCTGACGAGGTTAAGGTGGTCTCCCTGAGCGTGGCCGAGCCCGAAAGGATGGTCAAGCTGGGCACCAACCTTGGCGCCAAATAGGAAGATGCGCTCGTCACCTTCCTCCGGTCTAACGCAGACGTGTTTGCTTGGCAACCATCCGACATGACCGGGGTCCCCAAGGTGGTGATCGAGCACAAATTGGCAATGCTCGAAAACCGCGGGTCGATCAGCAGTCGGCCCAAGCGGAGCCCCGGCGTCAGGATGCCATCCGTGAGGAAGTGGAGAAGCTGCTGCAGGCGGGTATCATCAGAGAGGTTATTCACCCCAAATGACTTGCTAACCCCGTGCTTGTCAAGAAATCCAATGGGAAGTGGCGAATGTGTGTCGACTTCACCGACCTCAACAAGGCCTGCCCGAAGGATCCGTACCCCATGCCACGCATTGACCTGATCGTGGATTCTCTGGTGAGGGTGCAAAATTTCAGCGTTCTTCTTCGGATCGTGCCGGGTACCACCGGATCAACAGCGAAAGAAGATGAAGAAAAGACCGCGTTTGTAACTCCTATGGGCGTTTATTGCTACATTCGAATGCCATTTGGGTTAAAAAACGTCGGTTCTACTTATCAGCGTGCCATGCATGCCACTTTTCAACCACAGGTCGGATGGAACCTGGAGGTATACGTCGACGACTTGGTGGTGAAATCTGAGAAGAGTGAAGGGCTGATTGAGGATCTGGGCGAAACCTTCGCCAACCTCAGGAAGAATCACCTGAAGCTCAATCCCGAGAAGTCTGTCTTTGGCGTACCTTCTGGGAAGCTGTTGGGATTCCTTGTGTCTAGTCGAGGCATTGAGTCCAATCCCGACAAGATCGTGGCCATCGAACACATGAAGCCGCTGACCAGACTCAAGCACGTCCAGTGTCTAACTAGCTGCCTAACGTCTCTCGAGCGATTTATCACCCGCCTGGGAGAAAAAAGTCTCCCCTTGTTCAAGCTATTGAAGAACACCAACCACTTCGAATGGATGCCTGAAACCCAACAAGCGTTCGAAGACTTGAAGAAATAACTCTCCTCACCTCTGGTGCTGGTCGCTCCTACTCCCGGCGAGCCGTTGCTCCTATATATTGCGGCTACCCCAATGGTAGTGAGTGCGGTGCTGGTGGCGGAGAGGGAAGGCGTCCAGAGACCAGTCTACTACATCAGCAAGGTGCTATCCGATGTGGAAACCAGATATCCGCAAGCCCAGAAGATGCCCTATGTTGTTCTGGTGGCATCCCGGAAGCTTCGACACTACTTCCAGGGATGGGAGATCACGGTAGTCACAGCCTACCCACTTCGAGAGATACTCCACAACCGTGAAGCCGAAGGTCGCGCCGCCAAGTGGTCAGTGGAACTAGGTGAATTTTACCTCAAGTTTCACCCGTGCACTGCTATCAAGAGTCAAAGGTTGGCCGAGTTCATCGTCGAGTAGACTCCCTCCACTCCGGAAGCTGAAGGAGCACCCGCGCTCCCCCGTGGACCCTGTTCTTTGACGATTCTTTTCGGGTCGAGGGCGCGGGGGCTGGGTTTGTCCTGATCTCCCCAACTGGGGACATCCTCCGGTACCTGGGTCGTCTTGGACTTCAAGCCAACCAACAACATCGCCGAATACAAAGGGCTGCTGGCGGGGCTACGCACCGCCACCGCACTCGGCATCCGGCGTCTGCACATCAAGGGCGACTCTCTACTCATTGTCAACCAAGCGCGAAAGGAGTTCCAATACTCTGATCCCATGATGGCCGCCTACTTGGCGGAAGTCAGAAGGATGGAGAGCCACTTCGACGGGCTGGGGTACATCCATATCCCCTGGCGCGATAATCATTTGGCAGATGAGCTTTGACAACTCACCTCGTCAAAGGCTTCTGTTCCGGTTGGAGTCTTCGAAGAGAGGCTTGCCCAACCATCCATCGCTGCCCCCAACTCCGGTGGGGCCAATGGCACTATTATTCCAGTCCGCCCCTCCAAAAGGAGTCTGACGAGACCGTCTATCGCTTCTCTAGTCTTCGGCAGGGACGATAGTGCCCGACAGTCCATTATCACCCCGGTCTCCGGCGGGGCCAATGACGGGTCGGTTCCGGTCCAAGTCTTCGAAAGAAGGTGTTGACACCAAAAACGTGATGTAGGGTTTCTGATCGCAACACACCGGACGAACACCGGGTTCAGTTTTGCGCGAGCGTGCCAATTGATTTGACCCTACAATCGATAAGGGAATCTTGTAAAATTCAATCAAGCCGATCCTAGAGGCGAATCGGCTGAAGCAGAAATCAGCCAGAAGCCGATTGAAGGGGTAAATAGACTAGTCGACTAAGACTAATCCGAAGATAAAAGGGAGATTGATTCTGAAAAGGCGATGCGCAACAAGACAGAACAAATCAAACCTGAAGAAATCGATGATGACCAAACAATCGGTGATGCGGAACTTTATTTGATCAATGTCGACTTACAAAGGGAAGATTACAGAACTAAGAGACTAAAAGCTAAAAACAAACTAGCAGATGTGGTTTTTTTGTTGTGTGTCCTCTTCTTCAAGCAGCCCTGGCGCGCCTTATATACCCGCCAGCCGATCCGAGTCCTGATCCAATACGATAGTGTATTCCGAGTCGGCTATAGTTTCCTAATTGGACTCTGCCTCCAAATATTATCCGTAAGCTATCCAAACTTTCCAAAAGGCACCTCGTGCTTTATCCAAACTCGTACTCTTTTGCCGATTCTTCTCGTATTTTCCAAAAACTGGTGCAAACATATGCCCCCCATTTTTGGAAGATAACTTGTTATCTTTCAAAAATTCATCGGCTTTTCTTCCATCGGCCCCTGTCAGTTGAAGAACCGTTTTAGTAACCGCTGTTTTAATTGCGCCGTAAAAATCTCGGTGCGGTTTAATGGCATGTGTCGCCTCGAATTCATTTCCCGCCACTTCTACTTTCACCGTGCTATATATATGCAGGACCCCCACGGTCATTTTCACGCTTTCCAGCCCTCGATCCTCCTTCGATCGGCTTTTCTTCCTCAATTGACTTCCTGCACTTGCGCTCAAGTTCAGACAGATTTCCAAATTGGCTGAATGGACCCATCTCAGGTACTAATTCCAATCCCTAAAAGTGAAGATCAGTACTATCTAGGGCCTGTAGGAGATTCAGCTCACGACACAGTAATAAATGAGGAAATCCCAAGGCTAGCTTTATCGGCTCAAGGTTATAACATAGCGAGAATCGGGGAAAGAGCTTTAGAGCCTAGCCGACAGCTCTTAAGGGATGGAGGAGCTGGTACATCCGAGTGTCGGCCCAAAAGAGATCTGAATGGGAGAGGATGGGCATAGCCGAGTGCCTCCCTTTAAGCTTAATTAACCCAGAAGCCAATGAGCCCTTAGTGGCCACGGCATGTTACTTTTGGTCGGACACCTTCAACGCCTTTCTTTTCCGTATTGGCCCTATCGGCCCAACAATCCTCGACGTAGCAGAGTTGTGTTGCCTTAGGCCTGACGACGAACAAATATCGGCTTATAGCGGAAAACCTAAGTACAAGCTGATCCGATCCAAAGGTGAAGGATGGTCCAAGTACGTTCAGCACAATAACAAGGTCAATGGGCTAGTATCGGATGAGGAGCATGCTGCTTTCTTGAATCTCTGGCTGGAAAGGTTTCTTTTCTGCGGCGCATCTCTTGGGCTGACACAGGTATATCAGTTCATAGTGGAGCAGCTGGTAGATGGTCATCGGCTTTCTCTTGGCAAGATACTCCTTGGGGCAGTTTACCAAATGATGCACATTATCAGAAGTCGGCTTTTCTCTGGGTTTGCACAGTATGTAGTTAATAACATAGGTGGCCCTTTGTGGTTTGTTCAATTGTGGCTATACAGTATTTTCAGCCGATCGATTATATCAGAGCCTTTGGAGGAATCGGCCTTCCCTCGCGAAGACTATCCCGAAGGCGCTACTCCACAATACCGAGCCAACCAATCATATGGAGAAAGGCTAGTGATGTGCTCCAGTGAAGATACTAAAATCACCCCTGCTGCTTTTAAGAAATACCTGCTATTCTTTCTCAATTTAGACAGCGCGACTTTTGGTCAACAAGATTTTTTCCCTTACAGTAATGAAGCCGATTTTTAGTGGCCCTCATTCCTCCATTTAGATCTTGATAGCTCCTTGATGCGGCATCGACTTTGGAATATGTCGAATCTTCATATCTCCTTGCATTCTTCACGTCGGCTTGAACTCCCGTAATAGGACATTTCAGCCGTCATATGAATTTTACCATCCTTCTGTATATGCCCATCAGCTGGGTTTCGGCCAAGTAATACCTTGTCTGCCCCTCTTTAAACGTCTCCAACCAAGGGCTAGAGTAACAAATTCAACTTCGGCTGAAATAATCTTAGAATTGTCCGACGAACTCCAAGTGCTCAGTTTACCACGCTTCTTTCTGAATTCCCGCCGAGCCAGCCAATTTTCTGCTTGGTGGGCACCTATATCAGAAGCTCTCTACTTGGATCGCACACCATCGGCTATCATAGAGAAGTTCCTACCGGATTTTCATGAGCTGACAGTAGCCTCTTCTAGCAGTAGCTGCGACGACTCTAGTGAAGATAGTTCGGATTCTTCCAGCTCATCGGGTTATACTAACTCGTCCGTAGTTGTAGAGGTATCGGCTTGTTTCACAAAAATCTTTATACCTGCAAATTTTGTTTTGTTTTTATCTTTCAACCACTTAAACACCTTGTCTCTCTGAGGATCTTGCTGCGAGCAACAAAAGGTATCGCAGGAGGCCATCGGCTAGTGGGCCCAAAGGGAAGAGGCCAAATCAGGCTACTGGCTTGACCAGCTATACCTCCGGCAATCTCCGCAACCAGAGTCCGTCTCTGTCGGAGCTTGAAAAAGGCCGCCCCTCAAGTAAGTGCTTTCAGCCGATAATTGCCTTTACCTTCCATTGCTAACATCCCATCTGACATCCCATCTCAATTTGGTAGAAAAACCTAAATCGACCAAAGCTCCAGCTCGACGACAAAAACGCACAGAACAAAGTGCTGAGGGCTCCCCCCGCGCATCGGCTTTCGTGGAGGTATATCCTTTTTACCATATCACCTTTATGTGCCAAGGAATTGATCTTATGATATTTGGCTTACATTCTTCTCTTTTTTATATATTTATTTTTCTTAGCCAACGCCTTCTACTCAGGCGGCTGGAATTTTAGCCGATCTTCAAGATGCTCCTACTGCAAGTCTCCCGATGCTGTCTCCCCCGGTATAGCTTGCTACTGCTTCACCGCCTCCACCGGCTCCTCCTGCACCTGTGCCAGAAGAACCCAACAATCCTGCTGATCTGCTTGGTTTCTCGTTGGAAGAGCTGGATGACCCAGAAACGTTGATTTCTGACGACTATATCACCGATATCCGCATTATCATTGACGTTTCCCAGAAGGCATCGGCTGCAGTCGTCCGATCAGAGCCCAACATGCAAGAGAAGCTAAACCGGCTGTTTCATGAGGTTTGCCAGCCCGAAGCTGATCTTCTTGCTAACACTCAAAAGCTAAGGGACGCAATGGCTGCAGTTGAAGCCGATCTCCCTCCTGATACTATGAGGGCACTCCTTGGAGTATGTCATTTGGACGATCAGAGGGCAGAAGTGGAGGCTGCCCGTGAACGCATTGCTCAACGAGAAGCTCAGCAAGCCGATCGCCAACTGTTGAATCGTTTGGTGACCGAAGCAAAACAGATGAAGCAAAACTTTGACAAAGATGCTTCTTTGTTAAAAACAACCAAAGCCCAGATCCGTCAGTTGGAATCGGCCAAGAAACAATTAAAAGACGAGCTAGCCAAGCTTCAAAGCCAACTGACCGACACCCAAGCGGAAGTGTTAGCCACAGTAGCCTCCCTTTCTGAGCAAAAGAGAAGAATTGGCCAGGCTGTCGCCAAAGTCAATGAGCAATTGGCAAAGATTGTTCATGTGCCTGGCAATGCAGTTTGACGGAAGGCGGTGAAGCGGGATCAGGGCGCACTTGCAAAATGGCAATTTGCACTATCGGCTCTAGGAGCCAGACTTCCTGGGTCGGACCTGTAATCTTCATGCTTGTAATTTTATGAGGTCAAAAATAGTTTATGGGGGTGGAAATGACTGACTTCTTTTGTAACATATCTAATCGGCTGTTTAACCGATTATATTTATCTGTTGTTTCGCGAATTATCTTAATCTTACGCACCGGTCCATACACTAGGGTAGTAATGCTTTAGATACTTTCCGTTAATCGCCTTCGGTAACACCGTTCCCTCGAGTGTTTCGAGTATGTATGCGTTTCCTCCAACTAGCTGACGTATCTTGTAAGGTCCTTCCCATGTTGGCAACCATTTGCCAAATCGATTATCTTTAGAACCGATCGGCAATATTGTTTTCCAAACCAAATCGGCTTCACTAAATAATTTGGGAATGACCTTTTTGTTGTAAGTCCTAGCAACTCTTCTTTTGTTCTTTTCGAGCCGATCTAATGTAATCAACCTTAGCTCCGCTAAATCATCCAAATTGCATAACGTCAACTCTTTGTATTCGCTGGTCGATAGATTATTTTGTCTTGCCACTCGCATCGATTCAATATTTATTTCTATGGGTAACATGGTTTCCTGACCATATACCAACTGATATGGCGACAATTTAGTCGATCCGTGAAACGCTAGCCGATAAGCCCATAGAGACTCTGATAATGTAGTGTGCCAAGTTCGAGGCCTTTCATTGATTTTTCTTCTAATCAGCTTGATCAGAGTTTTGTTGGATGACTCGGCTTGCCCATTAGCCTGAGCATAATATGGTGATGAATTAAGCAATTTGATTCCCAAACTTTCTGCAAAGCTTTTAAACTCGCTAGACATGAACATATTTCCTTGATCGGTTGTGATAGTCTGAGGAATACCGAATCGATGAATAATGTGTTCATTGACAAAGCCGATAGCTTCCATGCTGGTGACCTTCTTGAGTGGAATGGCTTCCACCCACTTTGAAAAATAATCTGTAGCTGCCAAGATGAATTTATGGCCTTTGCTTGAAGCTGGAAATATTTGGCCGATTACATCTATACCCCATCCTCTAAACGGCCATGGTTTGATAATTGGATGTAAAGCCGATGCTGGTGCGAGCTGTACATTTCTGAATTTCTGACAGCTTTGGCACCCCTTATAGTACTTGAAACAATCTTCCAATATTGTCGGCCAAAAATATCCTGTTCGTCTTAATATCCACTTCATTTTATAAGCCAATTGATGCGAACCGCAAATCCCTTCATGAACTTCTCCCATAGCCACCTTTGCCTCCTCATCGCCCAAACATCTTAAAAGCAACCCTTCTATTGTCCGATAGTACAACTCTCCTTCCAACACAACATATTTCAGTGCTTGTTGCCGTACTTTGTGTTCGGTAGGCCTGGATGGATTCGTTAGGTAAGCCTTGATCTTTGTTCTCCAATCTGTGTTATCAACGCACAATACTGTTTTATCAATAGAATCGAATGACCCGCATCGGCTGTACTCTTTATAGCCTGATGCCGCTTGAGCCAACCTATTGGCTTTATCATTCATTTCCCTAGGCATATGACTGATACGGAATGACGTAAACCTGTTACTAATATCAGAGCAATATTCCAGATATTTTGATAATATCTCGTCTTTGCACCGGAATTCCCCTTTAATTTGTTGAATGACCAATAATGAGTCACCATAGGCCTCCACATTACTTACTCCCATGCCTTCTAACAATTGGAGGCCTTTGAGCAATGCTTCGTATTCGGCTTGGTTATTAGAATATCGGCCATTGAACCGATATGCGAACTCAATACTATGCCCTCTTGGCGAAACCAACACAACGCCTATTCCACTCCCTTCCTGGCAAACCGACCCATCAAAATACAACTGCCAAGGAGCTACATTAACTATTCCCGCCATGGTATCATGCCCTGTGATGAAATCGGCTATTGCTTGACCTTTAACGACTTTAGCCGATTCATGTTGTAGATCGAACTCGGTCAGGGCGTACGCCCATTTCCCAAGTCGTCCTCTCAAAATTGGCGCAGACAGGATGTATTTAATGATATCGGTTTTGCATACTATTATGCAAGTTGACGCCAATATGTAGTGCCTTAACTTGGTACAAGCGAAATACAATGATAAACATAGCTTTTCTACCAAAGGGTACCTGGTTTCGGCTTCCAAGAGCCGTCGGCTCAGATAAAATATCACGCGCTCTTTGCCATCGACTTCTTGCGTAACACATTTCAATAGTCTCGTTTACCGACGTCGTACAACGAAGGAATCATACGTGGTGTGGCGGGGTAGTGGCGATGCCAAGTATTTTTTGATGTCATCAAAAGCCTTTTGCTGATCGGCTCCCCATATGAAATCCTCATTATCCTTCAATTTTAGTAACGGTGTAAAAGCTCGAATCCTACGCATGATTCGAAATAAATAAATCTTAGGTAATTAATTTCTGAGATCGACCAGTAACTCATTCTTGCATGTCAGCGGTTTTGTATTCACTACGGCCTTGACCCTTGTCTGGCTAACTTCGATACCCCTCTGATGAACCATGAAGCCAAGGAACTGGCCGGCCGACACACCGAATGCACACTTCAAGGGGTTCATTTTTAGCCCATGAGCCTTTGTGTTCTGGAACACCCTTTCCAAATCGGCCAAATGCTGCCAATCATCTTTAGATTTTACTACCACGTCATCGATGTATATTTCAACAATACGGCCAATTAGATTATGAAAGATCAAGTTCATGGCGCGTTGGTACGTGGCACCTGCGTTTTTCAAGCCGAACGTCATTACTGTCCACTCATACAGACCTATTGCACCAGGGCATCTGAAGGCAGTTTTAGGAACATCGACTTCTGCCATGAATATCTGGTTGTATCCAGCATTTCCATCAAGAAAACTAATAATTTTATTACCTGATGCAGCGTCGATAAGCATATCGGCTATGGGCATGGGGTACTCATCCTTTGGCATAGTTTTATTTAAATCCCTGAAATCTACACATACCCAAAGCTTACCGTTTTTTTTCATGACAGGAACAATGTTGGATACCCACTCAGCATATAGGGAAGGCCTTATGAATTTGGCCTCCAACAATCTTTCGATTTCTTCTTTTATTACATCATACAGCTCTGGATTAAAACGACGAGGAGGTTGTTTATATGGCCGATATCCCGGCTTGATAGGCAGTCGATGCTCTACTAACTGTCGGCTTAATCCAAGCATCTTATAATATTCCCAGGCGAAATAATCCCTGTACTTCCTAAGTATTTCGACTAACTTATTTTTGTATTCTAGACCTAAATTTGCACTTACAAACGTTGGCCTTTTTCTACCTCCTTCTCCTATATCGACTTCCTCAAGCATATCGGCAGAAGTGAAACCTTGACCCAATTTTTCACTCTAGAAGTCTTCGATGGCTTCACACGAGTTTATCACATGCCGATAGCTCTTCACTTTATCCTGTAGGATTTGGATCATTTTTGACTCCATCTTCTTAAGACTTCATTCGCCCGATCAAACGTGCCTGGCTTGACACTGATCGGCGTAAATCCCGACTTCCCAATACATATGAAATCGCAATCGTCTAACGCTTTGCCCGATATGCACTCTGCTTCTTCGTGCGGCCAATTCGCATCTAAACTAGCCATTGCGATATGAGCCGATGTGTCAGCTGATACAACTTCAACTTCATCTCCGATCCATTGTACAAGAAGTTGGTGCATGGTTGAGGGTATGCAGCAGTTGGCATGTATCCAATCTCGTCCAAGGAGCACGCTATAGTTTCCCTTGGCTTCAATCACAAAGAATGCAGTCGGCAAAGTTTTGCTGCCGATGGTTAGTTCCGTAACCATCAATCCTTTTGCTTCAGTAGGATCGCCTGTGAAGTCATTTAGCACCATGTTCATCTTGATCAGGTCTTCATCGGTTTTGCCCAATTTCCTGCAAGTAGTAAGTGGCATCAAGTTCACAGTAGCCCCTCCATCTACAAGCATCCTGGATATCGGCTTTCCATTAATAAAGCCTTTTAAGTACAACGGCTTCAAGTGCCGATGAGGATCTTGCGGTTTCTCGAACACTGCATCCTGTGCACCCAGGCACAGTTGAGCGAACATATCTTTAGCTGATTCAGACTTGATTCTGAATTCGGCCGGTAAAGTGAATACCATGTTGATATCCATGGGAGGAGTGTCATTTTGAATCATTGGCGATAGCAAATCATCTGAAGAATCTGATTCGTCATCGGCTTGTTCTTTTCTCCTCCATTCCTTTTTAACGGGTTTCATCGGCCGTAATTCATTGAATGTTTCATCTCTCTGTTTTTCTCCTTCGGCCTCCCTTATCTCCTGCGTCCTTAGGCGCTGAAGCCGTCTGCGCTGCGATCGGTTAAGTCCCGTCGGGCACCACCTAGGCTTGGGTTCAACTGGCTTGCGGATTTTACCAACCAGGTTCTCCGCAGGCTCTTCTTTCTCGTCTTGGTTCGGTGCACCTAGTCTTTCCTTTATTGGCTTTTTATGCCTTGACTCATTTTGATCTGGTACTGGTCTAAATAGACGCTCTTTCACCGATTGTCTTGGCCAATTTCTTTGTGGGTAATGCTCTATGGGGCATGACCTTGAAGATGGTAATGCCACACCCCTTTCCCAACAGAATTGCCAGAAAGGACATCTCTGATGAGCTCTTTCTGCAGTGTCTAGCAGATACAAATTATTTGTCCGAAACACATTGTTCGGCCGATACGGCTCATCTGGTTGGCGAGCCTGCTGCTTCTGCCGATGGCTTATCCTTTCATATTTCTCGAGCAACTGTGAAAAAGTTGGCTTAAGTTTGAATGCTGGTTTTCGAGGCGGAGACCTTTCGGCTTTGTACCATCGCCCGACTTGCAGTTCCCCTTTTGGCTTAACAGTCCTTGAATTCTTCCCATCTTGATCGGCTTCAATTTGAAGTGAGCCAATCGTTATCTTCAATGTCTCTCCTTTTGAGCTTGATTCTATGTCGACGTGTCGCGTTGCTATGGGTCTTTCGTCGACAATCTATTTTCCTTTGCCGGAGCATTGAACCATGTTAATTGGGAAGGGATTGACATCGACTTCCATGGTCGGCTCCTCTGCAAACTTGAGCCGTCCATCTTCAATAGCTGTCTGTATCTACTGCCGAAAGATATTGCAATTGTTAGTGTTATGGGAAAAGGAATGATGCCACTTACAATATCGTCGTTTCTTGATCTCGTCGGCTGATAGTATGGTATGTCCCTCCGGCAATCGTATCAATTTTTCTTGTAATAACATATCAAATATGCGGACACATTTGGATACGTCGAAAGCGTACTTGACCTCTGACTTGCTCCTCGTCGGCTTAAGCTACGAACAGATAAGCGGTTTTTTGGAACCTTTTATCCATTCAGCTATATTTACATCTACTTCATCCTCAGAAGTTTCACTCGAACTGCAATCAACCATATTCACTTTGGCTTTATCTTTGATATTCAACCTAACCTTATCTTTGAACTCTCTACTTAAATATCGGCTTTCATGTGCCGATACACGATGAAGCAGATTACTTAGATCCGTAAACTCTTGTCCAGCAAGTTTTTCTTTGAGTGGAGGAATTAGTCCTTGAAATGCTAAATCGGCTAGTTGATTATCGGGCAATACTACACTGAAGCACCGATTTCTTCTCTAAATCTTCTAATATAATCAGAAGCTGACTCGCCAAATTTCTGCAGGACAGCACTTAGATCTGAAATCCTTAATTCCAAACTGCCAGAGAAAAAGTATTCATGGAATCAGCTCTCTAAATCGTTCCACAAATGGACTGAATTTGGAGGCAGATTGGTAAACCAAGTAAAAGCAGTCCCTGATAAAGATAAGAGAAAAAGTCTAATCTTCAGTCCATCGGACTGAGCTACTTCACCACATTGGGCGATAAATCATCCAACATGTTCTAAAGTGGTGACTGAATCATCCCCTGAAAATTTTGCAAAATCGGGAATCCTAAAGTTATGGGGATATGGCATGAGGTCAATATAATCTGGGCACGGCTTTCTATAGCCGATCGTTTTCCCTTTGGGCTGTAATCCAAATTGATCTCTCAAGACCATGGAAATCTGATCAGCCCAATTGATGTTATTGGCCGATGGAACACCAGAGTTTGGCTAATTGTGATGAGCAGTATCCTGCCCCCCGAGTGCAAACTCGGTGGTCGGCTTGCTCTAGCGAGGCAATCTTGTTGTTGCCATGCTTCATACCCATCGGCTCTGGCGGTAGTAACCTCAACAGCGGAGCGAGCGGCTCTGTGTATGTAACTACTTTATATGGAGCGATTTGAACTTGAAATGGCCCTTGGGGTTTACAATTCCTATCTAATTCAATCGGTGAGTAGCCGATCGAGCCGCAGGAGTTCTGACGCCAATGGATCTAACTTCGCAGCGTCAGTATATGCATGGTAATGAGTAACTGTGCTTGGGCGAGGATTTGTTGGTGCCAACACGGTGGGTTGGGTCGGCCCTAGTGATGGTGCAGGCGCCGACACTTTGATCGTTTTGGCGTTTGGGGCCATCGAATATACGGGATACGTTGGGAGTGGCTGCAATGGATCCAACAATCCTCCAGATGTTACCAACTCTTGTGCAATCGTTTTTACGCTATTTTCTATCATCGGCTTTAAGGTCGTGACTAACGCCGATGATTGATTAATTAATGCATGATGCACAGATTGCTCAATCATGACAGATAACTCAGCTTGAGCTGGCATATATCGGCTTACTGGAGTCGATGCGATGCCAGCTTCACCGAGTGGATTTAATGTTGGAAGCGACATCTTTTGCGTGACTCCTCGTCGGGTTTTCTGATAGCAACCCAACATTAACTCTTCCAAGGCAGCTTTCCGATCTTCGATTTCCTTACGCTGTTCTAGAGTTAGATCGTCCAAAGTAGGGACGATTATTGCGTTGGCTGGTGCGACAGATTTGCCTGCAATCATCTTGTCGATTATAGTCCCACCGGGCGTGCCAAAAATGTGTTGACACCAAAAACGTGATATAGGGTTTCTGATCACAACACACTGGACGAACACCGGGTTCAGTTTTGCGCAAGCGTGCCAATCGATTTGACCCTGCAATCGATAAGGGAATCTTGTAAAATTCAATCAAGCCGATCCTAGAGGCGAATCGACTGAAGTAGAAATCAGCCAGAAGTCGATTGAAGGGGTAAATAGACTAGTCGACTAAGACTAATCCGAAGATAAAAGGGAGATTGATTCTGAAAAGGCGATGCGCAACAAGACAGAACAAATCAAACCTGAAGAAATCGATGATGACCAAACAATCGGCGATGCGCAACTTTATTTGATCAATGTCGACTTACAAAGGGAAGATTACATAACTAAGAGACTAAAAGCTAAAAACAAACTAGCAGATGTGATTTTTTGTTGTGTGTCCTCTTCTTCAAGCAGCCCTGGCGTGCCTTATATACCCGACAGCCGATCCGAGTCCTGATCCAATACGACAGTGTATTCCGAGTCGGCTATAGTTTCCTAATTGGACTCTGCCTCCAAATATTATCCGTAAGCTATCCAAACTTTCCAAAAGGCGCCTCGTGCTTTATCCAAACTCGTACTCTTCTGCCGATTCTTCTCGTATTTTCCAAAAACTGGTGCAAACAGAAGGTTTGCGCGACTGTCCATTGCAACCCCCAACTCCAGCGGGGCCAATGGTGCGGTTGTTTCGTCCTCCAATTCTGGGCAGGGAGGCACCGCACATGTCTCGGTACTCAGCTTCGGTGGGGCCGACGACGCAGCTGCCACATCCCTCGATCCTGTGAGGGGAGGTGATGCATCTGTCTTGGCCCCCAACTCCGGCGGGGCCGACAACGTGACTACTATATCGCCCGGTTCTGGGAGGCAAAACGGTAACACTGCCAAGGTGGTATCGGTGGAAATGCCCGACCAGACGGAGTACCCAGGTGATCTCCACGAGATCACCGCACTTGGTCGGGGGGGGGGGGTCAGTGGATGGATCCCATCTTGGTCTTTCTGTGTGATCAAGTGATCCCCGATGATGATGCTTCAGTTGAGAGAATTGCACGCAAGGCCAAGTGCTATACTCTGATAGGTGGGGACCTATATCGCAAGAGTAGAAACAAAATTCTCCTGAAGTGCATCACTCGGGAAGCAGGAAGCAAGCTGCTCTCTGATATCCATGGGGGCATGTGCGGGAGCCGTATGTCCAGTCGGACACTGGTCGGTAAAGCTTACCGCCATGGATTCTATTGACCTACTGCCCACCAGGATGCTTGCGAGCTGGTAAAGAGTTGTGAGGCGTGTCAATTCCACGCCAAGCAGACCCACCTTCTGGCCCAAGCTCTGCAAACTATCCCGCTCTCATGGCCGTTCGTGGTCTGGGGGCTGGATATCCTGGATCCGTTCCCGCGGGCCACAGGGGGCTTCACCCACTTGTCCGTCGCCATCGACAAATTCATCAAATGGCTTGAAGCCGAGGCTGTGCGCACCATTACGACCTCCGCTGCCGTCAGGTTCATGCGCGGGATCTTCACTCGTTTTGGAGTTGCCATCCGCATCATCACCGACAATGGCACCCAATTCACCAGCGCAGCGTTCCTGGATTTCTGCGAAGAGATGGGCACCAAGGTGTGTTTTGCCTCCGTGGCCCATCCGCGAAGCAACGGATAAGCTGAGCGCGCCAACGCACTAGTCTTGAGGGGCCTCAAGACTAGGGCGTTTGACAGGCTTCGCAAGCACAGAGCACGATGGGTGGAAGAGCTTCTAACAGTGCTGTGGTCTCTCCGAACCACACCCAGCCATACGACCGGGGAGACTTTGTTCTTCCTAGTCTACGGCGTCGAAGCAGTACTACCCTCTGAGCTCTCCTTGGGCTCGCTGCGCGTATCGGCCTTCAACGAAGAAGACCAGAAAGACCGGCGCCAATATGACGTCAACATCCTGGAGAAAGTACGAGACCGAGCGGCACTTCGTGCTGCCCGGTACCAACAAAGTCTTCAGCACTACCACGCCACCCGAATCCATGAGAGAACACTGGTGGTAGGCGACCTCGCCTTCCGCCGAATTCCGCTGCAGGCGGGCCGCGACAAACTGTCTCCCCGTTGGGAGGGCCCCTTCAAGATGATCTCTATCTCACGACCCGGGGCGGTTCGATTAGCCGCGGAAGATGGTCGGGAGCTAGTGAACTCCCAAAATATAGAGCTGCTGCGGAAGTTCTACCCCTGAACTTGCCTCCTACGGATGTCATGCATGCCAGTATCCCGACAGCTCCTTGGCCATAACATGGACCCCCAGCTCCTGCGCTTGGCTTGACGGCGCTTAGCAAAAGGCGTGCGACCAGTCTTGACTGCTGCTAAGCTCCGCCCACCATGGTGCTTCGCGGCCAAGTTCCGCTCACCATTTGCCCCGCATTTAGCGACCTGCTCCCTTGCCCCACAATTCTCTGGCTTGGTCTCATAAAGATGGTAAGGACGTAAGTCCCAGATGGCAGCGGGAGATGACAACCCTTCGAGCGATGTTCGACATGCTGTAAGTTTTCCGTGGCCTCGCCCCGGGTCAGCCGGCAGGTTGTTGCACTCTTCCCTGGCTGATCCCTAGCATCCCACATGCTTAGTATGCAGTTGATTATCATTTTGATCTATTCAACTTGCTTAGGCCTATAGGGTATATGCCATACTTGGTTGTTATACGTACCAGTAACCTGATAGCCCCTTGGCAACCCCTTTAAACCCCCAACTTTTGCGTCAAGCCCGGACAGGCGCCTAGCAGGTGCCTATGGCCTAGTGCACTGCGGCCATGTTCTGCCCACCATGGTGCTTCGCGCCTGAGTTTCGCTCACCATTTGCCTCGCCTCTACGCGACCTGCTCCCTAGCCCGGCAGTTCTCTGGTCTGGTCCAAAAGGATGGCAAGGGTCCCTTGGCAATATCATGGACTCCTAGCTTCTGTGCTAAGCCCGGACAGGTGCCTAGCAGGTGCGTGTGGCCTGGTGCGCTGCGGCCATGATCCGCCCACCATGGTGCTTCGCGGCCAAGTTCCGCTCACCATTTGCCCCGCCTCTACGCGACCTGCTCCCTAGCCTCACAGTTCCCTGGCCCAGTCCCGGTAAAATACAAGGGATTAAGCTCTGAATGGTGATAGGAAAATGACAACCTAGTATGCACTTCCTGCCCACTCGATGGCAAAGACTTAGGCTTTGTGTGCCTGTTTGCCTGTTTATTTTCAAACAAACGTAGTTTAACCTTGACTCGTATTTGGAGCAGTTCTGTGTGATTGCAGAAAAAACTCCTAAATGTCGATCCATCCGTTCACCCAGAAGGGCCCGTGCAAAATGGTCGGGGGCTGGTCACCCGGCACTGAATCAAACAAGTTACGAGCAAGCACACACAAGGGCAGATGACAGGTAAAAGCAAAGTATTTTCATTCATAATGGCCGAATGTCCTATGTACATACTTACACAGGAGAAAAGAAAAAAAGAAAGAAGATGGCAAAGGTGGTCGCCCGGGCTAATCGTCGACAATCTCAATATTGCCGGTGTCCTCCCCGGCTTCTTCCTCTGTTTCGACGGCCGGTGGAGGCACCATCTCCATCAGCCCGGCTATGTGTTTCGCCGCCTCGCGCACTCGCGCCGGTGCCTGGGCGTGGTCACACCCCACCCCGGTGACGGCCGCCAGGGGGTTGAAGGAGTCATCGCGGCGGGCGCAGCACATCAAGACGAAGGCCGCTGTGGCGATCGTGACTTCCCGCCCCTCCCAAGCGGAGCGGTCTGCCAAGGCGGTAGGAAGACCAGTGAGGGCTTCAGCGACAAGGGTGACGCAGTGGGCATAGTGTGCCGCTGATTCTTCCAGCGGACCATTCACCATCACCCCAGCGGCTGCAAGTTGCTGACCATATGCCTAAACATGGGGCGGAGCATGGTGACAAGGTTGCGCAGATTGCGGCTCGTCTCCACGCGCAACACGCCGCATTTCTCCTGGCACCCTTCGCCCGCGCCTCGGCAGCTTCAGCTCGGGCCACCAACGACGTCTTCTCCGCCTTCGCCAACGCTAGCTCCTCCCGCAGCGATGTCATCTGCTTGTCGTGGAGGGAGGTCACCGTGGCTAACTCGGCGACTAGGCCAGCGAGCTAGGTGGCGAGCACGAAGGGAGCGGACGGAGTGGCCGAGCAAGAGGCGACCACCCCGGTGTGAGCAGCTTCGATCTGGCCCAATGGCAGGGCAGATGGCAGCTGCGTGGTGGCACCCCGGTGGCGGCAGATTGTGTGGTCGTCCGACCACTTGCACCACCATGGGGGCCCACCCTGAAGACACCAAGAAGGGGAGTTAGCACCAGCAAACGGAAGAGAGGAAGATTCGGCATCACCCCCACGAACATTTCGCAGAAGTGGAGAACGGAGAGGAAGAACTCGTAGTAGGGCGGCATCAGGCCCACCGCCAGCGCCCAGACGAAGGTAATAATCTCCCCGGGGTTGCACTTCGGCGCGACGGTGCCCGCCCTAAGGCGGAGGGCCCCGTCAGGGGCCAAGCGAAGGACATTCCCCAACCTTGACTCATCCATCGTCGAGGGGGGAAGTGGCTGGAGTGCTGCTTTGGTGCCGTGACTACAAAAAAGACGAAGGAAGCAAGGAAGCCAAGACAACGAAAGCGACAGGAGTGCGGATCGTGGAGGAGTGGACATGCCTATTTATAAGCCGTGCGCAGCTTCAGGATGCGAAGAGTCACGCCCCCACGAACCGACGGTTCGCAAAAAGATCATAATAGCGCAGGCGACAAGACACAAGAGTTGCTGTAGCGATTGTAGAGAGAATCATGCGGTTGTATGTGCAGAGTAGGATTCGTCAGACCGCGCCCAAGTCAAAGAATATCTTCGAAATCTTCTCGGGCGCGCTCCAGGGCAGGTCCAGGGGCTACTGTCGATGTATTCTACACCGGGGTACTCTCTCCACCGCTGTCAGGTAGGACCGCGAGCGCAAGATGCATAGAGAAGAAGGTCCTGTGCAAAGGACTCAACCCGCTGAAGAAAGACATGGCGGATGACGGTCAGCTCGAGCGACCAGACACGTGGCCACCGGCGGTGGGCGACCAGTCCAGCCCGGCTGACCAGATCATGACCACGGAAGACCGGGACACGTGGCTGCCCGACAAGCAGTCAGGCGACCAGGCCACATGGCTGTCCGACGAGCAGGAGAGCCCATTCTCAACCGACCACACAGACAGAGTTGGGAGACTTCCACCCGAAGCAATCGCCAGGATCACAACATATCATAGCTATTAAATGCGTATGGGAGCCATTAAATGCGCATGGGAGCCATTCAATGCGCGGGGAGCCATTATAGTGCGCCTGAAGGCCATTAAATAGGCGTGGCTCCCTAACGCCATGATGACCCGTCCCTCCGACTGAGCCAGCTTCACCAACTCCCGTTCCATCTACACCGCCCTGGGCAAGACGGGGTGACGCGTGTACTAGGCGTTAAATCACGCGATGTCGAACCCCTCCTCTCGGCGGTCGAGGAAGGCGGTGGCGTCAACAGGCGTGAACAAAGAGGCTCAGGGGAATGATGGAGCGAGGACTAGACACAGTCGATATAACTAATGTAAAACCACTCCCTTTCGCCTGCCCTAGCTAGTCCTAGGAGTATATAAGGGAGCTTGTGTGCATGGGGGGAGGTCAGAAAATCAGATGACTGAGGTCGGTCAGTCGATCAGTTCACAACGGAGAGCAAGTAGAATACTAGAGCAACACGAGTTTGAGCAGGACATAGGGCTGTTACCCGCATTGAGGGCCCGAACCTGGGTAAATCCTGTATGTTCCTTGTGTGCTCTCTGTGTGTTCTTGAGCTTCCTATCCTACTCATCACGCGAAAAGAGTAGAGAAGAGGCGAGAGTGGCGTGGCTGCGAACCAATATTGTCCGCCACAAGATTGGTTCGAGGTATAACCGAATATTATGAGGGGAGTCTTGGTTGAGTGTACGCCACTCTCGACTCTTTTCTCTACTCTCTTTGCATGATGAGCAGGACAGTAAGCTCAAGAACACACAGGGATTTACCCAGGTTCGGGCCCCCAATGCGGGTAATAGCCCTACGTCCTACTCAAGCTCGTGTTGCTTTAGTATTCTGCTTGTTCTTAGTTCGCCCGATCTTTCGATCGTTTGAGCAAGGGATTTCCTCTCTATTGTCAATTGATCGACCGACCTCCTCTGCCTCATGCACACTAGCTCCCTTATATACTCCCGGGACTAGCTAGGGCAAGCAGAGGGAGTGGTTTTACATTAATTACATTGAATGCGTCTAGTCCTGTCACTACTGTCCCTCAGAGCCTCTTTGTCTACGCCGTTGCTTGGTGTCGCCTGTCTTCGGATCGTCCGAGGGGAGGGGTTCGGACGCTGCGTGACGAACGCTTGGTACACGTGTCTCCCCATCTCGCCCTGGGTGGTGTAGATAGAACGGGAGTTGGTGAAGCTGGCTCAGTCGAAGGGACAGATCATCATAGCGTCAGGGAGCCACGTCTATTAAATGGCCTTCAGGCGCACTGTAACGGCTCCCATGTGCATTTAATGACTATGATACATTGTGATCCTGGCGGATGATTCGGACGGAAGCCTCCCAGCCTTGTCTGCGCGGATGGCTGACGATGGGCTCGCCTGCTCGTCGAGCGGCCATGTGGCCTGGTCGCCCGACTGCTCGTCGAGCGGCCACATGTCCCGGTCTTTAGCGGTCGTGATCTGGTCTCCCGGGGCTGGGACCTAGTCGTCCAACTGCCCGCCGGGCGGCCACGTATCTTGGTTGCCTGCCAAGCCTCTCTTTCAACGGGTTGAGTCCTTTGCACAAGACCTTCTTCTTTTTGTATCTTGCGCACGCAATCCCACCTGACAGTGGTGGAGAGAGTACCCCGGTGTAGAATACACCGATAGAGGATAAGTCAAGGGATCAGCGAAGAGGAAGAAAGGTCGCGATGATGGACGATGCTGCTGATTTAAGTACAAGAGATGAGTTAAAGTGGAGGTAGCGAGGGCTGATCGCCAAGAAGGTAAAAACGGCTCACCTCATGCTTCTGGGCGATCAGCCAAATCTAGCATTACATGAAGTCGAGTATAATCATGTCTGGCTTCCTCAAGAACCTAGCAGCGGCTTTCATGATTTGACGGCCAAGTTTCGTAACGTTTCGTAGATGAGTTTCATAAAGTTTCACAATATTTTATAAGTTACAGTATGCTTAAATATTATAACTTTTTATGGATAAGTTTCATGATATTTCACGAACGTTTCATTAATAAGTTTCATAAGATTTCATCACATGCTTTTATGTCTAAATTTACAGTTTCATCATGTATTGATAGTCCGTACTACTATGTTTCAGGGCTAAGTTTTATATGAAACTATCATGAGATTTCGTAGTGTTTCATTCAGATATACGAACCTTGTGAAACATGCTTGATTTTTTGAATATTTGGCGAATATCATGAAACTCATATGAAACTAGTTTTCATTTATTTTTCCCTGGAACTTGTGAACATAGCCTCTTGAAACTTAGTTAAAATTATTTTGAATCTCATTTTAAATCAAGTTTCATATTTAAAATTTGACGAAACTTGTAGTTTTATATTAGAAACTCATGGAAATTTATTGAGATATGTTGAAATATTTATAAAATCTGTTTGAAACTTTTTTGAAAACTAACAAAACCTATGAAACATGAATAGAATACTTTGAAACCTAGTGAAACATTCTATATCATTGGAAGTGATTCCAACGGTATAGTGTACGGTACCACTGTCAGAAGGGTCGGAGAACTACTGGTATCACACTCCAGCCTTCTCTTCGATGCATCTTGATGTTTCCACAGACAATATATTGCATGCTATGCATGTATGTACCATTTGTACATTTGTACAGTATATATACAAAGTTATATACCTCAGGAGTTATGATCGAGTGATATGTGTGGCCATCTTCTTTCTAATATTTGGATATGCCACTAGATTGATAAGTGCACCAGCTAACCGATGTCTACTATATTGGATGAGATGAGATATGCTATACCATTGGAAGTGATTCAAATAGTATAGCGTATGGTAGCACTACTCTTTGCAATATTTTTCAAAAATTTTGGAAGTGTCAAAATATTTGTTCATTGTGGAAATCAAAAGCATAGTTATTGTAATATTTCTTTACGCTACCCCTACTTAGAGTTTTGAAAAAAGCTAAGTGGTTGTATCTTTACTATTCTTTAATTGACAGTTGGTGGCGGTGGTGCATTTTTCTCCACTCCCTAGCCCTAAAGCGCGGGCCCACTCCCCAGCCCTTAACGCGCACAAAAAAAACAGTCTCTCGCCCAATCCAGTCTCTCGCGATGCACAGCGCCTTCCTCACTCCAGGCGAGCAATCCCCGCCCCACGCCGCGCCCCCGATCGTTCCTCGCGCATCCTTCCTCGCGCCGCGCCCCCGATCGCCGCAGTCTCCGCCCCACGCCACGCCCCCGGTCGCCGCAATCTCCGCCCAACGCGGCGCCCCAAATCGCCGCAATCTCCGCCCCACGTCGGTGCTTTCCTTCCTCCGATCTGATCCGGAGATGAGTATCTTCTGGCATCTTTCTCTTTTATGGACTCTCTTCCGATTGATTTTTCTATTTTATTTAACTCGCGTTGGTGCATCCGGGGTTGCGAGGAGTTAAATCGAGGAAGGTGCATCCAAAGCAAGACCACCACGCGAGGACCTCGCAAGTTCGAAGCTCAACGTCGGGGTTGCAAGGAGTTCGAAGCTCTACCTCGGCGAGGCCGTCACCACCGCCGCACCGTCGGCTTCAAGAGCATTCGCCGAGGTCAGCCCAGCGCCCTTAATAATACAGACCATTTGATTGGATTGAAATTTGTCATTGTCTTAACGGATTGGAAGAAATCTAATGAAATTTTGATGCAAGTGGTGCTTTGATTTAGGAATGTGTTCGACCATTTGATTGTGCGGAACCAATGATTATCTGCTTACATGATTCTTTTGATTTTTATTGAATATAGTGATTGAACTAAAGGAAGGTGTGGGCTTGTAATTTGAAAATGTATGTTTTTGTTTGATCAACAGTGTTGCAATTTCTCCTCTTGCAAAATCGTTAGTGCATATCCTAAGTCTCCTTTCCGGTATGTCTTGTCCTCGCTACTTACATTCGTAGTACACTTCTTTTCATCATAATGACCGCAGAGTGTTTTAGTGTTGGTCGGGTTACGATTAGCACCTTATTGCCAAAATACTAACTATATTATCCTTCAAAATACTAACTATATTGTTTTCGCTGTGTTGCTGGTGGCGGTAATGCTGATCAGAACCCCTTTCTGGACCACAGCTGGGGGCCAAAATCCAATCCCAGCCTAATGCATTTCAAATTTCTATAATCCTGAATTGTTTTCTGGTTGATAAGTCAAGTCAAGAAATTATTGGTGCAGCGTTGTAATCAAAATATGAATTGTTTCTTCTGCAACCTCATGTATCATCACTGGAAATTTAATACATGGTATCTAATACATATGGTTGAATGACAGACATTGTCAACTTATCATCACTGGAAATTTGGTTTAAGTAAATATGCACGGGAGAACAAAAACAGTTCATGAAGCAAATCTGTGTATTTTGCGTGGAGAAATTAATTTATGTTTGATTGGTGTTTGTATTCGACAGAGATTGTTGTCATTGTCTGCTTTGCTTTTACTCTCGCCGATCAGAACATTCTCGACATCTCGAAGAACGATTCAAAGTTAGTTCTTTTATCTTTCCATTTTTTACGTGCGTTCATTAGAAGATGAGGTGTTAGGAGTTGATGCTTGATTGGAGTACATGACAATGACTGATTGGGTTTTATTTATCCTGGAAGTATAGTTTTTAGTACAACATGTTGGAATTAATAGCTCTTTGCTTCCCGCACACACACACACACACAAAAAAGGTGGATGATTGATGCAAGCATTACCAAGTCAAGGCTATTTGCAGTCATGGCAAACATTGACTCTGAACCATGAAAATAAACTGATACACTTAAATCTAATTTGCATGTCAAAATATTTGCAGATTAGAATTTAGTACTAGCTTATATCTAAATTGAGCAGAGTCACAGAAATTACATCACTTTATCAATCTCAATAGTCTTCTCGCAGAAATTACATCGGCTTTATCAATCTCAATAGTCTTTCCTCCACCTTGTCTCTTCCATGCAAGTCCTCCGAATGCACTTTAAAGCGGCGGGATTCATTTTTGAAGCAAGAGTCATGGCAATATGCTTCTGTGTAACATCATGGCAACTTATATTAAGCGGACTTTGTTAATGCACATGCATGCACATACAAGTTCTTGTTGATTCAAACCTTGCCATTATCATCACCACCAACTCCGCTAACCGTGGTGTTTTCTTGATTCAAATCAGCTATCAGCTTGTATCGGTTCATAATCGAACTCAGAGCGTGCTCTATCTAGAGATCTGCAAGCGAGATGAAAAATATGTTATTGCCATGTCAAACACATACGTTATTGAGTAGTGATTGATTTTCAATGAGATATTACGCCATTCATTTCTACATTAATTTTCTAAATTAAATTCTATAGTTCAAAGAAACCGATGTAACTTTCTGTTTTGATGATAGCTTTGGCAAAGGGAGGCAGCAAGCTTCACACTTCGATCGTAACAATCTCCCGACATCTCAAGAACAGTTCAGTTAGTTCTTTTATCTTTCCATTTTTTCTCGTGCGTTCATTAGAAGATAATGTGTTAGGAGTTGATGCTTCGATTGGAGTACAGGACAATGAGTGATTGGTAATATATTTGCAGTTTTATGTATATTACTGATTGGTAATATCTAGCTTTCCTACCAATCTGGCAACCCTTTGCTTTCAGTACCAATAGCTTCCCCTAATTGTTGCAGTTCTGAGTGAAAAAATGTAGGATTCAACAAATGAAATGAGAAGTAGCATCTATCGTACAACTTAACATTGTATATATTCCTGAATGGCAATAATCCCTTGAAGAACAATTCCGATGTAGTAAACATGGTCAAACGAATGTGGAAAACAAATGGAGTTCATTTCTGTTAGTACTTGACAACAAAATATCTATAATATTGTTATCCACAATGTCACAGAGACAAAGACTATCCAAGTCCTTTCAGATTTGACCAAACAAATTATTTGATTGTACACACCTCATAAGTCATAGTATCTGGATCGATGCCATCCTCCATTACTACCTGTACATATTGACTGAAACTTATGCATTATAGAAAACTTATTGCTGGCACTACTTCTGATAGGATGTCTACTTTGCTTTTATATTGGTCATAAACCCAACTATTGAAGATGTCTACTTTGTATTTATATTGGTCATAAATAATGGTCTACCATCTAAATTTAAAATTCTTCTATGGCCTGGCATCTATTCCAATTTCTACATATGTGATGGATGGTTGATCATTCCCTTTGTTAATTATTTTTTCAATTGAGTAACATCCTTGCACTTACAAGATTGTTTTTCATCAAGAATATCTTGTCATCTGCATCTTGCAAAGATCTTTCCAATTTGGAGTGTTAGACCAAGTAATACATTGAATTAGTGATGCACATGGTATTTAACTGAAAATGATTTTTTGTGATATTCTGTCATCGTGCATTGGTTGCAATTTTCTGCGAGGATTGTATGGGGGGGCTTGATTTATTGCTGCTTATACTGACCAAACAAATTATTTGACTGTACACACCTCATAAGTCATAGTATCTGGATCGATGCCATCCTCCATTACTACCTGTACATATTGACTGAAACTTATGCATTATAGAAAACTTATTGCTGGCACGTACTACTTCTGATAGGATGTCTACTTTGCTTTTATATTGGTCATAAACCCAACTATTGAAGATGTCTACTTTGTATTTATATTGGTCATAAATAATGGTCTACCATCTAAATTTAAAATTCTTCTATGGCCTGGCATCTATTCCAATTTCTACATATGTGATGGATGGTTGATCATTCCCTTTGTTAATTATTTTTTTCAATTGAGTAACATCCTTGCACTTACAATATTATTTTTCATCAGTAACATCTTGTCATCTACATACTGCGGTATCTTTCCAATTTGGAGTGTTAGACCAAGTAATACATTGAATTAGTGATGCACATGGTGGCCGAACTGAAAATGATTTTTTGTGATATTCTGTCATCGTGCATTGGTTGCAATTTTCTGCGAGGATTGTATGGGGGGGCTTGATTTATTGCTGCTTCTGAATTATCTTTGCCTATTAGTTGTTAGCAGTAATCTCATGTCATGGCTCGCATCGATCTCTGTGTGTCCTGCTCTGGCTTGTTTGAGTTGTTTTTATGTTTATTGTGTTCCCTTTGGAAAAGACAACATAATAGTTAAGTAGGATTTATCGTGATCTTCACCGAGTTCTAACGCTTGAAATGTTTTGGCTCATGATCGGTGTTTTTGCGGGAGATCCAGCGGCGCTTCGTGTTTGTCGTCATCTTCGTCGAACGGCCAAGCGTGACAAGAGGTGAGTCGAATTAGAGCCACAACATTACATTTCAGATTCTGCATAGAATATGTTGCAAATACTGGACTAGCTTTCTTTTGTTTGGATATAGCTTTCTTTGGTTTTTAGTACCCTTTTGATCTGCAAAGTAATACATTGAATTAGTGATGCACATGGTGGCCGAACTGAAAATGATTTTTTGTGATATTCTGTCATCGTGCATTGGTTGCAATTTTCTGCGAGGATTGTATGGGGGTCTTGATTTATTGCTGCTTCTGAATTATCTTTGCCTATTAGTTGTTAGCAGTAATCTCATGTCATGGCTCGCATCGATATCTGTGTGTCCTGCTCTGGCTTGTTTGAGTTGTTTTTGTGTTTATTGTGTTCCCTTTTGAAAAGACAACAGAATAGTTAAGTAGGATTTATTATGCCTTTCTGATCTGACCTAGCGAGCTGTTAGCATGACTAATCGATTCCTGGTTCACCAACCGATTGAATTGTAGATGCATGCGCTTCAGTTCAGGAGCGTGTAAAGATAAGTGAAAAGGAATGGAGATTCGAGTCCATGTGTCGTGTTTTACTTTTATCAATCCAGAAAAGCCTGCATGTCTTTTTTTCTAAACGCTGAATTACACCGAAGCTGAGTAACAAGTTAAGCCGTTTTTTTTTGTCATAATCAATTATTGGAACTCCAGTGCAGTGGTATCAATGTATCATGTATAAGCTGTTGTGCATGTATATATGTATATATGGGGTATGCCTTAAACGCCACTTGGTTGAGCCAGTAAAGTAAAAGTAAATAGGAGCTGACTAAACAATTAGGCTTTTGTACATGACGGTTGAACTTCTTAGACAATAGATAGTACCCAGAGAAATATTGTTTCTTATTTATCGCTTAGAGAATGCCTTGAATATTGCTGTTGTGCTTGTAGCGTTTCATCATTCACCTTATTAGCAATTCATAGTTTCTCTTAATGGTACATTGAAATTAGCAAAAGGAATTACAAGAATTAGCCTTTAATTGTTGAAGGAAGGTCAGTAGTGTTGTGATAACTGGTGCAGCAGTTGTGATTAATTTTTCTTTTCCTGAAGGTGCTTGTTATATTAATTTTGAAAACCAGGACAAATGCATAACCAATTTTGACTGCATGATACTACTCCTACCATTCTTGAGACTAATGCATGTGTAATTTTGACTGCATGATACTACTCCTACCAGTCTGCTCATCACACAGTGTACTCCTAACAATGCATGGCTTTTGTACATGACGGTTGAACTTCTTAGACAATAGATAGTACCCAGAGAAATATTGTTTCTTATTTACTGCTCAGAGAATGCACTGAATATTGCCTGTTGTGCTTGTAGCTTTTCTGTCATTCACCTTATTAGCAATTCATAGTTTCTCTTAATGGTACATTGAAATTAGCAAAAGGGATTACACCAAGAAAAATGAACTATTCAGTATGTTGTGCTTTGAGAAGGTCCCTTTTCTCTGATAGCATGGTCCCATCTGAATTTCTGCATTCTTACCTATCCTTAACTATTGTACTTCAAATAATAGTTACCTATTATAGGTAGAATGGAAGGTAATCCTTCTTTCTGTTTAATCTAAATCGCACCCAGATCTTACTCATCCAAACACTGTTTCCAAACTTAGAGTTTTAACTTCTTTGCATTCTATTATAGTAGAAGGTATACTATGTTTATTATGGTGGTCACATTCAGAAAAGGTGGGTGCGTAAGCAGAACATTCCTGCTTCGCAAATCTAACGTGGTCCAAATTGTTAGTATAATTATTTTATTCTCCTGTCAAATGGGGCACTGGATTTTCACTTAGATTTGGTTCAACCTCCAGTCAGAACCAAACTTTGATTTGGAATCTTATAACTGCTAGCTGCTTTCTCTCCCTGTCCTCTTTTCTCTCCCATACCATATTACTATTGTTTGTCTCCTGCACATCTATTCATTTCTGTATATCCTAAATTTCTTTGTGTACTCTATGTAATAATGCCATCAAGCATGTTACCCACATTCTTATTGCTCATCCTATGTTTTAATTTTCCAGGGTTGATTGGATTTCTTTTAACGTATTTAGTCTTCTGAACTCCAACACCACCTAGGAAAAGCTTTGTTAGTTTCCCCACGTGAAGGTAAGCTCATTTGTTCATGTCGCCTGGTACTGTAGATCTTTATTTCTATCTCATCTTTTACTTTTTGAACTGAGATAGCTATGAATTGGTTGAATTAAAAAGCTGTTTGTTTTCAATTTTAGCATTGGTAAGCATATGCTGATTTATCTGTAAGAACCATAGCAGCACGTTGGTTTAAAGTCAGTGGAACAAAGAAATCTGCTCAATGTTGTTTATCTGCTCACCATTTCAGAAATTCCATTAATTGCTTGTCACCACTAATATTTAGTGGATAGTTGATCAAGCTTGCAGTGAGACTCATAGTGAAAGATTAATAGTGAAACTTTATAAGCAACCATATAGAGAATGGAGACTTATAATCCGCATTTGTTATAAGCAACCATATACCGCAGCTTGAGTTTTCTTTTATCGCCATCGTGAGTTAAAGAATTTGAGTCGAGTTGTTGGATTCAAGTTAATCAGTCATTCCATTTGTATGTTATACATCATCCTAGACGCGTTCTTCTTTGCTTCCTTGAATTACATGGGTCGGGGAGGTGTTTGTTGTTTCTGAAATCACTGTAGCAATTTGAACTTTTTGTTCGGCCAGGATTTTGAATAATCTCGTTCATAGCTAAAATCCAAAATCTTGGCCGAAATTTTGCTGGGATTTTGAACCTTGGCATGTAGGAGGAATATAAGCAAATACATACACTTCTCTTCTTATCCATGCTTCTGCTACAGTTTGCCATTTTGCCAATTACAATGCACTAAGTGGACTCCATGTTCAAAAAAGAATTATACAGGGAAAGAAAAATTAGTACTGAGGCCAATCCAATCTATCCAGCCCAGCCTTAAGGAAGCACCGCATTTTCTGAAATCTAAAAAGAGTTCAGATCGTGCTTTCGTTGAGCGTTGACTGCTCTAATGGCACTAGCCAGTAACAACATTACAATACCACATGTGTTGCAACCTTGCACGTTTGCAGCTGGCACCAAGGGCATGCCTTTCCTTGAGTTGTGATCATTAGGATAAAGCTATATGTCATTTTGATGTTATTCACATCTAACACAGTTGCTTTCGTAGCTCAGTTGGGCATGTATAGTTATTTAGGATAAACTGTAATTACAATGCGAAATACTGAACGTGGAAAATGCTCCTGTCACCATTAAAATAAAATATTTTTTTTAGTATTTTGTAACATCTGAATGTCTATGTCAGTTCGATGGCACCAATTAATGCAACACGAAAGAGAATGTACGCGTTGTTTCCTGAAAGCCCTGCGGTGCCTATGTGAGTTTTACTTGACTATTTCTTTCGTATAATTAAAAGTAGATCAAATTTTTAAATATGCTTTTTTTTAGATTCAAGGAGTTCGACAACATTGAATTCGGGGATATATACAGGTCTTGGAGCATTTGTGTGTTAGTAGATGTTAAATTTCCGATTGAAGATAATGGCGATTTGCTTCGATTTATATTAATAGATGAGACTGTAAGTTCAACAGTAATTCAATCTATAAAAAATTATTTTATCTGCTAACTAACATCATTTATTTTAAACTTAAAAGGGTTCCAAAATAGAAGCTATTGTCAGGGAGAGAAATGTCCATAGGTTCAACTTAGCACTCAATGAAGGCCATAAGTATATCATTCATCGTGTGCAATTCCAGCCTAACTGCGAGGAAGTTGAGTTTCGGAGCATCCGAAACTCTTATGAGTGCTTACTAACGAACCGCACAATAGTTGAACCCTCTACGGTAGTAGTTGATTATCCAGTCTACCCAAAGCATTTTATGCCATTTGAAGATGTTTATGGACGTCCGAACAGAACATTTGTAGGTATGGTTCAAAATTTCTTGGTAGCAAATAAAATATCAAATGATATTTTCATGGCAAAATTTAAACATACAATATTTCATATAGATGTAGTTGGAGTAGTCGTTCATTTTGGTGATCTTGAGTACTACGAAACCTATCCACACCGTATACCGAACAGAGAGGTCACTCTTCTAGACACAAGGTAAATCTATAGTGTGTTTTAAAAAGTATGGTTTGATTAAAACTAATCAGCGCATAAAATTAAAAATATTGCTTATGTTTAATTGCAGGTTTAACCTGTTAGTTGTTCAAGTACGGGATGAGCATTTAACCCAACATATGCTCAGTTGGTCAAAGGCTAAGACAAAAAACCATGTGCTTGTAGCAACCATGCTAAAAAAAGACAACAGATACGGTAACTAATCATTAACCTACAAAATAATAAATACTATTAAAGAAAATGTACACATAATATGTTGCTTTTAAAAACAGGTTGTGTGGAAACTACACAGTACACGAAACTAGCATTCGCTCCAGATCTTCCTACGTAACATGCACTTCAAAGTAAGTGTTTTTTTACTAAGACAAAATAGACTCCATTTAAAAGAAAACTACAACCCTCTTTTACTAATACATTTTTTAAATTATTATTATTGTAGGCTTTCGACACTCTCTGGTGGCAGGAGCATTTGATCTCACATTTATAAAAAGATTTATTGAAAGGAGGTGGCAATACCTAGCTCATGTGGTTACTAGGACTACCAATCGATTATAGATGATACTTATATGATAAATGATGAACCTAGATGCTGGACATCTTTTATTATTTTGATCACATGAATAATTGCTTGTGAATGAATCAATTTCGTGTCATTAAGTGATCTATGTGTTATGCTTATATATTTGATGTGGAGTGACTTTTATGTAGCGGTAGTAACTTATTTCATCACTTATTGTGGTCACAAATGCTCGTGACAACAGAGCACATTAACCGTGTTATTAGAGGATATTATCGCTTGTTATGCGTTTGGTACATTGCGTTGGGTGGGTTGTTCTGTGGTGTGTGGAACACATGATGGATAGATGGATACTTGTCTGCTGCTGTTGGTACACGCTTTTGTATTAGCCGAGAGCCGAATATTAGCCAAAATATTTATTAGCCGAGAGCCAATGGAGTCTCGATTCTTTCTTATGTTTGAGTTCTGCTTCAAAGATCTCTACTTTCCACTCAACCTTCTCGATTCACTGCAACTTTTACAGCTCAGATTCTAGATTGGATACTCTCACCGAGGACTGCTCGTTCTTAAGAAGGGTAGCATCTTTCTCGTTATTCAAAAGTAAGATGGTGTTCTTAAGTTCAGATGACGCGTTCTCCAGCTCATTCAACTTTTCATTTGTCATGTTGATCTCTATAGTTAGCCTATGTACTTCTTCCTGAAACTTTCGAATTCCTTGTGCTTTTTCTCAAGTTCTTGTTGCTGCATCTTCACCTTTTGATCCAAAGCCTCAAGCTCAGACAGTATTGCACTATTGCGTGTTTCAAAGACTATTTAGCTTTTGGACTTCGTAGCCATTTCATCGCTTATCTTCTTTAGATCACTGTGCCTTAGAGATCAGACTCCAAAGTAGACAATTGTTCAATGGGTGATTATATTGCGAAGAGATGTGTTTTTCTCAGAATTCAATTGCAGGAGAGATTAGTGTGAAGAACGATGACGACTTGGTCGGTTTGGCCTTGTGGCGGCTGCAGCTCTCTTAATTGCTAAGGTCTCGCCGTCTCGGTTGAGACGATAAGACTCCACTTTAGTTTTCCACTGCGACGAGTGCGTTGCCCAGCCACAGTGCCATCTGTTCACTTCAGATCGTAGATTTTTTCCCCCGAATCCGTCCAGACAAGTTCCGTAGCACGCTGCATCCAACATTTCACGGATAATTCTAAGACTGGATGTTCATCTCACTACTCGGATCCAAACCTATCATTGTGCTTAGCGAATAAACATAAGCTCACATCCGTTAAAGAAGTTTGATAGGTCACTGACTACACATATATATGCAACATCATCAATCCACGCCCTAAACCGCCACGGTCAAATCGACCAAACAGCTCCTCCTCTTCAGTTCCATTTTCATGTTGCAGCTCAAATATACAGATTCTGCAATACAAAAGCAGTTGATTCATATGGACACTTAAGCTTTAAGGTGCAGCTTTTTGTCAGCGGAGTCCCCAATACCGTATAAATGACACAACACAAAGAAAGTCCGCTTAATGTCAACAAGAAAAAAATAGTAGACTATTTAATATCAACAAAACAAGAAGAATTTCAATTCAAGATGTAGAAAAACAAGAATTTCAGCCTATTTTTTGTTACCGCCAACAAAGTAGTGCTTGAGACAACTCTTTCTACATCTGAACATTTCCTTACTATACTTATTTTTGCTCAGTTTGGCTGCATTGTCACCTAGAAAAAAAAACAATTCCTATAGCTTCCAATTTAGTGCTTCTTTTTCCTATCAGTTTGGGGTGATGTCAGTTGAACATTCTGGACAACATCATCTTAGGACCAACAAATGCCAAAGTTCCTTTTCAACTGACAGTCCTAAAGCATCACTCAATACTTGCAATGGTACTTAAACTGAGCCTACTACATTCTATAAGTATACTTCAACTTAAGTGATTCCATTTTTGTTGTTTATATCAGCATCTAGATACTTAGCCAATTGAAGCTATATAAAAATAAGTTTTTATAGTTAGTTTATACAAAACTTGGATCGAAGGGTTAAGTAAGCCACATTCTCATATGCTTGGCATTTTACAAATTTACATAGCAAAGGATAAGACACAACAGACCACTTAAAGATAATTTCTGAAGAATAATAAGCATGGTTATGAGGGCAACAATGCGAGGCGAGGCGCCAGCCGAGCGTCTGGACACCTAGGTCAGGATTAGGCAACCAAAAATAGTCCATTAATACCTAGGCGAGTAATTACACCAGATGATAGGCAAGCATTGTTACATGAACGAAATGCAAGCTACGCAAGTAGGAGAGACACCCCATGCTCTGAATCAATTGCAATGCAATGCCCACAGTCAGATGCTTCAGTGGTTGCCGATCCATCATCGCATGGCCTCGCTATTGCAGATCCCTCAACGCAGTCATTCATTACAGATGATGGTAATATCTACAACTATATTTACCTTTGTAACTACGTAACCGTCATTAACCTGTACTCGCGAAAAATGACAGGTGGTATAGAAACAATCGTAGAGGAGGATATGGATGAGGAGTACTACCTGTTCGCCGGTGAAGGTAGTCCAGTCGTCATTTCTCTTTTGTTTATATGGAATTCAAGAACTATCATAATCCCCTCAACTTAAATCTATCCAGATGACGACGAAATGGAGGACAGGGACTTTGATGAGCTAGCAGATAACTCTCCAGCGGCCTCTAATGTCCAAGATCCCTACGATCATGTGTATAGCAACGTGCCCGATAGCACACATGTGCTGAAGGCTGAGCCAGACTGCGAGCATTGCGGTGCAAAGAGGTTCCAGTATGAGACGAAAGGGTTTTGTTGTCGCAATGGTCAAATCAGGCTATCGGACCCAGAGCCAATTCCAGAACTCCGCAGGCTTTGGTCGAGTGTAGATCCCGATGCTTGGCATTTTCGCGAAAACATAAGATTCTTCAATGGTCACTTCTCCTTCACCAGCCTAGGCGTGAGTCTCGATGAGAACTACACCAACATGAGATCTGGAGTGTACACATTTCGAGCCCACGGACAAATTTACCACAATATCCATTCCTTTGGCCCAAGCGAATCCAGTCCAAATCATTTGGAGCTCTATTTCTATGATGACGACCCCAGTCTGAATCACAGGTTTCGTTACTCACCTAGCCTCGACTAGGAAGTCGTGAGGAGGTTGGTCAACATCCTCCGGGACAACCCCTACTCTCAAACTTTTAGGAGCCTAGGCCAAGCCGAAAACCTCCAGGAATATCGTGTATCACTTAACACTAACTTACAGCTGGATCAACGAGTGTACAACAGGCCAGTAACGTCAGAAGTGGCCGCTGTGTGGGTCGAGGGCAACGAGCTGTGCAAAGAATTCAATCGTAGCGTAATCCTATATGGCAACAACAATGAGAAGTATAGTATAAAGCCACTCTATGGATGCTACGACCCCCTATCGTATCCACTCTTCTTCCCAAGAGGAGAACTAGGATGGCATCCACATATCCCCAAGCATGGTGTGCCCCTTGAAGCTGTAATTCGGGCATCGAAAAATAACAATAACAACAGTCACTACGAGGATCAAGGTGAGTATTGCTCTGAACGTGGAACTTATCATTATTGATGTCCTGATTATTTACACATTATCTAACTATGTCCCTCGTTTGCGTAGAATCGAATAACCGGCTGCGTTCTCAGAAGAGACTACTCTATGCTACAAATTCCGAGATCGTCGTGGGGTATTCAACGTTGTTGTACGGCAAGCGCCTATTTCAGCGATATCACGGTTGACATGTACATCAAGGTGGAGGGTACAAGGCTGGACTACATCAGGCACCACCAAAAGGAGATACGAGCCGATCTGTACCAGGGCGTGGTTGATAGCATAGAGTCTAGAGAGAGAAAGTCATAATTTGTGGGCAAAAGGATCGTGCTCCCATCTTCATTCATTGGGGGTGGTAGAGATATGCAACGAAGGTACCTGGATGCTATGGCCTTGGTGCAGAAGTACGGGAAGCCGGACATCTTCTTAACTATGACCTGCAACCCTAACTGGGAAGAGATAATACGAGAGCTAGAGCCTGGACAGACCCCACAGGATCGCCCTGATCTCATCGTTCGAGTATTCAGAGCCAAGCTTGAGAGCCTCAAGGAACAACTATTCAAGAGGCATATCCTTGGCACGGTAGCTGCTTATGTGTACGTCATCGAGTTCCAGAAGAGGGGTCTTCCGCATGCTCACTTCCTTCTTATCATGAAGGGAGGGTACAAGCTCACGTGTCCGGAGCAGTTTGACTGTCTCATCTCTGCTGAGCTCCTGACAGAACAAATACCCGAGTTGTACGAGATGGTCATTAAGCATATGATGCATGGCCCATGCGAGTCCTAAACCAAGAACGTGTGCATGCGGGGAGGGTAGATGCAAGAACTATTATCCACGTCATTTCAATGCATCTACAATACAAGGGAATGACTCATATCCCTTATACAGGAGAAGGGATAATGGCCGCCATGCAAAGGTTCGAGGGCGAACGCTTGACAATAGGTGGGTAGTGCCATACAACCCTTACCTTCTAAGGAAGTACAACTGCCATATAAATGTGGAGGTTTGCTCAAGCATAAAAGCTGTAAAATACCTATTCAAGTATATTTACAAAGGCCACGACCGTGCTTCTGTAGCTCTCAATGAACCCGATAGCAACGGAAATATTGACGAGATCAAACAGTTTAGGGACGCTAGGTGGGTTACCCCACCAGAAGCTCTATGGAGGATCTACAGCTTCGACCTTAGCAAGATCTCCCCACCCGTGTTGCAAATGCAACTACATCTACCGAACATGCACATGGTCTCGTTCTCCGCGGGTCAAGATCTTCATGATGTTGTTGCCCGGCATGGCGTCGAGAGGACCATGCTGACAGAGTATTTCAACATGAACCGAACATGCGAGGAGGCTCGAGGGATCTTGTACAGGGATTTTCCAGCGGCATTCACTTGGCAGCCAGGACCAAAGCAGTGGAAGAAGAGGGTAGAGCGAACACAAGTTGGCAGAATCGTGTCGGCTCGTCTGAACGAGGGGGAGCGTTACTATCTAAGGGTTCTCCTAAACCACGTACCTGGTGCCACCTCCTTTGAAGAACTTAGGACGGTGAACGGTGTAGTCTACCCGTTCTTCCGTGAAGCTGCTGAAAAGAGGGGACTAATCGAGGCTGACAACACCCTAGATGAGTGCCTTACTGAGGCTGAGCTATTCCAGATGCCATCATCGCTCAGGAGGCTCTTTGCAACTATACTGGTCTTCTGCGAGCCAAACGACGTGTGTGGGCTATGGGAAAGGCATCTTGAGGGAATGTCAGACGACTACCGCCGTTCCCATGCATGCCAACAGACGGTTGAGCAGATGGTGCTATTGGACATCAGAAATATGCTGCGATCGATAGGGAAGGACATAACATCATTTCCTCTCCCTGTTATAGATGAGTCTCACGACAACGCCGATATAGATGTCGAGAGATATATGAGGAGTCAATAATCCAGTCGACGATGAGCATATATCTCTATCGTCCTCCCTCAACCCCGAGCAAATGGCGCAGACGTTGACATATTATCTGCGATTAACAAATGGCGATGGAGGTGTCTTCTTCAGAGATGGCCGGGAGGCACCGGAAAGACATTCCTATATAAAGCTTTGCTTGCGAAGATCCGAGGTGATGGCAAGATAGCAGTGGCAACCGCGACGTCGGGCGTAGCCGCATCCATCATGCCTGGAGGTAGGACAGCGCACTCAAGGTTTAAGATCCCACTCAACGTTACAGATGGGGCGATGCAGAGCTTTACAAAGCAAAGTGGGACCGATAAGCTTCTTCAAGAAAGGCATTGATAATATGGGACGAAGCCTCCATGACAAGGCGACAGGCGGTGGAGGCCTTGGACAGTAGCATGCGGGACATCATGGGCCGACGTGATCTGCCGTTCGGTGGGAAAACGATCTTGTTTGGTGGAGACTTCAGGCAGGTTCTACCGATTGTTCATAAGGGGACGAGACCACAAATAATTGACGCGACGTTGCGTAAGTCAAACCTATGGGATTGCATGCGGCAGCTAAGGCTCATACGTAACATGAGGGCTCAGAGTGATCCTGAGTACGCAGAGTACCTATTGCGGATCGGGAATGGTATCGAAGAAACTAATGAGGATGGCTGCGTGCGGCTTCTCGACCAGATATGTGTTCCATATACAGGAAATGACACAGACATCGATAAACTCATACAGAGTGTTTTTCCTATGCTGAATGACAACCTATCGGATGCCAACTATATCACATCTCGAGCCATCCTGTCGACCCGAAACGAGTACATTGATAGGATCAATACAAAGATGATTGACATGTTTCATGGGGAGGAGATGGTGTACCATAGTTTCGATTCTGCAGAGGATGATCCCCTTGGCTACTACCCTCCTGAATTCCTAAACACCCTGACCCCTAACGGTCTACCTCCGCATGTACTTAAACTGAAGATTAACTGTCCCGTGATACTGTTGCGGAACATTGACCCTGCAAATGGACTATGCAACGGGACAAGACTTGTAGTCCGAGCATTCCAAAAGAATACTATAGATGACGAGATTGTGCTTGGCCAGCACGCTGGGAAGAGGGTGTTTCTACCTCGAATACCTCTATGTCCATCTGATGACAAGATGTTCCCATTTAGATTCAAGAGGAAGCAGTTTCCTGTCAGGCTCAGCTTCGCAATGACAATCAACAAGGCGCAAGGGCAGACCATCCCGAATGTCGATGTCTACCTCCCTGAACCAGTTTTCTCTCACGGGCAATTGTATGTTGCACTATCTAGAGCCACCGCTAGAAGCAATATCAAGATACTTGCTGTCGCAAATAAGGAGAATGACAAGGGTCGAAAGTCCAAGAAAACTCACAAAAACCTCACAAAAAACATTGTATACAAAGAAGTACTCACATCATAGACGAGTTTTTGATCAAAATAATATACAAGTCGTGTTGCAATGTAAATGTTTATTTTAAGATCTTTCGGGACGTATACCAAGAATCTATCATCTCTAAATATGTTCTAATATGATGAATGCGGATGTACTACGTACAATATATCCTTCTATGCTGAATACTGATGTTCCGTTTTGAATACATATGAATTGTCACTCCTTTTCTTTCTGAAACCACAGAACTACCATTATTAGTTGAACAGATTCCTCCTTCTGTGTATGTATGAGTGATCTACTGAAGTTCTCTAGCAAATGAGTATGTAAGCATTTTTATCTTGGATCGTTGACTACCTTATTTTTGTGTCTTGCCCAGTGTTTTCAAACCTGTCATGAGTCTCTCTATATCCTGCCATGCAATTGTTTATCGATATTTGTCGATGTGCATATGCTTTTTCTTTGTCCTTACATAACTCATCTCTGCACCTTGCTACTCATGTACTCAGTGGGGTATACCTTTGATGCTAATTATCAGTAGTTGTTGATGCTGAAATACTGGTACAAGGGATTCATTAACAGAGTATTGGTGGCAACTCCATGGACATGGAGGGCGAGGAAGGAAACACTGGCATTGGCAATGCTACCGAGCGTTCGCTCGATGATGTGGCAGACGGTTGCCTCGTTTCAAATTCGGAGCAAAAAGAGATACAAACAAAAATTAGAATGCCACAACATAACAAACCAAAGAAGGCGCACATAGCTCAAGTCGTGCCGCGAGGTACTTATTTCTGCTTGTTAATTTCCCTTTTTCTTTAACTAGATATGCTATTTAATTATTAAATTATTATTCATTACATATTATATTTGCACCAAAGAAGATATTGAGATTATTGAATACATGAAATCAGCACCGGAAAAACAAATTCTGGTCGACATCGACGGTGCATTTGTAGACAGATATAATATGGAATGCCTTTTCCATGGTGACATGCAATTGAATGGCGATGTAAGTATATCTATATAGAGTAATAGATATTTAAACATGGCTCCACATAATATAATTGTATTTTTTCTTACACAGGTTATAAGTGCGTATATTAATTGTATCATGGGTGAAAAACATCTACTTCATAGAGTTGGTGGAAAGGTCTTCTTGGAGGATACATTTATTTCCAGTATTCTTAAGCGTGATGGTGGCCTTAAGTTGGACCAAATAAATTATAAGGAAGATACCTTTCAGACAATGGGTTGATAATTATTTAGACCATGACATGGTGAACTTAAATCCCTACGTATATATAATAATACCAGTGGACAATACTTACTAACAAATGTTTGATGCAGGTCTTTATTCCAATAAACATAGAAGACTTTCATTGGTACCTGGCAGTACTCAATGCCCCTAAGTGTGAGGTACATGTACTCGATTCAATGGGCAAAATGGACCGCACAAACCTCACTATTACCGTGAGTAGCTATTACTTTTACATTATTATTATTGCTACTATTAGCATTATTATTATTGTTGTTGTTGTTAAATCTTCGATGATATATATTTATCTCAACAGTTAAGAGGCCTAGATAGACATATAAAAGTCACTGCAAAACATAAAGAGCTTAAACAACACAAGTGGTGGAATGTTGACGTTACAACATGGCCTGTTATAGAGAAGATTCTAAAGCCAATGCAAAAGGATGAGTATGTTTCAACATGTGACTTGTGTAAAAATGATTGCCTTCCTTTCATTACATAAAAATAGTTCAATGGATTACATAAAAATAGTTCAATGAAGTTTTTTAATCACGTAGGACATCCTACGGTCTGTGGATGATAAACTACATGGAGTACTGGACAGGATCGCAGCTTTCTGATAGTTTCACTCAGGTATTCGAATATGAGTTTATTGCATGTTTAAGTATATAACATATGAACATATATGTTTCACTACTTTGCAGGATGATATAACAAATTTCAGGTTTAAGCTTCCTGCAATCTTGTGGGCCTCAAAGCTAAAACGAAGAAAGGATGTCAAGAACCTGAAAAAACAAATGAGGAAGAAAGTCAACATGATGTTGAATTTATTGATGCTCTAGGCGAGGAACCTAAACCATCAAACACATCACATCAAACTAAATCAGATACATCTCTATGTGTCCTTTCCACTGGAATAACACCAGCGAGCAGCCCACATGAATTAATGGGTGCACTTTGCAAATATATCATCTCAATTGACCATACAGAATCTTTAGAGTAAGTCATTTTTTTGTGCAATAAATTATGCATAGTATAACTATATCAACTTTGATCTTGCAACAGCTAACCGAATATACATTTTTATAGGAAAGAGTGGGTTCGAAGCACCAAGCCTTACCCAATTTCTATAACTCTCAGAAAACTTCAAGAAACACTGCATGTCAACAAGCCAATAGACAGTGCTTCTTTCAACATGGCTGTGCGGATGCTCGCATGCAACGATGTCTTGTTGTTTCAAGATGAAAAAATGCACTACATGGACCTGCAGTTTTGTGTAAGTTATTTCATTTGTATGTGGTAAGCCTATTTTATGTGTTTATTATAACATTATATGTATGTATATCGACAAAAGCGATGTTATGCGATTTCGTCGAGAACCATGCCGGCGTTCCAAGCTTGATGTCCAACAATTGGCAAATTATTTAAATGTTGGCCTAACATGGAGTATGATATTTCACATTGCAACAAGGTAAGCTATGTTTCTTTGTCAATTGTTCATAAAAATTGTTTGAATCATTCATTATGTTTTCCTTACATAAATTGTTTGCGATTCTATTGCCTTATTCTTTTCTCGGTCACTTCACATTGTTCATACTACACATGAAAGATAGAAGTGTATCTATATTGGACCCACAAACCTATACCGACTGGTTTAAGGCTCAAGATCCTACCATGTACTACATTCATAAAATACATAAGATTGCCAATAACGTGAAGCTAGCCATGGAAGTAGCCAACCCTATGTGGAATGACGATATTTATGTATGGCGTCAGATATTAACGACATGTGTTCCAAAAAGTAAGACCGGTAACTTGCTTATAAATTACACTTAATGTGTTTGTTTGTCTACATACATGTAACTATGTGTCCTTTTGTAGGACATCCTTTGGATATTTTGTAATCAACTTCATGCGCTCTTGGGATGGTATGAAATTACCATCACTTTGCACTGTGAGTACTATTATTTATTTATTTATTTATTATACTTTATCTTACCGTAGCACAATTAATGTTTTCTGATAATGGTCCATAATAATGCATGTATAAGATGGGAAGCTGTTGAGGGCGAAGTTTCTCGTGGACCTACTGAACTACAATGAGAATGAATCGAAAGACAACATTCCTGAAGTTATACGGGAAATCCTTAATCGTATCAGAGATTAGATTATTTTTAATGATAAACAATTGCGATGTTACTTTATGCACTTGTTTATGTAATCAACGATATAATAACTCTCTGTATCTTTCTTTTGTGCTTAATAACTACCTCTCAAATGAACCATGAGATCTTGTTACTTAAAAGTATTACCCTCCTATTTTGTATTTGGTTTTAATTCATACCGGAGGAGAAACTATAAAATTTTTTGTAATCGGGAGAAATAGATGTTTGATCTTGTAGCACAATTTTCTTTTATTGCTTGACCTTTATGTTTTGTTACTAATTTTATTTTTCGTAGCAACGCACGGGCATTGAACTAGTATTATATCATTTGATAGGAGCATGTGTGGCCATTTCTTACAACTTTTCTATGTAGTGTTTCTTTTTTCTGGGCACATAATGGAATTAGAAAAATATTATGAAACAGAGCATGTATATGATTTCTTATGGCATCTCCAACGCCATCATTGAATTAGGCATACAGAATTTATTTCTAAATATAGAAATTTGACTAAATACAGAATTTATTTGTAAATATAGAAATTTGACTAAAAATGATAACTTGCTTTTTTTCTTCTAAGAATTAATATCGTTTATAGCAGAGTTAAGGGGGAAAATGAAGGGATTTTGTAGGATGGTAATCCAAAGAAAAAAAAGTTCTATGAAGATTGTTTGGATTGAATTAAAGGAATTTTGCGGAAATCTTTTCTATCCTACACTTTTTGCAGGAAACAAACATGAGGTTAAACTTTGTTAAAAATTCCTAGGAGTTGTCAAATGCGACATGCCTCTTTCTCACCCATCATCTACTTTAGTCATATCCCAAAAACATATTTTGAATACTTCGTACAATTTCGGTTTCCATAGGAGTCAATTGGGCATGACACATACACAACTCTTGAATTTCAAATGGGCCGTAAATAATAGAAAATACTAGGATGTCAGTGTATATTGAGGCTCCATTAGGTATTGCGGTGAGCGGTGACTTTTCGAAGCACTTATTTTTCCTACTATAGATATATACAATTAGTTGAAAACACTTTTTTATCCATAAAAGCAAAATCTTACTAGAATTAGTAAATAATAAACAATCATCTAACTAACTAGATTTCACATCACATCACATCACAATACAACTACCACAAACTGTGCCTAAGAGTGCTAGCTTATTTTACCTTTTCATTCTGTTGTCCAAACTATGGGTTAGGGGAGTTAAAGTGCTTCGACCTGATTAAACTCTCTAATTCACAGGTGTTCAGAGAAAAGGTTAAACTCCCGATAACAAACAGAGCCATGACCTGGGCTATGTTGTCGACGGCTTGGGGATGAAGATGACCAGGAGACACAGGCAGTGCCAGAGAAATAATTCTGAAATTTGAGTAACTTGCCGGTGTTATTGTTGCGATTGTCATTGCTACTCCGCCAAAGTACTGGAGTATTGTATTGAGGTTACACTTTTAGCCACACGTTGGAATCAGCGATTTGAAGCAGCTGCGGTAGCTTTTCATGTCGAAACAGTATGGGACTGCAGGAGGGGACTGCTACTGACGATGCTTTATGTTTAATGCTCAAGGGAGCAGCGCACTTTAGAAACTAATCATGCGAGTGTGCTAGATGAGCGTTCCGCGTTGGGAATGCCAAAGCCATTTTACTCTGCCAAAGTGCAAGCGGCAATGAATACACATGGTTGCAAAGCCTTTTTGCAACGGGAGAGGGGAAAAGTAGACAAGATCACATATATTTTCTAGATGATCGCATACATCAATTGAGGGGGAAATCAGCTTGATGGTCCCTTGTAAACTTTATGACAAGGAAAAGAACTAATTTCTTTTTTTTTTCCTAGCTACTGAACAAACAAAGTGGGCGTGCGCAAAAATTCTCAGCCCCCACCCTTTTGAAGCTTTTTTAGAGTGCCACTTTTTGTCACCTATTTCCCTATCTCTATTCTGCCCTGACGACCTATCTCTCGCTAGTCGTAGCCTCGTAGGCTCGTGCTTCCTCTGCGTACGTTTTCACTCGATTAGCCTGAACCTTTTCTTTACTCCGGAAAGCTAGAAAAGGAACGAGCGAGGTGACAAACGGTGAGATATGTATCTTTGAGTAACATGGTTTTCGCTTGCATGCATGCTGCTCCTTCCAAACCAAGGGGTTATATCTATAAATTTAGAATCTTGTCTTTTTCTTATGTTTGGTTGTTTATATCTAGTTTTGAGTTAGGTTCTCTGGATGCAAAATTCTTCATGCAGCTTGGCTCTAGAGATACGGAAAAAATGGGCGTATCTCTGGATGCAGCGCATGGCAGCCTCGTGTTCTGCACAAGTAGCCACTGTCAGCCACAATAGGAAACCATGCATGCGGTGTCACGTGGGTATCAAGGTTCAAATTTTCGTTTGCATGAGAAAAACCGGACCAAGCCGAAATCTGAATTTCGCCGAAATTGATAATTTCGCCGAGGAGATTCAAAATTCAAATCCGGTTTGATTTCCACCGAAATTTCCGAATTTCGCCGAAAATACCCGAAATTTTCCAAAATTTCGGTCAAAATGAACTGACTGAAAATTGGTTCAAACGATGTCGAAAAATTTTGAAATTGTTTTGTAGGTTCCTCACACATTAGAGATATTCTCATAAAATTTTCAGGTGATTCTCAGTTCTGTGGATTTTAAAAAAATTCAAAAATTGGTACTGTCCCGATGAAACGTTGATCGGCAAGTTTGAACCGGATGAAAAATAGTACAAACGACGTTAGAAAATTTTGAAATTTTTTATGGAGATTCCTAACATTTTTATGATATTTTTTTAAAAATTTAAGATGATGATAAAATGTGAGGAATTTTAAAAAATTCAAATATTGGTACTGTCTTGGTAAAGCGCTGAGCGGTAAGTTTCATCCGAATGAAAATTACAACAAAAGAGGTTATAAAATGTTGAAAATTTTTCTAGATGGTCCTGACACAACCATAATATTCTCATAAAATTTTCATATGATGATCAGGTGTCATGAATTTTCAAAAATTCCAACAGTGGTACTATCCTGTTAAAAGGCCGATGATCAATAATAGATTTACTTTAGCAATAAGAAAGGTTTAAATTTTTCAATAATTTTACATAAGGGTGAAAAGGAAATTTTTAATATGTCATAAAGATTTTGAATCATAATCACGCTCCAAAAAATTTATAAAATTCGTAGAAGGCACAGTACCATTTATGTTCTTTCTCTGTTTGATTTTTGAAATATAATACAACAAATTAAGTTCAATGTCATAATTAAATGAAAATATTATGTCATAATTTCAATTTGAAAATTTTATATTATCTTCCCCAGCAATAAATTCATCAACATTAAAAATATCAGAAATTAATAAATTAATTTAAGACATTTAAAAATTCAAAAATGGAGAGAATTGAAAACTAGTACTTTGAATGTCAGAATTTTTATAAATTCCTGGAGAAATATTTTGAGTTGAAAATTTTACAAAAGAATCCTTAGCTCAAATAAATTTGAATTTTTTTTTCAAAAAGTAATACAAATATTTGAATTGCCTGATAAATTCTTAGCTCAAAAGAATTGATTTTTGAAATATAATACAACAAATTAAGTTTAGTGCTTACTGTATTAATAGATTTTATTGAGCAAACCAAGAAAGTTGAATTTTTTTGAAAATTTTATAGAATGGTACCGAGGAAGTTCTTAATCTGTCATAAAAATTTTAGATGATGATCACACTCCAGAAAATTTAGAAAAATCTAACAAGTTTACTGTCCCAATAATGTCTATTCTGTTTTTGATTTTTTGAAGATAACAAATGATGTTAAATTATTTTGAAACTTTTTTTCTATGATCCCAAACAACAAGGGATGGTACCATAATTTTTTCAGATGATTATCAGGCTTGAAATTTGTTTAAAAAATCTGACAGTGTTTCTGTCCAAATTTTAAAAAATCTCAAAAAATTTGTTTTTCATCAAATTTTCATGTAACAAGACTTTGTTAAGGGTTATTGAACCCATTCCGTTCAAATCCGGCCAAAATATTTGAAAATCCAGATTAAAAACCCGAAATTTCAGCAAAATTTGCCTGAATTTCGCCGAAATTTCCAAAAATACTGTAGCAGTTACTGTAGCAAGTCAACTTTTAAAATTTTGAATTCGGCCGGTATATCCAGATTCGGGGGGGGGGGCCGAAAAGCGAAATTTCGGTGAAAATTCGCCGAAATTCGGCGGTTTTTTTATCCCTGGTGGGTATGTAAGTTTTTCTTTTTTTTCTTTTTTGTTTATATCTTTTAATTGGCAACATATCCGGTGCAACCCCCTTCGTGAAATCACCGTGCAACTGAACTAAAAAAAGTTTCAAAAAATTCTGAAAAAAATCATGGATGTACATCTCAACTTACCCCACCTACATATAAAATTTCATGATCAAATTCATCCTATACTAGCAGTTACAAAAAAAACAAACAGCAAAAATGAATAGTGATGAACAGTAGAAAATCACTGTTCATGCTAAATTTGTCTTTTTGTAACTGCTAGTATAGGATGAATTTGATCATGAAATTTTATATGTAGGTGGGGTAAGTTGAGATGTACATCCATGATTTTTTTCAGAATTTTTTGAAACTTTTTTTAGTTCAGTTGCACGGTGATTTCACCGAGAGGGGTGATTGCACATGATATTTTTCCCTTTTAATTAGCATCTCCGATTACTGAACCGATTTTAAAAATAGGTTCCTGACATTTTTTTCGAACAAAACTAGACTACACTTGTTATATAAATTTCAAAATATTTAAATTTGAAAATATCTACCTACTAAACACTCAACTAAATACCGTCTATGCATCTATACATCTCGTACCCCATCAGACTGACTGAGTCGAACAAGTCAGACTTGTGAGAGAAGATAACTAAACAACCTCTAACAAATGAAATAGAGCACGCGAGGGAGATGCGCGCAGCACCATCCAACGGGCGTTGTCGCCTTCTCACCTAAAGTAATTGCTGTTCGAACGACATCCAAATATTCAATAACAGTATCTTGGAACAATATATAGTAGGTGCATTCGCCATTCCCATTTATTCGCAGCATATAGGCTTACCTCTTTGTGACTAAGGTCCACTTTAGGAGAGCTTCAGATCCCAGCTTCAGCTCAGAGCTGAAACTTATAGGCTAAAATAAAGTGAATTAATTTTATATTTTTAGTCTAAAATGTAAACAAAATGATCTACCTAAACACTCTTAATGTACCCATAGCTCCAACTCCATAAATTCCTGGAGCTAGAAATACCCTGCTCCACCAACTCCACAGATTTTAGTGGAGTTGAAGCTGTCCCAAACACCGCCTAAATAGAAGAATAACTGATTATGTCTCTTATCTCTCCTCAGGAGACAATAAGCTTTTTAGACAACGCGATCTGCTCGACCACTCATTTCTTGCTCGACTTTAGACTACTTCCACGATGTTGCAGTGTTTCTATTTTTCTTCATCATACCCAATGTAAGTCATTCACACAACTAGTGGTGTCCTATTATAGCTTTGTTTTTTTTTTATATATTTTGGAGTACAAAGTGTTGTCCGATGTTAGTTTCAAGTATCGCATCATTTGTGTTTTGCGGTATCTGCCTTCTAGTAAAATTTGAATTAAAATAATACTCATATTTCTAACGTTAGATAAACAACCACTTGGTTTACTAGTGGCAAAAATAAATCAAAGGAAAAGAAATTTAGATATAATGCTTGGCCAGTCTTAAACATTGCTTGGTCTTTGCAATTAATGTCAAAACCGAATCTCGTCCTCCACTAAAAAAATTGTCAAAAACTAACTATTCGTGGATCACGACTAGGAAAAAAAACATACAGTACTTTTCGTGCTTTGATTGATAGCTACGAGTGACCGATTTCCTGCACGTTTCCTTCGTCTCACTTTCCTAGTTAACTAAGCAACGTGCATATCGATCGATTTTTTTTTTTTGGGCGAGGATTACGTATTACTAATTGTGCAAACCGCCACACGACTGCGTTGCTTGCTTCCCTTGTGGAGCCAAAAGATCTTGCTGGTCGCTTCAGAACTGTCATCACTGTGCCCAAACAATTATGGATATTAAGCACTATCCATCAGCTAGTATCATATCATCATCCCTCTGCTTGAACACGTCGTTCTCTTCATGTACAGCAGATCCACGTATTCCTAGTCACAATCGTACCTCGAATTAAAAGGACTCACGCTATGAATCATCATCATCATCCCAATACACAGTCTCAATGTTAATTTTCTTTTGGATGGGGCATAACATAGTAGTTGATTTATCAATTGGAATAAGTAATAACTGGTTGAGATATGTTACTTGCAGTGTGACGCTGCTCGTTTCTCTTCTGAGATATATTATATCAACTCTATTACAAGCGGAAGATTTCGAGAGGAGCCAGCAGGTCCACGTGGCGCCCTGCAATTTCGCGAAAAAGTCCCTCTGTTTTTCTGAAATTGCGGATAGGTCCTTCGCGATTTTTTGTGAGACGAAAATATTTTTTTTCTTCGCGTTTGGGTCCCTGGCGCGGTATTTTACGGAAAAGCCTCCCATTAATCTCAAATTGCGAACAAGCCCTTTTCTAATTTTTCAGGATAGCGAACAGGCCTAAAAAAAATAACAAACAGGTCCCTGCTTCTTACGTTCGGATCATTTCTCCGTTTTTCCCGGGAAAAATTTTTCGTCACCGAAAAAAAATGGAAAAAATGTTTCCGCCGCCCAAAAAACCCGGGAAAAATGTTTTCGCTGCCCAAAAAACCGAAAAAAATGTTTCCGCCGCCAAAAAAACCGGGAAAAATGCCCCAAAAAAATCAATAAAAAGTTTTCGTCACCAAAAACGCAGATTAAATCGAAGGTTTATAGCAACTTAGGGATTTGCGGTGGTCATAGCCATGGTTTTTTTAAACATGTGAGCGTGTAGAGTATTCGACTCGACAAAAGAAGGTTGTCGTCTCTAATAATTTTTTGTCGCGAACATGTACTATTACTCGGTGGACGTGTAGAGAACATGTCCCTGCTTCTTACGTTCGAGTCCTTTCTCCGTTTTTCCCGGGAAAAATTTTTCGTCACCGAAAAAAAACGGAAAAAATGTTTCCGCCACCCAAAAAACCCGGAAAAAATGTTTTCGCTTCCCAAAAAGCGGAAAAATGTTTCACTAGCCAAAAACCGGAAAAAATGTTTTCATGAAAAAATGGAAAAATGTTTTACGCCCAAAAACACGGAAAAAATGTTTCCGCTTCCCCAAAAAACGGAAAAAATGTTTTCACAACCCAAAAAAAACGAAAAAAAGGTTTTCGTCACCAAAAAAACACTGATTCGTCGAAAGTTTATAGCAACTTAAAGATTTGCCAACGGGTCATTGCCGCGGGTTTTTTTTAAACATGTGAACGTGTAAAGTATTCGACTCGACAAAAGAAGGTTGTCATCTCTAATAATTTTTTGTCGCGAACATGTACTATTACTCGGTGGGCGATGTAGAAAACAGTCCTCGCTTACGTTCGGGTCCTTTCTCCGTTTTTCCCGGCAAAAATTTTTCGTCACCGAAAAAAACGGAAAAAATGTTTCCGCCGCCCAAAAAACCCGGAAAAAATGTTTTCGTTGCCCAAAAAACCGGAAAAAATGTTTCCGCCGCCAAAAAAAACCGGAAAAAATGTTTTCGCCGCCCAAAAAAACCGAAAAAAAAGTTTTCGTCACAAAAAAACATAGATTCGTCGAAGGTTTATAGCAACTTAGAGATTTGCCAACGAGTCATAACCGCGGGTTTTTTTAAACATGTGAACGTGTAGAGTATTCGACTCGACAAAAGAAGGTTATTGTCAGCGTACTATACACCGGGGTACCATCTTCGCCGCACAAAGCGTCGCGGCCCGTGGCGATCGACAAAGCGGTGGGTGTTTACCCGTCCGCGAAACGTGGCGAGCGGCGAAGTGGCGACCACGCTCGCGGCGCCCGCGGCTTTGGTGGGCGAAAGCAGTGGCGACCACGGTGTCGGTCCACGGCGCGCGCCGTGGCGACCACGCGTGGCGGCTTTGGTGGCGGTTGGCGGCGGTTTTCGCACGCCCCATCGGTGTCGGTCCACGTGGCGCGAAGCGGCGAAGCAGTGGCGACCACGCCTGCTCGCCGGCGCCCAGCACGTGGCGGCTTTGGCGGCGGTTGGCGAAAGCACGCGCCCCACCGAGTGTCGGTCCACGTGGCGCGGCGAAGCGGCAGTGGCGACCACGCCGCGCCCGGCGCCCGGCCACGTGGCGGCTTTTCAAGGCGATTGGCGGCACGCCACCACCGGTGCGGTCCACGTGGCGAAGCGGCGGCGGGCGCGCCGGTCGTCATCGCCTTCCGAAGAGGCGTTCGCGACCGCAAGATGAAGGAGAAAATGGCCACCCGCACTATTGGCACCACTTCTGAGTTGTTTTCCCTCGCGCATAAGTGCGCGCGGGCTGCAGAGGCGAGGGGGCCAGGATCTGGTCCCCAGGGTGGCGAGGCAAGGATGAAGCCGGGACCTCAAAGGGTTCCGGCCCGCCAAGCAAGAAGGCGCGGAAAAGAACCTAGTAGTTTCCACAAATTCGAGTGGACGTCAGTTCTTTCAATCAGAAAGATTTGAAAATTTTAAAAATTATGAGCAGGTCCTTCCACCGGTTATTTTTTTAAAAAAAACATGTGGTTTCGCAAATTCGGCTTACGAAAAACTCAGACTAAATTTTTTGTCACCGTGCGACATCGCGCACATCTCTAATTAGTTATTATGGCAAACCACACGAATGTTGCGCGTACACCCATGCAAATCAATTCTGTGTGGCACTGTATACCGTCTAGGAGTCGTAGAACATTAGAGCTTATATGACATGCTAGGTTGAGTCGCGTGATGCCGCGCCGCGAGGAAAAAATCTGGCACGAGTTTTTGCAAATCGAATTTACGGAACTACGGATCTCTTTTTTCAAAATAACTGGTGGAAGGATCTATTTACGATTCCAAAATTTTTTAATTCTTTCGGGTCGAAAGAACTGGCCTTTTTTTTTGCAAAATAATCGGTCGAATGACTCGCTCGTGATTCCAATTTTTTAAAAATCTTCTGGGCCGAAAGAACTAGCGCCCACGTTGAAGTTGCGTAACTATGGGGTCGCGCACGACTAGGAGTGCAAACGAATCGGATACAGATGGATTTCGCTCATTCCGTATCCTATTCTAAATTTTTTCTCGGATATAGAATCGGATCTGACAAAGACGATGATTCGAATCTGAATCTGGATTACCGGTCACGAATCACGGGCGAATACGGATCGTTCCAGATACAGTTAGTCTCGGTTACGAATAGTTAGTCGGATAATACGTGAAAGCAGAAACCATATATGTCGTGCATATTAAGATCAATCAACCATACACAAAACTTTACTAGAACTTTAGAGACTTATAAGTGTTTCAAATTCAATAATAGTTGCCTTCCCTATATAAAAATAATATGCAGCTAAGTATAATTCTAATCAACATATGAACTTATATGATGTAGAATGTTTATGTTTATTAGATCTGTTATCGGATATCTATTTCACTCATTTACACTGATATTTTTCGGATTTCTTGAATATGCGGGTATGGATTGGATACGGATCGGATACTTCTCTTCCCATATCTTACCCTATATTTTTTTCGGATAGGCAGATTCGAATCCGGATATAACCGAATATCATTTTTTCAGATTCGAATCGGATTTTAAACGAATTCGGTCTCGGATCGGTCGGGAATTATCCGCTCCGTTTGCACCCCTACGCATGACGACGCAACGTGAAAAATTCGGGAAATCTGGTCGTATATTCGTTTTCCATTTTTTTTAAAAAAAATGAGTCATTAGGACCTGTCGGAGAATCTATGGGCTGCTATAAACCTTCGATGAATCTGCGTTTTTTTTAAGAAACCACGTAGAGGGAGATAAACGTAATTTAATTTTTTTGGAGACTATTTCACAAAAAAATCGACGAAAGGACCTAAATGCGATTTTCAATTCAGCTATAAACCTTCAATAAATCTATGTTTTTTAGAAAACCGCGCTCGCGACGAATCTGCGTTTTTTTAGAAAACCGCATGGAGGAATATAAACGTATTTTCAATTTTTTTGGAGTCTATTTCACAAAAAAATCGACAAAAGAACCAAAACACGATTTCTAATTCGGCTATAAACCTTCGACGAATCTGTGTTTTTCTAGAAAACCGCGTGGAGTGACCTAAATGTAATTTCGATATTTTTTGGGCCTATTTTACTAAAAAAACCGCCGAAATGACCTAAACGCGATTCCTAATTTTTCGGGGGACCTATCCGCGAGAGGCGACACTTGGCACAGCTCACCATTCGGTAATCCTTTGGCTCTATTATAAAATTAATACTAGGTTAAGCCACGCCGATGCCGCACCGCGAGGAAAAAATCTAGCACGAGTTTTTTATAAATCGAATTTGCGGAACCATTAGTCTCTTTTTTTAAAATAACCAGCGGAAGAATCTATTTACGATTCCAATTTTTTTAAAATCTTCCGGGTTGAAAGAACCGGTGTTTTTTTTTGCAAAATAACCGGTGGAAGGACCCGCTCATGATTCCAATTTTTTAAAAATCTTTCGGGCCGAAAGAACCGGCACCCGCGTTGAATTTGCGTAACTACGGGGTTCTTTCTGCAAAACAACAGGTGGAAGGACCTATCCGCGATTTTTGATTTTTCGGAGGACTTTTCTGGGAAATCAGTGACGTGGCAGCCTACATGCGCCTGAATCCTCCTGACATTAAGGTATACCAGCCAGGGTATCGCGCTACGATGCGTCGCGCACGACGACACAATGCATAAAATTCAGAAAATCTAGTCGTATTTTCGGTTTCTTTTTTTCTTTTTAAAATAGATCATTAGGACCCGCCAGCAAATCGATGGGCTACTATAAACTTTCGGTGAATCTGTGTTTCTTTAAAAAACCGCGTGGAGGGACCTAAATGCAATTCCAAAATTTTTCGAGTCTATTTTACTAAAAAAACCATCAAAAGGATATAAATGCGATTTCCAATTTAGCTATACCCAATGTAAGTCATTCACACAAATAGTGGTGTCCTATTATAGCTTTGTTTTTTATATATATATTTTGGAGTACAAAGTGTTGTCCGATGTTAGTTTCAAGTATCGCATCATTTGTGTTTTGCGGTATCTCCTTTCTAGTAAAATTTGAATTAAAATAATACTCATATTTCCAACGTTAGATAAACAACCACTTGGTTTACTAGTGGCAAAAATAAATCAAAGGAAAAGAAATTTTGATATAATGCTTGGCCAGTCTTAAACATTGCTTGGTCTTTGCAATTAATGTCAACCGAATCTCGTCCTCCACTAAAAAAATTGTCAAAAACTAACTATTCGTGGATCACGACTAGGAAAAAAAACATACAGTACTTTTCGTCCTTTGGTTGATAGCTACGAGTGACCGATTTCCTGCACGTTTCCTTCCTCTCACTTTTCCTAGTTAACTAAGCAACGTGCATATCGATCGATTTTTGGCGAGGATTACGTATTACTAATTGTGCAAACCGCCACACGACTGCGTTGCTTGCTTCCCTTGTGGAGCCAAAGGATCTTGCTGGTCGCTTCAGAACTGTCATCACTGTGCCCAAACAATTTTGGCTATTAAGTACTATCCATCAGCTAGTATCATATCATCATCCCTCTGCTTGAACACGTCGTTCTCTTCATGTACAGCAGATCCACGTATTCCTAGTCACAATCGTACCTCGAATTAAAAGGACTCACGCTATGAATCATCATCATCATCCCAATACACAGTCTCAAAGTTAATTTTCTTTTGGATGGGGGCATAACATAGTAGTTGATTTACCATTTGGAATAAGTATTAACTGGTTGAGATATGTCACTTGCAATGTGACGCTGCTCATTTCTTTTCTGAGATATATTATATCAAACCTACTAGGTAGAATCGCGCGCGAATGCCGCGCCGCGAGGGGAAAATCCGATATAAGTTTTTTGTAAATCGAATTTGCGAAACTGCAGGTTGTTTTTTCAAAATAACCAGCGGAGAAGGGACCGGATGTATTTTTTTATGTTCGCAAAACCACTCACCGGGCAAAAATAGTCTAGAGGAAAAAGGGCGAAAAATTATTAGAGACGACAATCTTCTTTTGTCGAGTCTAACACTATACGCGTTCACCGAGTAATAATACACATTTAAAAAATATCAGAGATCGAGATGGAAAATCGAGTTAGGAAAAAGTCTAGACATAGAGCTGTACATATTTCTCTGGTGCTGAAAAAAATTTTCCGAGAAAAACGTTTTTTTTGTGGCGAAAACATTTTTTTCGGGTTTTTTGGGTGGTGAAAACATTTTTTCCGTTTTTTTGGGTGGCGAAAACATTTTTCTCGGTTTTTTTCGGTGGCGAAAACAATTTTTCCTGGGAAAAACGGAGAAAGGACTTGAACGTAAGAAGCGAGGACTGTTTGATATTTTTTGGACACATTAGCTATCCTGAAAAAATTAGAAAAGGGCTTGTTCGCGATTTGAAACTAACAGAGGCTTTTCCAGTAAGCGCGCCGAGGACCTAAACGCGAAAGGGAAAAAAATTCTTTGTCTCACAGAAAACTACACAAGGACCTATCCGTAATTTCAAGAAACGGAGGACTTTTTTCGCAAAAGCAAAGAAGGCGGTGGCTACCGCTCGCCGCAATTCCAGGGGCTGTAAGTGGTGTTATATTACAGGCGGAAGAAAGCGCGGCCGGCCAGGGCATCCACGTGTCGCCGCGCAATTTCACGAAAAAGTCCCTCCGTTTCTTCGAAATTACGGATAGGTCCTTCGCGATTTTTTGTGAGACGGAAAATTTTTTTTTCTTCGCGTTTAGGTCCCTGACGCGGTATTTTACGGAAAATCCTCCCGTTAATCTCAAATCGCGAACAAGCCCTTTTCTAATTTTTCAGGATAGCGAACAGGTCCAAAAAAAAAAACAAACAGGTCCATACTTGTTACGTTCGGGTCCTTTCTGCTTTTTTCATGAAAAATTTTTCGTCATCAAAAAAACGGAAAAATGTTTCGCCTAAAAAACCGGAAAATGTTTTCATTGCCCAAAAACTAGAAAAATGTTTCAAGAAGAAAAAACCGGAAAAAAGTTTCACGCCAAAAAACCGAAAAAAAGTTTTCGTCACAAAAAAACACATGTTAAATCAAGGTTTATAGCAACTTAGAGATTTGCCAGCGGTCAGAATCATGGTTTTTTAAATATGTAAACGTGTTGAGTATTCGACTCGACAAAAGAAGGTTGTCATCTCTAATAACGTTCGGGTCCTTTCTCCGTTTTTCCCGGGAAAAATTTTTCATCACCGAAAAAAACGGAAAAAATGTTTCCGCCGCCCAAAAAACCCGGGAAAAATGTTTTCGCTGCCCAAAAAACCAGAAAAAATGTTTCCTCTGCAAAAAAAAATCGGAAAAAAAGTTTCCGCTGCCCAAAAAAACACAGGTTCGTCGAAGGTTTATAGCAGCTTAGAGATTTGCCAGCGGTCGAAGCGGTTTTTTAAACATGTAAGCGTGTTGAGTATTCGTAGCGACAAAATAAGGTTGTCATCTCTAATAACGTTGGGTCCTTTCTCCGTTTTTCGGGAAAAATTTTTAAATCACCGAAAAAAACGGAAAAATGTTTCACCGCCAAAAACCGGAAAAAATGTTTTCGCTGCCCAAAAACCGGAAAAATGTTTCGCCAAAAAAAATCGGAAAAAAGTTTTACTGCCCAAAAACCCGAAAAAAAGTTTTCGTTGCCAAAAAACACAGGTTAAATCAAGGTTTATAGCAACTTAGAGATTTGCCAACGGATCGTAACCGCGAGTTTTTTTTAAACATGTAAACGTGTTGAGTATTCGACTCGACAAAAGAAGATTGTCATCGCTAATAACGTTTAGGTCATTTCTCCGTTTTTCCCGGGAAAAATTTTTCGTCACCGAAAAAAAGCAGAAAAAATGTTTCCGCCGCCCAAAAACCGGAAAAATGTTTTCGCTGCCCAAAAACCGGAAAAAATGTTTCGCATAAAAAAATCGGAAAAAAGTTTAGTTGCCCAAAAACCGAAAAAAAGTTTTAAATCGCCAAAAAAACACGGGTTAAATCGAAGTTTATAGCAACTTAGAGATTTGCCAGTGTCGAATGCAGTGGGTTTTTTAAACATGTAAACGTGTTGAGTATTCGACTCGACAAAAGAAGGTTGTCATCTCTAATAACGTTCGGGTCCTTTCTCCGTTTTTCCCGGGAAAAAATTTTCTTCACCGAAAAAAACGAAAAAAATGTTTCCACCGCCCAAAAAACCCGGAAAAAATGTTTTCGCTGCCCAAAAAGCGGAAAAAATGTTTCCGCCGCCAAAAAAAATCGGAAAAAAAAGTTATCGCCGCCCAAAAAAACCGAAAAAAAAGTTTTCGTCACAAAAAAAACACAGGTTCGTCGAAGGTTTATAGCAACTTAGAGATTTGCCAACGGGTCATAACCGCGGGTTTTTTTAAACATGTGAACGTCTAGAGTATTTGACTCGACAAAATAATGTTGTCATCTCTAATAATTTTTTGTCGCGAACATGTACTATTACTCGGTGGACGTGTAGAGTATTAGGCTCGACAAAAGAAGATTGTCGTCTCTAATAATTTTTCGCCTTTTTTCCTCATGTTCACGTACGGGTCATTCGCCTTTATTTTCCCGTTTAAAAAACCGTATTTTTTTATTCACGGTTGTGTTCTCCGTTTTTCACGGGAAAAAAGTTTTCATCGCCAGAGATATGTGTGCAGCTCTATCTCTAGACTTTTTCCCCAAGTCGATTTTCCATCTCGATCTCTGATATTTTTTTAAACATGTATTATTACTCGGAGGACGTATAAAGTGTTAGGCTTGATAAAAGAAGATTGTTATCTCTAATAATTTTTCGCCCTTTTTCCTCTAGACTATTTTTCGCCGGTGGGTGGTTTTGTGAACATGTTTATTACTCGGTAAACGCATAGAGTATTCGACTCGACAAAAGAAGGTTGTCATCTCTAATAATTTTTTGTCCTTTTCCCTCTAGACTATTTTGACACGTTTTTCTTAAAAAGCGAAAAGCCGATTACAGTTTTCCCCATAAGTATTAAGCGATCAAAATTTCACGTGACGCAGCAAATAAATTACACATGCCGCGGCGTAGCGCGGGTCATTATCTAGTATATCCTAAGCTCAGAAGGATTCTAGTGCGAGGAGAACAGCCACATCAATGTTTTTTTGGTAAACCCCTCGAAAAATCGGAAATATCGAATAGTCCTTTCACAGTAAATTACAAATCGTAAACAGGTCTTTCTACCGGTTATTTTCCAAAAAAAAAGGCCCCGTGCTTCTGCAGATTCCTGTTCTTTTGGCCCAAAAGATTTAAAAAAAATTGAAATCGTGAACAGATCCTTCCACCAGTTATTTCGCAAAAAGAACCCAATAGTTTCCACAAATTCGAGTGGATGTTGGTTCTTTCAATCAGAAAGATTTGAAAATTTTAAAAATTATGAGCAGATCCTTCCACAGGTTATTTTTTAAAAAAAACTATGTGGTTCCGCAAATTCAGCTTACGAAAAACTCAGACTAAATTTTTTTCTCACCGTGCGACATCGCGCACATCTCTAATTAGTTATTATGGCAAACCACACGAATGTGGCACGTACACCCGTGCAAATCAATTCTGTGTGGCACTGTGTACCGTTTAGGAGTCGCAGAACATTAGAGCTTATATGACATGCTAGGTTGAGTCGCACGATGCCACGCCGCGAGAAAAAAAATCTAGCACGAGTTTTTGCAAATCGAATTTACGGAACCACGGATCTCTTTTTTCAAAATAACTGGTGGAAGGATCTATTTACGATTCCAAATTTTTTTAAACCTTCCGGGTCGAAAGAACTGGCGTTTTTTTTTTGCAAAATAACCGGTCGAATAACTCGCTCGTGATTCCAATTTTTTTAAAATCTTCTGGGCCGAAAGAACTAGCGCCCACGTTTAAGTTGCGTAACTACGGGGTTACGCACGACGACGCAATGTGAAAAATTCGGGAAATCTGGTCGTATTTTCGTTTTCCATTTTTTTTAAAAAAAAAATGAGTCGTTAGGACCTGTCGGAGAATCTATGGGCTGCTATAAACTTTCGATAAATTTGCGTTTTTTTAAGAAACCACGTAGAGGGAGATAAACATAATTTTTTTGGGGACTATTTCACAAAAAAATCGACGAAAGGATCTAAATGCGATTTCCAATTCGGCTATAAACCTTTAATGAATCTGTGTTTTTTTAAAACCGCGCCCGCGACGAATCTGCGTTTTTTAGAAAACCGCGTGGAGGAATATAAATGTATTTTCAATTTCTTTGGAGTCTATTTCACAAAAAAATCGACAAAAGAACCAAAACGCGATTTCTAATTCGGCTATAAACCTTCGACGAATCTGTATTTTTCTAGAAAACCGCGTGGAGTGACCTAAACGTAATTTCGATATTTTTTGAGCCTATTTTACTAAAAAACTGCCGAAATGACCTAAACGCGATTCCTAATTTTTCGGGGGACCTATCCGCGAGAGGCGACACGTGGCACAGCTCACCATTCGTTAATCCTTGGCTCTATTATAAAGTCAATACTAGGTTGAGCCGCGAGCGATGCCGCACCACGAGGAAAACATCTAGCACGAGTTTTTTATAAATCGAATTTGCGGAACCATCAGTCTCTTTTTTCGAAATAACCAGCGGAAAGATCTATTTCCGATTCCAATTTTTTTTAAATCTTCCGGGTCGAAAGAACCGGTGTTTTTTTTGCAAAATAACTGGTGGAAGGACCCGCTCATGATTCCAATTTTTTTTAAATCTTTCGGGCTGAAAGAACCGGCGTCCACGTTGAATTTGCGTAACTACGGGGTTCTTTTTGCAAAACAACAGGTGGAAGGACCTATCCGCGATTTTTGATTTTTCGGAGGGCTTTTCTGGGAAATCGGTAACGTGGCAGCCTGCATGCGCCTGAATCTCCCGACTTTAAGGTTTACCAGCCAGAGTATCGCACTACGATGCGTCGCGCACGACAACACAATGCATAAAATTCAGGAAATCTAGTCGTATTTTCGGTTTCCTTTTTTTCTTTTTAAAATGGGTTGTTAGGATCCACCAGCGAATCAATAGGCTATTATAAACTTTCGATGAATTTGTGTTTCTTAAAAAAAACCGCGTGGAGAGACCTAAATGCAATTCCAAAATTATTCGAGTCCATTTTGCTAACAAAAACCATCAAAAGGCAAATTTTTCGAGTCCATTTTACTAACAAAAACCATCGAAAGAACATAAATACGATTTCTAATTTGGCTATACCCAATGTAAGCCATTCACACAACTAGAGGTGTCCTATTATAGCTTTCTTTTTTTTATATATATTTTGGAGTACAAAGTGTTGTCCGATGTTAGTTTCAAGTATCGCATCATTTGTGTTTTGCGGTACCTGCCTTCTAGTAAAATTTGAATTAAAATAATACTCATATTTCCAACGTTAGATAAACAACCACTTGGTTTACTAGTGGCAAAAATAAATCAAAGGAAAAGAAATTTTGATATAATGCTTGGCCAGTCTTAAACATTGCTTGGTCTTTGCAATTAATGTCAAAACCGAATCTCGTCCTCCGTGGATCACGACTAGGAAAAAAAAACATACAGTACTTTTCGTGCTTTGATTGATAGCTACGAGTGACCGATTTCCTGCACGTTTCCTTCCTCTCACTATTCCTAGTTAACTAAGCAACGTGCATATCGATCGATTTTTTTTTGGCGAGGATTACGTATTACTAATTGTGCAAACCGCCACACGACTGCGTTGCTTGCTTCCCTTGTGGAGCCAAAAGATCTTGCTGGTCGCTTCAGAACTGTCATCACTGTGCCCAAACAATTATGGATATTAAGCACTATCCATCAGCTAGTATCATATCATCATCCCTCTGCTTGAACACGTCGTTCTCTTCATGTACAGCAGATCCACGTATTCCTAGTCACAATCGTACCTCGAATTAAAAGGACTCACACTATGAATCATCATCATCATCCCAATACACAGTCTCAATGTTAATTTTCTTTTGGATGGGGCACAACATAGTAGTTGATTTGCCAATTGGAATAACTGGTTGAGATATGTTAAACTATCTCCAGCGATATCTCTTTAGTCTCCAAATCCCATCGCAGACAGATCTCAAACACTCCAACGAATTTCCTTCACGGTTCTCTTCGGAAAGGATTTGGAGAGAGAATCTTTTCAGAAAGATATTCTCTCTCCAATCTCTATACAAAACTCTTCGAGGGGATACTGCTGGAGATGATAGGAATAAAGTGAATGAATATGGGGGAAAGAATGAGGGAAGAGAAGGGAACGAAGGGAAATTGCTGGAGATAGTCTTACTTGCAGTGTGACGCTGATCGTTTCTCTTCTGAGATATATTATATATCTAAGCCTGGAAGGATTCTAGCACTAGGAAAGCAGTCACGTCAGCGTTTTTTAGAAAACTCCTCGAAAAATCAGAAATTGTGAATAGTCCTTTCACGATAAATTAGAAATCGTAAACAGATCCTTCTACCGGTTATTTTACCGAAAAAGACCCTGTGGTTCCGTAGATTCCAGTTCTTTCGGTCCGAAAGATTTAATTTTTTTTGAAATTACGAACAGGTCCTTCCACTAGTTATTTTGCAAAAAAAAAAACCCCCCGTAGTTCTCACAAATTCGACACGGATGTCGGTTCTTTCAATCAGAAAGATTTGAAAAATTAAAAAATTGTGAGCAGGTTATTCCACCGGTTATTTAAAAAAAACCGCGTGGTTCCATAAATTCGGCTTGCGAAAAACTAAAACTAATTTTTTTTTCTCGCCGCGTGGCATCGCGCGCGTCTCTAATTAGTTATTATGGCAAACCACACGAATGTTGCGTGTGAGTATACCCGTGCAAATCAATTCTGTGTGGCACTGTGTGCCGTCTAGGAGTAGCAGAACAATAGAGCTTATATGACATATTGAAAGGATACAAACGTAATAACTTTTTTTAGTATTTATTTGGAGTTCTCTCATGAAAATCCACGATTGTGTTAAATCGAAAGGTTCTTTTCGTGAAAATAGTTGGAATGATTGAAACGTAACTACGCTCTTTTTTGGGTATTTATTTAGGGTCCTTTCACGAAAGATTTGTGATTTTTTGAACTAAAAGGCTCTTTTCGTAAAAAAACCGTGAAAAAACCTACATATAATTACGTATTTTTTAAGATACCTACGCTTAAAAAAAAAAATCGAGCCGAGCCAACTAACCAGTTGAACCGGCCACGCGCAGCTCGGCTCCCTCCGCGCGACGTGGGCGCCTGAGAGGCCAGGAACTCTACAAAATTTTATATAGTTATGATTACCAGGTACAACACATGCTAATAAATTGTCGTGTAAACCAAAACAACTCCAAGTGTGTAAGTCTGCGCAAACGTGCGCATCATCGTCGTCGCAGCAGTGCCTTTAAGGACGAAAGCTACAAAAGTGTGGCGCCGTTTAATCCATGTTTCTTCTTGTTTGGTGTTCTGGGTGTAGTACAATGTGATGGCACAGGTGACCTAAAAATTGACGCGTGCAAATAAAAAATTCGGTAGTTGTCCATGTCATCCGTTATTCATTATCTACTCAAGGCAGATGGGCTAATCGAAACAGTAGATGGTCCCTGCCAGCTGCACTGGTTAAGTAAGCAGCTGCGTGCGTCTAGAGCAGTACGGTACAACAGCCATATAGTTCTCGCTAATCAGGATGTTGGATTGTTTTAATACTACATTTTATAAAAGAAATTACGACATTAATATGCGAAATAGAAAAATTACAAAAATAATACCTCATCATCAAACGGTACGGTGAAATAAGAGTAGTTGCTAGTGGGCTGGACGAAAACTCTATTGTCGCCATACCGTATGGTGATAACTCCTTAATCTCTTGGTTAGCGTTGCACCTATATAGCCGAGGTAGCAGTGCGTGACACATAGCATTATCACCATACGGTGTAGCGACAATAGAATGTCATCCAACGGTTCAGCGATGACCCGATCACGGTGGGCGGCTTTTTAACCCTTATTTGGCGGGTGCCACCGTTTGCGGTAACGCTAACCGCGGGATTAAGGAGTTGTCACCATATGGTATGGCGACAATAGAATCTTCGTCCAGCCCGCTGGCGACTATATCTATTTTGCTGTACCGTTTGGTGACGGATAATTATTTTTGCAATTTTTTTGTTTCACGTATTAATGTCGCAATTCCTTTTAGAAAATATATTATTAAAAAAAATTCCCAGGATTTTAAACATGTTACGATGGTCTAAACTGAGCAGGAACCGACCAAACTCAAATTTTGCTCTTCAAATCGGAGGTTAATTTCTAGAGCACTTAAGTACTCTTTGGTTAAAAAGTAATCAAATTTTCGACTAGCATATCATCATCCAATGGATCTAATCCCTCCCTCAAATCATTCATTTCTTAAATAGTTTAATTAAAAAGAACAAAGTTTTGCATTGCAAATTTCAAATCATTTAAAAGCTTTTCGATTCAAAAGCTTTTTTAATCAAGTGAAAGTTTTATTAATATCAACTGAAACATTTTTAATCATTTGAAACTATTCAAATTGAAAGTTTTTTAACCAGTTGAAAGTTTTTCCAAATATTTGAAAGTTTTTCGAATCAGTAGTTTTTTTAACCATTTTGAGCATGAATATTGATGAACATCCAAAGGTCAGGAAAATCGTGTACTATCAAACCCACAAAACACGTGAGTACTCTTAGCAATCTGTCATATGTGTGAGAACAAGACACGAGAGAGAGAGGGGGGACACTAGCCGTCTTATGGGCCACCGTCCAAAGGAGATAAAATGAACACAAGAATTTATACAGGTTCAGGCGCTTTAGGAAGCGCCCTACTCCTGTCGGCGTGTCCCCCACGAAGAGCAGGGGGGCTCCTGGCTGAGGCTCCCACGGGACACACCAGTGGTTTAAGTTTTGTATTCAATGAGAATCCAGGTTAGAAGTAAGGGCTACAGTGGGGTTTTATAGGTGTCCAACCTATTACATAAAAATACCATCCTACCCCTACCGTAGAGACTTGAGCGAGGGCATCTTGGTCATTCTCGGGCGAAGGTAGTGGATCGTACGTCGTTGAGCTGTGGGGTAAGTCCCTGACATGGAGGTCCCACAATGGGCCTCATGGGGCATGCCCCGGGAGGCACACATGCCAGGCCTGAAGGGATCCCCTTCGGGAGGTGCCCTAGAGGTGCACCCAAGGGGCAAGAGAAGACCCCCTAAGGGGTATGCCCTGGAGGCACACCCGGGTGGCATGAGGGGATCCCCGGCGGGGTATGCCCTAGAGGTGTGCCCATAGGGTGTGAAGAGACCTCCCACGGGCTATGCCTGGGAGGTATGCCCGCCAAGCATGGAAAGACCTCCCGCGAGTTACGCCCTGGTGACACGACTTCTCTCGGAGAGCTTGTGGAGGACAAGGGTCCCCCCTCCACATCATAGGTGAGGCTACTGGTACTTGGAGCATGAGGCCTCCCCTTTAGGAGTTTTTGGGTGTTCCTCTAACACTGCCCCTCAGGCGCCTGTAGTGCTATGTCTGGATGTGTGAGACCATCCTTTGGGGTGGAGGCGACGGGGGCCCAAGCCCCAGGACATCCATCAACGCTCCCTCAACACAAACCAGACAAGGGTGTACCGAGGGAGTCCCTTTTGGCACCCCCTGGGCTCATGTCCATATGCCCGCGAGATAGGAGATAAACATGGCCTCCCTTTTGGGAGTTAGTATGTTTCCTCCAACAATATCCTAGACACGTCTTTAAAATATTTGGCAATCAAAACTTTTAGACATTGTTTGAGAGTCTCATTTCCGATTGAGATCCATGTGGATTAGTCGGGATTTTAGCCCGCCTTAGGGATTATTTGGTTTGATGGCCAATGTGAGCCAAACCAAAATTTTGGTATAGCTAAAACCTAGGCAAAGCCAAAACTTGAAAAAAAAACTATTTGGGTCATGATAAAGCCAAAAGTTATCTTTATAAAAACTTTGGTGAGTGATTTACTTGCCCTCAGATTGCCCACAAGTGATTAGATTTCATTTGTGTTATTAAATTTTTTGTGGATGTGTTGGTCCAAAAAAGGTGAAGTAGGGTTTATTGGCCACAACACACCTGATGAACACCGAGTTCTATGGTTCAAAGTGTGCCAACCGATTTAATCCTACAATCGGTAAGAAAAATATAAAATATGCTCAAAATCGATATCGTAGATCAATCGGCTTAGATCTAATCAGCTAAAAAGCTGATCAAATCGCATGTAATTGGTGAGTCTAATTAGCTGATTAGGGCTAATTAGAAGGTAAAGGTAGACTGACTCCGAGAAAGGTGATGTGCAACAAGATCGAAAAATCAAACCTGATGGGCATAACAAAGGATGATCAACAATTGATGGTGCACAACTTTTTTGATTAAACTATATTACAAGAGTCTAAATTACAAGAACTACTCCTAGTCGACAGGAAAAACAAAAGTAGAGTGTTTGTTGGTTGGATTGTGTTTTCTTGACCTACCTATGGCCATCTTTTATACTCATCGACCGATTGTATCCTATTACAACATGTTGTAGAACAAGATACAGTCCGAACGGTTTTTCCTAAAAATCTCCACCGTAACAAAATATTTTCAATTCTTTCCATATCGCATGTCGATTATGATTCGTTAACTATATCCTACTGATTTTGACTATACCTGCAAAATCTGGGCGCAAACATATGCCCCTTATTTTTGAGAGATAACTTGTTATCTTCCAAAAATCTTCACCATTGGCTTTTATGACATTAGCTTGGCAGGAAATTTTCACCAGTAACCACTACATTAATAGCACCATAAAAATCTTGATATGTGCATCGTGCGTTTTAATTGCACGTGTCGCTTCAAAATCCTTCCCCTCGTTTCACTTTTTACCTTTAGCATAAATATGCGGCCCTACTCAGTCATTCTCATGCTCTTAAGCTCTCTGAACATTATCCATCAGCTTCTTCGTTTTTGCTAACAAGTCTTCGAGCGCACAGCCACTTTCCAACACTAATCGGCTTTCTTTGGATCAACTGAAATGGATCCTAGCTAGGTACTCATCCCAATCCCAAATAGCATCGACCAGAACTACTTAAACCCAGTAGGAAATTTAGATGCCGACATAGTCATTAACCAGGAAATCTCGCGCCTCCCTTTATCGGCTTCCGGACATAACTGAAAGACCATGTGGAGGTCTACCCATGTTTGTGATGAGTATTTGACTAAAATCTAAGTTTGGTTTGTTTTGATTTGAGTTTGACTTGAATTGAATTTCCAATTTGAAGCAATTTGAGATTTGATTGCTTTTTCTGATACTACCGGCCATGGTAGCGCGTTCTACCGGCTGGACAGTAGCACCAGACTCTAGTGTGGTATGAAAAAACCCGAGAATGTGTTTTTCGGGCTTCAGGAAATCCAGTGCTACCGGCCATGGTAGCGCGGTGCTACCGGTGGAGCGGTAGCACCGGCCCTCTTGGGTGGTGTGAAATTTCCAAAGAGGGTGTTTCGTGGGTATTGCAATAGAGTGGTGCTATCGGCCTGGGGGCGGTAGCACCGGACTTTCTAAGCATGATTAATTTAATTAATGATTTTATGATGATTATTTCATATCTTTTTGGACATTGCTATGTGACGGGTTTTCCTTGTCTTTGATGATTGCAGGACGACCGTGCTCGATCATGGTGAGGCGAGGATGATTGGGACTAGGCGAGGTGCATTGGAGGTCTAGACGATCCGGGGATCGCCGGGAGATGATCGGAGATGGAGTTCATGCAAGCCAAGAAGATATGGAAAGGAGATGATGCTAGTTATATGCCACATGGATTAATGAGGGCTGTCAGATCGCGGTCTAGTTGATAGGTTAGCAGATTTAGTTAGTATGCTTTGAGAACCATGCAAGAAAACCCATTGTGTGTGTGGGTTTTGGGTTAGCCCTTGCATGGCTGGTTGAGTGGGTTAATCCTAGCCCTTAACGAGTGCTCTAGGGTTGAGGGGCTCATCCAAGGGCGGTAGGTGGCCCAAGAGTAGTATAAATAGGGGTGAAGAGGTAGCCTTCCCTCAAGAAGGTTTGTGAGGCTTTTGTACTCCTTTAAGTTTTGCCCACTTTGTTGTGAGGCTTTGTAAATCTCCCTTTTTGAAATGCAAATCAATTTCATCTATGCTTTAATTTACATTACACATTTAATTTATATCTTAAATTCAGCATTTAAATTATTGCAATTTACATTCTCGTAATTTGGATTTGCCTCCACTCCTTCTACTTACTTTTGTTTCCTGTGCCAAGGATGATGATTGATGGATGAATCTTTTTTAGATCATATCCCAATCATCTAGGCAAATCCATGCAATTTTCTTGCGAAAAATCGATTTTGCGTTCTTGAATGAATGATCTTGTGATTCGCATTTGTGGGAGTTTTTACTTGAGTTCTTGGTTGCTGTGACATGTGGGAAGCTATCCAAGATCATCTTGATCATAAAAATCCCATGAGCAAATCTTAAATTGGATTCTTGAGTTCTTCCACAAACATGGTGTGTTCGTCATTCCTGGGTAAAAAGGTCAGAACTTTGATGTCAATCCTTGTGATTGAAGGTTAGAATAAGTTCCTGACATCCCAAAGATCATATCTACCAAGTTTTGTTTATTTTTATTCAGCTGATCAAAAGATCTCTCTAAATTAGTTTTTGAGTCGTGCTGAATTCCGGGAGTTCTTGCTGGTGTTCTTGAGCCCAGTGCTACCAGCCTCCCAGCAGTAGCACTAGCCTTCCAGAACAAATATCTCATTTTGTTTGATTTCATTTGCGTAATCTTTTTGAGGTATTAGTTGGAGTATTTTGTGGGGAAATTTTTTTATTTTGCGACCATTCACCCCCCTCTATTCGCCATCTTGATCCCTCAATTGGTATCAGAGCTAGTTTTGCTCTTCCATATATCTTGACCAGTCTCGAGAGCCATGGTGACGATCAAATATTCCACCAAGCCTCCCATGTTTTCTGAAGTCGATTTTCCTGTTTGGAAGTCTCGGATGGAGTCATACATCACTGCCCAGGGTTTCATGATATGGCAGAAGATGAAGCTCCCATTTGAGGTTCCTACCGATGAGAACGTATGCTGGCAATATGGCTAACATTGAGGAAAATACTAAGGTAAGGAACATCCTCATACAGGGCCTTAGCCGTAGTGAGTATGATAGGATTTCTCACCTATGATCCGCTCACGAGATTTAGGTGACCCTCGATGCTTACTGATGAGGACATCACAACCAAGGATACAACTGCTGCCCCTTCTTCCCCTACGACTGCTACTTCATCTACAACACCTGGAGGGCTCAATCCCGAAGCAAGGCCTTTCCACCCACCTTTGCTGGACCAGCACGTCAAGAACACCCATCGAGGACAGCCCACACGCCAAGGAAGGCCCAAGATCAAGCCCAGTTCGTCGCCGAGTCCGGTTCGGCCATCCAGGAGCAGCAGTACTTCAAACGGACATAACTTGGGCTCCCGGACTCTGTTTTCAGCGTGCAACCACTCGTTTGAAAGGTATCGAGATAACCTTTCCAATGGATCTAGTCCCAATGCTAAATTCCTCTTGGAGCGACGGGAATTCACAGAACAATCTCACGGGACAGAAATTCTAGGTGCTGCGCCACCTTATTTTTGGGTCTATGGGCCATGTATGGTTAGGGTTGCATGGTGGCCGACCTTAGGGTGGTGGCCTACCCTAATTTGGGCGTCCCAAGTCTGGTCTCCACCCTATATAATGCCCTAGCCGTCGTACGTTGTCATCTAGGTTTTGTTGTGTTTGGTAGACCCCGTGTGCGTCCCTCCTCGTGTTTGCGCGTGTCGACTAGACCGCCCGAGCCGAGAAACAGAACCTCAACTTGTTTCGTTTGATTTCAATACTATCTATTCAGATTGCTTCATGCTTTGTTCTTGCTGGTTCTCGATTTCTTGCAGGAACAATTGATCGTTTGGATCTTGTATCTGTGTGGATTGGCATTGCGATTGTGAAGCTCCCCGACCTGTTGGTAGGAAGCCCTTGATTCGGTGCCATCAACACCCCCAAATCGACGTATCGTCATCTCACCAAAAGATCGGGATCACCCGTCCCCATCACTTACCATGAGGGCACTACCCAAATCAAGACCGTGAGGTAGGATCAGTACAAGCGTGAATATAACAAATTTGAATAACATATTGGTGAGAGTCTTACCGAGTGCTTTGGTCATTTTACAAAGATTTTGAGTGACCTCCGAGCGGTCGATTGCACATATCCTGACTCAGATAATGCTCAACATTTCTTGACCGCACTTGATCTTCGAGTTTGGGAAATGAAGGTGACCACCATCAAGGACACTATCGACTTGTCTACTCTAACTATTGACGAGCTCTATTCCCGACTCAAGACTCATGAGATCGATGTCGTCTCTAGAAAGATGAAGTCTCAGTCGATGGCCTTGGTCATTAATCCCACTGGATCTTCTTTTGATCTCTCTGCTAGATTCTCTCTCTCCACCCTTTGCGAGCTAAGCGATGACCAACTGAAAAAATTTTTAGAAAATGAGGTTGCTCTTTTAGCTTGCAAATTCTCTCATGTATACAAGAGGGTGAGAGAGAGGAAGAGAGGTGGCGTGATCACCTGCTTCGAATGTGGTGGCCACAACCACAATCGAGCAAACTGTCCTAAGCTGGAGAAGGGCAAGAATAACTTTGGTGGTTTGGGAAAGATTGACTAAACAAATAAGAACCGCAACAAGAAGCCTCCAGCTCACGAGCCGGCGCGTGAGAGGAAGTTCCGCAACTTCTCAAAGAACAAAAAGCTCTTCCATCGCGTCCTCGCTGCCCTCGATGACATCAGCCTCTCTGACATGAAGACGTTGAGCGATGAAGGCCAGGATGATCTGCAAGAGAAGAAAGACGGCGATGAGTTCTCCGGTATGTGCTTCATGGCAGACACCAATGGCATCAGCGACTCCGAGCTCTACAGCGACTCGGACGAGGAACCCTCCTATGATCAGCTCAATGAAGTTTTCTGCAAATTAGAAAAATTTCATACTAGAGCTAGAGCTAGGTGTACGAAGCTTGAGAAGGAAGTAGGTATCTTAACTTGGGAGTTAACTTTCCTTAGATCTTCTCCCTCCCGAGTCACTGATGACTGCTCTTTGTGTGATGGCCTACTTATAGAGTTAGAGAACCTAAGGACTATGCATGATAGTGTGCTTACTTAGCTTGATAGTCTTAGGTCAAAGAATGCTAGCACTTGTTCTATTGATGCTATGTCTTTAGATGCTAGTTTTCTTCATACGCACTCTACTCCATCTTGTGATAAATGCCATAAATTACTGCTGAAATTGATGCCATGAGCACTCACCTTAGGAAGCTTTTTGCTAGAAATGATAAACTTGAAATGCATGCTTCTAAGGACCTTGTCAGCTTATGTGAGGGCTGTAAGTAACTAAAATTTGACAATGAATCTTTAAATGTCAAGTGTGCTAAACTTGCTAAGGACTTACTAGATAAGTCACAAGAAAGTTACTTGCAATGTTCTGTGATTGAGGGGGATTTGGATAAAATCCAAATCGAACTTAGGAAGAAGCTAGAAAATCAAGCCCTTAGAATTAGAAATTCTCTTTGTGTTTCTTGTGAGGCCCTCAAAATTGAGGTAGCCATGCTGAGGGAGAAAAATATACGTGCTGGTAGTTTTTCTCCTTCTGATTCCTCTTCTTCTTCTCATCCCTATTCTTCCTATGCCTTTCTCTTCAGGGAATGTAAGTATCTTATGAGCACTTTTGAGAAGTTTGTAGGAGGCAAGAAGAAGCTCAATCTCATTTTAGACCAATTCAAAATTAGCAGATTTAATCAAGGTCTAGGATTTGACTACTTGGAGCATGACAGAACTCATCCTCCTACTATTGTGTGTGGTTGCAAGAGTGGTGAGATCGTGGTAGCTCCTAGGGTGAGTACCACTATGTTTAGGTCTGCTGGGGCTATCCATGGGACTTCTAACCAGAAGGTTGCTACTCCTGCTACTTCTGCCTCTAGCAAGGCGAAGTACACATGTACTTTCTACCAAAAGGATGGCCACTAGTAGATTTCTGTTTTAGGCATGCCAAGATTGCTGGCACGAGCGTGTTGTTGCTCTTAGGGGTATTCAAGGTCATTCCCAGACTCTGAGTGCTTCTAAGGCACACATTGCTTCTAGATAGGTTAGAGAGTCTCTTGTTTTTGGGCAGCGTGCATGACTTGGTTTTCATGCTGTTCATTCAAGTTTTAGTTCTAGAGCTACTCGTGGTCAGTCTTATCACCGTCCTCTTGATATTCCTTATTTTTCCATCAAGGTAGATATCAGTGGCGTGAGGTGTTTGGTAGGAGATGCAAGGAGCCTCACTTGAAAGGTTTGGCTTTTGTACCACGGTGGGCCAACCTAGTTTCAGCACCCAGATCCTCTACTAGGAGTGTTACTTTTGATCAAATGAGAGTTGAGCATTAGAGAGACACTAGAGTCCAGTCTTCTTCCTTTGTGGCTGGTACTTTGAAGCGTCGTGTGGTTCAATATTGGGTTCCGTGGTTCAATATTGGGTTCCCAAGTCTTCACTTTATCCCAATACTGAGTCATCTCTCTCTTTTAGCTTTATCAGGTTTGTCGGATGGGGAAGGGAGATGTTTGGATAGTTGACTTCGATTGTTCTCATCATATGACCGGAGACTCCCGTTGGTTCTCTTCCATAGTCCGAGCTCCCGGTGATGAATTGATCACTTTTGGTGATGTGTCTTCAGGTAGAGTCATTGCTAAAGGTATCGTTTGCACTAATGAAAATTTTATACTTAAGGACATTGGCTTAGTGAGTAAGCTGCAATATAATTTGCTTTCTATTTGTCAGCTTATTGATGACTCTTTTGAGGTAAGCTTTAAGAGTAATGCTTGTAGGATTCTTGATTCTTCAAGGGAGTTAGTTTGCGAGATTTCTAGATTTGAGAGAATCTTTCATGCTGGCTTTTCTGTTTCTTCTAGAGACTCTCCTCATTGTTTGATTTCTTCTGAGTCCTGTGATCTCTCCTTCTGTCATAGGAGACTTGATAACATTGGCTTTGATCATTTGACCAGAGTTAGCAGCCGCCACAATCTCATTCGTGATTTACCCAAACTCAATATGGTCAAAGACCTAGTTTGCTCTCCCTGCTGACATGGCAAGATGGTTACTACTTGTCATCCTCTAGTTATCGTAGTGATGACCGATGCACTAGGACAGCTTTTACATATGGACACTCTTGATCCAGCTAAAGTGCAGTCAGCAAGAGGGAAGTAGTATGTTCTTGTCATTGTTGATGATTTTTCGAGGTATTCTTGGGTATTTTTCATGGCCTCGAAGGATGAGACTTTTTCTCACTTCAGTGGTTTGGTTAGTAGGTTGTCATTTGTGCTTCTAGGTGCATTACCAGCTATACGCAGTGATAATGGCACAGAGTTCAAGAATTCCTACTTTAAGAGTTTATGTGTAGAGTTTGGTTTAGAGTATCAGTTCTCTTCTCCCTACCCCCCTCAGGAAAATGGCATAGTGGAAAGGAAGAACATGACCCTAGTTGAGATGGCTAGGATAATGCTAGACGAGTACAATACTCCCAGGAAGTTTTGGGCTGAGGCTATAGCTATTGCGTGCCATGTTTCTAATTGCATTATCTTGAGAGCACATTTATATTGTACTTCTTACGAGTTGAGATATAGGCAAAAGCCCAGTGTTTCTCATTTTCGCGTATTTGGTTGCAAGTGTTTTGTCTTGAAGTCTAGTAACCTAGATAAGTTTGAGTCTCATTCTTCTAATGGTATTTTTCTGGGTTACTTGACTTCTTCTCCTAGCTATAGGATCTAGAATTATGATGCAAATAGGATCATAGAGACCTGTGACGTGACCTTTGATGAGGCTAGCCCAGGAGCTAGACTTGATATTTTAGATTCTTCTTATCCCTCCGAGACCATCTTTGTAGAGGATGAGGATGATGGAGATGATTGTGTTCCACCTGATCCAGTCCTCTATACACCTGAGGTGCCTCTTGTTTCTATTTCTGTGCATCAAGGAGATCAGCCTTTGCCTTCAGACTCTCTTTCAGCGAGTGGCTTTGTTCCTGCCTCTTCTGCTCAAGAGGTAGAGGCTACTTCTGCTTTTGGTCCTCCCTGCTATATTTAGAAAATCATTCACCTGATCAGATCATTGGTGATCTATTTGAGCGAGTTATTCATTCAAAATTAGGCTTGTCCAGCTTCTGCCTACACTCAGCTTTTGTTGCCTCGTTTGGGCCGAAGGATGTTTCTCATGCATTATCCGATGAGTAGTGGATTAGTACTATACATGAGGAACTTGAAAACTTCTAGAGGAACATGGTGTGGCAGCTTGTTGAGCCTCCATCTGGTCAAAATGTTATTGGGACCAAGTGGGTGTTCAAAAACAAGCAAAGTGAGGATAGGGTTATCATTAGGAACAAGGTTAGGCTAGTTGCACAGGGCTTCACTTAGGTTAAGGGTCTTGACTTTGAGGAGACTTTTGTCCCTGTAGCTAGACTAGAGGCTATCCAGATCCTGTTTGCATTCTCTACATCCCAGGGCTTCAAGCTCTATTAAATGGATGTCAAGAGTGCGTTCCTCAATGGTTATATTGAGGAAGAGGTTTATGTCAAACAACTTTTAGGATTTGAGAACCACAATTACCCAAACCATGTCTACAAGCTTTCCAAAATTTTGTATGGACTTAAGCAGGCCCCTTGAGCATGGTATGAGAGAGTTAAGTCCTATCTTCTCAGCCATGATTTTACAATGGGAATAGTAGACAAGACTATTCATCAAACATCAGGATTCTCATTTTCTTCTTGTCCAGATTTATATGGACGATATTATCTTTGGTGGCTCTTCTCATTCTCTTGTATCTCTGTTTTCTATGATGATAAGTATAGAGTTTGAGATGAGTATAATAGGCGAGTTGAGCTATGTTGGCGTGTTTGTGCCAGACAGTATTGGTTCGAGTGTATAACCGAGTTTCGGTAGAGGGAGGTCTTCGCAGTTGTATCACTCTCGACTCTCTTCTCATGATGAGCAGGACAGGAAACTCGAGAACACATAGGGATTTACCCTGGTTCGGGCCCCCAATGCAGGTAACAACCCTACGTCCTGCTCAAGCTCTTGTTGCTCTAATATTCCGCTTGTTCTTAGTTCGCCCGATCTTTCAATCGTTCGAGCTTTGGACCTCTTCTCTGTTGTGAGCTAATCAACTGACCGACCTCCTCCCCCATACACACTAACTCCCTTATATACTATCAGGACTAGCTAGGGCGAGTAGAGGGAGTGCTCTTACATTAATTACATTGATTGTATCGAGTCCTATCGCTACTGTCTTTCTGAGCCTCTTTATCTACGCCGTTGCTTGACATCGCCTGTCTTCAGATGGCCCGAGGGGAGGGGTTCGGACGCTGCGTGACGAACGCCTAGTACACGTGTCTCCCCGGCTCGCCCTGGGCGGTGCAGATGGAATGGAAGTTGGTGGAGCTGGCTCAGTCGGAGGGACATGTCATCATACCGTCAGGGAGCCACCCCAATTTAATGGCTCCCAGGCGCATTGTAACAGCTCCATGCGCATTTAATGGCTCCCATGCGTAGTTAATGGCTTACATGTTCATTTAATGTCTATGATACGTCGCGATCCTGGCAGAGGCTTCGGGTGGAAGCCTCCTAGCCCTGTCTGCGTGGACGACTGACAATGGGCCCGCCTGCTCATCGGATGACCACGTGGCCTGGTCGCCCGACTGCTCTCCGAGTGGCCACGTGTCCTGGTCGTCAGGGGTCATGGCCTAGTCGCCCGGGGTCGGGACCTGGTCGTCGGACTGCTCGCCGGGCAGCCACGCGTCCTGGTCGTCCACCAAGCCTTTTTTCCGCAGGTTGAGTCCTTTATACAGGACCTTCTTCTTTCTATGTCTTACGCACATGGTCCCACCTGACAGCGGTGGAGAGAGTACCCCGGTGTAAAATACACTGACAGTAAGTAAGCTGTGTTATAACTTGCTTTCAGTCTCTCAGCTTATTGATGACTCTTTCGAGGTAAGCTTCAAAAGTAATGCCTGCAGAATCCTTGATTCATCAGGAAGGTTAGTTTGAGGGATTTCTAGATTTGGGAGAGTCTTTCGTGCTAATTTTTCTACTTTTGGAGACTCTTTTCACTGTTTGTTTGCTTCCGAGTCCCGTTATCTCTCTTTTTGGCATAGGAGACTTGGTCACATTAGTTTTAATCATTTGACCAGAATTAGTGGCCATGATCTCATTCGTGGTCTACCTAAACTCAAAATGGTCAAAGACTTAGTTTGCTCTCCCTGCCAACATGGCAAGATGGTTACCACTTCTTATTTTCCAGTCACCATAGTGATGACTGATGCACCAGGATAGCTTTTGCATATGGACACTGATGGTCTGGCTAGAGTGCAGTCGGCAGGAGGGAAGTGGTATATCCTTGTTATTGTTGATGATTTTTCGAGGTACTCTTGGGTGTTTTTCTTGGCCTCAAAGGATGAGACCTTCTCTCACTTCAGAGGTTTGGTTAGTAGGTTATCTTGTGAGCTCCCAAGTGCATTACGAGCTATACGCAGTGATAATGGTACGGAGTTCAAGAATTCCTACTTTGAGAGAATTTGTGTGGAGTCTGGTCTAGAGCATCAGTTTTCCTCTACTTACACCCCACAACAAAATGGCGTAGTGGAAAGGAAGAACATGACCCTGGTTGAGATGGCCAGGACGATGCTAGATGAGTACAATACTCCTAGGAGTTTTGGGCTGAAGCTTTCTTGAGAGCACATTTGCATCTCTCTTCTTATGAGTTGAAATATGAGAGAGTGCTCAGTGTTTCTCATTTTCACGTTTTTGCCTGCAAGTGCTTTATTTTGAAGTCTGGTAACCTGGATAAGTTTGAATTTCATTCTTCTGATGGTATTTTGCTGGGTTACTCTGCTTCTTCTTGTAGCTATAGGGTTTGGAGTTGTGATGCGAATAGGATCATAGAGACCTATGACGTAACCTTTGATGAGGCTAGCCCAGGAGCTTGACATGATATTTCAGACTCTTCTTATCCCTCCGAGACCACCTTTGTAGAGGATGAAGATGATTGTGGTGATGTTCCACCTGATCCAATCTCTTCTCCTAAGGTGTTTCCTATCTCCATTTCTGCACCTCAGGGAGACCAGCCTTTGCCATCCGACTGCTCCTCTGTGAGTGGTTCTGCTTCTACCTCTTCTGCTCAAGAGGTAGCGGCCCCTTCTAATCCTTGTCCTCCCCGTCACTTTCAGCGCAGTCATCCACCAAATCAGATCATTGGTGATCTGTTTGAATGAGTGACGCATTCAAAATCAGGTCTATCTTCTTTTTGCTTTCACTCTGCCTTTGTTGCCTCCTTTGAGCCAAAAGGTGTTTCTCATGCATTATCCGATGAATCATGGATTAATGCTATGCATGAGGAACTTGAAAAATTTGAGTGGAACAAAGTCTGGCAGCTTGTAGAACCCCCGACTGGTCATAATGTCATTGGGACCAAATGGGTGTTCAAAAACAAGCAGAGTGACGATGGGGTTGTCATTCGCAACAAAGCTAGACTAGTTGCACAGGGCTTCACTCAGATTGAGTGTCTTGATTTTGAGGAGACCTTTGCCCCTGTAGCTAGACTAGAAGCAATTAGGATCCTGCTTGCATTCTCTGCATTTCAGGGCTACAAGCTCTATCAAATGGATGTCAAGAGTGCATTTCTCAATGACTTCATTGAGGAAGAAGTTTATGTCAAGTAACCTCCAGGATTTGAGAACTCCAAAAACCCAAACCATGTCTACAAGCTTTCCAAAGCCTTGTTTGGACTTAAGCAAGCCCCTAGAGCTTGGTATGAGAGGCTTAAGTCCTATCTTCTCAGTCATGGTTTTAAAATGGGTTTAGTAGACAAAACTCTTGTCATCAGACACCAATATTCTCATTTCCTTCTCGTTCATGTTTATGTGGACGATCTTATCTTTTGTGGCTCATCTCAGTCTCTTGTGTCTCATTTTTCTGAAGAAATGAGCACATAATTTGAGATGAGTATGATGGGTGAGTTGAGCTATTTTCTTGGCTTCCAAATCAAGCAGACTCGGGAGGGTACTTTCTTGCACCTAGGGAAGTACACTCGGGACCTCCTGAAACGGTTTGATATATCTGATGGAAAGCCTGTGATAACTCCTATGGCCACCACTGCTGTCCTTGAACCCGATGAGGATGGTGAGCCTGTTGATCAAAAGGGGTATCGGAGTATGATTGGTTCTCTTTTGCATCTTACTGCCTCTCGGTTGGACATACACTTTGCTGTGTGTATGTGCGCTCGATTTCAGGCATCTTCTCGAGCTTCTCATCGTCAGGCAGTGAAGCGCATCTTCAGGTACGTTCGAGGTACCACTGATTATGGTATATGGTACTCTTCCTCTTCGTGCCTATCCCTTAGAGCCTTTTCTGATGAAGATTTTGCCGGTTGTAGGATAGATAGGAAGAGCACTTCTGGCACTTGCCAATTCCTTAGCACTTCTCTTGTTTCCTGGTCATCTAGGAAGCAGTCGGGTGTTGCACAGTCCACCGCTGAGGCCTAGTACGTAGCTGTAGCAAGTTGTTGTAGTCAAGTGCCCTGGATGAGATCGACCTTGTGGGACTTTAGGTTAGAGACAAGGAGTGTTCCACTCTTCTGTGACAACACTTCTGCTATCTGCATTGCAAAAAACCCTGTGCAACATTCCCAGACCAAGCACATAAATGTTAGATATCATTTCCTTAGAGACCATGTGGAGAAGGGAAACATAGTGTTCTAGTTTGTGGAGAGTGACCGCCAAGTTGCCAACATCTTTACCAAACCTTTGGATAGCTCCAAATTTGTTGCCTTGAGGAGTGAGCTTGGAATCATGTGTCCTTATGGCCTTTTATGAGGGTAAGTTGATTTGTACGTTGTGTATTATATCTTATATCAGTCTTTTCTTTCTTCTACTTTCACTCTGGGAGCTTGTGGGTTTTTAGTGCGTAGACTTGAGCTCTCTTCTCTTTGCTCTTTCGCTATTTCACTAGTCAATTTCTTCTCCCTGTTCTGAGTTTCTGGTCTTTTCGTTGAGTTCCTTCTAATTTCTCGAAGTGATATCATTCTTGACCTTAATCTTTCTAATAACTCAACTTGAACTAGATTTGTGCTTAAAATTGAATCACATGTTGAGGGCGAGTTTAAGAATCTATCTCATGCATTGCATATAGACTTGATTTTTTGAGCTTTGTCTATTATGCAAATGATCCATATTTCATTTTATACACCACGCTATATTATGAAGAAAATTACTTGCTTAGATATGTCCAAGTTCATTTATCTTGTTAAGCTTGTAAAATTGAAAAATAAGCTTTATAAGAAAAACTTGATAAAACATATTGTGTTTAATTGCTATGTTTCTTTTCTTGGTGTATTTTCCATGATTTGTGAAATTCTGAAATTCTCTAGAGTACCTATAGCAACTTGGGTGAATCTTGTTTGATCCATACTTGAGTCCTTCACTAGCTTAACAATGAAAATACTAAAATGAAAGTGAAGCAAAATTGACTCTTTTTGTGCACATTAGACTAAACACCTCACCTTCACAAGATGGCTTCTCATTGCATTTGAGATGAACTTGGAATGTATTGTGTATGACCAAGATCATTCTCTTAAGAGTTCTTCTTGAGATGATCAAACGTAACTTGAGTCAATTGCTGAACAAATGCAAATATAATATATGTGGGTAAAGAATGCAAATAATGTCAAACATTTGCACCCCGCTATGTCTTTCAAAAGATTCAAAGAAAAATTAAAAAATATAAGCTCGAAGGATCTTGTATGAACTTCTAAGATTTTCTAAAGTGTTGAGTAGGTTGAACTCTAGGTTTTCTATTTGATCATTTGAATGGCTTTGCTTCTAGTTTTGAAACTAATGACAAATGTTGCTCATGTTCATTGTTGCTAAAAATGACATGGTTTCAATTAAATCGTGCTAGCAAAATATTTATTTGCACTTGGAAATGCCTTAACTTAGTCTATTTTTGTCATAACTTAGCTTGGTGTCATAACTTGTCTTGTTGGTCACTTGGATAATCTTCAAAGCTCCCTTAGGTTGTATCACTTGCATAAAAACAAAAAAAGGGGAGAAAAGAAAATGCCATCTTGATGCCTATATTGCCAAAATGGGGAGAAGTTGTCCAAAAGGCATCTTGGCATCCTCAATGTGTTTAGGGGTTTTGTTACCGACTTGGTCATGGTCTTTCTTTTTCACTTCTTCCTTCGTCAAGTTCGGTTTTGTAATCAAAATGCTTTCTTCCTTCAAAACTCATCTCGATGCCTTTTCGGTGTGTTTGTCAATATACTCATCAAGGGGGAGATTGAAAGACTATGTGGAGGTCTATACCTTTGTGTGATGAGTAATTGACTAGATTAAAGGTTGATTCGATGAGTAAAAGACTATATTAAAGGTTGATCCGAATTGAATTTGTAACTTGGAGCACTTTGACAGGTTCCCAACCAAGTCGTGTTTTCTTGCTGAGTACTTTTAGCTTCTCAACTAGTTTTCTTCCTTGGTTGAGTGCTAAGTGCCGGGTGCTGCCAGCCTTTGCTGAGGTCCTCTAGCTTTCCGATTGGTTTCTTTGTTAAGTACTGTGTTCCGAGTGGTTCCTGTCTTTGCTAAGCACGTCTAGCTTTTTGACTAGTTTTCTTCCTTTGGTGAAAGCCGAGTGCCGAGTGCCTTCAGTCCTTGCTACGCGTTTTTAGCTTCTTGACTGGTTTCCTTCTTGGTTGAGTACTCTACTGCGGGCAAGGGGTTTGTCAAGAACTCAGTAAAGTTGCGATGACTGAGTTTCCAAGAGTTCTCTGTCAAAATCTTTGGGGCGCTAGTAGTCGTCCTTAGGGCGTTTGGCGGTTAGTCGAGTGGTTAGCCAGGTGGTTAGCTAAGTGATTAGCCGAGTGGTTAGCCAAGTAGTTTAACCGAGTGGGTTAGAGTATATGGGTTTGCCGACTGGTTGTGATTAAGTTGTGTCTGACTATTTTGAGATAATCAACAAATATGTTTGTGGGCATTGCTATGTGAAAGGTTTTCTTGTCTTTGATGGTTGTAGGACAATGGTGCTGGGTCATGGTGAGGCGGAAGTTGACCGGGACTAGGCGAGGTATGTCGGAGGTCCAAAACGGTTGGGAGATCGCCGGAAGATGACCTGAGACGGAGTACATGCAAGCCAAGAAGGTAAGGAAAGGAGTAGATGCTAGCTAGATGCTATGTGGATCAATGAGGACTATCGGAGTACAGTCTAGTTGATAAGAATAGCGGTTCTAGTAGTATGCTTTGAGAGCTGTGTAAGAAAAACCCTATGTTAACGGGTTTAGGGTTTCCCCTTGCAGGCTGTGTGAGTGGGCTCTTCCTAGCCCTTAGATGAGACTCTAGGGTTGAGGGCTACATCTGAGGGTGGTAAGTGGCCCAAGAGTTGTATAAATAGGGGTGGAAGGGTATCCTTCCATGCGTGGAGGATCCCTGAAGGGTTTTAGAGGTTTTGAGCGCTCTATTGAGCTTTGCCCACTTTTGTTTGTATGGCTGTGTAACCTCCATTCTAGAAATACAAGTTACCACTCAAAGATTTCATTACTTGCATTTTACTTCTTGTCATTTATTTTATGCAAGTTACTTTCTGCAATTTAAGTTACACTTTTTACTTTACGCAAATTATCTCACCTCCTTCTACATGCTTTTATTCATGCGTCTTTTGCATTCTTTAGTTGTTGATCTTGTGTGTGTAGTTTTTCGCTTTCTATGGCTTGCGGGTAAGTTTTCAAGATCATATCTGTCGGGGATTGGGAAATTCCCGTAGACGACCATCGTACCCCGGCAGACCATGTTTGCCCTTGGATGTTGTACCCAAGGAAGGTCTCCGGATGGCCCGGCCTGTAGGCCCACCTCATCCTCTGTCAAGTTCGCCCGAGCATGCTTGCTCGGGAAAGTGCGGCTGGCGACCAAGACAGAAGAAGAGCCCCAGGATCGACTGAAAAGCTGGGCACACTCCCCAAAGATGACGTGGCATTAATTACGCGGCGGCTCGAAGGACTGCGCGCCCGCGATCTGCGCCCACTGTACCCATGTCGCGCTGTGCCCGGCGGGAAACAAGGGAACAGCTCCACCCACGTCTGGAACAGTGGCACGCCCCTCCGTAATAAATGTAGTGTCGCTATAATCCCCTATAAATACCTTCTCGCACGAGGGGTTTGGGGTTCGACTCCTTCTTACTTGTCCCCCCATACATAGTATTCGCTCGCTGGGGGTCGGGAGGATAGACTTTAGAACCTCCTAGGACCCTCGAGTAAACACCCTGTAATCCATCCTTGGAAACTAGTGCAATCACTGGACTAGGGTTATTATCTCCGTCGCGAGAGGCCCGAACCAGACAAAAAGGATCCCTTGTTCGTTGTGTCCTCACAATACATAGCTCGGCAGGCCCTCAGACGTTACACCCTCCGCGGAAAAGGGGGCCTAGGTTGATCCCTCATTCAACAAGTAAACTCGGCGGGGGACCGGTTCCCGAATCATCGACAATATCGTTCATCAAGATCCCAAGAGCAAGCCTTGAACCGATTTCCCTATTCTCTCTATCGATCTTGGTGTGTTCTTTCTTCTCGGGCAAAAAGGTCGAAACATTCGGATTAATCCTTGTGATTGGTTGGTGAATCAAGTTTTTGGCTATCCTAAGATCACATCTACCAAGTTTCTTGGAGTTTTGTTCAGCCGATCAAAAGTTGCTTTGTTTTCGTTCTGGGTCGGGCTGTCTGTTCTTGAGGTGTTCTTGTGTCTGGTACTTTCACCTACTCCAGAGGGGTACCACTGTCTCTCCTAGTCAAGAACCTTATCCTTCTTGGGCGATCCTTGTTGTTACTCTTTTGGAATACTTTGAGTTGGGAAAATTTGATTGCGACCATTCACCCCCTCTGTTCGCCATCTCGATCCTTCAACTTCTTTAGGCACCTTCGGGCTACCATTGATTATGGTATTTGATACTCTTCTTTTTGTCTATCCCTTAGAGCCTTTTCTGATGCTAACTTTGCTGGCTATAGGATAGATAGGAAGTGCACTTCTGGCACATGCCAATTTATTGGCACTTCCCTTGTTTCTTGGTCATCTAGGAAGCAATCTAGAGTTGCACAGTCTATCGCTGAGGCCGAGTATGTTGCTGCAGCCAGTTACTGTAGCTAAGTTCTCTAGATGAGATCGACCTTGTGAGACTTTGGATTAGATATAGAGAGTGTTATATTTTTTTATGATAACACTTCTGCTATCTTCATTACTAAGAACCCAGTGCAGCACTCCAGGACCAAGCACATTGATGTTAGATATCACTTCCTTAGAGACTATGTGGAGAAGGGGGATATCGCGCTTCAGTTTGTAGAGAGTGACCACCAGATAGCCGATATCTTCACCATGCCTTTGAATAGCTCTAGGTTTGTTGCCTTGAGGAGTGAGATTGGAGTTGTGTGCCCTTGCAGCCTTCTTTGAGGGGAAGCTGGTTTGTATATTGTGTATTATATATTTTGTTCTAGTTTTTCCTTTATTTTGTTTTGTTCTGGGTGTTTATGGGTTTTATTCTCTAGAGTATTGAGTTCAGTTCACTTAGATTTCTTGCATGCTTTGCATGAACCTCTCATCTTGTGTTTTAGGTTGCTATCATGCTTAATTAGCTATTTTCTCTTCTCTCTAGGTCGAGTTCCCTTACAGTCTTATAAGTCTAGCAGGTGTTAGAACCCCTGGGTAGAAAAAGTCTGTGTGCACTCCTTAGTTCGGGATTTAGAGGTAATTTCTCTATGTCAGTCATTTGGAAAGATGAGAGCAACTCTGAGTCGTAGTGTTCTCTACTATCTTTTCTATGCTCTATAGTCACCTAGTTGCAGGTTCTTGACTTCTTCTCTCTATTCTATGTTTCTGGTCTTGATTGAGTTCTTTTGGATAGTTTTTTAAGCTTAATCTTGCTAATAACTCAACTTTAACCGGATTTGTGTTTAAAATTGAATCACATCTTGAGGGGGAGTTTAAGATTGTGCTTCATGCATTGCATATAGACATTATTTTCTATCTTGTGGGCTTTCTCTATTATGCAAATGATATTTTCTTCATGCTACACACCATGCTACCTTCTATGATGAAATTGACTAATTTAGATATGTCCAAGTTCATTTGTCTTGCTAAGCTTAAAAAACTTGAAAAATAAGCTTTAAAAAGAAAAACTTGATGAAACATGTGTGTTTACTTGTTAAGTTTCTTCTCTAGGTGTATTTGCCATGATTTGTGAAATTTTAGATTTCTCTAGAATCCCTATAGGAACTTGGGTAAAACTTGTTTGATTCATACTTGAGTCCTGTACTTTCTTATCAATTAATGTGCTAACATAAAAATTAAGTGAAATTGACTCTAATTATGTGCATTAGACTCAACACCTTACATTCACAAGACAACTTCTCGTTGCACTTGGGATGAACTTGGAATGTATTGTGTATGACCAAGATCATTCTCTTAAAAGTCCTTGAGATGATCGAATATGGCATGAGTCAATTGCTTCAAAATTGCAAATAATACAAAAAAAACATATGTGGGTAAAGAATGCAAATATTTCCAAATATTTGCATCCCGCTATGTCTTTCAAAGCTACAAAGAAAAATTTGCATCAAATTGAAAATAAGCTTGAATGACCTTGTATGCATTTCTAGATTCTCAAAGGGTTGAGTAGGTTGAACTCTAGGTTTTCCATTTGATCTTTTGAATGGCTTTGTTTCTAGTTTTGAAACTAATGTTAAGTGTTGCTCATGTCAAATCTTGCTAAAAATGACATTTTCGAAACCAAGCTTGCAAGAAAAATTTCTTATTTGCACTTGGACATGCCTTAGTTTAATCAAATCTGTAATTGACTAGCTTGGTATCATATCTTGTCTTCAAAATCACTTGGATAATCTTCAAAACTCTTCTAGATTGCATTTCATGCATACATATATAAAGGAGGAGGAAATGTTATCTTGATGCCTATATTGCCAAAAGGGAGAGAAATCATTGAAAAGGCATCATTAACAACAAAAAAATTAGTGTACCTTGGTAAAGTTTTTGCTATCTTCTATAGATCATAAGCATGTCTGTGTTATTAGATTTTAGAGCTTTTTTTGAAAACTTGCTCTTTCTTGAGATTAGCTCTAAAACTCTTTTCGCCAACTTGATCTTAATCTCACTTCCTTATTGCTTGAACCAAGAGTGGGTGTGCATTCAAATTGATTTCTTCTATCTTTCTTCAAACTCAAAACTTGTGCCTTTTCATATGTTTGTCAATATACTCATTATGGGGGAGATTGAAAGACCATGTAGAGGTCTACCTATGTTTGTGATGAGTATTTGACTAAAATCTAAGCTTGGTTTGTTTTGATTTGAATTGGATTTCTAATTTGAAGCAATTTGAGATTTGATTGCCTTTTTCGGTGCTACTAGCCATAGTAGCGCGGTGCTACTGGTCGGGCGGTAGCACCGGACCCTAGTGCGGTATGGAATAACCCGAGAAGGCATTTTCAGGCTTCAGGCAATCTAATGCTACCGGCCATGGTAGGGCGGTGCTACTGGTGGAGCGGTAGCACTGGCCCCCTTGGGCGGTATGAAATTTCTAGAGAGGGTGTTTCTCAGGTATTGCAGTAGAGTGGTGGTACCGGCCTAGGGGGCGGTAGCACCGGACTTTCTGAGCATGATTGATTTAATTAATGATTTTGTGATGATTATTACATATCTTTTTCGACATTACTATGTGATGGGTTTTTCTTGTCTTGGATGGTTGCAGGACGACGGTGCTCGATCATGGTGAGGAGAGGATAATCGGAACTAGGCGAGGTGTGTTGAAGGTCTAGACAATTAGAGATCGTTGGAAGATGATCGGAGACGGAGTTCATGCAAGCCAAGAAGACAAGGAAAGGAAAGGAGTTCACATATTCTTTTTGAGTCTTAGTTGGAGTACTTTATGGGGGGAAATTTTATTTTGTGACCATTCACCCCCCTCTTCTCGCCATCTTGATCCTTCAATAACATAGAAGGGTAGAGTGGCAGCTTCAAGGCTTGCCTGACAACAGTAAAGGGATGGAGAAACTGGTATATCCGGTGGCAACCCAAAAGAGAGACATGGGAGAGGATTAGAATAGCTGAGTGTCTCCCGCTTTTGCTAGCCGATCTAGAGGCCAATGAGCCCTTAGTGGCCACGGCTTGCTATTTCTGGTCGGATAGCTTCAATGCTCTTTTTGTTTCGCATTGGTCCCATTGGCCCGACTATCCTGGACATGGCCCAGTTGTGTTGTCTTAGGCCAGATGGTGAGCAAGTATCGGCTTACAATGGCAAACCAAGGTATAAGCTCATCAAATCCAAGGGTGAAGGATGGAGCAAGTACATCGGTAATAATTGTTGGTGATATGCCCTAGAGGCGATCATGTGAGATGATTGTATCATACGTCTATGTTCATGTACTTATCAGTTCCATGAATAAATGTCACTCCTTTGTTCATTGAGTATGACTTAATTGTGAAACACATTGGTTATATGATATTATTCTAAATGATCCCTGGTCACATATCATTATGTGGGACAATAGTGATCGACCAAAGACATGTATTGATTGATGGTAATGTTTCACATACCATAGATATGGAGATATCAAATCAATAATGTGGGCACATGTTAGAGAACATGGGGTTGGATAGACCTGCTCCAAGACACTAATGAGATTGTTATCTTAGAAGTGCCATCTGGGTGTAGTCTCGAGTGGTATACCTATACGATCCTTTGACCTGAGATTCTTATTGATTCTTAGCATGTGTAATTGTATACTTTAGGGCTATCAAACGCTTCTCCGTAGCAGGGGAGTTATAAAGGTAGCTTACGGGTATGCCATGAAACATGACGTGAGATATAAGAGATCAAGATGGAATTTGCCCCTCCTTGATAACGGGAGAGATATCTCTGGGCCCCTCGGTGTGGATGGATAAGGAAAAGTGCATGGCCATACCAAAGTGATTAAAGTGTTAATCACGAATTATATCCATTACATTGATGAGTGAATGGGTCGAGCTACCACAAGGATGGCACGCATCTTGCCTTGAGCTTGACTAGTATTGCGTGGCAAAAGGATCGGTATATGAGTATATCAAGGTTCAGCCGATACGATCACTCTGTGCATTTGGGGGACAACATGTCCTGCTAGGAACCACTGTTGTCTGATGGTCTGGAAAAGAGGTTTTCAGGGCCATGGCTGTTTGCGCATGAACCTAACGAGTCGCACACTTAACGGGTTGGAATATGCCAAAATGGATTAGGATCCATTAGTGGGTTTCACGGATATGGATCTGTGGGGACGAGGTTCCTAATGGGCTTCTATCATAGAAGGCCCATTAGCGTGCGCTCTATATAAAGGGGCATGGGGTGGCGCTGCAAAAAAGGAGGTTTTTTTTCCACCACGAAACCCTAGCCGTCGACTCCCTTCCCCTGCCAAAACCCTAGCCGTCCGCGCATGGTGCTAGCACACCGGCGCACGGCGTTCCACTCCTGGACGTGTGGATACCGTAGAGGCATCGTTGCATCTGCCTCAGCGCTGATTGGCGAGAATGTCTACTTCCTCTACAGCGTTGCGTGTGTGATCGCGAGGAGGAGACGATCAACTCCGTCATCTACTACTGTACTTTGGAGTACATGGGGACGCTTCACCCACTCTTCTTCTGCTGCTAACGTGCTCCAAGGGTAATGATCCATGATCTACTACTCGCATGTATCCTGGTTGAATGCGTAGAAAATTTTGTTTTCGGCTAGCTTAGCCTACGCGTTCCCTTCAATAATAACAGAGTTCATGGGCCAGTGTCGAACAAGAAGCATGTGGCCTTTCTTAACCTCTGGTTGGATCGCTATCTGTTTTGTGGTGCATCCCTCGAGCTGACTCAAGTCTACCACGTGGTGGCAGAGCAGCTAGTAGAAGGTCATCGCTGGCCTTAGGAAAAATGCTGCTAGGAGCTATGTACCAAATGCTGTACATAATAACGAGTTGGATTTTCACTGTCTTTGGATAGTTTGCCATTGGCAACGTAGGAGGACTAATGTGGTTCGTGCAGATTTGGTTGTATTGCTTATTCAGTCAGTCTCTTAACCTAGATCCAGCTGATATGACTCTTTTTTCGAGAGAAGAAACTTTTGAAGACACGCAACTCCAGTTTAGAGAAAGCTGATTGTAACATCCCAATTTTTTAGCCTTTTTAATTAATTAATACTATTTTATTTCCATTTATGAATTTTATGATTTTTCTGGATTTTATTGGATTTTCTGAGAATTATTTGAATTAAATTGAATTAAACAATATTACCTTTTGATAAGAATTAATTAAAAATATATAAAGTTAAAATAAAGTTTTTGTGAAAATTTTTTATTTAAGACCTAGATGTCTCAAAGTATTTTTGAGAATTTTCTGGGAATTTTTAAAGTATTTTTACTATCTCAAATAAATCATTTTATTTCCAGGAATTAAATTAATTAGAAAATTCGGGAAAATAAGGTATGAACAGTAACTGTCCCGACCCAATCACTGTGCAGACCGGCGGGTTTTAAAAGGATTAAAAACCGACCGTTGGATTAAAATCCAACGGCCTTTATCAAAGCATCTAAATTAGGAAACCCTAGACTGATCCTGACCGTCGGTTGCGCATCGTGTGGTCACCGTTCATCGTCTCCGATTCGGGTTCCAAAAAAATCGCCGCCGCCTTCCAAACGCCACCGCCCTTGCACTTTCCTTCTTCGCCGCGCCCCGCCGGGTATAAATAGAGGCCCGACCCCCTCCCGATGATCACCACTTAGCGCCGCGTCTTTTCCCCCACGAGCCGTCGCCGGAGAATCCCCGAGGAGGCCGCCTGCGCTCGCCGGAGTTCATGAAGTATTGCCGTGGCTTTTGCGCCGGCTCCGGTAACTCTTCCGACGAGTGGGACTCGGCTTCGAGTTCGTCGGGTGGCGCCGCGTCGGATCCGCCGCTTCATCATCACCGGAAGTCACCGCAACGCCGAGAACGTGGTCATCGTCCCCAGCGCTGGCGAGTTGCGCCACCGTGTTTTCATCGCCGCTCGGGAAGATTCTCGACCGTCGGATCCTCAACGAAACGTCAAGATTTGTCCACGTCATCGGCTGAGGTGGGTTGGTACTTCCTTGACACGTGGCGCCACGTGGATTGATTGCTTAGGTGGCACTGAGGTGGCATCGAGCTGGCATTGCGTGGCAGCCCATGTGTACACCTGTGGCAGCTGACGTCGGAAATCCGTATTTTCTTCATAAAAACAATTCAATTTAATTCGGAATTATGAATATAAGGATTTTTCAGGAATTTCAAACTTCAAAACCTTATAACTTTTGCATACGAACTCCGTTTGAGGTGATTCAAATTCCTAAAAAATTGTAAAAATGAGATCTTTCTAATGGTAGCTTTTATTTGAATTTTTGAATTTGTTTGCTCTTTGGTTTTGGTTTTTATTTGCTTTTCTCTCTCGATTCGCGTAGACGTTGAATTGTGCGAGGCTTCGGAAGGGGATTTCACAGCTCAAGAATTATTTCCAGACCAGGAGCAGGAGCTTAACGAAGGCAAGTTGTGCTTTGATCATGTTGCACCCATAAATTAGACTGCATGCTATTTTGGTTTACTTTATCACTTGTTATTTTATGAGTACAAATGATTTTGACCTAGATTGGGATTTAGATATTATACCCTCTTGAATTACACCCTACCTTGTTAAATTGTATGCCATGATCCACTTGTCACCCTAGGTTGGTTAATAGAAAATCAACATGGATGGTTAGAACGGAATAGAATTGCTTAGCCATGCCACGTCATCACATGCTCATGAAATATTGCTTAATAATCTTGACTAATGGAATATGGAACAATGATGATAACTTATGGACCATGTGTGGTCGCACAAAGAGATTGAGTTGTTGTGACGGCGGAGTCACGCAACAATGTTGATTTGTGAAGAGCACGTGGTGCTTGGTAACCAACCGGGAGGGTAATCACTTTAGATTGAAGCAAGTGGAAGGGGGCAGGTGTGCCAGGGTGGGCTCAGTGGAGCTGAGGGTATGTGTATGTCTTGCTTTAACCAATCCTAAGGACTTAACCTTGCGAGCCTTTGACCTGAGTCAAACTTGCAGCCACACGTCTGTTATGGGGCAGCCTAGCTGACTAATTTGCAAATGCTTAACTTAAGTGCTATCTTGGTGGTGTGAGTCGGGTGCACGGGGAAACTCACATGGCACAAGAGGGGGCCTTGTGGCGGCGTAGCCTTCGGTGTTGAAACCTTAGCGGGTAGCTTGGGTTAAGAGGATGCATTGTAAAGGCTTTGTTATAATCATTCGCCTGTGTGGTGCAAGGTTATATCGTGTGGGTAAAGTGCATAACCTCTGCAGAGTGTACAATCTATTCGGATAGCCGTGCTCACGGTATTGAGCAATGCTCGGGGATTACAGTCAAGGGGTAGTTAATTAAATGAACAACTGGATGGGATGGTGGGATGCCATGTGGATAATGGAACTTGATTAAGGATGGAGAACTTGGGTTTGATTTGAGAAACAATGGAATCTATTTACTTGTTATTATTTGTTTTATTGTCTTTTCAATCTACATATTGTTTATGTTTGAAAATGCTGCTTTACTGCTTATGAGCCACTTAGCCATTCCTTTGGAATAAGCCTGCATATAGCTATGATAGAATTGCATTCTGTGCACAACTTGTTGAGTACGTGTTGGTGTACTCACCCTTGCTTAAACAACCAACAACAGTGGAGGAGTCATCGCCTGTGCTTGAGGAGGACTTTCAGGTGGACGCGAGTCACTAGGCCAAGCCTTGTCAGTCGCCTGTGGTGTACTGATGAGTCACTACGTCTTCTACGATTTTCTGCTGCATTTGTCTTATTTTATCTTAGTCTTGCCCTATGAGGCCGAATAAATGTAAGTGATCATAAGATCATACACTAGTTATATTAAATAAATGAAGTCTTATTATTGTTATCGTTGTGTATGATGTGATGCTTACCAATGTTAAGCCGTGTGCACTAGCGTTGATCCTGGGAATAGTGCAGCATACACGGTGGATCCGAATTGGTGAATTCGGGTCCCTACACTGATCATTCGGGGAGAGGTTTATAATGTGATCTGGGAATGAGATGAGAAAAACTCCCAATGGCTCGAGGAAGTACCTGGTGTTTTTCCTCCAGCTTGACAATGAGGACTTCAAGCAACAAGATTTTTTCAACTACAGTTTTGCGGCCGACTTCTCACGGTCCTCTTTTTTGCATCTGGAAGCCAACAGCTCCTTGATGCCTCAGGAGACATTAGACCTTTACAAGCTATTTATGTCTCCGAGTATTCTTCATGTTAGCCTTCATACAAGTTATTTGACATTTCAGCCTTCATATGAATTTTACCACCCGTCGGTTTATGCTAGGCAATTGGGCTTTGGGCAAGTAATCCCTTCTTTTTAGCTTCTTGATCAGCTTCAGCCCCGGGACTAAGTCTGTAATGCCGTAGCAACTAGGATTGTCTTTGAAATAGCCGACGACCTTCAAATCCAAGACTTGCCTCATTTTTTCTTTAATGCCCGCCAGGCAGGAAGCTTCACATCATTGTGGTCGGCTATTGCAGAAGCATTGTGTTTGGAAAAATAAACGTCAGTTATAATCAATGTGTTCTTCTCGAGCCTATCAGAGCTGATGGTAGTGTCTAATAGCAATTCTAGCAGTAAGGCTAGATCGTCAGGATACACTAATACAAGACTAGTAGATATTATAGGCAAGGTATTGGCTTCAATCGACCTGCTTCTAAACAATTTCTTTCATTACATAATCTGAAATAGTTTATTAACCGATTTTCCTAACCTTTTTCAGACTAAGGCTGCCAGGAAGAAGGTACCTACGGGCCCATTGGGTGGCAGTCAGACCAAGAGGCCACACCAATCGATTGGCTTGACAGGCTATACTTTTGGCTCATTAGGCATCCAAAGTCCCTCATTGTCAGACTTGGAGAAGCAGTAGCCCAGTAAGTCTTCTGATCGGCTATTTTTCTTTTTGTAGGAATCTCTTCATTGACTAATAGCAATAATCGATCAATTAGAGAAAAAAACGTGCCAAGTACACCAAGACTACTACCAAAAGAGTTTTAAAGCCTCATGAACAGAGTGGTGAGAGTACACCACATGCATCGGCTACTGCAGAGGTATGTCTCTTGAGTTCTAAATAATTAACATGCTCAAATATTGGCCTGACCTGTATTTATCTTTATTTCTAGCCTATTCTGTTGGTGCAGGTGGCCAATATCTTGGTCGATCTACCTATTTCCTCCTTTAAGCCTACCCCGTAGTCCTCCCATCCAACACCACTAGCCCTTGTGGCTACCATGATCATCCTGACATCATTCAATCCAACAAAATTGTTAGGTTTCACTTTGGATGATCTCAAGGACCGAGAGGTGATGGCCACGAATGACTACCCAGCTGACATTTGGAAGATTCTAGAGGTGTCGCAGGAAGTGTCGGCTGTTGTGACCGTCACCCCTAGGATGTGGAAAAGGCTCAACAGGCTTTTTGATGAAGTCATGAAACTAGAAGCCGATCTCTTGCGGAACATCCAGCTACTTCGGGATGCGATGGCAGCCATGGAAGTTGACCTACCTCCGGAAACCATTGCGGCTCTCTTAGAAGTTTGCCACCTCGATTGCAGGAAGGTGGCAATTGATGCTACTAGGGCCTGGATCGTGCTAAGGAAGGTGCAACAGGTCGACCAAAAGCTTTTGGATGACCTGGTGACCAATACCAAGGGGAAGAAATGCAAGTTTGACATCGACATTGAATCGCTCAAGGCCACCAAGGACGCAATCCAGAAGCTGGAGGTGACCAAAAAGTTTCTTGAAAAAGAGTTGGCTAAGACGACGAAGCAGCCCATCAAAAATCAGCAACTCTTGGAGCAATCTACATCGGCTATTAAAGACCAGAAGCTAGGCATAGCACTGGTAGTAGCTGGAGTCAAGAAACAATCAGCCAAGATAGTACATGTACCAAAGAGCCCTAAGGATGATGACAAGATCCTCGATGAAGTGCAACAAACCATCGCTGAGGCTGCAACTGCTTTGTTGGCTTTAAGTGCTAGCCTTCCTAGTTCCGACCTTATGTAGCCAGTTTGTAATACTTATAAACTTTGTCCTACTTTTGTATGCACTCTAATGTTTTATCTAGCCATTAAAGCTGATTTCTATCTAAGCTTTATCCTGCTTTATGAGTTCTTTCATTTACAATTTATTGCACTGAGTAGATTTGATCTCCCAAGTCGACTAAGCACTAATCCATATGGTAGGATAATATTTCTTCAAATACTTTCTGTTAATCGCCTTAGGAAAAATGACTCCTCCTAATGTTTCAAGTATGTAGGAATTTCCATCACTAAGCTGATTTATTATACATGGTCCTTCCCACGTAGATGACCATTTACCAAATCAACTATCTCTAGTCTCAACAAGTAGTATGGTCTTCCAAACCAAATCAGCTTCACTAAAGGACTTGGGCATAACCTTTTTATTATATGCCCTCACAACTCTTATCTTATTTTTCTTAAGCCGATCTAACGTAGATAAATGTAACTCTGCTAAATTGTCCAAGTTGTCAATCACCAAGTCCTTGTAGTCTTGGGCCGACACATCGTTTTGTCTAGCCATGCGTATGGAATCAATATTGATCTCTACAGGCAAAACAGCTTCTTGACCATAAACCAGCTGAGAAGGCGAAAGGTTTGTTGATCCATGGTACGCTAACCGATAGGCCCATAATAACTCGAACAGTGTTGAGCACCAATTCCTTGGTTTCTCATTGATTTTCCTCTTGATCAGTTTAATCAATGTTTTGTTGGACGACTCGGCTTGTCCATTAGTTTGAGCATAATAAGGTGATGAATTCAATAGCTTAATACCCAAACTTTTAGCAAAATTCTAAAATTCATCAGATATGAATACAGTGCCTTGATTGGTTATAATGGTTTGTGGGATTCCAAATCTATGAATAATATGTTCATTAACAAATCCAATAACTTCAATACTTGTAACCTTCTTGAGGGTATAGCCTCAACCCACTTATAGAAATAATCGGTTGTGGCTAAAATGAATTTATGGCCTTTGCTTGAAGCAGGAAACATTTGGCTGATTACATCTATTCCCCATCCTCTAAATGGCCACAGCTTAAAAATCGGATGCAAAGCCAATGCTGGTTCGAGTTGTATGTTGCTGAATTTTTGACAAGTCTGACATCCTTTATAGTATCGGAAATAGTCTTTCAACATCGTCAGCCAAAAATATCCCATGCATCTAAGCATCTATTTCATCTTGTAAGATGACTAATGAGACCACAAATACCTTCATTGTAACATCCCAAATTTTTCCTTTTTTTTGATTTATTGTGCTTTCTCCTTTTATTTGAATTTTCTAAGAATTTATTTATTTCATTTTGTATTTATTGAAATAGGCCATTTGCTATCTTTTATTTGTTCAGTCAAAAGTGTTGTTGATCTTCTGCTGGGAATATTTTATTTGGGTTATAAATGTCTTAAAGTATTTTTTTAGAATTTTTCTAGATTTTTCCTGGTATTTTTACTATTTATTTGAGCTTCATTTATTTATCTGAATTATTTTCATTTGGAAATGTATTTAAATTCATTGAATAGTTCCTGGGCCGAATCCCGTCCAGTCTAGCCCATTTCCTCCCCGCACAGCCTAGCTCGCCAACCTGCTCAGCCTGCTTCACCGGAAGCCCTAGGACCATAGCCATTGGATCTCGATACAACGACTGTCATCACATCGTGTCGCCACGTGTTTTGTGCCATCGGATCCTCGCCGCTCAGACGTCTAGGATGCTGCCACATCGCTGTCCGTGTCCCCACTGGATTCTGCCTCCGTATTTGGGTGGACCTCGTTTCGCGTTAGATTTGTGGACGTTGAGGCTGCTATTTATAGCACCGCTTCCACCCTTGGATTCCCCACCCCGTGCAGCATCTTCTAGCCTAGTTGCGCATGCCAAGATGCCCTTGTCTACTTGTGTAAGCCTGCCAGAGACAAGAGCCAAGCTGCTACAGTTTTCAGTCGCTTTGTAGCACTTGAGGACATATTCGAGTTCGCTGTGCTGAGCCGTGTCGAATGCGTCATCCCTCATTGCCGAAACCGCCTTGGAACGCCGTCGCCATGGTCTTCGTCCCTAGCGTCGGTAAGCCCTCGCCGTCGCACAGCATCGCCGCGTAGCAATGCTCGAGGACTGTCGGATCTACAACCAACGATAAGGATCAAGCCACGTCACCAAATCCAACAGCAAACCAGTCCTTCAACCCTCGCCGTTAGATCTTAATCACATGGCTCGGGTTGTGCCGCATTGCATCACTGCCATTAGCCGTTGGATCTGCGTTGGTCGGTGCAGATCATGCCATGTGTCCCCACGTATGCCACCGTGTCGTCGGATCTGAGCCATTGGATTCAAACCAAACAGTCGAGATAATCGCTGCCGCGTGTCTCAATTGTGCCCGTTGAATCCGTGCCACGTGTCGTCAATCCGAGAGTGCCACGTGTGCTGCTTGTGTCAGCTGGTGCATAGCACAGTGTCGTTGGTCCACGTGGATTGAGTCCATATGCCTATGACGCATGTCAGCCTCTAGTTGCGACACGTGTCAGCACTGAATTGGGCCACGTGTTCGTTGACGTCAGCGATGACATCATAATTCACTTTTTTCGAAGAAAAATAATTCAGCCAAAAATTATTTCGGTGCTGACGACAGCATGACGTCATAAATGTGAATTTCCCGTATAAAAATAATTGGTTTAATTTGGAATTTCTGATTTATCATTTATTTCAAAATTTTTTGATTGAGGTGATTCTAGTTTTTAAAAATTTATAAACTCAAGCTCTATTTAATGGTGAATTTTATTTAATTTTTGGAGTTAATTTTGCTCTCTATTTTGGGTATTGATGTCAAGTTAATCTTTCTCTATTGATGTCAAGTTAATCTTTCTCTCTCGTTACGCATAGATGTCAAGTTGCCCGGTGAGTTTGTCATTGAGGAGCCACTGCTTGATCAAGTTCCAAAGCAAGATTCAGAGCTCTTTGAACGCAAGTCGTGCTTTGATCATGTTGAACCTATGCTTTAAATATTATATTGTTTCAATGTACTACATGATATTTCAATGATCAATTGTTTTCCATATGTTCGGAATAGCTAATCGTCCACTTGAATTTCGGCCACCATGCTATGTCATATGTCATATCTCATTTGTCACCCTAGAATGGTTTAATGTTAAATTGGTAGCTATATTTGCCAATGTAGGTAGTTAGAACACAAGTAGTATGCCTAGTCGTGCAACGCGTCATCATTTTATGTGCAAATGATTAATCTTGCTTAATGATTATGGAATATGTTTATTATCTTGTGTGTCGGGTGTTGTCACACAATGTTGGTGTTGTTGATGGCCCGCGGTGCATGGTAAATCAACTGGGGTGAGAAAATGATTTAGATCGAGGCAAGTGGCATGTATTTTTAGTGGGCCAATGTGGCACGTGGGCGGTCGCATTGCTTTTTACGACAATTGTGGTTTATGGTTATCATGATTTTTGGTTAATCTTGCCTTGGTCAATTAAGGACTTAACTTTGCAAGAATTTGAATTGAGTCATTCATACAACCACAAGTCTAGTGTGGGACAGACCTAGCTGATTAATTTGTTGAGTCTAAACTTTGGTACTATAGTGGTGGTGTGAGGCCTGGGTAGTGGTAACCAGTCCTCATATGGGTTGGCTCACATGGTGTAAGAGGCGGGCCCTGGATGTGGTAATCAGTCCCACTAGTATTGAAACCTACGTGAATAGTACTGGGTTTAGATAGACATTGGAAATGCTTTGTTATAATCACTCACCTTTGTGGTGTATGATTGTATCTTGTGGGTAAAGTGTATAACCTCTGCGGAGTGCAAAACCTATTCGAATAGCCATGCTCACGTATTGAGCATTGCTCGATGATTACAGTCAACGGTTAGATTTTATCAAAGCAAATGTGGAAATGGGATGTTGAAATGAGAAATAAGGATGTGAATTGGTTATTGAAAACAAATCAAAAGTTATTATTGTTATTATTTGTTTTACTATCTTTCAATCTATTTATGATATTCTTTTATAAATGATGTTTAAGCAAAAAAAACCTTGTAGCCTATCCTTTGTCCTAAGCCATGCATATAGTATATGGACTTGCATTCTATGCATAGCTTGTTGAGTGCTTTATGTACTCACCCCTTGCTATGAAAACATTATCAGTTGGAGAGAAAGCAACGCCTGCTTTTGAGGAGGAGATCCAAGAGGAGGTGAACAACTAACGTGAGAACCTTGTCAGTTGCCTGTGACAGTTGAAGGGTTTCCTACATTTATAGTTATTTCCACTGTTGTTTACTTGTTTCTTTCTGTGTTAGCCCTGCGTGGTGTGTTCATGTAAGGTTGACCATAAGGTCGTTTAACAGTTATACTTAACTCGATGAAGTCTGTTTATATTATCACGGAGTATGATTGTGGTATTCATCTATGTTTAGCCTGTGTGTACTAGAGTGATCCTGGACTAGTGCAGAATACATAGAGGGTCTGTATTTGCATATTCGGGTCCTGACAAAGGTGGTATTAGAGCCATACTGACTGTAGGTCAAGCCCTAGTTCGATTATCTTATTAGGATTGTCTAAAACTATTTTCTAAATGCAAAAATTAACTTGAAAGATTAAAAGGATCTTAACTTGTCCCTTCTTTCTTACTCTCACCCTTGCTGATTTTTTTGTCTTTTCTCTTGTTTTTGAGTTGAGATTTTTATGATAGCCGGTTTTCTGCAGGTGGAGATGGAGTGTCTTTATGGTGAGAGCAAGGGAGGATTTGTTGCTGAGCTCTGGAGGATGCTACAGCTATTGGGAGGCTTCGACCACCCTATTTATCATGGTACCAACTGGATCATGAATGGAAAGATAAGAAGCACAATTTGTGAGCTCACGGTCTACGCTAGAGAAAATACCATCAGGAGTCACCCCATCAACATCTCCGTGAGAAGATCGACGTTTGAAGCTAGGATCCAGGAAGCTGCTCGCCTTGCTCTTCGTTGCTTCGCTCATGACTACACTTCATAGTTGGAGTCCACAGTATTCAAGTACCATCCTAATGGAAGCGCTGTCACCGAGGATAGGGTCAGGACTGAGG